>JACMZG010001911.1:34484945-34759945 GCA_018340805.1 Microvelia longipes | reverse complement strand
TAGGAGCCTCTTTTACTTTATTCTGACTTTAATTATTCAATATAGCAAGCCTCCCCTTTACTGTAATACAATATTGATTTGACTTTCTTTTATAAGCGATGTATTTATAGTTATGTATGTATAAACTAATAATGTAATAAATAAATAAATAAAACATCATCTAATATTGCAATTGCAAGCCCCTTATACTAATATTACAATTTTTTCTTATACAATTTATACAGCAGAGAAGCTTCTGATACTAACTGATACTAAAATTTAGAAGATCTGATAATAATTTTTTAACATAGGGGGTTCTGATGGTGTTATGGTCAACACTTGAGCCTGCTACCCAGACAGACCAGTTGGAGCCTCTAGGATTTTCATGAGAGCACATGAAGCTGGAAGTTCCAGATCTGTTTGATGCCGGATACTCATAAAAAAATCCTAAATGAACCAGGGTTCAGGCAAAATTTAGGACCTAGCTATATGTATATAAAATATAAATTCCCACAGAAATAGCAGTCTTAGACAAAAATGCTGGGGGCAATATGTCTTGTACTCTAGTCCAAGAGCCGGACCTGAAAAAATGTGACTCAATTTGTACTATTTCAACCAATTTTTTCTAATAATATACCTTAAATTATGAAGAAAAAACATTGACTACCTATCCAGAGTGGAGCCCTTCATATGACTGCGCTTGCTCAAAATTTTATAAAATCGCACAAATTTTAGTTTTCATAAAATAAGTAGTTCCCCGTGGGTCGAGTGCAAAACTCGACCCACTATCAGTTTTTAAAGCTGATAAACTGTTCTGTAAAACGAGTGTTTAGTCATCAAAATCGGATGACTAGAACCAAAGTTATGGATCTTTCAAAAACACCAAAAAAATGATTAATTTATGCACACTTAGTAAATTTCTTTGAAAAAATATTGGCTTTTTGTGCATGTTTTTGGCCATTTAACAAATGTCATAACTTAAGGTGAAGTTTTCTGATTATAGCAAATTTTATCAACTTTAAAAAATGTTCTCCTCATGTTTGCACAGGACCTACAGTGAATCTCCTCATGTTTGCACGGGACCTACAGGGAACCACTTATTGCAAGAAAATTTAAATTTGTGCGATTTTCTAATATTTTAAGTAAATGCATTCACATGAAGGGCTCCACTCTGGATAGGCAGACTATGATTTTCATTCATAATTTAAAGTCCATCTGGTGTTAAATGGAAAACCTGAATTTAACTAAACCACCAATAAGGAGTTCACTCTACATAAAAGGTACCCCAAGTTTCATTAATTTATTAATGAAATTTTTTATTAATGATTCAAAAATTATCAGAGAGAGACTTGGACCACCCAGTGTGTGTGTGATATTCAATACTCCTCCACTTCTGCCATCCACCAGGCTAATCTAGTGCTTTACCCAGATACTATAATAGTGGTTGGTTTAAAGCAGGTAAAGCAAGAACAACCTGAACAGTATAACTGTAGATCAAGTTTTTTAAAGGAGAAATTGAGATAATAATAACTTGCTAATAAATAATTCAAAGATTTAATTATTTGGCAGAAATCCTAAAACATTTCTTAACTAAATATATCAAATAGTAACCAGTATTTCTTGACACCAACTTTGATCTAGAACTTTTAGTATTCAGATGTTCATACTTTACCTGCTTAACCTAAGATGTTAAAAAAATATCAATAAACATCAGAAAAAAAATTATATACTTTTTCTGACAATTATTTTTTTGATTTACAAATTCATCTAAAACGGTAGGTTTTTATAATTTTCTTTTTTTTAATAAAGAATGAACAAGCTTCTCACACTTACATACAACATGATACAACTTGGCTGCTTTAGAGCAAAACAAAGCTAGTTTTTTAATGTATTTACTTTTTTGATTGTTTATCAACTTAATTCAATTATTAAAAAAGAAAATAATAAAATTAGCTGATATATATATATTTTTTTATAAAAAAATCAAAATAATTGATTTAAATAAGAATTATAAATCCTTTTTAATTTTTTATTTATAATAGTTTTAAGTTACAGAGAAAGGATTCTATTATTTTTGGTTATTTATTTATAGTTTCATTTATCAGTTAAATTTGACTTTAACATAGTAAAAATCAAATTTATTAGTTAATTTTTTTAAAATAAATCATATCAGTAGAATATAAGCTACTGTACATTTTAGGGAAAGGGGAAAATTGGAGTCACTAGAAATAAAATAAAAGCTTAAAAAGAATAAACAAAAATTAGCTAAAAATTATAAATTTGAATAAATTAATAACAGTTTTATGAAAATTGCAAAGGTATCACCCAATTTTCATCTAAACTGAAGAAATCATTTCCTTTTAGATAAAAAAAATTAAATAAGTGCTTGTTACATTTAATATTCACAGACACAGAAATAAAATAATTTTATTGTTAATCATAGTGTACATTAAAATTAAAAAATAATAAATGACTTATTACATATTGTTGTGACTCCTTATTATTAATTTTCTTTTCCGATAAATTTAATTTAATAAAAAATCACGAAAATTTTATAAAATATAATATACATATATAAGTTGTTTTAATTTTATTATACAAACAAAAAATGAACCAAGCTGTCTTGACAAATAAACTACACATAGAAATTAAAGAACAAATGAATTGATAAGCTAAAGATGATAATAAATTAATATTATTATTTTATTTATAAATAATACAAAATTAAGGGATTATTAAATTATGATCTATTAGGTAAAATTTGACAGTTTTTAGACTCAGAAATAATTTGTAATAGTCTACATTCCCATGGCTTACATAATAACATGTATGTGGTCTCTACTCTTAATGGACTTTTTCCAAAATACAAGTCTCCCGACATTTTAGAAAAGAGTAATTAGCATTTATACATTGTTTTATAATACGTCAGAGTAATTTTTAACCTAGGCTTTAGAGGAAGCCTCAGTTAATAATACGACTAACATTATTAGTGTTATTTAAAAAATCATTTATATAAAAATGTGTTTATCGCCTATTGCCAAAATAAGAATACATATTTACATATTAATATTATAATTACCAAATTACATTACGTGGTAATTTTAAAAGAACATCAACTTAATATTAGTCTGTTTACAAAGATCACATCAAATTTATCGATTAAAAAGAAAAAATATATTAAAATAACCATCAAAGCTAATAATATACAATCTAAAAACTGTCATAATTCCATATTATAAACAAATAAATAAATCAAATGGTCAAAAAACTAGACACTGATACCTTACACTGGATCCATTTTTTAAAAGTTTATACACAATATAAATACAAAAATTTATTAAACCAGAATTTGTAAATGTATAATATAAAGTTCTATACATAAATCGAAATATATAGAATACAATATATTGTGGGTATATATAATTGAAACAAAATAAGTGCCATGAGCTTTATTTAAAAATTACCTTTCTTAAAACAAAAAAAGAAGATAATAATTGGAAAAATTAATTGAATTCATACATGTTATGTATTTATATATAATATTTATATTGTTATAATATTTATATAAAATTCACTGTACAATTAACCACTCTACAGCATGCTACATAATATGATTACATCAAGTGTTTTTTATTTTATATATATATATTTATATACTTTGTTCCCCTCATGAACTGAGGAGTTTCTTTTGAATTTCAATTGTTGGAAACAAAATTAATATTAAGTAATTAAAATATTTGAATTTCAGCTTATTATAATATAAATTTAAAACAATTGCACAAAAATAAGAAAAATAATAAGTAATAATAAGCTGAAGATAAAAAATTAAGGGTTTCTTTTGAAACATAGCACACAATTAATTCAATGGTTAGAACAAAGAAAAACCTTAAATGCAGACGACTTAAAAATTACTTCCATTAACTTAAAAAAAGTTCTTTCAGGGATTAAATAATTTAAAATTTGTAAAGCATTTGCACCAGTTATGCTTATCATAAGTAAAATAAAGCTTTATTATTAAATAAACAATTTACCTTACAAATAAAAACAAACCAGCTTAATAGCATAAGTATCCTTATTGTAACCAGTAAGTTCTCAATATTAACTCGAAAACTGAAGGAAAAAAGGTAAGTTTAAAACATAAAAATCATGTCATTACCAGGTTTTTTTTAAAATAAATGCAATAATGTAAGAAAAAGATACACCGTTCAATCTTTTAAGTGTGATCTAAAAAACAGATCAAATCTTAGCGGAATATGGAAATCAGGAAAATTAGATCAAGTAAAAATAAAGAATGTCAACTTAGAAAATGTGATAAAAAAGCAAAGATTGAACATTTAGTGAGTAAGATGACATTATATAATTAAATGGTGGATTAAATTAAACCCAGTAAGAGATAATAGAATTATTAAGTGATAAATCAATGTAACAAACAAATAAATACCTTTTCACAATCTTTTTATCCGTCACTTTGGCCATATAATAATAATTATCAGGTTTATATAATAATATTCTTGGTTCATTTTGAAACCTCTCAGTTGGTCCCATTTAAGGGAATCAAATTCCTGGACACCCAAATACACATACAATGGAAAATTTAACACCCAAGCATTGTCTCAACAACTATAGATAATCATGAATAAGGACAATTTTTCACAAAATTAATAGTTAAAATTAAAAATAATTTTTTTGGTAACTCTAAAGCAAAATAAAATATAATAATAAAATAAACAAAAATATAATAAAAAAACAATTAATTACAATAAAATTGTGTTATAATTTGTGACTATATTTAAATTATAAAATAAAACTCCATATTTCTTAATAAAAATTTTCAAATGTAAAGACAAGTGTTGTTTTTTTAAAAAATATATTTAAAATTTTAGAGCAAATAACATAAGTATTGACTTTTCATTAAGCTATGACTCATAACTTCATTCATTAGGTTTGCACATATAAAGTGAAATGTAAGATTAGTTCTTTAACTATCAGTAACTTCAGCATATAGGATTAATCTTCAGACATGTTCCTTAAATAAAAAGGTAACATCAGCTGACAGATTGTCATGATCTGACACCACACACTGGGGACATAATGATGCAATTATTGAACATGAAAAATTGGTGAAAAAATAAAAATGAACTTTCAAGTTCTGCAACTTTTGGAGCAATAGTGCTTAAACAACTCCCAAATTTAATGAACTTAAGCATCCTACAGAGCATGCATTTTGTAGCCTCTTTTTCAGAGAAGCTAATTCAATTTCAAACAGGGGAGGATAATTCAATTCAATTGCTAATTGTGACAGGATTAAATCTAAAATTTTAGATCTTAGTACAGGTATATGAATGATAATAGATAATTACTACCAAACATATGAAATACAAGTTTTATGTCTACTATCAACAAGTAAGTTTTTCTAATATTTAGATTACTGCTATGATATATTTATACTTAAATATATCATAGTAGTAATCTAAATATAGAAGTTAGAATCATAGAAGAAAATTACACAAATACCCCTCATTTTGAGTTTACTCAACTCAAGTCTGTTTTTATTGACAAAATCTATATTTATGAAAAAAATCATGTTTATTTAAATATTGTTCTATTACTTCAAAAATCTGTCATTTAGATAAATAAGTATGCTGTGTTCATAGCAGGGGGGGTTAACTTAAATGAGGAAAAGTTTGGATTCGATTATCGTAAGCTACTAAAAATAGCGCTGCGGCGGACCGGTGTGGACAACTTATGAACTAACCTCAATAGCTTTCCAAAATGACTGATTATATTTTTATATTTAAATTTATGAATACCATGACAATTCTTGGTTATGACAGCTACATTTATTATTATTTTAAAATTTATTGTTTTCTGTATGTATTTTTCACAAAAACGGTTCGCCGTTGCATGTTCTGTATTTCCAAAATTCAGAAACTAAAAGTAAATAGAAACCTTTATGTGGTAGTAAATAGAACGCTAATGATGGTAGATAAGTATATTTCATTTAATTAATTTATTGATTTAGTCGATTTTATAAGGTAATTATATTTTAATCATGTGCACATGTCGCCGATGTAATTAAAATACAGGCTGCATTAAATACCAAAATCTATCTTTTAGCACGTGCAAAACTTTAGCCACTATTTCATTATTACCTGATTGAATCAATTAAATTAATAAATTACTTAAATGAAAAACTTAAAAATAATCACAAGTGTTCTGTGTAAGATTAAAGTAGTAGGGTTAGTTAGAAGTATAACTATACAAAGTATAAAATTAAATTTTAAACTGACTGTGGGCATAAAGCGGAAATTAAGACACGCCCACTCAATTGAAAGGTAGGTCCGCCGCAGCGCTAGCGTCGACCGGAATCCAAATTTTCCCACCATTGAGTCGACAGTCTTACTGTTTAAGTATCTATAGTCTCTGGTTCATAGCAAACCTTATAATAAGGCCAGCCTCATGTAAATAAAGTCTATATATTCATAATGCATTTAACCCATATCTACAAACTCGTTTACCATTTTTTACCGAACATTTATAGTTAAATCAAATGAGGTGTCTATTTACAAAATATTAACCTTTCTAAGCGGTCATACGCTCTAATTTAACGACCACTGTTTTAGAAAAGTAACAATAATTACAATGTAGGTTACAATATAAGGAAGGAGACAAAGTAATTTATTTAAACTTCCTTTACAATGAGAAAAGTTTGGGTAATAAAATAATAAGCAATATAAATCAGTTGGACTTCTTGATTTATCACTCATCAAAGAATGTCAATAAATTAAGGTTTTTTTATTTTAATTCAAAAATTGCATCTAATATGTTTACATAGTTTACTTATAAAGAATTATTTAAGAAATATTATAACAATATTTTGAAAACTTACAAAAAATAAAAACAAGAAAAGTGTGATAAAAAAAGTACACAATAACTTTGATTAAAGCATCAAGTTTAAAGTCAATAAAACTAAAATTCTACTATCAGTTTAATAATTTTAAAAAAGCTATAATTGAAAATAAATATTTTGGCACACATTATATTACTATCAATTAAACTTTTATCTCCTAAAAAATCAGAAGATCATTTAAAATATTTCATTTAAAAAAGGGTTGAAATAATAAAATAAACTAAAAAAATACTATTAATTATTTTTTATGTAAAATTTAAAAAATATTAAATACATTTAAATATAGCATGTTGTACTAAAGTGTGAATAAAGATATGATGAAGTTAAAAATTAATTGTGTTTAAGTTTAATATTGTAAATGGCTTTTTATTTAAAAACAAAACCTGTTGATATGTCTACATTGGTCAAATTTATATTTTTTAATCCACATTAATAATACTAAGTGTTAAAATAGAGAGTACAACAGATTTTTTAATTTAATTTTAAATATATACATATTTAAAAAAATTATTTTTACCCATAGAAGAGCAATAGCATTTATAAGAAAAATAAAATCACTGTAACATTTAAGAGACACAATAATTAATATCTTAATTTACAAAAAACAAAGATATTAAAAAATCATTTTTTAAAATAAATTAATTATATTATTTTTAAATTAGTTGTACAAGTATTGCTTTTTACATAAAGAAAACTACAAAATATCTCTAAACACACTTTTATAATACATTAAGAAAATTAATTCCTGCTTAATCCAAAAAGAAATCAAAAATTAATTTAGTTGAGTAAATAAAGGTAAATTTGAATTATTCCATATAAACCATTTAACTACTTTTCAATAGAATTTTAAATTTTATAAATTTTTCCCCTAGAGACAGACGTAAAAATACATAAGGAGGTTAATTTTTTTAAGTTTCAAATTTTTTTGGCAGTAAATATATATTAATTACATTCCATGTATAAAATACATATATACATGCATATTATTATAAATTTTAAACAAAAATTACAAAATAAAAATTAAAAGAACAATTATTATTATGTATGTATTTATGTATAAGCTGTTTTTGGAAGTTACGATACAATATTTATTTTTTCTTTCCAAAAAATGAATGTATTGATTTTTAGACAAAACAAATGAAATAAATTCTTAAACTAAATTGTACTCCTTTAGATTTGACTGAAGGATTGTATCCTTAACTGCAGCGAAAACAAATCGGATGTTTTCAGTATCTGTAATAAAAAATAATCATATTTAGACAGTTCAGTGTTACAAATATCTGATACACATTTGAGCAGACATTATCAGGGTATTAAAATAAAATCGAGGAACAGTCCTCAAATGCTGTGAAAGACATTTGAGCAGACATTTTATGAACTATTAAATCTATGAAATTAATACACAATTGTAAATTCTACAATTACTAAACTTTCAGTAATAAAAGAGTCCAACAAGTGGTTAGAAAAGATGTATTATAGCTTTTAAAATTAATTCCATTTACTTTTAACAAGATGTGATAGTAAAAAATTATAGAAATGGAATTCATAAAGTAAAGCGAAGTCACAACATAAGTAAAGTCTAGTAAATAGCGGAGGCAGGGATCATGATTAAGATCTAAGAGTCTAAACAATTGATTTTTTACACGATTGGTTTACATTAGATAGTCTTGTGATCTCTGGCTTGTTTTTGTTTGGAATACATTTTCATGACTTCCGTAGATTTCATAATCTTTGTAGCCTTAATTATTCTTTTTAGGACAAAGACATTATAGTGGGTTTATTTGAGGTACTGACAAGTCTATGTTTACTTACAGAGAAAATAAGTGAGAAGTAAAACCCTACCTTTCTAATTCTAGGTTACACCTTACACTTAAGTTGTGTACATGGAAATAGCTATAGTTCTTCTCAGGTAATTCAATTTTTTATTTTACCCATTATCAAATAAAAAATATTTAAATCAATTATATGAATAATATTTATATTTCACCATAAAAACATGCATTCCGCAAAAACTCATTGTGGCAGAGTTTTAAAATAATACACTAAACTTAGTTCTACCATAAAACCCTGATTTAATAAAACACAAGAAATTTCATGCAATTCTGAACTGCACTAGTTTTTTATATTTTAATCAGGCTTTGTGATTCACAGAATTGTAAAGCTGAGTATCCCACTTTCAGGTATATGTGGTTTAATAGCAAGAGTAACTGATTAAACCACATATAAAACCATATCACAATAAAAACTTACATATTGTGAATTTTTATTGTAAAATCACATAAAATTTATACACTAGTCTTTATTTTATTTCTTAGTTCAAGAACAATAGATAGTTGAATAATAACTGGAATAAAATGAAGTCAATGTTAATGCATAGGCTATTTCCAAATAAATTTATAAATAGGAATTGGAAAACAGGCAACTAATTTTCAAGTTCTAAGCCTTCTTTTATCAGGTAACTTGTTTTCTACAAAACTAATTTTCAGGTTCATAATTCAATTTTTTTCTTTTTTTCAGAAAGAATTTTTAAAAGTAATTTTTTAACTGCTTTAAAGATTTATTCCTTAACAGCTAAATATAAGAACAACCGTTAAATTACCCCCAAAAAGTTCTTATCAAACGGTTTATCTTCTTCACCTTCACAAATGATGTATGACGTAAAGTTCAGATTAAACAATAAGTTGGTGTATCTTGATGACACTATAAAGAATATATTTAATACCTTCTTACTTCATTTAACTTACTATATTTCACCCCAAATCTTCAAGGCATAATAGCGTGAATAAAGGCTTAATGTAAAATATTAAAAAACAGACAGAATTAATCTCTACCGTTAATCAATAGTTAGTATAAAGCCATTGTAAAAGAAGTCAAAGGATTTAAGTAAAACTTAATTAAAATAAATAGAAGATGACTACTCTACTAACTAACACAGGAAAACTTAATTTCAAAACCAACTTCAGTTTCTCTAAGTTAGTTGATTGAGTCATCAGCTATTTATTTGGATATATTTTACTTCAATCCATTGACTTCTTTCGCAACTTCTTTTACAATGGCTTTATAATAACTTTTGATTGACAATGGAGATTACTTCTCTCTGTTTTTTAATATTTTATATCATCAATTTATTAACATGATTAAGCACCTGAAGATTAGGGGCAAAATATAGCAAGTTATATGAGATAAGAAAGTAGTTAATATATTCCTCATAGTGTCATTAAAATACATTGATATGGATAGATGGAACAGTCAGAATAGGAAAAAACAATAAGTTACTTTCACAAGGTTCTCACAAAGGAAATAAATAAATAAATGCTAGTTTAGACCCTCTGACTGACCAGGATATTAAACTTTAGATAACAAATCAACTGATATGGAAAGAATTAACTATCCTGCTTATTCATTAAAGTTAGTGTAAAATCTTATAAAACAAATAATCCTGGGTCTAGGTATGGTCTGGCACTTATTCTGAAGAGAATAGAATTTTTACAGGTCATCCAGAAACCCTCAAGAATACATTGCTGAGTTTTTGACCTTGTAAAAATGAAGGCAGGAGAAACCAATTTTTAACTACCTTCCGGGGTTTTGCCCATAGCTTTTTATCAAATCATCTTAATTTGAAAATGAGCCCTTTAAGTATATTTTTAAACAATGTGAAAAAACATTAGGGATGGATAGTCCCAAACTAGTATTTAAAAAATAACTTGAACCTCAACCGGACGTGACAAAATATACTTCTTACACAAATTATGAACATTTTTTACTAAAAAGCAAAGCATTATAAACAATTATGTCGAGTATCATAAATATTTTTTTTACATTTACAAGGGTAAAACAAGATGGCTGCGACCATAGGAAAATTTGAGCCAACTCCCTGGTGGACAAAATGTGAACTACATGCCATGTCTGACAGAAATTGCATTTGTTTTCTTACTTAGTTTATATATTACTTTACCCTAGACATACTAGCCGTATTAACATAGCACATGGTATTCTTGTTCTGTACATAAAGGTACACATTATGTACTTATGTACATACTTGTTACCTCATCCAAGTCCTGACAATGAAATGAAACTCTGCATATTTATAAGTCAGATCTAGGACTACATAGGTACTAAATATCAAATTGATCAGAACATTTTTCCTCTTTTTGTGATTTTTTTTCTGTCATAATTAATGGTTAATAACATCATAAAATTATTTTTTGGATAGCGCAACTAGACCCTGAGATTGATTTTTACTCTTCCTCATTTATAACGTAGGTATATAGGGTAAGAATTGTGTTCGCGAAAAAATCCGAAACCAGGATGTCACCGGAATTATCCATTTCAGGACACTTCCATAATTTGTCATTATGGCAAGGGTTGATTTTCTAATTAAATGTCATATTTTACGTTTTTTTAAAGTATGTCAGCTTAATATTTGAGTTGATTTTAAAGATTTCCTCTGTTATTGAGGGTAGAAGAGCCCCAACAGCCAATCATGGCTTGATCTAATTCCTAACTAAAAAGAAATAAGGAAACATAAGGCGTAGAGTTGTTGTTTAGAATAAAATTCATGTTTAGAATAACATAACCTCAGAAAAAATAAGCTAATATGCTGCCTGCTGTTTTGGTGGTGAAACCCATGCATTAAAAACCAATGGCCAAATAAAAAAAAATATCAGGGTGTAATTATCATTACCATGCAATAAAAGAGATGCATTACATTTACACAGTCTAAAGCTCACCTCCTAGTCTAACAATGCACAATTATTAGAATAAAATGAGAACTACATTAATAGCATTTAGAAGAAAATTAAAAAATAAAAAGTGACTCCCAACCTTATTGTACAGTTATCTCTCATGACACCTACTTCTGGTATTTGTATCTTTATATGTTTGATGATTTGCAACATGACAGCTTTACTAATTACTTGTCTTAATTTCTGGTATTAAAATTGAGCACACTTTGCAATAATTTCTTTATTTACAATAGTAAAAGGAATCTACACTTTTTACTCACTATAAAGTTTACATAATTAAACTTGAACTTAGTGAAGGTAAAAACTATTTAAGATTCATTAAATCTTGGCTATTGAAAGAAGGAGACGCATCGTGAGAGAGATTGTGTTCAGCCACAAACATGCGACTACATACAACCACTATCACACTTTTAAACATGCTTCTCATATTGTGATTCGTGACAGAAAGGTACCACTATGCATTTATTGGAAAACGTTAAGATAATTAGAAATGTTTAAGAGAATGGCAACAAGGATCTTAATAAGTGAGGTGAAAGTAAGGTGCTGACTATGATACAAGGAGCTTTAGCGGCTATGCGCTAACCTCCAGTCAGACACCTTTCTTTCACCGGTATATATTTTATCTCATTTTTTTTATTTTATAGCTATTTATCTCTTCAATTTGCTATCTACTTATTTAGTGTATTTATTATTTTGTTGTTTGGCAGTATTCATGTTTATTTCATTTTGCACTTTGTTAGTAGGCACTAATGATGAACTGTTAAGTTTGAAAGTCAGCTCTGGCAATAAATATATACTAAGTGGAGAGACATCTTTCTCCCCCCTCCAAATTTGGAAACTCCACAACTCATTTTACTATCATAAAAGATGGAGATTTTTCACAGTCATCTTCTAAAGCACATGTCAGAATCATAAAATGAACACAGAGAAAAATGTACAATTTAAACCATAATTAAATGGCCAACTAAACATTAGAAATAACAAAGAGGAGAAAATAGCTTGTAAAGAAGTTTGGAGTCTTTGATAATAATAATAATAATAATAATAATACATCTTTATTTGTACAAAACAAATTGTTTTCATAGCGTCAATTTTACATTAAATCTTTAAATATTTACATTTGACAGAAATTCATTTATAGAATATATAGGATTTTCTAACAGGTAGGTTTTTAGTTTAGAGGTAAAAGAAAGAAAAGGTAGGTTTCTTGTTTCTCTACTTAATTTGTTAAAAAGCTTCACACCTAGACACTTAAATCCTGTTTCAGCTTTCTTTAGCTTGTGACTAGGCATGACGATAAGATCTTTGTGCCTAGTTTCATGATTATGTTCCTGCGAGTAGAAATCATCACTTTTATTCAGTTTGATGAACTGGAGGCAAGTTAAAATATAGAGTCCATGGAAGGTAAGGATTTTAAACTTTTTAAACAAAGGTTTGCAGTGTGCGTCATGCTTTGCTCCGGCTAAAACTCGTATAACCTTTTTTTGCTTAAGCAAAATCTTATCTGTATCGGCATGTCCCCAGATGAGGATACCATAGTTCATCCTTGATTCAAATAAGCCATAGTATGCTTTCTTTAAAGTTTCTAGATCAAGGTACATTTTCATGCACTTGAATAGGTATACAAGTGATGATAATTTGCCTTCGAGTTGCTTGATATGGGGCTTCCAGCTCACTTTGCTGTCTAGGTAGAAGCCAAGAAATTTGAGAACTTGCTGTTCAGAAGAAATTTTCTTCAAGGAAAAAGTTGTGATTTGGGTTTTGCTTGGATTCAAACAGAAACCATTCATGTGGAACCATTCCTCTGCAAACTCTAGCTGCTGATTTAAAGTTGGTTTTATTTCTTCCTCTGATTTTCCACAGACTGAGATGTTGGAGTCATCAGCATAACGGTAAGTACGGATTTTACTCATTTCTTTTGGTTTTGTGTTTTTTATTTTAGGTTTAATTTTATTATTCTTGTTCACATTATTGTTTTCTTTTGTTAGTTTTAGGTAAAAAGGAAAGTCGTTAGTGTCTATCAGGAAGAGAGTTCCGGCTAAATGGCTTCCTTGAGGTGCTCCGACTAAGACTTCCAGCTGTGTTGACCAGACGTTGTTGACACATACACTCTGTTTTCTACCGCTCAAGTAACTTTCTAGAATGTCTAATGCCACTCCTTCAACTCTATATAATTTTAATTTTGGTATGACAATATCTGGTACAACAAGATCGAACGCTTTGCTTAAATCGCAAGAGGCTAGCATGGTTACCTGTCCTTCTTCCCAACCGTCGATTATGTCTGCAATTACACTCTGGACTGCTTGAACCGTTGATTTGTTCCGTCTGTAGCCATACTGGTCCTGTGAAAATAGATTATTGCTTTCGAAATGGTGAACTAGCTCTTTATTTAAAATGATTTCTAAGATTTTGGATATTATTGGGACGATAGCTATGGGTCTATAGTTGGCTAAATTGGTTGGATCTCCTTTTTTTAAGATTGGTACAATTTTAGATTTCTTAAAAGCCTCTGGAAAGATTCCTGTTCGCAAGCATCGGTTAATTATATATGTAAGGGGTTCGCAAATCAAATGAATTATTTCCTTTAGTAGGTTAATTGATAAGCGATAAATATCTGTTGTATGAGATGATTTCATTTTGTTGACAATATTAATAATGTCTAAGCTAGTAATTCCTTGAGAACCAAAGCATTTCAGAGGATTTACTTTGATTTCTGGTATATTGTCGAGGGCTTTTTGTTTATTATTTTGGTCGAGGAACTAATTTTTTGCACAGATTCAATAAAGTATTTGTTAATATCATCAGGATTTAAGACAGGAGAGATACTTTGCTGTCTCTTTCCTTGAAGCTCATTAATGACTTTCCAGGACTCTTTTTGTTTATTGCCAGATTCTTTAATTTTGTTACTATAATAATCCTGTTTAGCTTTAATTAGTTGTTTTCTATACTCTTTTTTCTTTTTCCTATGTTTTTCATGCAAATCATTTCCAAAAGCATGGGAAAAATCATAAAAGTCAAGTAAAGTTTCTTTTAATTTCTTAAGATGAGGAGTATACCACGGTGGTAGAGGTGCTTTTCGTTTATTTTTTGATTTCTTTTTAACTGGAAAGCAAAACTTGTGTAACTCTTCTAGATGATTTATAAAAATATTTGTCGTTACTTCAACATCTTGTGTTGTATACAAGTTGCTCCAATCAGATTTCAGCAGATGGTGTTTAAAGATGCTCTTGCCTTCGTCAGTAATAGGGACGTAATAACATCTGTACCTGCTTTCATACCGTTGAGATTACTGACTTCTATTAGAATATCGAAATGGTCAGCTGTGCTATTTGGCAGAGAGTACTTTATATTATGCCCTATATTTGAGAAAACATTATCTAGACAGTAAACACCACGAGTGGGTTCTTTTATCAGTTTTTCAAGATTGTATTCCAGAAGATGATTTTCAAATGCTTCAGCTTCAGGTCTTCCTATGTTAAATTTCAAGTTGTAGTCTCCTACTGCTATGATGTTGTTTTTAGATCTAAGAAGTTTTTCTAACGGGTTAGAGAGAGTTTCTTGAAATGTTTGTAGACAACCTCTATTGGACCTATATGAAGTTATGATAGAGGTATTTTTGTCGGGAAGATGTATTCCTGCTAGTTCACAGTCCAGTTCTGTTGATTTTAAATCAGGTATCTCAATAGCATGGAGCTTTTCTTTAATAAAAATTGCAGTGCCTCCATGTATGTGATTTTTTCTGTAAAATATCGACTTAAGTTGATAACCTGGAAAATGTATCCATTGTACTTCAGTTTCGGTCAGCCAGTGTTCAACGACCATCAGAATGTCTATATCATATTCTTTAAGAATTCTTGTTATTTCATTTATTTTGTTTTTAATGCATTGGGCATTCATATAATACATTCGTAATATACCTTGTTGGTCTATATTCAAGCGATATTGCTTATTGTCACACTCTATATTTTCCTCCATCTGGAGGCTTGTTGGGGAAAAAACCTGAAGGGTTTTATGTCAAGTCCAACTGGCCATAACTTAGGGTTAGATATAGCTTCATACTGTTCCTCGTCCACTGTAATTTTGAAGGCTACATATTCTTTTGATCTGACTGGAATGTTTTGAATGTCTAGTAGTTTTATATTCTTACATTTCATTTGTAAAAACGTTTTTATATCTCTTATTTTCATTCTAACATCTAGTCTTGAAACAAATAAAGACTTCTTTTTTGTAGCTACTTTTAAAGAACTTGTGTAATTATTAATTAAATTTCCTTTTTTTCTTTTATCATTATTATTTTGTAAAACTTTAGCTACTTTAATATGTCTCTTCTGTCTTGTTTGAGCTGTGGGACTTAATTTCAAATAATGGCGGGAACTGCTAATCCTTTTTTTCACATTTAAATTGTTGGCAACATTTTTCTTTGCTTCTATAGTGGCAACACTGTCTTTATCATTTGATTTGTCAAATACGTCATTATTTTTACTTTCGTTATCGCTACTGGTTGAGTCAGAGTCCGCTTCATAATTTTTATGAATATCATAATAATTTTGGGAATCAGAAGACATTTCGCTCTCCAAATTAGATTGATCTTTATTTTCATTTAATTCAGAAATACCTGTTAGGGCTCCGTCATTATTGCTAACAATGTTTTTGTTATCATTGTCATCTCCGAGTTTATCAGCTGTGTTATCTACCGGTTTTTCATTATTATCTCTGTACAAGGATCAAATCAAATACATCACAAAATTAAAACGTATTGCTAAGGTTTCACATAGTCAATTATTCCCCTTCATTTGCCTAAGCATAGTAAATCATAGCCAAGATTAGGTTAAAAATAAATATAATTTACAAAAAGAACTTGATCATTTATGTGTTAAAATAAATGTGCAAATAAAAATATAACTGAAATGCAATTGAAATTAGGAGAACTTTTGATTTCAAATAAATAAAGATGAATGAGTGGGTTTAAGCTAAATTGAACTCCTTCAATGCTGACTGCATAATGGTGTCTTTGACAGCACAGAATACTAATTTGATGTTTTCAGTATCTATAGGTCAAGGAAGCATGCAACAGACAAAAAACAAAACAAAAGCAACAAGTGTCATGCATTAGTAAGGTAACAAACAAACAAAACAATAAGAGAGTAAGTTCTGTTAATGATAGAAGCACATAGAAATGTAAAATAAGGATAATGTGTTATAGGAGTAAAAACAACCCAATATCTTGGCAAATGATGCTAATGATTTGATTTACTCTCATGTAAAGAACTTGTGATGTTGAATATATCTGGGACAAAGAGAACCAATCTCTAAACAAATGATTCTTCAACTCCCGCTAATAGCATTAGACATATAATCGTGTTATTTGTTAACTTTGAATTAATAAAATGAATTATATTATTACAATTAAAAAAATAACACCGATCTCCTTTTACACTCTCCTATAATGACAAGATTGTTCATAAAAATTACTACTTTAACTTTACTTCAAATCTCTGATACCAAAACACCAAGTCAAAAACCTGAGGAGTTGATCAACATTTTACTAACACCAATTACCAAGATTTTACATTCCAACACCAAAGTATCTTAATTTGTATGTAAATAAGGATTTCAAGAAAAGCCTTAATTTGTATGTAAAAAAGGATTTCAAGAAAAGTCTTATTAAACACAGGGTTTCAAGCATACACAGATATCAAACTGCGTTTTGTTGCTATACATAAAGCATGCATGAAAAATTAATTTTCTTTGAGGTAGTACGTAATTGAGCACTTTATTGGACCGTTTTTAGGATGAGAAGCCAATCATTATTGTTATAGGAGGTTATTTAGTACTTTTCACCTCCGAGGACAATAATGAATGTAAAAAAACTCCTAGGACGTAAAAGTAATTCATATGTTGCCGCCATTACTGTAATGTAGCGTGTTCAAAAAACAATCTGTGTTAAACCTTCATGAGCTTTATTTAAAAACGTTCATTTTGTTTCTGTTTTTGTCCGTAGACTAATTTTTTTTCGTTTTTAAAAGGTGTTCTAATTGACAATTTTTGTGTGTTTATTTGTAAAGCTTTTACATTTTTTAGTAAAGGTGTGAAGCTATGGATGAATTTAATGACGGCGATAATATGGAGTTAATAATAATTGGAAGTTTTTTTTTTCAATAAGTATATAGCGCAGTTTAATGAGTGCTATTTTTTGATTTTTTTAATGAGTGCTTTATTTAATGAGTGCTACCTCAAAAAAAATAGTGTATGCCATCCGGCTGAGAATGTCTTTATGTCTTGGCAATTTTTCCCGACTCGCTTCGCTCGTCGGTAAATCTAATTTCCGTGACATAAAGATACACTTCTCAGCCTTATGGCATAAATAACTATTATTGATAGGTACCTTTTTTCAGCCTAATTGGTTTTTTAATTTGAAAATGGAATCTCCTGGTATTGTGATGAATATTTGAAAAGCTCATTACATACTTCGTACACAAATTTTATAATGGCTTCATCCATTGTAATAGCAACAAATTTAATTAATTAAATAGAAAAGAGTGTCAAGCTTTTAGTTTGAGAGCAAATTGACTCTTGTGATTTGTTCCTAAAACATTTAGTTTGACCGTAATAAAACATTAAAAGTCTAGTTTCGGTAATTTCTAACAAGACAACATTTTAAAACCATTGGTTTAAGGCATACGTCTTCATTCCAAAAACAAATCACAATATAGGTGTTCCTTTTTGAAATTTCAAAGTTAAATCCAATTAGGCAGAACAAACCCTAATTCGATATACCAAATATTAACAGATACAGTAAGGTATTTCCAAACTTTTGCAACACCCTGTATAATAGAAAAAATAATTAATGCACAGTATAGATTTCAGAGTAATTATAAAATTCAGTAAATTTTTAGATAACAATTAGAAAAATAAATTAAGACATAGTTAATTGTAGTAAGTTGATTTAATGGCCCTTATTATAATCCAAAAGATCTAGGCACATTAATTCTAAAAATTAAAAAAAACTAAATTATTTATTTTTAAATTACTCATGAAATCATATTATGAGATAAATAGGTAAATAGCAGCAGAATACAATTTAAAAATATAATAATGCAAGTCATTAAAACAAAACCCAGAACAGTTACACAGATCCAGACCACAATGAGAGTTAGTTGCATGCAATTTGAAAGCACAATTGGAGACAAAATCATGCAACATAATATTGGCTCAGATCTAACCTGTCGCACACGTAAAATGTGAATATATTATCTTCTCACTGTCTGGATTTAGATCTACAAACATCCTTAGTATAAACTCTCTAGCTGCAATTGCGTCTCTCTGGGGACCTGTATTTCAATTATTAATATACATATAATAACATAATAATTAAATTTGAATACACCATAATAAAAATCATAAGAATTGGGGTATAACATAAAAATAAAATAAAGGGAAAAAGTAAGAAACCTTATTTATTATTACTTAAATTTAGGCAATAATGTCAATACTAACTCGGATTAAAAGGATCGGTATCAAACTACAGCGGAATATTTGTGTTTGTTTACAAAATTAATAATATATAAGAGAAGTAGGATTTATACTACTGTTAAAACTAGTATTAGTATAAAAATGTGCCTTGTTTTTGTAAATAACATTGTTACTACTAAAAAGTGCACAATAGTTTGGAAAGTGATATCCTATGATAACAACAATCGTATTAAAGTCTTGGTGGTTCAAATGGTCAAAGAAAAACTAAACTTAAAAGATTTTTTTTAAATTTATTTACTCATGCTTTAGTCATAACGGTTATATACGAAACATTTTTGATGATGAAATTTTAATAGTTTAAACTATAAACCATTATTATAAACTGTAATTAAAATTGCCATAGTGCAAAAGTATTTAACATGTAACTCCTAATAATAATAATACACAAACACACACATATATATATATATATATATAATATATATATATATATATAATATATATATATATATATATAATATATATATATATATATATATAATATATATATATATATATATAATATATATATATATATATTTAATATTAATATTTAATTAAAATCTTTTTTGTTGCATTTCGATGCGGAGTGCCGCAAACCAGAGGAATTTTATTTGAAATGCACTTTTTTTTATCATCAATCCAATTTATGCTTCATTTTTCTATTAAATATACAGAGTGTTTCATATAAAGTGTCCACCAAAGAAGGAGAGGATAGTACTTCTCAAAGGGAACAAAAAATGTCATATAATATAAACCCCGATCTCCAACCGTTTTTCTACAAGGTCAAATTTAATATTTTTCATCATAAAATTGTTAATAGCGTTTAAACGCTATTAACAATTTTATGATGTGAGGTCTAACATTTTTTAAAAATATTAAAGTTGACCTTGTGGGAAAACGGTTGAAGATTGGGGTTTATAATACATGATATTTTTTGTTCCCTTAGAGAAGTACTATCCCCTCCTTCTTTGGTGGACACTTTATATGAAACACCCAGTATATAAAAAAATTAAGCAAAAATCGGATTGATAATCAAGGAAGGACACATTTCAAAGAAAATTCTCCCAGCTTGCGGCAGTCATGAACTTAAAATAGTGTAAATAAGACGATAAAAAATTAGTGCCCGTACCACAATTTGAACCAGGGAACCCTAGCTTTGAGTAGTCTTATCGACTCTGGAATGCTTTTATTAAATTCTGTACCCCAAATAACATCGAAAACGACACCCAGCTTTAAAATTATTTTTTATGGACTGTTTATAGACTGGTTTTCGATAGTTTTTTTTTACTTTCTGGTCACATAAAGTGGTCATATTGACTTTGGACCAGTTTAATTCTTTTCAGTGCCCCAAAAAACATAAATAAGGACATATTGTGGCAAAACATAATAACCTTGAATTTTAAATTTTGTTTGAAAAATTTAGGTTGTTACAATAACCTGGTTTTCAATTGGGTTCCTTCCCAAGGTTGATTTTAAATACAAATCTGTTCGAAAGATTTTAGGGATTTTTTTAAAAAGAAAATTTGCTAAAAAGGTATCTTAGAACTTTTTTTACTCAGATCAGATTTGTTTTGCTTATCCTTAGACAGTATGTTTTATTTTTAACGCACACCTTAAGGTCTACAAATAGACCTTCCTAGAGTCCAACAAAACCCGTAGATATACTAACCGTATTAAAATAAATCAATGCTTTATACATTTTTTTTAAAAAATGTCTGAGTCATTAATGACAGCAAATAGTTGCATTAAAAAATTATTTTGGAATTTTAGAGTTAACATTACTTTTCCTAAATACCTATGGTATAAATAAGGAAAAGGCATTTATAGAAGAAATATGTTTTCTTGTAAAACCACAAAGACTGTAAAAATAAGATATACACTTTTAGGATAATGATAGGGGAATGTAAAAGATACAGCTACAATCTGATTGTCCAAAGGCATAGTATTTATATCACCTGTAGCAGTGGTAAAATGAGAATAACACATGCGATCAGGATCAGGGTTACAAATTAAGTAAACTTTATCACGGATGTATTCACATGCACCAATGTGATCTTGTTTGGGACCTGTAAGATTTATAATTACCATTTTTCATGAAATAGCGAGTATTGCCCATAAATGTAATTAAAAAATGGCAGGGAGGAAAAGCCAAGAAAATAGGCTAGGTAGGCCCTAGCCCAAGTTAGGCCCTTCTTGCCAGCCGTCTATCCTTAACCTAAACTACCTCTACAAAGACTCTCTTGGAAAGGTTGATATATAGGCGAATATAACAGGGTATCTTCTTAGAATCCATTAAGTCAATTCTTTTACAGCAGTGTAACACTATTTATATCTTGACATGGACTTAAATCCATGTATGATGACCATGATCCAATATATATCCATATATGACCGATCAATATTGATCAGTCATTTTTGATGAACTGAAAGATTCATCAAAAATTTAATTGTTATTACAAGTGAAAGGTTAATCAAATTAATAGTTAAGCCCAAAAACTTCTTGATCTTCTACTGTTTTAACATAATTTCTTATTGTTCGCTCTTACGAATACAGGATCTGATTCAATACTTTATTTCAATATACGAGGTGTGTTCAAAAAGTATCGCGAATTTTGTGTTTTTTCAAAAATTATTTATTTATTCATGAATATCTATTTTGTCCCCTTCAAAGTAATCCCCATGAGATATTATACACTTGTGCCAACGGTTTTTCCAATCTTCGAAGCACTTCAAAAAATCATTTTATTTATCTTGTTCAGCTCCTCCTTCGATGCCGTCTTTATCTCGTCAAGCGTAGCATAACGTCGTCCTTTCATGGGCCTCTTCAGTTTAGGGAACAAGAAAAAGTCACAGGGGGCCAGGTCTGGGGAATACGGTGGCTGCGGCATCATTAGTGTGTTGTTTTTGGCCAAAAAGTCGCGCATAAGCAACGATGTGTGAGCAGGGGCGTTATCGTGGTGCAAAAGCCAATTTTTGTTCTTCCACAAATCCGGGCGTTTCTGGCGGATTGCTTCGCGCAAATTGCGCATAACTTGCAGGTAATATTCCTTATTGACCATTCTACCCTGTGGCAAGAACTCATGATGCACCACGCCCCTGTAATCGAAGAAAACTGTCAGCAAAACTTTCAAATTCGACCGAACTTGGCGCGCTTTTTTGGTCTTGGTTCGTGCTCGGGCGTCCGGCACGCTTTTTGTCGTTCACATCTTCTCGGCCTTCTGAGAACATTTTGTACCACCGATAAACGTTGCTTCGGTGTAAGGTAGCTTCTCCGTATGCCACAGTCAACATTCGGAATGCATCCGCGCACTTAATTTTGTTTTTCACACAAAATTTTATACACGTTCTTTGATCCATTTTTTTGAATAGGTAAAAATCGAAGACGGTCCAAAACACGTGCAAGCTAAGCAGCTGTCAACAATTAAGTGAACATTCAAAATGGCCCGAGGTTGTCAGCATAAGTGAGAGACATGAGTACCAACATAACGCCACAAAAAAATTGAAATTCGAATATACGTAACCCGCAAAAATTCAAAATTCGCGATACTTTTTGAACACATCTCGTATCATATATAATGGAGATTGGGATAGTTCTTTAATTCAAGTTCAAGTAATCAAAAATAAGTAAATCTAAACCAATGAAGATAAGTACATCAGATGCACATCCTATCCTGTATGTTATCTTTAAATAGAAATGATAGCTAATGATGAGGGGAACCACTTGTTCAAACCCTAGCAGCCCACTTATTTGGGCCCAACTCCATTAAAGGTTTAGAACACTAATAGCTAAACATGTCCAGCCAAAGCAAATGAAAAAGATGACAATTAGACCAGGATTAAACCCTTGCCTACGCTAAGAGCAGCAAAGAGAAGCATGCCTTAGAGCCTTCCCTTATCATGAATCCCCCTTTGCATAAAACATCTACTTGAAGGATTCAACATGAAATAGTTAGTTTAGTTAGGTTTACACAACTCCAAATGGAGTTGTCAAAAATCGTCTTATAAAGTAGTTGCTATATGATCACATAAGTAGTTCACAATTCCCCCTCCCAAGCCTTGGTTATCCCTTACTATCATTATTATGTCAACTAAATACTATTTCAGATACATGTAAATGTAACCTAAAAAAGGTTTTAAAAGAGTCTAAGTTAAAATCTTAAAGCACAAAATTTGAATCGATCAAACCCTAAAGAGGACCAGATTCCCTAAAGCTAAGTTTTTAAACTTATAATTTGGACTGCTGTCTTCTTTTAGAATAATTTTCTGGATTCCATTACATATATTGAATTTCAGTTCACTAATTTTTCTCTTGCTTTGTTTTAAATGCATAACTATTGCTTACCATCATACTCAGGAAAATAATCTACTAAATGCGAGTACATAATTTTTTCTTCAAGAAGATCTTTCTTATTGAGAAATAGGATTACAGATGAATGTTGAAACCAAGGGTATGTTATGATAGTCTTAAACAAGGCCTTTGACTCCTCCATACGATTCTGCAAATATTTATAAGTTAAATGTAATTAAATATATAATAACTGAGGAAGTTGGAAGGAAAAATATAAGTATCTATCTACTAGTGGGTTTCATATCAAACCAAACATCTAAATAAAATATTGTTTTAACCACTAGGCATCTGATAATTCAGTTAAACCTTTTCAATTTTCAGGACTTATAATCTGATGAAACAAAAATATTTTTCCATTTTAAGTAGGATGTCAAATGCTTCAACAGAAATAAACCTAAAATGTAAATCCTCAATTATATAAAAAAATATACGAAGTTTAAAAAAAAAATAAATTAAAAAATGTTGGTAAAATAATATAAATCAAATAGAACTTAGTGGTCCACTAGAGGTAAAATCTTATGTTCTAAAAATTAAAATATAAAGAAAAATCTTCTATAAAATTTAAACAATATGATACATTTAATAAATTTAAAATATTATAAATAACTTGTATTTGTTATGAAATTAAATAATATATTAAAATGAAAATACTATTTTATAAAGATTCTAAAGAAAACTAATAATAAAGTCAATTGATAAACACACAGAATGGAAGAAAAAACAGATGAAAATAAAAAACAAACGACTGATAAAATAAATATTATAGAATTACTAACAAAAGTTAGCAACCTAAAATAACAGGCTGGAAATTAGCTTCTTCTGCTAGATAATATAGTGCAATCAAATGACTAATTCCAAGCTATGGTTGGGGGAAAATTAATAGCATACTTATGTCTAGCTAGACCATAATTAATTTTATCAAGCACTTTTAATAATACAACAATAAGGAAAGATTGTAGTTGTAATACTCAATACTAATTGTCAAAAAAAGGTAAGATAAAATAACAATCTCTCATTAAGAACAACAATATTTATCTAAAATAAATTATCAAATGAAATGAATTATTAATAATATGATTTTGTCACAATTTATTTATAATAAAACAATATAATCAAATTAAATCGATATTAAAATTTATAAAGATGGTTATAGCTTTTATATATAAGGCCCTACAGTAAGATACTTAAATTCTTATTCAGTAAATAACTCCGGCAATTTTCATTTGTTTTATTTTATATTTGGTACACCTATTACCACCTATTATTTTGTTTTGTATTTTGAGAAAATAAAAAAAAAATATTTATTTTATTTATTTATTTATTATTCAGACCACTCTGATTATCTATGCTAGTAATTCAACTCTCATAAATTAGTTTCTAGACACAGCACCAAAAATTAGAGTTGATTGTAACGCATGTATTGGACACATTGTAACAATATCTTTAACACATGTTTAAAATTTAAAGTATTCCTTAATAAGTATATCAATAATAAATATAAGCTCTATTTGCAGAACAAATAATTTTAAAATTGTGATTGTTAGAGAGAGTCAAGAGGTTTCTAATGTAGACAGTACATTAGGTTAAACAAGGTTACATATAGGTTAAACAAATATTGCCCCACCCCTCACTGATATTTTTCCGTCCACGATATGTACCACCTTTAAGGTCTGAAATTAGTTTGTTGCAGATTCAAGCCAAGCTAAATACCTGCCCTCATTTTGGTGGAGTATAACTAACTACAAATAAAAATAAAAGGACAAAATAAAAAATTACAGAACATAAAATTAAATTTAAAAATTATTACCAAACATGCAAAATTTATAAAGACATTTTAAACAAATACTAACACTAATAATACAGGTCATAACACACTATTCATAAAGTCCTGGTTTTATCAGGACTTGAGAGGAATCATTCTTAAGGAACTAAATATTTTTGAGGGAATTATTTTAATAGTAGTTGGTCAAACCAAATCTATGATGACAGACCAATAGAATAGTTTCCCTCCTCATAGAGGGATTTTTGATTTTTTAGACAAGCAGGATTAGGACCAAATGGTCATCACTTCCACTTAAATGTGATCTTAGATTGAAAAATACTAAAAAGGCTCAATACATAAAACAATTAATCATATTTAATATTTTTTTTTTTTTATTGCTTGTTAATAATAAATAATAACAACTGTACTACCTTATACTAAAGTTGGCAACATAATATATAGTAACCTTCGGGAAATCATAATCTATTTAAAAACATTTTTTTCAAATATTTAAGTTTTAATTTTAATGTTGTTTTGTCTTTATTTATTTATTTTATTTATTTAATTATACTATCTGATTTGGAATTGTAATCCTGTATCAGTTTTTTATGTCTTTCTTATTAATTTTGTTTACAGTGAACTAAAAAAGCTGAGTATGAACCAGTAAAACCTAATTGGTTAAAGTGATCTTTAATATATAAGATTAACTTATATACTTAAATTAAAAGTCTTCAATTTTAAAATTCTATTATTGATAGTTTTACAAATTAATTAATTTTCAAATTAACATTGTGGTTTTGTGGGTTTTAGCCTAAATAAAAAAAAATAAAATACTTAGCTCTCACTAATATCAAAATGACCCTCAAAAAATAAAATAAACAGCTAATTTTAGAGCTAATAAAATCTTTAATACAATATATCTTGTTTAACCAGCAATATATGCTTTTGGGCTTCAGATGACAACAACTGAAATAGACCCTGGAAGGATTAAATGACTCTTAACAGATGTAATTTTAAATCACTATGTCCAAGTTATCAAACTTGTAATCTTATTAAAGCTTAAGCCCCACAAGTGGCATCCCACAAGTTTTTAATAATGATTTACACAGTTAACGCCTGATAAGTACACATCCATATCTTCTTGAATATGAATACTGCTGACTTGGAGCTTTTCAGTTTTAATTTCTTAGTGAAAAGTGCATGGTGGTCAAATATAAAGAGATTAAGAGTCAAAATAGTTTTAGTTCATTGTGCTAATTTTAAGTACTAAAAGACAAACATCTACTATAAAACAAGCAATTTAATTGGCCATTTAAAAAATTACAATTTCTATTGATAAGAAAAGTTGATTATCTTGATATATAATACCAGCAAAATAATATGTTCCTAAAAACAGTAAAAGATGTTCCCAGGATAACATGTTGTCAAATTTAAAGTTGACAATCATTAAATTTGAGATTCCTTGCACACTGTTGAAGCTATTAGCAACTGCTCTAAGAAAACATATCCCCAGCAAGGTAAAAATATAAGAAACTTTAAAAGATACGTTCATGTGAGAACATATGTTTAAAGAAGGCAATCATAATGCAAGAGCTACGAGAAGAATAAACCTCATTCAGCCACAAGTAGTCTTCTCATATCTGCACAAAAACAGCAAGCCTATTTAGTTGATTCTGACACAAACTAAATTATATTTCCATGAACTACTAAATAACAAAAATAGACTAAATCTTTTGAAGTAAAGTCTTTACTTTTGAATTGCCTCTGGTGAATATAGCGCCAAAAGAATTTGGAAGTAATCTTAATACAAAATTAAAATTAACTACTTATAGTACAACAAGATCAATATCAAGATTATCCCCAGCAGAAAAATATAAAAACCCAAGTACAAATAATTACAAACTCCAAGAAGACTTGATGATTATTAAATTTAAGAATCTTTAATTAAATTAAGAGTCTACATACGTTCAACTTTTTTCATGTCCCAATATATGAAAAAGAAGAAAATGCAATATTTTGTGTAATCGTAATGCAATACAAAAAAAATCACTCAACTGTAACAATTATTATGACACTATTACAGTTATAAAAAACTATAGAAATTGTCATTAGAAGACAATTGTAGACAAATATATATACCCTTTTACATGAAATCATAGAAGTTATTACTCATTAATTTATATTTAAAACAAATACACAAGTACAACTATTCAGAGAAACATAGGGCTTATGGTCAATGACAGGGGAAAATATTACCTAACAAAAACAGGAGGAGACAGATTATAACCTTCAAAGGAGACATTTTACACAAAGGGCCAAACAGACAATATGGAAGTCTCTCTACATATCCAGACAGGGTAGAACAAGAGGCTTTGAATCCAATATTAACAATAGACAACAGCATAACAAGACAACTTACAATTAGCTGGTTGTAAAGAGGTTTTCTTCTGTAATCATTTTAACAGTGTTTGGTTATCAGTATTTAATTTACAACCAAGGTATAAAAAACTAAGTCTGAACTTATTTTTATACATCTACTTAACACAATTTATACTTTTATTCACATTTTTAGAGATTAATTAAAGAAGTTAGAGCTCCTTTAATTAGGGCTCAATCAAGTTATACAAAAGCTTACACTGTGTATATTTATAATTTAATTTTAAAATCTTAGAATTTTGATACCTTGATAATTTAGACAATTTTATTTCCCTTTATTGTTGTAGAGCCATAACAAAACAATGTGAAAGTCACAGAAAAGAAATCTCACTGTTACCATACTAATTGAAAATTGAAAGGTTGGTACAGAACAGAGGTAGGTGGTGCACGATAAAGGACAAAATAAGGAGATTTGGCAAAATTTTTCAGTACGATCTTACACAGCAATAATGTAGAGAGAGACGTATGGAGAATTGATCAGTACAACGTCGTGTCTTAGAACAGTGATTAGGAGGTTCATAAGTTTTTTGATGACAATCACAGCCGATCTTGTTCTTAGATTGGCCTAACAGCAATTCTTCATCCTATATCACACATGTTTGACATATTAAAACAAAACAAAAAAGCGAAAATAAAATTTACTTTTGTGGCTACAAAAAATAATTTTTATGAAATCGTGGTTTCGGATCTTTGGTGAAAACAGTCCTTTCCCAGTATGCCTTCGGTAGAAGGTGGGAAAAAGTAAAATGAATAAATCTATAAGGAAGAACAAGCCAAACAATTAATCAAAGCAGAATAATAAAGTCTATAGGTAAGGAAAAGCTAAGTGCAAGAAAAACAAAAAAGAAAAACAATAACTTAATTACTCATAACTTACATTGATAAAACAAGAAAAACAGCCTCTAATGAACCACTAAAGTAATATGTTTAAATAAAATAACCAATTAATTCTGAACTTAAAGATATAATTAAGTAAAACTTCAAGTAAATATTAATAACTCAATTTATAAATAATTTAATCTGAAGGATATAATAATTAAAAAATAATAAAATAAATAAATTATACAAAGAAAGTTTTATAGGAAATTATATAAAATAAAGAAATTATTATTTTTGAGACATTAACCATTTTTATTTGATCTTCATCAATCTTAAGTTAAGGGGAAATATAATTTACCAAACTAGACATTTACAAAATATCAAAAGTAAAATAATTACAATAGGATAGTAATAATATAAATTGTCTAGTGTACCTCATTTTCTGATTCAAACAAGATCTGGTCATATTCACTTAGTGCTACTAGGAAAATGATTGAGGTAACATTTTCAAAACAATGAATCCATTTTCTTCTTTCTGATCTCTGACCTCCGACATCTACCATTCTGTATTAAAAAAATAAAAAGGGCATTTTAGATAAATGATACAAAGGTTATCATAATTAACATGATTTTAAATCAATAATTATATTTTTATCTAAATTATAAAATGCATCAATGAATCACTTAACAGCTGGTTGAAAATCAGTGAGAAATGGTTTTTATTCTGTTGATCCTACGACAAAATGAAATAATTTTTTCCTTGCCTGATCTTCATAAATACATAAAATCCAAAACAATTACTGCATGGTTAACACCAAGTGGTGAACATTATTGTATATTTTTGCTACTGTCCAAGCAACAAAAATTGATAAGCCAACAGTAATGGTTTATTTTATGAATTGATGACTGCTTTTAAAAAACCGTAAGATTCAATGGTACAGTAAATCTATACTTAAGATTAAAAGCAGAAAGATTTACTGTAATTTTCCCAAAAGTAAATGCTAAGCTTTAAAAAGTTCATATTACGTAAAATATAAAAAAAAATTTAAAAATACACAACAATTTAGGTTTTGGTGTGGCAGAATAACTGCCTTGTAGGTGTGAATATGGCTCAATGATGTTTTCATTTTGCTTTAAGAAAATATGGCTATTCAGGTAGTTAGACAGAAGAATAGAGAGAAAAAATTGGGTATGGGGTACCTCAGAACTTTTTCTCATCACATCAGATTCGTTACGCTCATCCTCCCTTCGACTCACTTCGCCCGTCCTCAGAATATACAATTTGCCAACTTTATACTGCAGCAAGTCATCCGACTCACTACACTCGTCTTCAGATAGTAAATGAATCCGTTTCATTCTCATCGGTCACCCATACAACACTGAACACGCTCAATGCTGCTTGACTTTTATGATCCCACAAAAATCATAGATATACTTGTTGTATTGAAAAGAATCTTAATGTACTTATTAATTACATAAAGGTACCAACTTGTACCAAATTTTATCTCAATTGGATTGTTTTTCAATTTTTTAAAAATCTTACGTAAGTCATTTGAAAAAATTGAACTAGCACTGATAATGAGATGAAACTTTTGTTAGTCTTATACACAACCACATGCGTGCCAAATTTCAATCCAATTGCATCATTTTTCCACGTTTTATAATTTTTTGAAAATTTTTGCTAAGTCATTAGTGCGGGTTAATGACATCATAAAAAAATATTTTCGAATAGTACAACTACAGCGGTACACTGATTTATGTACAAAGTTTCAACTCTCTAGCATAAATACACTAGGAGCTACGATGATAACAGACACACACACATACAGACAGACAAACAACTTTGCAAAAACCACTCAAGAGGCCTTAAAAACACCTGAATTGGATAATTCTGTTGACATCCCAGTTTCAAATCCCAGATTTTTTTGCAAACACAATACTATTCCTGTATACCTACGGTATAAATGAGGAAAAGTAAAAAGTAATGATAACACCCTGAAGACATGCTTAGGGTAAAAAATTGACAGGATCAACTAGGCTAATATTATCTATTAGCCTAGATAACACACAAATCTCAACACAATATTGTTTCCTCCATAATACATGGTTAGCTCAAGGAACAAATTAGGCAACATTTCTTCGTAAGTGTTCTACAAAAAAATGTAACAAAAACTCCTGCCTTCATATTCATTATGGAGAATTTTTGTTGAAAAATAATAAGGCAAGCAAAATATTTTAACAGCCAACTGAAATGTTATAGTGACATTTCTAATACTCATTTTATTAAGCATAATAATTAGATTGATAAAAGATTTTTATTAAATACTCCCACCCAAAAAAATACTGTCATTAGTACATAATGGAGAAAAAAAGGGAACTACAGTCGGGCCTCTATATAAAGAACTTAAAGGTTCAAGTGAAAAAATTCGTTATATAGAAATTTCATTGTATAGAAATTGAAAAAATAAATAACTCTGTACTATTTTATGATATTTTAATGGATATATAGGATGAATAATAACCTCGCAGTTGCATATTCAGCAGCTTTTTCTTTTATTAGCGGTCCTGTCTCAGGCATACTTTTGTCCCTTAACATTGTCACCCACTGTAATATTGCGTCATCAATATCTTCATACTTGCATACTCGAGAACTTTTTTTTAATCGCCACTCGTTTCGTATAACTTAAGTATAGATTCCCGATTTTTTTAAATTGTTGATATAGAACTAGAAGCGATTTTATACTTCAGAGACAAGTCTTTGTTTTTGACTCCTTGGTCAAAATCTTTTAATAAATTGATTTTTTCAGAAAGGGACAGCGATTTCCGTTTTGACATTATAATAAACTCGATTTACAAACAAATAAAAAGTTTCACAAACGAACTGGTCAGACCGAATACCAAATTAAAACTGAAAGATTTTTAGTTCTATGCTGTGTTAATCCTAATTTCATAGAAAATTGTAAAGAAAGAGTTCGCAAAATTAAATAAGGCAGGGCGAGAATCAATAAATAATTGTTCTGGGAAAAGAAAAACAGAAGTGCAGTTTTGGTCAATTCCTTGAAAGTTTGCGGGTCTTGTTTTTATCTTTATTTCTAGAAATTTTGTTCGTTATATAGAATTTTTTTCTTTAAATAGAAACACTTTTAAACACAAAATTCAAGGGAATGTAAAAAAATTCGTTACATAGAGACTTTCGTTGTATAGAAGTTCGTTATATGGAGGTCCGACTGTATATAGTTACTTTTCTCCCCAACAAGTAACAATAGGGTTTAAACTTATGTACAACAATTTTTTACAACACAGTGCATTGTTGCATTATGTATAATACACAAGTGCAATCAATTCATAGCATGTGCTTATTCATAAAACAAAATATACATAAAGTATTATTAAAATAGCATGCACTAAATAAAAAATTATAATAATATACAAAATACCAACTAGATTTGTTACACAAAATAATGTGAACTTTAACATAAATACAACATTAAAGCTATAAAATAAAACTAACACACAGAGGAGACACAATCTTATAAAATTAAAGGATACCTCTTAAGAATGGGGTTGGTTGTTTATTAATATCATTAATGCATATGATTCATTAAATGGTAATCGTCAAAAATTGCAGGTAATAAATGTTTTTTAATTTTAAAATTGGTGAAAAAATGTTAAAATTTAGTTCAGGTCAGTAGTCAATTATAAATAAATAAATGAAAAATAGTCAGGAAAATTAATAAGAACAAGTTTTTATTTTAACATTTCTTTTAATTAAAAATCTTATAAATAAAAAAAACACTTCATAAAATTAACAACAGAAAAATGTACTTTTGTGTAATTAAAAAGTATGAAGTCCACAAAAGACAACACTGTACTATATATAAATAATAATGACCGTTAAGAGCATAGTGGCTCATAAGGGATAGCCCTACAGGAACCATACCATATGTAAATTTAACAAATATTTAATGTATAATCAAACGAAGTAAACTATTTTAAAAATTATATATATTAGCATGCACTAACCTAAACGTTTTGGAAAACTAACAGGTAAGCGAGTCAAGCCAGGTATAAATAACAGTGTGGTAAAATGGCAGAATAAGTTTCTAAGAAATAAGATAACAAAAAAAATGCAATAACTTTCTAAGCTTCTACTAATGATTCAACTTTAAACAACTGTACCTAGGCCTTCATAAATGTAAATTAAACTTTTTTAATTAACATAATTAGTTAATTAGATTACATATTTAGTTAACACGATAGATTATAAAAATTCTCAGAAAAGTTTTTGATTTTTAAAGTTCAGTAAGTGCTCAAATATATTCTTTTGAGAAAATTCTCCAACCCACTTCACTAAAAGAACCTAACTTAAGTAACAAAAACAAGTTCAGTCGATGCCTTTAATGGGGGTTAACTTTACAGACCCACATTTCAGATATATGGTACTTGGCGGACTCCATTTCTTTCTTGTACCCCACTCTCCAATAAATCTGTAATGTACCCTCATCGTTAACCTTCCTACATTTAAAGTTTCGAATAAGGGGATAAGTAGCAGCTTGAAAACTTGCATCAGGAGAAAGCTTAAGAAGTCAGTATATTTTTCAACCATCAAGCAATTGCTTTATCCACCCTAATTGTCTTCAGTGGTCTATGATGAAGTCATGAAAACAAATTTAATAAATAAGATAAAAACTAATCAACAGTAAAAAAGGTATGAATATGATTTAATAAAATTGGGGACTGATTGATTAAACAAGTAATATGGGAGAGGATGAGAAATAACTTTCTACAATTAATACAAATTATTTCACTTTTAGTTTTATAAATTTTGTTAATAAAACTGAACTCTTAAAAATATTATGTTAGTACTTAATTTATAAAAAAAAATATACCTAAAAATAATAGAATCAAGGTCGAAAGGATACTCAAGAATTCCAGTAGTCGGAGCTCTGGCTCGAAGAATATCTTGCTCAGTAGGAAGGTAGTCAGACTTCTCTATCCTTGCTAGGTCACTCAAATAACTGTAAGAGCCATCACAGAACTGTAAGATTTCCTCAAATAACTATAAGCTACCCACTAACTTAATTTATTTAGTCTCTTATCATGATAAGTTTATAATAATGATAAGATTGTTGTCAATCAATTTAGTTATTTACCCATTTATAAGTCTTTTAGCCTAATATTAGTGGGAAATAAGAATAATTGTTAAAACAAACACATGCTTTTAAAACCCATGCATCCAGAACAATAAATATTAAAACATGCAACAATGAATAATAAGTTCAGATTTTTAATGAAGCATTAATAGGAAAATTTGTGTAAAAATATTCATAAAAATAACTAAATGCTCTCACATAAAGTATAAGTAATCAGCTTCAACAAAAATAGTAAATGATTCAAGCAAATGTGGTATACTTTAATTTATTTGTAACAAAGTATTAAATAAACTTTTAATAATAAATCAATTTGGCCAATTGCTTAAACAAAACAAAAATTGTAATGGCCAAAAGGAAAATGTATACATTTTTGGGGGTCTAAACCCTGAGAGCTTTCTTACCCCAAAAATAAAAACCAACTTTTTTATAAAATGTCCGGTGGCTGCCTGCATTGCATGCATGCCTAAAGTGGTTATTTTTAATCCTGAAATGGGTCTTCTTTGTTAATTTTATACAAGTTTATTAAAAAGAAAAATGCTTCACTTTGCTCCATCAAAAAACTGAATTTCAACATGAAACATGCATAAACAAATATTCGAACATTGATCAAGTGATGAAAATAATAAACATCAAAACAGAAGAAGTTTGACAGAGTGCTTCTAAAATTTGTTCTTCTTTATTTTGCATTACCTAAACCTGATTTCCTCCAGGTCGAAAGGATATTCAATTATGCCAGTAGTGGGAACTCTGACACGAAGAATATCTTGTTCTGTGGGTAAATAATCCTTAGCAGCTACTCTGTCTATTTCCATTAGATAGCTAAATTAAAAAAGCAATTTCATCATAATTTTTGAACAATTATTGAATACATTTTAATAGTCGTCTGTAAGAAGAAATATGTATTACTGAATTATGAAACTTATTGTTTTAAATTTTTCTTTAAAAAACATATATTTCTAAATGATTCTCATTATCAATGAATTATTATATTATATTATTATATGATGAATTATTAGTTGTCATTAATGATAAGTTATTAGAAATAATTATCACCAAATAAAAACCATAAATTATGATTAGTGTAAACACACCACCCAATAATAATTATTAATACAGACTAAATATACAATGCATAGCAAATTGAATTAAGCATATATATCAAAGAAGTGATGTAAGATTAATACCCTCATTCTCAAAGATGGTAAAAGTTAATCTCATAATGTTACACGACAAGTTGGATTAAAGACAAGTATAAATTTGCCGTATCAACTTATAATTGGATTTTAATTTAATGCAAAGATGCAGTATTAAACATGGAACTTAAAGAACTTCTATTGAATAAGCAAAAATTTACAATTAATATCGGATTATTATATATAATTGAATAATCATTCAAATACATCTTCCTTTGCTTCAAATAATAAATTATCCTCTACAGCTAAAAAGGGAGTGTTAATCCACAAAAATAATAATATTGCTGATTCTAATAGAAATATTGTATTTAAGTTTGTATGTTTATTAAGAAATATATTAAAAATATTAACTTTTAAAGTCTTAGATAACAAACTTAACTTTAAAAGACTTAAAGATAAAAGTAAGTTTAATTTTGCTTAACAAAATAATACAAGATAAAACAATAGCAGTCGAAAGAGCTTAGGATAAGAAATATTTTACATAACCCTAATTTTAAAGGCTAAAACAAAACCTTTACTACAAAAAATTAAAATTATTAAAAAAATCCATTTTAGATTTGTATTATTCTTTCCTTAGAACCAGATAATCTTTAATTGTTGCACTTAACACTTTATTTATTTGAGGTGTAGAATCTTGATTTAGTTTCCCTAAGTAATCATAATCTTTCAAGCCTTAACCAAATCCACTCATTATGTAAAAATAATTTGTCAAGCTGTCACCAAATCCACTCAAATAACAAGTTAATAATAAAGCCTAAGTGTTAATAAAATGAGCAAAGGTTAGAGATACAATTTAAGTGTAATAAATAAATGGAGTTGAAAATAGCTTGTTTGCTTAATTGAAATATTCATGTTAAAACTCTAGTCACAAGATGACTTCTACTATTTAAACCCACGAACTATATAAATATTCATAGACACACTTTTAAGAAACATATATTTAGGAAATAATTAAAACAAAGAAGCCTTAAAACAAAAAGAAAAAACTTTATTTATGGTTTAACATTCTTAATAAAGCACCACATCATTAATAAAGGATAATGAGCAATTATTGTTAATCTAATTATAATAGCAAAAATTGATCCCATTTCAATCATTAATAGGTTGAGCAATAAATGCCAATTCTTACCAAAGGTAGGACATAGTTTAAGTCATAAGTTAAATTTAAATAAAAATGGCCAATATCTTGGGGATATTAAACAATTTACTTAACCTGAAACTATCTAGTTAAAGTGAATAAATAAAAAGTTAAGTAACATTTTATATAAAAAAAATAATCCTACAGGTTCTTTATAAACCATTTTAGAATGTAATTCAAAACAAGGAAATTTTTCATTGCTTCTTTTTTAATATAAGCAATTTTTTGAAGTTCGTACAAATGTGAATTCAAAATCTAACTCTCTGGTCTTACAGTCTATTTATCAATAAAAGTGTGTCAGTGTTTTCCCCCAAAGGACCAATCAAAGAGCTTGCTGCCAACCCCCCTTACTCCAATGAAACAATCCCTTTTTACTAATTTTAATTAATTCCCAAAAAATACCTCCTCTACATAGTTTTACAATATTTTTTATAGATAATACTATGTTATGCCATTAGGCTGTGAAGCGACTTTTTGTCTCAACCACAGCAATTATAGCAAGACAGTACATATTGCCAAGGTTAAGAAAAATCACTTCGGTCATACAGCATATGCCATTTCATCAGAGGTAAGCGACAATGGAAAAACAAATATGTAAAATGTATTTATTTATATTTAGTAGTTAACTATTTTATTAGTAATTAAATGCAATTAAATAATGAGGTTATTGATTTTTAATTAATAATTAACCGATTTTTAACGTTGTTTATAGTTAAAACTTTTGATTGTAGTCTAGCTTAAGTGTGTACTTTATCTCCCTTGGATGTAAAAAATCTTCTGCCTCCTAAGAGGTAAAAGATTTTCTCAATACAGTGTAGGTGCAATGAAAATACTTTTTAAGTTTCTGTAATGAAAAATGGATTTTAGCGGTTTCTAGGCTCTAAAGTTACAGCCTACCTCTGATAAATATACGTACTGTCCAATTTAGGACTAGTTTAACTATAAGAGAACATCTTACTACATCAAAAAATCCTTTACATTGCCGAACAATCTCTGATTAAAAATTATTAATATGTATGTATACATGTTCTATTAATTTTCAATAGGCCTATTAAGGTTCATAAGTATGATTAATGTACAAATTTCAATAAATCGAGAGGGACTCTCAAAAGTGGCTATACATGTATATTATCAGAGGGTGGGGGTCCGAGATGTGATACAAATATTTTAGGAGTCAGATGGGCAAAAAAGGCTGGGAATCACTGCATTTAAACTGCGTATTAGGAGTTTATTAGCTTTAGAGGACATTAAAAAATAAAATTATAAGCCCAAGACAATAATGTGGGAGAAGAAAGCTCAACTGGTTTAAATAATCCCGAAATTTAGAGTAGGTAACAGACAAATTATGTTTATCACTGTTTTCAGTTTACTGCAGGTTTCATGATAAATAAATCCCTGCACACAAAGTAATAAGTAGAAAACTCACTCTTCTTTTTAAAATCTTCTTAATAAATCATTTCAAAAAAAGAATATTTCCAACATCATTAAAACAAATCATTTATAAAACAAGTTATATAAAAATACTCACTATTTAGCAGAGTCAGTGAGCTGGTACTCCCTTCTTCTGTCATAACATTCTTGTATACCCTGGTCTGCCCACAGAGACTTGATTGCCTCTACAAACGGGCTTTCAAATGATGTTACAGTCTCAAAATCTACCCCTCGAATCTTTTCTGCATTGTCCTGAAATACAATAAAATTTGATTTAAAATATTATCTAATTAATCATAAGGTTTTAGCAAGAATTCATAGGATTATTTTTTTTGCTTGTCCCCTTCCTATAATAACCATGACTCTAATTTATACCATTATACCACTCCCCTATAAATTTTAATGGTGCTCAAGGCACTATCCCAGAGGTACGCAAAGTGTAGTACCCAGACCCCAGGGGTCTGTAGAAAGATATTTAAGGGTCCCCATGCTAATAATCAAACTATTAAAGCAAAATCTTTAAAGAGTTAATTAACTTGACACTTCATGTGCTTTCTGTGAAAATTAAATGTTTTAGGTATTAGATACAATCCATAAATCAAGAAATGACCAAGTTTTATTGGTTATTTTGGTAGTTTTATTATATACTAACCAAGTTTTTACTGATTTTCATCTTGGTTGCAATACCAAAGGTTACAAAAGACAAATTCTCATAAATTTTCATAATCTCAAATTTTTGTATCAATTATGAATGCTTACTGTAAAAAATTATAATCTAATAGAACTAAAGAATTATTATGTTTATTCATAAAATGTGTAAGTGTTATTTTATCATAGACCTCTGAAATGGCTGGCATCCAAAAAGTGTTGGCTTGATGGTTTAAATTGTCAAAATCAACTAATAAAAAATATAATAATTTCATATGCTTTCTCCAGATGCAAGTTCTTGTGCTGTTTGTAATGTCGGTATTTAAAACATTGAACTTATCTTAAGTGTCATCTTTAAGTGTACAGATTTATTGAGGAAGGGGGGGTAACAAGAACAATAGGGGGCCCACTAAGAACCATTTATCTGATATGGGGGCCCAAACTATAGCTTGATGAATTTTTTTTAGAATTTAATGGTATTAGTATTAATTTATTAAAAGTCAATGCAGTTTTCAAAATAAGAAAATTACGGGATACTCAAAGTTAACTTTTTATTTAAAGTTATGATAGTGGTAACAAAATTACTATACTTGGGTAAAAGTTAACAAAATAATAATGGTTAATTTTAACTTGCAACAATCAATTTATTGGGGATAGAGAACATTGTGACCATGTTTTCCCCTTATTTTTAAGTATTTAATGTTGGTAATCTGAAACATTTCACCTGGTATAGTAGAGGAAATATTAATGCAAATATTGCATATTCTTTCTTTAATCCTTTGTATATCCTTTCTTATTGCAATTGCTTTAATGGAAAACCAAGACTACTTCAAAAGAAATTTATTTCTTAATTCATTACTTAATTTCTAATGTCTAATGGTTGAAATGAAACAGTTTTGACTTAAATTTGTATCCTGACTATTCTTTGATATTAATACATGGAATAAGTTAAATGCTTTGGTCACTCCATTAGAGAAGTAATTTAGGCCACCTCCATGGTTGAGGACATTAAAAAGTTAGTATTTAAACTGACCTTTAACACCACAGAGGTCAGGGGTTCACATCCCAGGTTACGTTTTTAGTTTATATAATATTATTGTCCAAATTAAATATTGCCAACTTTAGAATAAACTAGGAGCGTATATGCCACTACAACCTGAGGTTATTCGCGCAGGGGTTTTCCCAGGTGAGACCAAGGCTTTAAACGGGCATTATTATTACAGTCTATCGACTACTTTAAAAATCTTGACAGGTCAGTTAGGACACCACCTATTCTAAAGAAAAAAATCCCTGCAAGAAGGGAGCGGAAAAAACTATAAATAAATCAGGTTAGTCAATCCGTATTTTCTTGGTGATGTTTTTTTACGTTTCTTTTGTGAAGCTTTATTTTATATTATTTTTGATTAATTTGAAAGTAGTTTTTAAAACAATATAAACACAAGAAAAACCACCAACAAAGTACGATTGCCAGGAAGAAGGTTATGTCCATACAACGGTTATGGTGGTAGGGATTTTTTCTCGTTTTAAGTGAGGGGTTGGCAGCGGCTTCTCTGATTGGTCAATCCCACAATGCTATTGACCTTGGGGATTTTTAAACTAAACGATTGACTGTAAGTAAGGTTGTACAGTTTAATCTAGTTAAAGATTAAGTTCACAAGAAAGGTCCTAGGCATTGCATGAGACAGTTGTATCTTCTTAAGTAGGATCAACATAATGCTAGGTTTTAAGAGATCTAAAAAAACTGTCTTCATATGAAAACACAGTCTCTTCACAGCAAAAATAGAGACATCACAGATGTCTTGAGTTACTTTCCTGATGTTAAACAATGCCTTTGTTATGAACTTTGGATTTGACATAGAACCATTAAGGAATCTAGAGGACAACTTGAAGCCTTTTGTAAAGTCTTATTATTGTATACAGATTCAGCAATGTACTTACAATATTAGAAGGGTCCTTATATTGTATTTTTAAAAGATCCATGGCCCTTATCATGGACTGCATGGCCATGAAGATATTTTGATATACAAGTTTAATAAAGCCCCTTTTGTCTTCATCTGAGTAACCGGAGCCATGGATAATTCGCATCTGTTTGATAAAGGTTGACTTCCCCGATTCTCCAGTACCTTAAAATACAAAAGTATTTTTATAATAAATACAAACATTAATAACAGATCAAAAAATGACTAGGGTTTTTAAATTTAAAATAAATTTGACTTTAATTACTAAGCAAAGTAGAAATAAAAAAGTACAGCAGTTTTTAGTAACTTAAAAATGCCAGTGGACTAGATACAGTTAATTATCAACAAGGTTAACTATTAAACCAGCAAAACAAGTAAAAATAAAAGTGTTAACCAAAACTCTCAACCATTTTATTCAGATAGGATTTTAAATTTCAGGCAAACATAATTATGACTCCATAGTCATCTATTTAGATGAAGTTTATATTTAATATAATATAAATAGTTTATATTTACTTTAAAAACATGATTTATTGTTCAATTTACTCTACTGCATTCTAGAAGAATTTTAAACAACTAAACTTTGGGAGTTGGAAATATCTTTGGTATTATTAAGAATATATCAATATAAAATATCAATGAGATATAACCAATGTTATCTTCCCCTTAAAGATGTTATAAAGTTTTTGTAAAAAATTCTATGCCATTGATGACATTAGCATAGTTTTCTTTGAAATTTTGCTAAATCTATTGTGCTAATAATGTACAATCTATCTGTACTATATTCCTTTCAGAATTGAATCATCAATGAGTCTCACATAATCGAATAGTCTAGAACCCTTAGTGGTACTAGTGTAATAAGCAAACAAACACAACTGGTATACTTTTACTTAAATTTTCGCTAAGGAGTACAGTCAGTTAAATACTTTGTGTCTTCAACTCAAAGGCCCATTCTTTGGGCTTACTGGATTTGTATCGTGGAGACCAATGGTCACAAACAGAACATCATTATAGGTTTATCTCCGGCTATGATATTAGGGAAACCACATATTTCTTACTCCTTACCCAACAATTTTTTTTAAAACAATAATTTAAATAAGCACTCATACATTTTTACAAAGAAATGTATATAAGAAAATTGTATTAATACAATTAAAAATTTGGAAATAAAAAAACTCATTACACACATAAATATTATCTCTTAACATACCCAAGGCAAATATTCATTAAATTATAATAATATCTGGTGACTTATAGATCTAAGCATAATGTTATCAGTTAATTAATCATTTTTAATGAAACTATATTTAATTAATGCCGCAGGGACACATCATTATTCAAGTGAATTACTGATAAGAGTGGTAGCTTTAACACGCCAAATTAAATAAAATAGGTTCTGTACTAACTATTCAACTTCTTGGTAGAAAATGATGGACCACTAACATACTTCAACCAATGTCAGAGTCAGCTTCAAGTAAGATAGCTTGCTGTCATTAGACTTATTAGTCAGTGTGAAACATCGGACTATTTTTACTCACCCTCAGAATAAATCATATCATTGGCACAATGCTTCAGAATAAAGAGAATTTTAGAGTAACATTACAGTATTAGCACTGTGCCATTAATTGAATTAGTAATAATTAGATAATTTCAAAAATAAATAAACATAATCATAACTATAATATAGCTATAAAAAGTATTAACAAATATAATAAACATAATTCAACATTTACATAATTAATATAAATAATACATATTCAACATAATATTAAAACATTCTCTCTTCATTTTTCCAAATCGTTATTATAATTGTTTCCCCAACACTCAATCCTATGATTTGTGGGATTTTTCAATTTTTTAAACGTTCTTTCTTATTTTGCTTGGTTTTGTCCAGATTAACCTCTTTAACAACATGGCCCTTAGCAGTACTACTCATGTTTGTTTTTATAACTATTTTTTTTATATATATTTTAATGTCAATAGATGTAAAACTAATGTAAATATTGGAAAATTAAAGATTAATTAAACAAACAATACTCCTTTGATAAAAAATAAGTTAAGTTTAGAAGAGTTGAGACCATAAAATAAGCCTGACCCATAATTGTCATTATGAAAAATTTGTGCCTGGCGGTGATAATACCAATAGATTAAACAAAGATAATCATTTTTAAGATTAAAAACATCGGCATCATATCTAAATTTAATCCAGTTTGAATGATCTGATGAGGAGTTAGTTTATACCATGAAAACCCAGGATTTTCATCTAGCTTATTAACTACCTCAATCTTCTAAAAAATTGCAATATAAATTCTTCCTATTTAGCCAATAGAATAGCCGCTTACGATTCAATTATTGACACATGTATTATTAAGAATATAACACTAAGGCCCAGCTTTTATGATTTTGAACAAACAAAGATAAAAAGGACCGTCACAACTGTTTGAATAATAGCGGTACCAAATTTGACACAATTTGGGAAAAGTTAGTGATTCACCTGCAAACTACAAGATAATAGAGGGAGTGCAGGGTCATAAAGCTGTAAGCGGGATCAAACTTAAGCCAATTAGACTCTAACAGTTTAGATAACTAAAATAAGGGATTTTAAAGCCACACGAGGTTAAGTAAAATTACATTACACAGTACATATTTATTTTAAATATAACCCGTAAATATAGAGGATTCAAATTTAAGAGTGACTTCACTCCCGTATTTCAGGCTTCAATATTGCCCTTAAGGGCTACTTTAGCGACTATTGAAGTCGTAGAGGAGGTTATGCTAATGTCATGTTGCCTGTCATTGACGAAAGTAACTATGACTATGAACTATTATAAAAACATTTTATTTTTATTTTATGGGCACAAATGAAAACAATAAGGAAGGTTTAATAACAGAATATTATGTCATTTGACATTCTTCTGTCAATTACAGACAGGCAGCCATTTATAAAAATATCAAGAAAAATCAATTTTTTCTTTAATCTTTAATAAAAATTGAGTTTTCGAGGCTCACATTTGTTTTTTGTCGGGTCACTTATTATTCTATTCCACTGTACATCTAAAGTTGAATGAAAATGATGTCACTATTAGGTTAAAATTATTATCAGAAAAGTTTCAGGGATAAAATAGGAATGGTCAAACTTTGGGTTGAACGTCAGGTCAAACCAGGGTTAAATGTAAATACGGACTACAGCTGAACTTAGGGATGAACCTGGGAAGAACTTCAACCCAAATGATAAGAAATGAACAAGATTTGTTATCAGTAGTCTGAGTACATCAACCATTTTAGTTATCCTAATAACAGCTTAGCTGTCTATTAAAAAATTCCATCCTCAACATGATTGTACTATACATTAACTATAGTTCTTAATTATAAGGACAATTACTACCCAGAAAAGGTAAACCAACTCTGGACTTAAGGGCGACAAGTCTGTTCGGCAAGTAGGTACCCTTCATCCCTTTGATAACAACAGCTAGATAAGACATAAAACATAATAATAATATTTTTTTACCCAGTAATAATAGTTTAAGTTCTCGTCTGGCATCTCGTTTATCTTTCCTAAGCTGTCGTTCAATCTCCTGATTAATTCTTTTCTGTTCCTTGGCCTCTTCCGACAAGCAGCACGCCATCTTTGGCTCACACAGCCGAAATTATTTCGAGCGGGCCCTTGTCCTCACGAATGTTATCAGAAGGCATTCGCTAGAGGTTCACAGTCATACGTAAAAATCACTTTATTATACAGAACGAAACGAGAAAATATCGAAACGTACGGACATAAACGTATTTTGACCTGTCGGTAAAATCATTCACTCTGGGTGTGGTACCTTCACTACACGGGAGCAGAACCTCGATTCCTATATCGACATGCCACGGATTCCTTCCCTAATAGAATTTAAAAAATAGAATATTCTCGGTCACTAGACGAATCCAATTAGAATAATTCAATTGACGAAGCCGAATATCTACTAGTATAAGGAACAAGACTATTAACAAGATTACGGTGGAGCAATGGAGGTTTCACGGGGGCTGATGGGCATCAGCCGTAAAAACACATCGAATATCACTTTATTACTTTTCTTTCACTCATTCCTCTTCTTCTATCGAACTAAACACATCCCACATTAACTTTCAAACACAAAAATTAACTTCTACCGATAACTAACGACACAAATAAAATTAAAAACACCAACCACAAACCGTAGACGCCTCTCGCAAAGATGGCGTCTGTTAACTGTTAACCTTAATCCCATAATACCCTGACACAAGATAGCAGCATAGGCGCCACCGCCACATCCAAACTTAAACATTTACCGGGTCCTTCCATTAATCAAATTTGAAATTTGAACTATTATTCTTATTAAATTAATTATTAATTAATGTAATTAAAAATTGCTTTATTTTCTTTTATTCAGTAGGAATGGATTTGATAAGAAAACATCTTGTATTCCAGAAAAATAAAATGTAATGAGTAGTGCATGCTAACATGCCTTTCAAATTACGAAAATGGGATAATTTTCAAATTTTAGAGGCAGCTATCCTTATAGATTTAACAATTTATGTTTTAACAATATATTAAATCATAATTATAGAAATAGCTGGGTAGATCCACAAAGTATAAAATAGCCAATGTCCAAGAACATTTTTTGAGGTGATTTAAAAATAAGAGACCACACCCCCTGTTACTTTCTCACCTTTCCCCAGGCACACACTCGTAGAGTCATGCGTAAAACACAGACTAGAGTTCAAATCATTTTTTTGAAGTTTCCCGCTGTATAATTCGAAAGTTTAAAAAGGTAAATTCGCTCTGTTGCTGATTCTTATAAATTCTGACGAATTTAAAATTTCGTTCACTCCACCGAAATTCAGTAAGTTCGGATGGTTACATGACAAATTATACTTATTGAAAGTAGTATTTGGAGGGTGGCTCTATCTAATATTTGAGCAATTGCAATTATCTATTATTCCAATTATGGTTAAGCAGGAGGATTGTAAATAACATTTAAATTGCAGATGAATAAATGACCAATATAAAATTATAATATAGTGAACTCTTCAAAACACAATACCTACATTTAACAATAGAAATCATTAAATTGATTATCAATTTTAAAATTCTTGGCTCAAATGAGAAAAAACAAAGCAAACAGAATGAAAATGCAATATTTGGTCACATTCACATTCCTCGCTTACCCAAACGATATGCGATTATTTATTTATTTTGTAAGTTTGTAAGTAAAGATTTCAATTTATTATAACATATAACGGAAGTTTTACTACTGTATTAATTGAATATTAATATATATTTATATTATATAATTTACAATAATATACGAAATAATAATAAATATCTAAATGTAGATTACTACATTTAGATTTTTATCAATTTATTTACATCACTGTAAATACATTTTAAAAACGTCGTGTCACTCTTTCCGTTCTTTCCATGTTCTCTCCAATCAGTCATAAAATTCTTCATTTTTAAGCCTAGTTCTATTTTTCTTAGATACTTATTTATTGGTTTTTTTTCGAATCAGTACATGCCAAAAATGCTAAAATAAACTGTTAATAACAAGGTTCATTGGTAATATCGGGACAAATTATGTACTGCGTTTTATCTTGTGGTCTAAAATGTTTAAGTTTTAATAACTTGTTCAGAAATTTAATGGTTATTAGTTTATTAAATCTAGAGTCGGGATAAATTAAGCTGCATTCAAACAACCTTATACTTAGGTAAGTAAAAAAAATCTATTCTTTCTAATCAGCTAATAGAAACAAAATTCTATAAACTACTAGGAAAATGTTTGGATCGATATAAAAATTGGTACACAAGTAGTCCTATATAAGACCAAGAAAACGGCCAAGTTTCATCTCAGCATTAGTTCTTTTTTATCAAACGACATGTATACAATTTCTTAAATTGTTAATAATAACAAAAACGGGTGTGGGGTACCTCGAATCTTTTTTCATCATATCGGATTCGCTACGCTAATCCTCCCTACTTCGGACTCGCTTTCGCTCGTCCTCAGAATATACAATTCGTCAAATGTATGTAGCAGAACCTCTTCGGACACGCTTCGCTCATCCTCAGATAGTAAATACATTCGTTTAATCCTCAGCGGTCACCCATCTAGGCACTGACCATGCTCGATGCTGCTTAACTTTTTTGATCCAACAAAAATTATAGATATACTCGTCATGTTGAAACGAAACTTGGTGTACTTATTTATTACGTAATGGTATACACTTGTATACCGAATTTTAACTCGATTAGAGTATTTACCGATTTCTTACATTTTACAATTTTTAAAAAACGTACACAAGTCATCTAATAATATTTAAAGTAATGCTGATAATGAGATGAAACTTAGCAAATATGTTAGTCTTAACATGGCTACACACGTGCAAAATCTAAAATTGATCTCATCATTTTTCCGCATTTTTTAATTTTTTTCGAAAATTTTGCTGTCATTATTGTGGGGTAATAACGTCATAAAAAATATTTTCCTAATAGCACAGCAACAGCGGTAGACTGAGTTTTGTACAAAGTTTAAATTCTCTAGCATAAATACACTAGGCGCTATGATGATAACAGACACAAACATACAGACAGACAACTTTGTTAAAACCACTTGGGAGGCCTTAAAAACTCCTGAAACGGATAATTTCTGTTTCGGATATTTTTTGCAAACACAATACTTTTCCTATATACCTACGGTATAAATGGGGAAAAATAACAATTGAGTTGACATTTTGCACGAGTAGGGTAGAAAAAAATTTAAGTTAAATTTCAATATGGATTGTATGTAGATTTGCTGTTTTTTCAATTGAGATTCGTGGATGGGTAATTGTTGGAAGTAAAACGGACTTACTGCGTTTAACTTAAGACTTTTATACAGCAATATAAAAATTTGATGATTTTAATACGCCAAATCGGTGAGGGTAAGTGTAGCCAATCCGAGAAGTTTCGAGGAAAAGTTTAAGGTACCTAAAGTTGTTACTGTTATGACTTTAGGCTCGCCTCGCTCGTCCTCAGGATGTCATGATTACTAATGAAATAATGAGGTGATATTACATCGGTCTCGCAACCCTTGACCTCAGAATAAAATATTAATCTAAAGTCTAGGGAGTTATACTTCAGACTCGCTTTGTACGTCCTCAAAATGCCGTGAGTCCCCAAAGTTTAAGGTGGTTTTACTTTAACCTCAGACCTAATGGTGACCAAATTTCTAAGGTTTTTATTACTAAAGGTTAATTAAATAACATGAGGTCCCCGTCCATAAGACTATGGACCAGTCAAGGATTTTCTTGGCCTCCTTCAAATAATAAAAACCAAAAAAAAAGGTAAACGTAATTTTTGTGTAAATGTGAAATTTATAAAATTCGTGAGGTTATTAAATGTATTAACCCCCCCCCCCCCCTCCTTCCCTAGCCGAGCAGGGTTGTTGCAAAAATTATATAAAACTATGGTTCAGGCAAGGAAAAGCATTTTTTTTAATAATTTTAATTTTATAAAATTAATTAATTAATTTTATAATTAATTTATAGCTTAAAGGTTTTTTGTCTTAAATTTAAATATTTAGTTCAGTTCAATTAATATGTTTTGTTTTATTTTTTAGTTAATTGAATATAAAACTAGTTTTGATTTGTACTTTAAGCTTTAAGTGTCTATTTTAATTATTTGCAATACATACATACACACACACACACACAATTATATATATATATTTATATATATATATATATATATATATATATATATATATATAACATATATATAATATATATATAATATATTTGATGGCCCCCCAAAGGCAACCTGGGCTACGCCATGACATCTGTACACTCACACCAATGTTTTCTCGGTTTTTTGAATCTGCATATTCTAAAACGTCAACATTTGATTTAAATATGAAATAAGATTAAGAGGGTTTCGTACATACCTATAGGTTTACCTACTTACTCAAACAGATGTTAGGGCTGATGAATGAAACTTATTTTATAAATATCATTATTATTCTATTAAAAGGTTAGAAAGATTTAAAAGGTTACTAATATTATTAGTAGTAGTTAGTAAATGGGGTAGTGGTAGTAAACTACCAGGAAGTAGGCCACGTTGTGGGCCCTTTTTGCCAGATTCCTAAGATAGTGTTCTACTCTTTTTAATTTTAAGTGTAGTACTCGTTATTTCATCTAATATTGAAAGAATAGCTGTGAATTTCTATGTTTCCTCTCATGCTTTTTTAAGCAATCATAAATATTTTCACTGACTCTTATAGTCTAGCGAAAACTGGGAACAACACGTGCTCTCACTTTTAAACCAAACCTCCACACACTTTAAACTACAAAGCAGAAACAGTATAGTATTATAATGAATCTACATGAGGGTCCTAATTTTGCCTATACAGCTTTCATAGGGTAAGGGATCTTTAACGAAGTACCTGAACACGCACAGGCTCGAGACCACGCTTTACGTCCCTTTCTAAAGGACGTGGTATGCAGGATTTTATCCCTCTCATAAAAAATCCAGGGCCCGTGCTGGGATGAACCCATGACTAAAGCCATTCATTCTGTTAATATGGCCGCGTACCTTAACCACTACACCACGGGTGACTCTAGAATTATATTAAGTTTAATTTATTTTATTAGTAAGTACTGGTGTTATTGGTTGAACATATATAAATAATGTAACAAATCACGTTTTTTGTTAATACATATGAAAATTCGCTTATATCGTGGATGTAGCAATATGCAATTGATATAGGACAACAACCATGTGGCCGTAAACGTTAGAAATGTATTAAAAATACTTTGTATTAAAAAGCTATGCAAATTTTCTAAAATAAGTTCTATTTAATGCTCTTATCAACTTCAAACCTTTGGCATAACAAACATTTTAATTCTTCGCGATGAGTCCATTTGACCAGACTAATCTTTTTTAGTAGTAGTCCTAAATGTGACAGGTTCGTAAAAATGAAAAATATGTTGTAATAAATGCAAAGGTGGGAGGAATGTTTCTCTTGCGGCATTGTATCAAGTCTTGTGACTGTAATCACTCAGGCTTGACACCCTCTAACATTTTACCTTGCCTGTCCCTAAAACAGTTCAATACTGTTACTATATCTATAGAATGTGTCCCTATATGGTTAAAAAAATATTTTAGCCAGATAAAGTTAGAAAAAGTCTGCCAAATTTGGTACTAATACGCAAGTCTATGTCCTAATCGACTAATGCAGATTTACAGTCTATTATAAAGATGTTTTTAAACAAAAAAAATTAAAACCTGTGAACAAAATATTAAATAAAATATTTACCAGAGTGACTTTTAGTTAAATCTTAGTAAAGTTAAATTTAAATCTTTGTTAAGTTAAACCTTTTGTTAAATCTTGAGGTATTCTGAAGAAAATTGAAAATTTCAAATTTTTTGAAAAATTTGAAAATTGGTAGCACAACTTTGCATGATCCATACGATAAATACACGCAAAGAGTATTTATTATATAATCTACTATTCTCTTCTACCATGCTCCTAGATATATATGTATCCTATATTTGCACCAAATATCAGATTTTAGTCTAGGTCTATAGGTGAATTTAGACTTTAGTGTAATGGTGTTTTCAATCCTGAACTCTAAGAACAAAAGACTAAATACGCCTATAATTGACTAAGACCTAAACTTTGTACTCATTCAATAATTTAGAAAATTCAGTTAAAATAGATTAAAAATATTAGTTTCTATGATTTCGTGCCTAGGTCGGTATATGCTTAATTTTGACCTTGATGACATTGTCCTAAAAAACTTTACAGAGTTAATTAGCTTAAAATCAAGTTTTAAACTTGGCCAAGTAAAGTTAATCCTATACAAAGTGACTAATGTTTTTCTCTGTGGGGTAGAAACTTTGTGTTGCGGTATAGACTAAACCAGATACACTTATAAGTATTCCTGGCTTAGTGTACAACATTCTATATAAATACATGTATTTTATATTTCAATCCTATTTATTTAAAGTAGAAATCTACAATCTAAAAATTTAAAATATATTAATTCCATTATTAGTTGGACTGGATAAAATACTTACAGCACGATACTTAGTGCCGTTTAAAGTGTAATTACTTAAGCTAAGTAAATATGTTGTAATGAAGTACCAATAATATTATTGTAAGTTGTAAATACCATAATAATGTAACCTTAAATTGTAACGGAAGAGGACTTTTCTTCTTTACGATTAATGCTCATGTTGGACTTATTCTGTATCAATCTTAATAAATATATAATATAATATATATATATATATATAATATATATATATATATAATATATATATGTATATTTAAGGCGTGCTCCCTAGCAAGGGCAAAAGGCTGGCTTCGCACGCTAGATTGCTATAATGAGAAAGATGCATGTATGCCAAATATATATTTTGTAAAGTATACTACATTTAATGAATGAGCACTTGCAATTTTTTTTTAAAGTGATCCTATCAATTTAAAATAATTTTTAAAGTTTACTATTTTTTTGGGGCATGTTGTTCATGGCAGGACTGGTATCATACCACAGCGGATTCATTTAGAACTATTCGTAGGTTACATTTGTTGCTTATCGTACTTAATATTTGCAGACTCCTAGCTGCTTTATTCTATTGCCAAACCGGTTCACAGAATTTTTAAATTCTGGCGAGAAATCTTAGCTCTTACATAATTTTAACAATAATCGATGTATTTCAACTCTTTAATCGTAATAATTTAACAATATTATAATTATATTATATTTATGCTATTTTAAATATTAAAACGAAATATTAGTGGTAATTTGTAATTTTTGTGTTTTAAAATGTTTTTTGCTCATACATTTTTAAGTACTTGTTCACCTTTTATTTCGTTTAATTGATGAAATTTTTACATTGAATTTGAGGAAATAGTTACTCTTCTATTAATATGTACTAAGTACAAATTTTAATAAAAAAAACATCTATAAAAGTTCCTTTTTTAGTAATCTCAACGCCGTGAACTGCTCAAAATCGGATTCATACGTCCCAGTCCCAATTATAAGGTGATAATGTACGTACTTAATTTGAACACGTAATTTTTTACAAAAGATAGTGGAGATTAGTAAAATAATAAATTTTACGTATTCTTTATTAAATTCTGAGATTTTATTATTTAAACGAAACGTAAAGTAAACGACAATTTACGCTTTTTTTCACTTATATCCGAACGGCTTTGCCTAAAACATTTTAGTTCCCGTAAAATTTCTAAATAAACAATTTATATGGCAATCCGCAGCCTTAAAAATCACTCGCAATATAATAAAAACTGGTATAACTAAAACTAGGTTTTGGCCATTTGTTAGTTTTAGTAATGCTAAAACTAACAAATTGAAACTAAAAACCCTGTTTGAATATGAAGCACAACCCAAGGGACTAGTAGCTTTTTGCCGCGAATATAACTTTTTTAAATATTATACTTGTTTAATTGCTAATTAAAATGTATAAAACTATTTTTTGTGTGAAAAAAGACTTGCAACGCTAGCTACATTGCTATGTCATACATAGCTATATGTATGTATGTCACTATATGTAAAAAGAGTCACTTCACTCTCAAAAAAGCTAAAACATACATTAAATTAGGAACATTAAAAAGGGCTCGCTAGCATGAGCGTATCCAGGGTTGCCTTTGGAGGGGGGGGGGGCTATCATATATACCAGGTGTGTTAAAAAAGTATAGCAAATTATTTGTTTTTCAAAAAATTATTTATTTATTCATGAATACCTACTTTGTCTTCTTCAAAGTAATCTTCATGAGATATTATACACTTGTGCCAACGGTTTTTCCAATCTTCGAAGCACTTCAAAAATTATTTTTTTTAATCTTGTTCAGCTCCTCCTTCGATGCCGTCTTTATCTCGTCAAGCGTAGCGTAACGTCGTCCTTTCATGGGCCACTTCAGTTTAGGGAACAAGAAAAAGTCACAGGGGGCCAGATCTGGGGAATACGGTGGCTGCGACATCATTAGTGCGTTGCTTCTGGCCAAAAAGTCGCGCACAAGCAACGATGTGTGAGCAGAAGCGTTGTCGTGGTGTAAAAGGTCGCAATAGGTTTTTTGGTCGCAAATGAGCAATTTTGGTGCGAATTTCGCGGCGACTCGTCTATTGCCAAATCATTGATAAAAATCGACTGGCACGAGCCAATCGATATGATTAGGTCTTCAGCGACTTCGCTAACGGCGATTCGACGATTGGCGAATATCATTTTCTCAACTTCATTAATGTTTTCGTCTGTTGTTGAAGTGCTCGGGCGACCGGCACGCTCTTTGTCGTTTACATCATCTCGGCCTTCTGAGAACATTTTGTACCACCGATAAACGTTGCTTCGGTTCACGGTAGCTTCTCCGTATGCCATAGTCAACATTCGGAATGCATTCGTGCACTTAATTTCATTTTTCACACAAATTTGATACAGGTTCTTTGATCCATTTTTTTGAATAGGTAAAACTCGAAGACGATCCAAAACACGTGCAAGCAAAGCACCTGTCAACAATTAAGTGAACATTCAAAACATGCAATAATGAATCTTGGCTCGCTCTTAAAATTACTAAAGTATACTTTTAGGTACATTAAAAAGGGCTGGCTAGATTGCTGTGAATGTCAGAAAAAAGCTCCCTTTGCTTGCTAGATAGCTGTAAATATATGCGTGAATGTGGGGTAGGAGGCTCATATCGCTTTCAAGATGGCTAAAGTATATTATCAGATACGTTAAAAGGAATATGCTTAGCTTGCTAGATTGTTGAAATTAAAAATTATGTATAGTAATAGAGACTTGCTTCACTCGCTATCTGGATAAAACCCCTTATTTATTATAAGGGTTTAAAGGAACTCGGTTGACTCGCTTAAGGTCATCTAAATTAATTAAAATATTTATTTAAGTACAATGAATAAAATATTTCATTATTTTTATCAATACATTAAAATTTAGTTTTTAGCAAATTCCCACTCCTGTGGGTTGCTGGACCCCTATCTTTGACTTTTGTCAAAGGGTTCTAAAAACTAAACCCGCAGCACATAATTGATTACTGTACTTTGCAGCTTCGACCCCCCCCCCCCCCCCCCACCGGGAAAAAATCCTGCGTGCGCCCATGATGTTTGCTCAGGTTATAAAGCATAAGCCAGAAATTTTAAGCAAGACATGGATTGCTGCGCAAGTAAGCATATATCACAAAATTAGCTAAGCTTGCGGACCTCCGCGCCAGAATTATTTTGTACTTATGAAATTATATTCTTATAAGATTTTAGACACACTAACGGGTAACCCCCTTCCCTCTCTCATTCGTACCACCTTATTAACACATTTGTTCAAAAGAAAAATTGCTATGCTAAAACTAGTATGTTATCTAAACACATATTTTCATAAGTTAAAAACGTTTTAAAAAGTACATACAGTGCTGCCATCTCTTATGTAAATGGGGAAAGCGTTAGTACTATATTCCCGATTCTCCATCCTACTCATACAATCTGATGCTAACTACTGTAAATAAACTTTTGATATTTTAAATTTTATATTTTGATTAAAGCTCGTTAATGTTTAAGTTAAAAATATTATAATTTATGATAATCATACAGGGTGGACTATATGTTCAGAAACGCTTTCTCTGATCGAAATGAAACTTAGAACAAAAATCAACCTTGTTACTGTCCAGAACCCTTTTGTTTATTAAATATGTGCAACGTCATAAACCCACAATAATGACCCACTAAACATTTTTAAAAAACCACAAATCTTCAAAAAGGGTTTAGATCGAGCTGCAATTTTTTACACATGTACTAAAAATTGGTAATCTTACTATGTAAGATTACCAAGAATACAAAGTTACATTTTATAATTAGCATTAGTTAATTTTATTTTTAACACATATACCACAATGTATTCAAGTCACGTTTTTTTACTAATAAATTTGAAAATTCGCTTTTATTGTGGCAGTATGCTACTTAAATAAATCAGTAATATGACAAACTGATATAGGACAACCATCATGTGGTTGCGAAGTGGCCACAGGGAAGTTCAGAGGACGCTGAGAGGCTAACAAGCTGAAGGCCTCTTGATTTTGTGTAAAGGGGACTTCTTTTTGGTGGTGCAGTTAACTTCAGGTGTCCCATGTAACACTGAATCGAGAGAAAAAAATAGAAAAAAAGTAAATAGGAAGGTATACTTTTCATTGGCATTTGATAAATCAAGACATGTTTGCCTCTTGCATATTTTTGTCTAAGACCTCTATCTTGGCAGTGCCCACAGTGTAAGAATTAGACATTTTAGCTTAAAATGTATGCCTGATTATTAACATTAGAAAGATTTTTCCTAAAGAAAGAATACCTATTTTTTGGCTTAAGACCACAAGTTATTCACTGGCTTACTCTCATTTTTAGAAATTAATTGTCACTGCTAGATTTAGGGTAAATATTAACCCTGAATATTTTTAAAAATGGTGAATATAACAAATGATACCTAATGATGAACACCAAATATTTACTCTTGTATATGCTGCATAGTGTATCAACATTATCTCTAGAGTACTTTTATAAGTACCAAATTGTGCTGTGTTGTATTATAAGTGGTATTATCTAGTTTTTATTCATAACAAATGGATTTGGCTACTAAATCTTTACTTAACTACTAGAAGTATAATCAGACCATTCTAAGCTATACTCCTTGTGCTATATCCAATGCAATATTTTTGCATTGAAAATGCTATATTTTTTATTCAGTCAATGATTTTCTAATGAGTAGCGTTGATTTTTAATTATGTCATAACATAATTATAACATAATAATGACCCCCCACTAAATGACTTTATGTTAATGTTGATTTTAAGAAATGTTTTTATTCACTAATTGATGTTATGTATTTATGTATCTTGACTTAACAAAACTTATTATGTAAGTAACTGTTATAAAAATATAATTTATTTATTTATTATTTACATGGTCACATGCATAAAAATCAACTGGAAGGGAGAAAATGCAACGCTTATTATAGAGTATGCTTATTACAGAGTTGAGTCTGTTCAAGTGAATTTGTAAATAAAATGATGCTCATGTTTTACATTTAAGGTAGTGCTTTTTGTGGGTTCCCAAATAGCTCTGATCCTATTTGTTATAGAAACTTAAACTTTTGTACAGTTTATCAATAAATAATGCTGATGAGTCCAGTGACTTTGGATGTCATGCTTAGAAACTCACTTTACAGATCTCTCTCTCTCTCTTTATGAAACTCTTCATTAAAAAATTGAATGACACATTCTATAGGTCTGAATAATGTGTACATAGTACACACTGCTGAGATCATGATGGAAATTATGGCGGTGGTGTAGGTGGGTGATAAAAATAGAACCGTGAGACTAGGTACAGATAATTAAGTAAACATTACATGACAATAAACTTGATGGTACAAAAACAATTTAAAGATTGTAATATAATATCAATTGGCAGCTGTAATAAATTCTAGAAGTTGTCAGCACTAAGAAGTAATAAGGGCTATTATAAGGCTTTTATTTTCCATACAATGCTGTAACTATGAGGGAGCTTTAACAAAAAGTTAATTAATTTAAATTTGTTCAATATGTAAGGCCAATTTTTTGAGTTTTAGCTAAATTGAAGGTTCTTACACACATTTCAAAAGTTTAGTAGTCAGTTTAAATTGAAAATCCCATAGTAAAGGATAATTAGAAAATAATTTGTGGCGGGAACTCGAAAGCCTGCCCATGAGGTAGCCTAACGGTTTTCTATTACATTTAATATTAAAAAAATTACCTTGAGTGAGATTTTCTTGCTTCTGGCAGTACACTCTAAAGTTTGTTTCTGGAAACAATTTTAACCTGTACCACACATAGTTATTTACTATATATTTACTCTTTGCTGTGCCATCAAAAAGTATTCCTTGAAAATATGATCAGTACTTTTTATTAATCTACAACTTTAATTTTATTTAGACTTTTCCATATTTTTACATTATTATAAAACTGTATACAAACTTAATAGAACTACAGTTTAACTACTTATGGGAGACTCTTCCAGCTGTTTTTTTTTATACTTCTCTAAGTTGGCATTATGCAAGTTTAATTTAAGAAATTTCTTTTAAAAAACAATTAAAGCTACACTAAGTCTTTTCAAAACTAAGTGGCTCATATATATCTATACATGCGTAATATATTAATTAAGTCCATATTTAAATTAAAAGTGAATATATGATGATTTACTGGGCCTATGAGGAACAAAATTACGGCCTTATTTCAAAATAGTGTTTGAAATAAGGCAAACACTAAAACACTTTTTTTAAGTGTTTTAACTTTATATTTATATACGCGCGTTATACAAAATAACACTTTATTTTACATATTTATGTTTCATGTAACATATTGTTAATACATGGTTTCATGTAATCTTCATCTATGGCCTACTACTCAACCTTCATAAAGTAGTTTTTGTGACATGAAAGTAAAATATTATTCTCTTTGGTTTCACAAAACCTATATAAGGATAAATCATAAAATTAACCTCTGTTTTCATGCTAATTCCCATTAACTTTTAACAGATAAATTTTCTCTTTTAATGTAGGTATTCTGTCAAATGTAGACAATATTTAAATTAGATTAGAACTAGGAGTACAACTTATGAGAAAAACAGGTACAACAAAAACACTTTTATTTCAATAAGATGTTATATTTTTATATTATGAATTGAATTACTCAATATTCTTTATTAGTACAATGCTTAAATTCATAATACCACAGATGTGATACGTACACAAGGGTATTCTTATAAATACAGATTTTTTTTTATCATTTTTGGTTTTTATTTTTTTTATTATTCTTTTCATGATTGATTTTTAAGATTTTTTACAAAATAATTATTCTCAATCAATTGCAAATTAAAAATAGAACGATATAAATAGAAATTAATTCAAGCTAATCGCTATAAAAAGTTTACTTCATAAAAGTAATTAAAAAAGTATAAATAAAATAAATTTAAAAAATAATAGACAAATAATATGGACAATTGTCCGATTAAAATCATTCTCGCTATTTTATACCAAGAACTAAGGTTAAAATCTAGCGAGATAAAACAAGAGATCTTACGAAATTTTAAATTAATTTGATGTTAACATTTTATTTTTCGCTAGTACTACTTTCATTAGTATTTCTCTTAAAGATTTTACCCGTTTTTCTAAAGAAATTGCTTTTGACTTAAGATATTCATTTTTCCGTTGAAGTCCATTGTGCTGCTCCATTAATTCTGATTCTCTTTGTTTTCTATTTTGTCTTGATCTGCGAGATGCTTCATTATTCCTATCTCTTAATTCTCTGTATCTATCAGGTCCTGATGTGACTGATCCACTGTCTGATAGACTAGATGTTCTGACACGTTTTACCTGCTGTTTAATTGGAGATGATATTCTCTTTTTTCCAATTTTAATTTTCTTCTTGGCTGTAGGTAACCAATCCGATGACTCATCTGATTGGGGATCTTCATTAAATATGAAATCATCAGAATTATTAGTTGGTCTTCTAATCCTTTTACCTAAATTTGAACCAGATGGCATTGGAGAGTCAGGTTCTTCTTTAATTGCAATAGGCTTAAAAACTGTACATTCATTTTCCTCTTTAATGAAGGGTAGAGTCTCATCTGACACAAAAGCTTGACAGCTGACTGGTTCTTCTAAGCTGTTTGGTTCAGCGTAGTCATGGTCAGTTTTAATTATTTCTTGAGCAACTGACTCAACTTCTTTTGGTCTCTGAGACAATATGCTAGCAGGATTCACAGCAATTAAATTTTGATCGTCATTGTTCTGAAAAAAGAATAAGTTATTATTATTTTGAGAATAAGTTAAAACAAAAATACTGCGTCCAGTATTTATAATTTTCACGAGTTAACACACTACATAACGTTTCACTCAGCGAATTTGAGGTTTTTCATGAACAAACAAATTAAAGCAAAGAAAAATATAACTCTTTTTGTCTCCATTCATAATATATAAGTATATATAAATACATACACACACAGATATGTGCGTGTGTTATTCAATAAAAATATGACTGTTGGGGATAAAATTCACTTTTTAAAGACATATTCTCCCACATGGATTAAAATAATATTCAATAGAATATGCATAATTTTAATGTAATTGCTGGTCATGTTAATTATAATCTTGTTATGGGCATAGATGATTAAAGTAAAGTTGTCAAGACCAGAAGTGAACACTGCTACATTTCTGGGAAACTTCCCCCCATCAAGAGTCTGATAGGTTATCATTCTTTAATTTTGGCTATTCCAACCCTGGCAATAGGTAACCCATTATGTACAATGGATTATGTAACTGTAGGAGATTGGATGAGGTACAATATATAAGTTATTTAGAGTCATAATAACCTTAATTTGACGTAGTCACATTTTGATAAATAAAATCCCCTACCTCATAACTTAATTCAAGCATTTTATTTTTTTAACTAATTTTGTCACATGGAATCAAAATCTACCAACAATGTTATTAAAACATATTTTAGAATATTTTAGTTTTTTAGAACTAAAATGCCTATGATTCAACACCATTATTTGGTTCATCTCATATAAAGATATCATTAGACAGTAGCAACCGTATTTTTTCATCCATAAACCCACACAATTAGTAAGCACATAAAGTAGCAATAAGAAATCATACAAACCTCTATAAAATCAAGTAAATTAAAGGTAGTATCATCTAAAATTTGTTTACAAACATCTGGAGTGTTCAAAGATAAGATAGGAGCAGTTGGTGTGTCATTAGAAGTAATGGGTTCTCTTGCTGCAGCAATGTTAAGTTTTAGAGAAGTTTTTGGTTTCATCATTGTTGATGTCATTCCTATAGATGGGGTTATCTTCATATTGTTCTGATCTGAAGTTGTTATATTCAGTACAGAAGAAGTGTTATTAAGCTCTGGTATTTCACAAGTAGATTTCGTGTTATTCTGACAATTGCCCAGATCTTGATCAAGTTTTGTACAAGGAGTACGGAGAAACTCTGTTGTCAATACCATGTTAGCACTGTACCTAAAACCAGTATCAGTACCCTTGTCATCAAAAGTATGCATCAGTGAATTATTATTATCTTCATCAGGATTGTACTGAAGAGACGACAAATCTGGTTGAGGTTTCCACATTTCCTCAATCTTGTGATCTACTGAAGACGAATTCAGTTCCCATGAATAATACATGCTCTGCTCATCAAAGCTATAGTCCAACTCATTCGAATCTGTAAATATAAAATATTTTCTGTTAGCAAAAAGTAGTTAAAATAAAGGACTTCGATTAATTTATTGGGCCTACGTGAAATTTTATTTACTAACCACCTCACAAAATATTATTTTTTGTGCCACAGCAAATAAATTTATTGCCTCAATTAATTGAATGAAATGCCTAAGGAGGTACTGCCACTAAGAGAAAAAACACCTTGAAAATAAGAGCACAACTTTAATTTTTGAATAAATGGGTGTTTATTTTTTTAAATTGACATTGGATTATCAAGTTAGAAATCTTATCATATTTTTACTAAACAATTTTATCTATAGACCTTGTGACGTAATAGTTTTATTTTGTCATGCAAAAATCCTATTTCATTCACTAAAATACGGCCACAATTTTTATCATTGCAGCAAATTTGGTGTGCGTGCGTAAACCCATTTAAAGAATTCCCTAAGAATATATTTTTTTATAACAAAAATGGGTTTCTAAGCATGATACCAAAAATTCAAAAGAGCAATTATTAAAATATTTTTTTAGTACTTGTAGAAAATTTGAAGTCTCTAAATCAAGTAGAGATGGAGCAATTTGGGAAATACAAAAAACTGTGTCAGTGCACTCTTATTTTCTGCAAATACTATAAAATTTCTGTTTAGTGAATATAAGTAACACACATAAATTGATGAAAGGAAGATCATTTTCAATAAAATTCATTTCTATTCCTTTTTCAAAGGCTTAATTTTTATGGATATTTAATAAAATAACAATTTAATTAAATTTTATGCAAGCAAATAATTTACAATTATACACTAATGAAAAATTGATTTAAAACTAAAATATTATAAATGGGCCTCAGATTATTAAATACAGAAGCCCTTTAGAAAAAATAATTTTAAATAAAAATAATAGTGGCTCAAAAACATATAAAAATAATTTATAACAATTTATTGATCATTTATTTAATTGTTATCATTTATTAATTTGTGTATTTCAATAAAAAATTGAAAATAATTATTTTATAGAATAATTTATTTTTTTTATATTTAATTAGATAATTATGTTTCAATAGGAAGCAATGAGACGATTCAACTGTTCATAACAAAGTATAGAAAGTAAATGATTTGTTCTAGACTGAACAAATTTATTATAAACCTAATCAGCAGTATCCCCTCCCTCAAAAATTATTTTTTCCCCACTGATTCTTGCTCTAAATATACAAATCCATGAGGCAAGTAAGAACAGCATTTGGATCCTTAATATTCATGTCTAATTAAAATTTACTGATATTATTTTTTTTTTAATATTAGATAAATATTTTTAATATAAATATATCATTATAGAGTGGTTGAGGTAAAGTCTATCAGACATGCAGACACCTTTTACTTATGCTTGAAACTACTAAACCATTCTACATACTAGTTGAACACCAAGTTCTTTAATGCATCTAGGTTAAGTGCAACTTTTTTTGGCATTGGTCGGACCATACAGCCATATAATATAAACTTTATTTATACTTATTTAAAATTTTTGTTATAGTTATTTCTTTTTATAATTAATATGTTATATCTGTCATTTTCCCTTTGTAAAGGTAACTTGTAGTATGCTAATTATTTTTATTAGAACCAATATTAACACTGCTTAATTTTGTAACTTGATAGAGAATGTATGATGTTTATTTTAAATTATTTGTTTATTAGTTTGAACAGTTGATAAGTATTTTATTATTTTTATTTATTTTATTAGGTTTATTTGATATATTAATTAGTTATAAGATGTATTAATCAATTATTAAATTATAGTATTGCTAAAATTTTTTTCGTTATTATTTTATTTCTATAGTTTTTTTTTTTAAATTTAGCTAAGTTTTTATTTTTTGCTTAACAGCAAAAAAGTATGGCTTTCGTAAATTGATATAGATTTTATAAAGCATAAGTGTAACTTATGCTATATAATTAGTTCTCTCATAATATTCAATAGTAAATAATTAATTAGTTTTGCAATACCAACATTAAAATCAATATAAATATTTCTTTGAAATCATTCAACCTTAAATTTAGATATTTGCAAAAATTGTTTAATCTTATGGTGATTTAATCAAAACTATGAAGCCATGTTATACTAACATTATCGTTAATTATTAAATTAATGTAAGAATTAATTATAAAAGTGCACATTTCCATCTGTCTCTTTACTTATCTCACCAATAAGCATGCTGTGTGTACTGGCACATAAGATTAATACATTATGTATTGTACTTACTAAAAGCTTGTGGGGTATGGAGTTCATCCTGATGCTGGTGGCACCAGGAACCCAGGTCCTGGAAGCGTTCGGACCATAAATTCTCTGCTCTGTGCTCTTCCATTGGATTCAATGAACAAAGCATGGGCATTGATGCGCTTATCTGCGCTCCTCTCTCGCCAGGTTTGGTAGCCAGTCTTTGATTTAGCGCACTGCATTTTGCACGGGACTAAAAACACAATAATTCATATTTTCACTTTTCTGATATTTAAACAATTAAATATAACTAAAAAAGTTAAAGTAAGATACAAAAAAGCTTGTCTAAATAATACACTAAAATATATAAAATCTTATAATCTTAACATTAGTTGAAATAATAAACTAAAATAAGACTAAATATATAATGTAAAATAAATCAGTTTTGTTCAATTTGCTCTAGGATAAATGCTTTTAAACGGGAATAAGTTTTAAATTCTTAGAAGGGAAAACTTCTTCTGACATTTTAAATAAAAAACTTAATTGTTTAACACCTTTCTTTAAAAAGTATGTAATCTTGTATATTTTGTTATTAGTTTTTACCAGATTTTTAGACAAGACAGATATTTAATCATAATTAAAGATGAAGTTTGCAGTTTTATTTGTTATTTTAAGTATTAAAAACATTCAAAAATCGATTTCTTGGGACTTTTTTGGAGGTTTTAAAGTTGAATATTCTTGAATTTTGTAAAAAAAAATAGATGTGACTGACAGGGAAAGTATTGCTTTCCCTAAATAAAAAAGCAATAATTGAAGTAAATCTTGAAGTTTTCTAATTTAATTCAGCAAGCTAAAAAGGTTTAAAAACAAAATACAAAACAAATATATATAAATATGTGAAATTTGTTTATGAAGCTAAGTAGATTTCAGGGTACAAATTAATTTTATGATAATTACTTCTTAAATCACCGTAATTTAAATTTAGCTGTCCTGTTTTTTAAGTAAACTGTATTAGATTAATAATTTTTAAAAATCTCTTTTCTTAAACTTAGGTTCTTTTAAAATCGTTAACAGTAATGTCTGTAATTGGTCATATAACTTAGTTTATAAACTTTAATCATAAAATAACTTAGGTATTAACTTATACTAAAACAACAACAAAAATAAAAATTAAAAATAAAATTATTTTATTTGAACTTTTAAATTAAAACTTCAAATAAAATAATATTTCATTAAAATTAATAAAGTTAAACTTAAGTATTTCAACTTAAAAGTATTTAAAATTAATTTAAACTAAGTTAAAAGTAACGATTTTAAGTAAATGATATACAGTCATGACGACGTCGAGATCAGTTTCTTGATGAGCAGTCTTCTGAATAATCGGAAACTCAATTGAGTAACCGTAATCACCTTTAATTAGAACAGCTTTCAATATTTTTGATTAATACTATTTTAAGCGAATTTCCAAAAGAAAATGAGCTTATGTAGTTGTTTTTAATTGTACCCTTGTTCACATCTTGAAGTTCCTCCTATGATATGGAAAAAAATAAAAAACACAATTTTAGTTAAAGTTCAAATTAAAATGTCCAATTAGATTTTTAAAGCACTTTTCAGAGAAAGAAAAAAAACTACAAATTTTACTGTCCTTTGTCTCTAAAAAACGAAACTTACAACTAATCCGGCGTGTCTCTCAAAGGAAATGGTGACTGCTGGTTAAAACTTTGTTACCAGGATAGTTGAGATCTTCTCAACCTGAAACAAAAACCAAAACAATAATTAATAATTACAGTAGTTACTTCAAAATTCCATATACAAAAGGTTGAGGTAAAATGAACGCTGATTTTGGCATATCATGCCAAAAAAAAGTTGGCTATATTATTTTTAAATAATTAAGTTCTTATTCAACGATAATTGCCTTGAATGAGACAAACTGTCGTATGAATTATATGAATGTTAGTAAGAAGGGATTTTAATAAAAATTTATACTTAAGTATTAAGTAACAACTTTTCGATACCAAGACCATTATAAAGCATTAAACTACATAGTGATATGATTAACTATAAAGTGATTAAGCCATTAGAAAAAATATTTCCAATGGACACCACAAAAATAAATTACAGGGAGATGAAAAACTATACTAGATTATGAGAATATCTAACATGGCGTTTTAAATGTAATAAAAATAACTACTGTTTATCGTATTGTTCTGAGTCATACCAGACATCATCCAACAAATTCTGGAGGTATTCAAATTAACCAGAAGGGAAGCGCTGGTTTATTAATGTTTCAATCATCTTAAAATGTAATATAAAAAGCTTCGTTCCGTATTAGGCAGTTTGTTTTTTATAAGATTTATTGACGTGATAATAGGGGAACAAATAGAAAATAGAAATGGTATGACTACAAGTGAACAAGCTGGGTTTTACCGATGAGTCATAGGCTGGAATATTTGTTAAACCTGTAGCGATAAGCAACCTATCAACTATATTATTTTCAAATGAAAATGAAAAAATAACAAAATGTTTAATTTCTTTCTCATATCGAGAAATACAAATAATAACTGTATATGAAAAGATAAATAACAAATAGATAATTTGATAAATGAACACAGAATTTAGAGGAAATAAACATGCATCTACACTGTTTTACTAACTTTTAACTATTTAACATATGGTCTATTTAACTATATTTTGCCATTTCACTCGACGATAAACAAATATATAATTAGTTAGAGAAATATTTTATTATATATTATATATTTTACCATTTTTATTATAAGCCATGCCTTAATTTACTTTTTCAAGTATAAAATTTTTATTTAATTTCTCAAACTACGGCCAGAATTTGACCTTAGAAGAATCCCTTAGACACAAATATTTTTAAAAAAGAATTGTATTTTTTTAAAATTTGAGTCTCCATAAGTCAAATACGAACGGGAGCAGTTCGAGGAATACGAAAATCATACTTTCGATCCACCCTTAAGTTCGATACTATTTACTTAACGATTAATTTCAATCATATGAGGAACAACGATGAAAAAAACGATAAAATAATAAAAGTAAAAATAATAAATAGGAAGATAGTACTAATGATAAAATAAGAAAAAATAGATATACAAATTTCTTTATTTTTGATTGTTTCTTTCTTTTTCTTTAGTTATTATCACAATACGGAGTTAGGATACGTAAGCATACTTCAACTAATCACGGAGTTATAAAAATAGAGCTAAATTAATGGTATAGGCTTATTGGAAAAATTATTTACCTAGAAAAAGTAGTAAGTTCTATTTTTAGCTATAGAATCAATGAATAATAAAAAGGGATACAGTGCAATCAATAAACGATAGCAATTCTTTCTCTTTTGTTGGATTTTAAAAAAAGATATTACAAAAACAAACTTATAAGAGTATAAATGCGATTTGATACAATACATTTATAAATATTTATGTTCTAAATTTTAATTAAATTATAAAATAATTTGTTTTAATTATTTATACTTTTATGCAATATAAAAGATTTATTTAATTTAATGAAATAATAGAAATGTATAAAATGGTTAAAATTATTTGAGAAATAGAAAAGCGAGAGAAAATTAAAATGAGCATTATTGATGATATTTTATTAATATATTTATATTATAAACTATAATTAATGAATTTTAAAATATATATGAATAAAATATTCATAAATTAAAATATTATAAATTATTGGTTATTTATTTCGTTCATCGTAAAATGTGAATCTGGATAAATGGTCTGCCGTTATCCTTTTAAATAAAAATTAGTATCCTATCTCAAATTCGCTACTTTCTTTTAAAGAATAGCTAAAGGAGAAATTTGAAAAAGGTTTAAATATTGCAAATTAAAGATTTTGCCTCAACAGTTTTTTTTTTTTTTTTTAATTTTTTAAAGCGCATGTTTCACCGAGTATTCCATGCGCTCAGGTGGCTATGATATTAGTATTAGCTTTTATTAATGATTAAATTACAATTAAAATGTATATGATTTTATCCTATTATGAGGTTTTCCAGCCTTTATTTTTTCCCTCTATTGTTGCTTAATATATTAAAGAGAATTGTTTAAACTGTCTTTGTTTAAACTGTTTAAACTGTCTGTGTAATAGGCATAATATGTTAAGAACTAGTGGGTCAAACATTTGTAATTGCAATTTTTTATTCTACTTTAAAGCCTGGTCAGTCAACTAAAAAGATATTATGACAGACGACAGACATTTCATGTTTTCGCATCGAGACAAAATTAAAGTAAATAATCAAATTAAAGACAAGTAGAGACAAACGTTGAGTAGCTAGATTTCAACCAAAAATTGATAGTGAAAATCAAATAAAGAGATTCAATTTAATTTTAATATATCAAAAAAGTCGATAAAAATAAAATAATAAATAATTTAATAAGAAATAATAGAAAATATAAAGTAATAATAAATTATAAACAACAAATTGGTTAATAAATATTATAAATGTATTATAAAGTTTTAAATCTTTAAATTAAATTTTATTATTAATTACTAATTAATAAGTATTTTATTATCAATACCAGATTAATAATAAAAAGAATAAAAAATAATAAAGGCCTACAAAAAAAAAAAAAAAAACATGGAATCTTAAGGATGAAGGGATACATGGATGGTTTAAAAATAAAACTTCTAGTTTAAATAAACCAAAAATTTTATTTAATTTATTTTTATGTATTAGAAATGTAATAGAAATAAAAGTTTAATGTTGCATCATTAAATGGTTTTAAGGAAATAAAGTTATAATAAGACGGTTTAATGAATAATTCCTAAGTACTTCTTATATTAATGTTGCTAGTAGTATAACTACTGGCTACTATTTTAAAAAAATATTTTAACAAACGACCTATCTGATACGTACAGGAAAACAAATGTTGCATCATATTGACCAGATAAACATTACAAGTACAAAATCACGAACACAACTGTGAGCAAGTACTATCTGCACTTGCAGTGGCGATATTTTCATCCCCACTATTCAAGGCGCCGGCTGATGTTTCCCCCTCTTGGGTGAGCCCATGTGAAATCGAGATTCCCCCTTCTACAGCAAAAATGTAACAAAAATAAATGATTCATCCTTATAAAATTAAAGATCCTTGACTCTGTTTTCTACATGTTCTGACAGGTAAAAACTTGCAGAGGTACCTGGATAGGACATTAGCCTTATATTTCCCATATGAAGACTTGTTAAAAGTCTGTCTCCCCAAGAATTTAAAGTATTCTTTAGTTTCTTTTTCTTAGAATGTAACTTAGAGTTTGAAACCTGATTGAATTTGAACTTGATTTTATTACTGTAATTTACTGGACACTCCCTCATTGGCCCGTATTTAACAACCTAGTTTAAACTGAGGTTTAAGAAGAATTACTTTGAACTATAGTTTAACCCTAGAATACTAACCCTATCTTTTAATCTCATAATGATAATAACTTTAAGAAGAATTACTTTGAACTATAGTTTAACCCTAGAATACTAACCCTATCTTTTAATCTCATAATGATAATAACGGAATACTAACTTGGAGTCATCTTGGCTCCCAAACGAAATGTACTTAGTTCTATACAATTTTAATTAGTTTTGTTTTTAATTCTATTCTTTATTTTAATAATTATTTAATAATTATATAAGAAAAATAATACAAAAATATATCAAAGTATTGAGCACCAAGAAAAAAAAATGCTCAATTTGCGTATTTTTTTTTTTTTTTTTTATTTTTTTTTTTTTTTTTTTTTTTTGCTGGTGCTCAATTTTGATGAAATGAGCACAGTAGAATTAATATAATTAAAATTAATATAATTATAGCTAAATAGTTAACTTTAACAGCCAAATAGGCAAAAAAGTTCATAAGTTAAAGCGCTTAAAACATTCTGAGTCAAAATGATTTCCAAAGAATTTACGTGTCAGACTTTTCCTTGTTTGGGCTCAACTAATAAAAAAAAACTATTAATTAAAAATAATAGTGTAAAAATAGTGAGGTCGAGCACAGCGAGTCCAACTTAAGCTCTGGACATGACATTCTGAGGACAAGCGAAGCGAGTCTGAAGTTGTGGGGAAAAGTACCAAGGTACCCGTCCTGTATCTAATTTTTTTATTTGTTTCAGGACCGCAAAGTTTCACAGGAGTAGATTGTTGTGAACTACAGATCCACGAAGGCAAGGTTGTTTGTTGGTGCAGTTCTCAAGTCACTCTCAGAGATGCCTAACTTTAGACCACAGCAACCCCAGGTAAAACAGAATAATTAGGAATAACCATACAAACCTTTTAATTTTTTTACACGTTTCCTTGTATAAAACGACAATGAATAATTGTTACGAGTATTGAAGTTTATAAGTTGTTGTGGTTTGGTAACAATTATAGGAAAAACATTCCAGTGATATTTCACTCTGGTGGGAATAAATTTTTATTTATATAAGTATAAGTAGGAGACACGTCTTTGAGCAATTAGAATACTTTATGGTAAATTTTACCTTAAAAAACACCTTCATAATATTATTATCAACTAACCAGGCAACCTGTGAAGGAATAATTGTTATTATTCCTATAATTATTATTTATTTTCCTATTAATTATTATTTGTTATAATAACAATAATAATTGTTATTATTCCTTCACAGGAAGGAATATAATGTTAAGGAATAATCCGAGGTACCCTGCACCTGATTAGTTTTCAATTATTTTCAATTTGAGTTACCTGGAAATGCATTTAACGACATATGACACGCCTATAATTATAATATTTAATTATTTATTACGAACATCCGCTTGCAATTAACTATTTTCATATTTTTAACGAAAAATATACATTTAATAAGTGTTAACATAAGAGGCCTTTATAAAGGGGATCCTATCCTTTAAAATGAGCAAAGGTTGAGTGGCTGACTCTTGAAATTAATTCGCGTATTACATTTATTATCTATGCAAAAATAGATATAGAAAGGACCACTAGAACGAAGTATAGTAATAATAAAATTACTGTAGGATAGAATTATAAGTTAACTGTCCCCTTTAAAAACTTCGGCCAGTTTTGATGAAATTCGATCCCTTAAAATGGCTACCAGCGTGTTAATATATCTACAGATAAGAATTAAAGAATAACGTCAACTATCAAATCATCACACTATCAAATAAATTTCAAATCACACCGTCAAATATTGTATAAAACAAACCCTCCGGCCAACGTGATATTTTATTTGTGCCCGAAAATGAAAAATTTAAATTGTAGCGAATTTTCGGAATAAAGGCTTATGAGGTTGAGGTTATATATTATAATATATGTATGAGATTTTTGTTCCTAGACGTTTCTACGGAACACGCTAGCTTTTTAACACTTTATCGATCAAAATTAAATTTTGTAAAAAAATCAACCTTGTTAATGTCCCGAACACTATTGTTTATGAAATATGTGTGACATCATTAACCCAGAATAATGACCCCACAAACATTAAAAAAATCATATAAATTTGAATATACGCTTTTATCGTGGGAGTATGCAACTTATATAAACAAGTAGTATGGCGTACTGATAAGGACAACAACCATGTGGCCGCGAAGCGGCCTTCAACGCTGACGCCGCGAAGCGGCAAAGAGGCGGGCTTTTATTCAATATTTTTTCGGGATGAAGTCCCCTCAGAAATGGTGACATTGTTTGACACTATTTTTTGCCATTTGATATTTAACTGAATCATCAGTTCTAATCATCACGCGTTGGTAGCCATTTTTAAAAATCACGTTCTTATAAATCCAGTAAAAATCTGCAAACAGGCGGGAGGGCTTAAAGTAAGCGGATTTTTACTTTATTCCAGTAAAATTCGTATGCATATCTATTTTATACAATGTATTAAATGAGGTGCCGAGTCATAAAATATGAAGGTGTATACATATTTATAAAGTATTAAAAAGTTAGGCATAAATGAAAGTAATTTATTGTTGGTTTTAAGTTTCAAAGTATGACTAAACTTTGTAACGCGATAGCCAAAATAAAGGATGGACCAGGATAATGAACGTGAGGCCCACATAAAAGGTGTAATAGGCAAAATAACAGATTCTACGGGTAAATGTTTTATATTTAAATATTATATTCACAATACTTGACACTTACTATGTTCAAGGACAAATTTCAAGATTCAACTGACAAGTGTATAATTGACGTCATAATCATACTTTTACAGAAATAAATATAATTGGCATGAAATGGACTTGTTGAGTCTATAATTTTCTTTAAAAAAGAATAACTAGTATTGTTATAATTAAAGTGGTTGATATAGTTTTAAAAAGCAAGCTTACTATAGATAGCTAGATAGATTTTGGATGAACCCTATCACAAGCAGGCAAAAATGTATTCGTGTTTTTCATTAGATATTTGTTTTTTTAATATTATACTAGTTCTGACATCTTGCCAAACCATAACGGTTCAGTGATATTCAGAAAAGACAAAACCGTTTATTAAATGATTTGTTTTCTTCGATACCTTTATTAGCTGAATAGCCATGGTATATGTATACATCACTACAGGGATATCTATATCTTTATATGTGGACGTCACCACAGAGATATCTATACCTTTTTATACGGTAATTGTGACTAGTTCAAGATTACTTAATCAACTTGCTTTTTAACATCTTGTTGACCTACAACATAATGGACCAACAAATTTTCTTGGCTTAATTATTTAATGTTTAAATAAATTATAATCTTTACTCTTTAATATTACGATAAGGAAATTTTATTATATTTATATAAATATATAAAGTGGGCTGTACGCCAGTTCATTACATTCCTAATTTTTGTTTTTATTGACCCTGGACCCGACAGGTTATGAATAATATGACTGCCAAACTCAACACACTAAAGTAATAAATCGCGAACAGGGTACTTCGATAATGTTCCTCACAAAGTTAGACTCGCTTTACTCGTCCTCATCAGAATGTCATGATTACGCAAACTTAAGGTTGTATAACTTCGGTCTCGCTATGCTTGACATCAGAACAAATTTGAAACCAAATTTCTAGGGTGTTATAATGTAATGTTACTTAAGGCATTAAAAAGTAATACAGGACATTGGCAGAGTATTATTTAATCAAATAATACGGGATATACTTTTAAAATATGTTCACGAAGCCATAAAAAACCTGTAGTCATACTTGGCAGCCTAGATTTTTAGTATTAATTCATCATAGAATATATAATTTAAAAAAAAAATGATTACTGTGAATGATACTTTTTTAAAAATATTAATAATATATATTTACTAAACATAATATCATGATTATGAAATTGACATTTTATGAGTTGGTAAAACGATATATTTGACTGAAATAAAACAAAATTTCCACTAATAAATTGCCAAGTCTCGCACCAATAAATGTATTAATTGTCGCTAATAGCTTAAAGCTACGAAATTTCGACTACTAGTTCTTTATGTGTTACGCTATCCGATGATATGCCGTATGTGGAAAAACAATGAGAATATACAATTTTTAAGCCATCATCTAAGTTTGGAAATTCAAACGTCAATATTTGCAAAATGGCGACAAATGTCCAAATGAAATTCCGTGAATGGATTTAACACTTATAAATTGTGTGTCATTTGCGTTGAATATCAAATCGATTTTTAGTTTTTTAAATAACTTTTAAATTTCAGCAAAATACGTTTGCACCGTATAAAAATTTTGCACCAAGTACCTATCTAGCTTAAACAAAGCGGAAATTACGTGTGACACATACACACCCAGACAGACAAAGAGCATACCAAAAAGCACTCAGAAGGAGTGCTTAAAATAAGTGTTGAAACGGATAACTATACTGAAACCTCGGTTTTGGTTTTATAGGGTAAACACAACTTTTGCCGTTTTCAAAAAGTATAAATTTATTGTTTTTAATAATTAATTAATTAATTTTTCAACAAGCGGACGTGATAGAGATATAATTCGTATTTAATCTCACAATTATTATAACCAATTAATTGCGAAGAGTGCAGACCTTAAAAATTATTTAAACATATAATTATTCTCAGCAGTCCATTAAACTCTTCATTCAATAACATCACAATGTTAGAAAACCTCTTGCAATGGGGTTTTGAACTCTATATAAAACCTTTTCTTTGATATGGTTGAATTTAAATTAAACTTAAGAACATTTGTCTCGTATTAATTTTCTAGTATAAATTAATGTATTAATTATGCGAGGGTACATTATTTATTAGTATACACCTAAACTTGACTTTTCAAGAATTCTTTTAAAAATATTGAAAAATACATTTCATATTAGTTAAAATGAAATCCAATATGATGATTTTACTGTCTGGAGACGAGTGAAGCGAGTCTGAAGTGGTGAATGTAAGCTACTATAGAGACAAAAATATCTGGAAATTCTTCGTTCCCGTTTTTTAAGTAAATAGCATAGCATACATTTTTTTTAAACTAAATAATAAAATTAAGTATATTTAAATATACTATTGGCAGAAATTTAATGACAGTAAGAGAAAGTGGTGATTTATCATCTTTATGGTCTATCGTTGGAGTTAAGGGGTTCGCGGAAAACTAATCAAACTTAAGAAATGTTTTTAAAAAGGCGGCGGGGTCCTACATTATAGAAGGGTCAAAAAGAATGATGCAATGTGAAGGCCATATGAAGTAAAGCAACCCTCATACATACCTATCAATAATCACCTCTATCTTTATTAAATGCTTCAATTATGTTTTTACAATGTATCATAAATTGTAAATCACAGTGTATGATGAAGTAGTGTAAATCACAGTCTGTTAATAACACTTTATCTTCTTATAAGAACACCCCGGCAAGTAAACACAGTAAACGGCAGTAAAACACCTCGGCAATGAAAACAGTTCGGCAGTAAACACCCCGGCATACTGAGAATGCAATAAATGTTTAAAAATGGTTTAATAATAGAACACTGGAAAGGTTAATAAATAAAACATAAAAATTATAATAAAAGTATAACCCTACTTTTGTAGGAATATATTGATAATATTATTTCTGTTTAGAGCCTTGCGGTTCATTAGAGATAACACCTGCGGGAACCAACAATTTTTTTAGCCGTGCTAAGCAGACCCGTGAAAGAAGAATGGTCGGGGCGTTCTAAAACCTTGGACGAATTCAGGTCAATCAGACCATCTTAAGTTAATCAAATTTGTGAGAAAGCCTCTCGCCTTATCAAACTATGAGCCGAGGCTGTGAAAAATCGCTAGTACATGGCAAAATGCTATGTAACAATAAATTCTAAACAAAAATAGCGAAGCAATAAAAATTTACTAAATGCGTCGCAAAATGCCATATACAAGAAACAATAATGAACAACAATAATACAGAACAACAACAATGTGGCCGCGAAGCGGGTACAGGGAGGCCCCCAGGCCGCGAAGCGCCGAGGCCCGTATTTTTTAAAAATATATTTTAATTTAATGAAAAATACAATCATTATTTTGTGTCAAATATTAAATGAATCGGGTCCATTTAAAAATCTGAACATTAAGTTGTTTACGTCAAGCGCAAATACATTAAACATTTAGAGTCACGAGGTGTTCGCGTGAAGCCGGCAGTTGTTTGGGCAATATCGATCCAATTTTCTTAAGAAAAGCCCCTTTCCAAATTATATTGTTTATAAATAGAAAACACAATGGTTACATTGTAAAGTTTATTTAACTCGAAGCACAAGGAAAGGAATGCTATTAACAATTTGTAAAACCTAGACAAGTATTGAAAGTTTTAAATAAAATGTTATCAATATTGTATTAGTGGTAGTGAGAGGCATGGAGAGTCAGAGTGAGGCCCACGTAAAGGGGACTGATAAATCTCTTCATCAAAACTAATATTTTATCAACCATTTTATTTTAAAAACAATTTTTAATTAATTATTACTTATTATTAAGACATTAATACTAGACATTTTCTTGTCCATATATTTTGAACAAAATAATAAAAACAAGGAACAATTAAAAACTAACAACAAATAGATTTATTTCATTATCACAATTCAAAAGTATTATATTTGTAGTTTAACCACGTAATGTTTAATAAAATAAATTGTTTCTTAACTTGGTTAAAATTAATTTTAAATAAATTTTCTTTCCTGACAGTAGTTCATAAGTTTTTATTAATATTTGTTGAGATTTTTATTTTAGTTATAGGTAATTCATTTTAATTAATAAAATTATATTTTTTACAGTGTTAATATTTTTTAATTTGTTCATAATTTAGTTATTAACGATTTAACAATTAATTATTTTATCTGCTAAAAGCAAAATCGTTGAACTTTTAAGAGGCTATAGAAATATTGGGGCCCGTTTAAGGTTGTTTATGTCTTGTAGAAATTTCCTTTAAAACTCAATTTTCTAAAATATTTGAGTCGCATAATATATTAACTGATAAATAGTCAAAATTATTTGATTGAGCAAACAACTTATCGGTTTCTTCGTCAGTAATTAAAAGGTTAAACACCTTTAAATGAAAGATTAATATCTACTGAGAGAAATGACGATACTTAAAAAGAATTTTACAAAACTATAAATAATTTTTGTATCAATAACGGATTATATAACATCATTGTTGTCAATTTTGTCAGGATTATGTAACTATTTTAATAAGAAATATGCTGAAGATAATTATTTTATCATTAATGTCAAAATAGAGAAACTACAATAAAATAACCTAGAAACTTAATTAAATTTTAATATTCTATATTGGTTAAATAAGAGGAATAGAATGCAGTTAATGATTAGGTTTGAGACACTTAAATTAGAAAAATTAGGGTATGGTCGAAGAGCAATTATGCCCTGAAAACAGGTTTTATGTTCACTTGTCAAGGATGTTATATAAATTAATTCAAAGCTTTCACCTTAAATGACTCATGGCTGTCATGGATTCCTTGAAATCTTGTTAAACAACTTTTAAAAAAATATGTTTTAAGTAAAATAAATATAAGTTTAGTTAAGTTGACAAAATAATTGAACTATTTTTTTTATAAATTAATAATAATTCTTTAAAATTAACTTAAAAACAATAATGCAATATGTGCTTCTAGTTGCAGTATGCCTAGAGGAAATTAAAATAATACAAAAACAGGGTGGTTCTATTTTTAAAAATTAATAAAAACAAACTTGGGCCAAAAACACAATGTTAGAGCCAGCTGTTATTGTAAACAATTACTGAGATATTGTTTTCATTAAAAAAAAATAATTGAATTAGAATTAAATTATGTTTTCTTTTAGTTAAATAAAATTAATTACATTGTTTAGTTTTTGATTCAATGTTTTGTAGAATTTTTTAAATTAAAAAAAAATTATTAAATTAAGAATTGACAATTTTTTAAAAATTAAATTTAATATTTTTGAAATGGTTTTAATAAGATTGATTAGGAGTAAATGAGATATTTTGATAAATAGTCTTAACCTATGATAATAATGTTATTATTATGACTCACCAGGCCTGGCAGTGAAAATTCAAGATGGAGGACCGCTTCGCAGTTGAATAAGCTGCTTCCGTGATACCCTCCTCCGATTTCTAGCTTAATTAAAGGTGACAAGCCTTCCTGAGAATATCAGAGGTATTGTTTTGTAAAAACAATACCTATGAGGATCCAAGAAAGTAGATTTTCTCTTGAAGAGATTGGGGCGTTGTCACTTGAAGTCAGGTGGTTGTTGCTTCTAGAACTCTCTAGAATAAATTGTAGACAGCTCTAACGAATATCCCAGTGCTTCCTTGATCGTATTCACTTGTATACTGACGTCGAGTCTCTTGTTTTGAGGCCACGACCTTCTCAACAGTTCTCAGAACTAGAGAGGGAGAATCCCACGTGATACTCTACCCCCCTCTATCAATGAATTCTACCAATAGCAAGATGCGGAAAACTTCGCCCGTCGATCCATACGGGATTCCCAGAAAAACATTATATCACTTTAATCCCTCTTTGTCACTTTTGTAAGTCACTTGTGATACAACTCTTAAAGTCGAGAAACAAAGCCATTAAAGAGTGGCTTCTGTCAAAGGAAGAATTAGTCCCTGAATTATTGACAATAATTAAATAAATATCTATTAACAATCATCATTATTTTTATTATATCTATTTTTTATATACTTACCTTCAAATCTCTATCTCTTCATATTTAACCTAATATCTATCTTTCTACAAATTATTTATTTGACATTAACCTTTTGTGCACAAGAGCAGAGGCAGCTGGGCACATTCCACTCTTCATACATAACATAATCAGATGCCAGTGGCATTCTTGTTAATGCCATTGATGTCCCTTAGTCATATTTTAGATTACAAAAACTTGTACCTAGTATTAAAATAATTTTATTTTTTATTTTATTTTTTTGTGTACAATAATTTATAAAAAGGGAAATAAAGATTTATTTATTATTATTTATTATTTACTCTTTACCAGCTGATTTCATTTACCACTACTCTTGAATACTAACATTGTATTTTACTCACACTAATAAAATCTTGTAAATACACACTTAGAACAAGAATATTCTCATACTCGCACAGCTCAGTAGTAAACAAGTATTCGACATTGCTTTTCCCCTTTATATTATAATATATATCATAGTATTACTATTATATATTTTATAATATTAATATCTTTGTTAATTCCATATCTAATGAAGGACGAGGTTCATCCTTTTTACAACTAAAATGTTTCGAGTTTAATATAAATTATCTTTTGCATATGCATGTATAAGAATTTAATGGGTTTTATTTAAGTTGCGGGTCCACCGCTATATCACGCCGTCAGACAGGGTTTCTTTAACAGGTTCTTTACCTGGGGATGTCTCAAAATTTTGGGGGGGGGGGTGTATACTCAATCCAGTACAGAAAAGATTGAATTTCTCTGTTTATAGTTAAAAAAAATAAAAGGAGTAATATTTTACCTATAATTTTAATTAAATAAAAGTTATGACAAATATTCAATTAACAAAATACAAAGTACATGTTTAATTCTTAAAATATAGAACTTTAGCGAATTTTTATCTTGAAAATTACGCTTATGATGTTGTTTGGATGACGGAAGTTAAGGGATATATACATATAATATATATAATATATATATATATATATATATATATATTATATATATATATATATATATATATATATATATATATTATATATATATATATATATAATATATATATATATATATATATTATATTACATATATATTCAAACGTTTTCGGTTCAGTCCTCTCCAGAAGCCAAACTAATGGTCGGATCAAAAACATTTGAAGAGTAAAAAGTTTTTATTTTGGCCATAGAATCAGAATACAGTCTTAAGTATAGCTTTATATTTCCTTTTCTGTTCTTTCTTCCCGTGCAAAAACCTCTTAGGAGGCCTTAAAAACGCCTGAAACGGATAATTCCGGTGACATCCTGGTTTCGGATTTTTTGCAAACACCATACTTTTCCTATATACCTCCGGTATAAACGAGGAAAAGTAAAAGTTAATTATGACGTCATCACCCTTCACTCATGAATTTTTTCTTAAGGAAATAACTCATAAGTTTTCTACTACACACTATATACGTCTGTCGCAAGATAGTTATTTAACACTTTCTCGAAACGAAACTTGGCATATGGCGAGGTGTAAGTGAGATTTCGGATTATATAAAAAATATATGACATCAACTCACGCATGGCATGTATTCTTACTTTTCCTCATTTGTACCGTGGGTATATAGGAAAAGTATTGTGTTAGCAAAAAAATCCGAAACCGGGATGATAACGGAATTATGCGTTTCAGGCGTTTTAAGGCCTCCTGAGTGGTTTTTGCACAGTTGTCTGTCCGTATGTGTGTGTGTCTGTTACCATCGTGGCGTCTAGTGTATTAATGCTAGAGAGTTGAAATTTTGTACTAAAATCAGTCTTCTGCTGTAGTTGTGTTTTTGAGAAAATATTTTTTATGACGTCATCAACCTGCAACATGAAACTGAGAACGAAAACTTAACCGCGATACTTAATGATGTAGCTTAGAGCATCAATATTGCGAGCGTAATATTGCAATATTGCCTTACAGATAAGGCAAAAAAAGGCAGAACAAACAAAAGGCAAATTATTATTTAATAATTAATAATCAGGTATCCATTAGATTTGAAACCCACATTGTTTTAAAAATGCTGTCGTTATTTCTTTCTTTAAGGAAGGAGACAAAATTGACTTAAATAATTACTGACCTAATTCTTTTTTAACTGTGGTATCAAAATTATTTAATAATGTCTGAACGTTCACTTACAGAATTTTATTGATAAATAAAAACTTTTTCCAGACATTCAATTTGGATTTATAAGAAAATAAAAGCACTTCTGTCATCCGAACAACCTCATAAGCGTCATTTTCACGATGAAAATTCGCTTAAAGCGCGGACGATGCTATTTTTACCCTAATCAAATCTATTTCTGTTAACTTATATAAAAATAAAAAGGTTGCAATAAAAAGCTTTCGACACCGTTAGTGTCGAAAGCTCTGGAAAATCAACCATTTTTCCAATATGGTTGAATTTAGTGCTATGTTTATTGGTAAACAATTATTTTCGTTAAGGGCATTGTTGTAGTTTTATATGGATTTAGATAATGCTCGAGTAATTTTCAAGGCTAGAAAAGAATATCACTTTTTTAACTATACGTACCTTAGCTTACGTAATGGTGCGGGTGAGTAATATCGAAAAATAATCTCTAAACAGTATTTGTTCTGTATTATTTCAATTTTCTGTAATACGTTTAAAAATTATTTCAATTAAATTTAATACGTAATGTTTAAAAATAATCTGATAAGCTTCTTTTTATTTACTCTTAAAAAGTATTATCGATCATCGTACAAAAATCGTGTTCAATTTAGCTTCTGCATTTATTTTGAGGGGAATCGCCGAAATAAAGTAATTTATAGTAATTCAGTATTTATCGTAATAATCGTAATAATTCGACTCTCTAGTATTACGATATATGTTCACGTGTTTTGTATTAATGATAGATACAAAAAATAAAAATAGGATCAGGTATGGGGTTTCTCGAAACTTTTCCTTCCCATATAAGATTCGCTGCGCTCATTCTCAGCCTCTTCGTAGCAGCTTCGCAGTCAAGGCGCTTCGCGCCTCGACAGCTACGCGGCGTCGGCGCTTAAGAAGTAGCCGAAGTAGCCGCTCCGCGTGGCTACTTTTTAACCGTTTTTTATATTACTAGTTTTTATATAATGGGGCATACTGCTACGATAAAAACGAATTTACAAACTTATTAGTAAAAAAACGTGATTTGCTGGCATTATGTTATATATGTCAATCGATAAAACCGTAAATGATTTTGATAACAATACATCAAACTTCATAAATTCTTATGTTTTTTACTAAGGCAATGCTTCCTTTCTTTTTAAGAGGTTGAGTTTAGTACCAAGTTTAAACTCTCTAGTATAAACTCAGCATTATACGGCATAATGAAAACCACTCAGAAAGTCATGGAAACGTCTAAAATGGATTATTATGGTAAAACCTCTGATTCGAAATTTTAGGGAAAACACAATACTTTACCTTATACCTACAGTAGTAGGTGAGGACAATTAAAAATCAATAAATGAACGAAATCGATCAAATAATCAAAATGCAAGGTTTGCTTACGACTATTTCATTGTTAGCAATGAAACATCTGTAACTTCCAATTGCAAAGTAGATCACAATGACTTCTCTGATCAAACTGAAACTTATTGGAATGGTTAGTATTCCTGTGTCCATTAAACAAGTTTATCCTTAATTTGTTGAAAAAATAAAGACACAAATGAATTGTGACATGATTTTAAAACTTGACATGAGAAAAAAACAGACTTGGGTAGAAATTATTGATACAGATAATTACAACTAAGTTTAATATGTTGTATAAATGTATCATAAAACCCATGAGGCTTTAAATACACCCAGAGAGGCGCGTGACTCTTTTGAACGTGCTGTTCGCTATCACAAGCTGTTTTACAACGTCGCCAATTACATAGGTTGGAATTCGAGATGTCGCTGCTCGCAACCGACCGACGCGTCACAACCAGAATATTGTGAATCCACCTTTAGAACTTTTGCTAGTGGCATACTGCTACCATGTAACCGAATTTCCAAATTTATCAGTCGAAAATCGTCGAAAAGTTAAAGTTGTCAAACGATAAAATTTTCTGAGTCATTATTCTGGGCTGAAGACGTCATACACATTTCATAAACACAAAGTCCCCTGAAAATTTATGAGGCCGATTACATATAATAACATACATAATATTATATACATTTTTATAAATTCATCTTTTAGCTGCAGTGTGTATGCTGATGACACATTTTCTTAATTTTTATATGTGTGTGAATGTATAGGAATATAAAAGTATAAGTACATAATATACTTTTTATTTACTTTTTAGTTAATTTGAGTAGTTGTTCGTCAGAAGCTTGTTGCTTTTATAATCACAGGAGCTAATAGATGAGTTATAATGTTTTTATTTAAAAATATGTTTTTTTTTATTTGTATGTTTAACTTTATTATAATCAGCTAATTGTCCGGTTGTAATTATAAATAAATAAAATTAAATATACGTTATTACCAAGCATTACCAGTAAATAACTGATATACAAGATGTAATAATATCGTTGCATAAAGAAAGATATTAAAATTATTTCTTATTTATTAATTGCTATAGACCATAGTAGCAGTTTGTAAATCATGTTATTGGCGAAAGATAAACTTCTTTTCTCAGCTACGTTAGTTTACAAGTCATGGGGCGACTTAGATGTATTTAATGAGAAACATTATTAGAGAAAACATTATTCATTAGAGAAACATCTTAAGTCTTTTAATACTAAAAACGAGAATAATATCATTTTCGGAGACTTTAATATTAAAATTATGCATGATATGCCAAATCAACAAACCCAAAATTTTACTAATATTATGACTCAAGCAAAATATATTACATACGTAAATCCATTTACTTGAATTCATAATAACAGTAAATAGTGTCTCAATCACATCTGGTGTAAGCATCAAGGTAATATTAAAGCTGATGTATATCTATTCAATAATCTTATTACTGATCATTTCCCCGTTGGTATCGTACTTAAATATTACAGTTCACAGAGAAACAAAACCCTCAATAACGTGTCAATGTAGAAACTAAAACAGATATTATGACCATTATTAAAAACTAAATGGAATATACTTATCGTGCGCAATAAATACATATGTAAAACTCAACAATATTTTTAAAAAGATATTTTAAAAAAACCACTTCCCTTCTTCCGTGACTCCAACCTCATAAGCTCATTTATATATTAGAACTTTACTAAAAGCTGAACCGACTAATAGTTTCATTACTATTAATTTTAGAAGTCTGGATGTTGGCATTTAATCAATACTCTAAGCAGTGGCGTAGCCAGGATTTAATTTCGGGAGGGGCTGAATGTTAAAAATTGTGTATCTAAAAAAAAAATAAAATACATAAAAATATATATATATATATAATAAAAAAAAAAAAAAAAAAATATATATAATATATATATATATATAATATAATATATATAATATATATATATATATATATATATATATATACATATATATATATATATATATATATATATATATATATATATATATATATATATATATATATTATACACATATACAATAACATGTTCAATGTTTCCAAATTATTTTTATATCTTTTAATTTCATTGTTTATTTTTTATATATTATGATATTATATTATAAGTTTTATTTTTTTCACGCATTTTTGCGGGTTTAGGTTATGTAAAAATTTTTTTTACACTCACAACGCACACACACACAGATATATATATATATATATATATATATATATATATATATATATATATATATATATATATATATATATATATATATTTGTGTGTGTGTGTTAAATGTGTTTTTTAATTATTTTTATTGTTATAACATTTTTTATCAATTTTATACATAAATATTTGATTAATTACAAATTCTAATCTATGTATAAAATGAGGGAAGTTTTTAAAATAAATGTTGAAGAAGTCAGTTTGAGGAAATGTATTGTCCTGCATTCTAGTGGATATATTCCAAACTAAAATAATTATTTCTGATAAATTGACGGTTTAGTTGCTCTCTAACATTTATTCATTATTCTTTTTTTATGTTTTGTTTCATACCTTTAAAAAAATCATAATAAATTTAAAGTAATTCTATCTATCAAATAAAAATTCTGGCGCGGTGGTCCGCATGTCGGGCGAATTTCCTTTGGATGCATGTTTCCGTGCTTTTTACATTTTATAAGTTTACAACTACTAAATAAATAATTCCGGCGCAGTGGTCCGCTGTCGGGCGAATTTCCTTTGGATGCGTGTTTCCGTGCTTTTTACATTATATAAGTTTACAACTACTAAATAAATAATTCCGGCGCGGTGGTCCGCTGTCGGGCGAATTTCATTTAAAATGCGTGTTTCTGTGCTAAACAACCCATTTCTTGCGTATGCAAGAACCATGACCATTGCGTGGTTCCGGTTCATGCTTTAGAACCTAAGCAGTTACTCAATTGTCAAGCACTGCTCGTAACTCATTTTGTCTGTATTTTCCAAAGGAAATACGCATAATCATCCAGTTGGTTGTACAAAACAATGCCTCTAAAATTAGAAGTACACACTATTATTTGCACTAGTTTAAAGCTTAGTTACTTATCTTTAAGCTTAGCCAGTTATCTTTAAAGGTTTTAGCGCATTTCCTTAGGTCACTTAGAGTGGTCGTATCGACTTCGGACCGGTTTCATTCGATTCAGCGTCTCAAAAAACATAAATATTGACGTTTTTCGCGGCAAAAAATATTAACCCTGAATTTAGCCGATTTTTTGAAAATTTCGCTGACTCAGCAAACCGGGTTAATGACGTCACAAAAACCTAGTTTTCAATAGGGTTCGTGTCCTTCCGAAGGTTGATTTTTGTACTAAGTTTGGTTAAAAAATATTAATCCGTTCGAAAGATAGAGTGTTTACAAGAAGTGTCTAGAAATACATATACATATTATATATATATATATATATATATATATATATATATATATATATATATATATATATATATATATATATATATATATATATATATATAAATATATATAAAGTTTCGCGAAACGTATTTCTTCGTCATTAGGGACCTCTGAAACGGATTTGTGTCGTGGTCCGAGGTTCGAATTCGCCTATCCCATTAGGCGAATTTCCAAAGGAAATTCGCTAATAAAGTAAGATATAATACTATATGTATAATGCTATATTAGGAATAGCACATTTTCGGCTCTCAAAACTTCATTTTCTGTCTAGATGTGTGTAGGTCTGTTATGATCACAACTCCCAGTTTGTTTATGTCTTATAATTAAGATTTGAGACGAAAATCAATCCTCGTATTTGTGTTAAGAAAGGAAAATATATCAACTGACGTAATATATTAGCTAAACTAATCAAGGAATAGCAATGGATAATATGGTAACTAACATAGTATACGCAAACAAAATAGCGAAAGGAAATGGGTCAACTGACATAATAATAAGCAAACAAAGAAATAGAAGGCAAATAGGTCAACTGACAATAATTGTATTTATTAATTTTTTAGATGAGACAAAAGAATGAACCTGAGAGTTAAAGTAATCATAAGTATTATGGTACTTCAAATTATTACCAAATATTATACATCGGCACTCTATTAATTAAATAATTAGTCTAATCTTAAGGAGGATAACATATCTAGATAGATCTAGAATTAAATTTAGGAATGCGGAAGGGATAAGGGGTAAGAGCCAATAAAAGGTCTGGGCTGTCAATATAATTGCTGATAAGTTTGATAATATCATTATCAGTACGGGGGAGAAAGACTTGTACGGGGGGTAGAAACTGCAGGGTAGTGTAGGAATATGAAGAATTAGGAGTGTTAAGTATAGAAGTAATTAATGTGAAATAAATCATTAGTTGTTTTGATAGAGATTTTGTGGTATATATTAAACATGGTTAAGAATTAACACACTTGTGTTTAAAAAATATTCAATTGTCAAACCACAATAAGTAGATAAAAAGAAAACTGATCGGTTTCAACTGTTAATTAGTCATCGTCAGAGTACATTTATAAACTGAGTTGCTTAAATTAAAGAAGGTCTAAGATGTCTGTGGGGGTGGGGTTGGATGAGTGGTGGGATAGGGTTAATTTTGGGTCTAGATTCTAGTTATAAAGTGCAATTCTAACCATTGTATTAGTTATAAGTAACTTATAAGTCTTCTCCTTCTCTATAGATTTATCATTAGAGTTTGTCTTTGGAATTTTAGTTGTATAGTTTAAGTAAGTATGTTATACCTTATACCTGATGGTTCCCTAGAATCCAGACCCAAAATTAACCCTATCCCACCACTCATCCGACACCACCCCTACCCCCACACACATCTTAGACCTTCTTCTTCAATTTAAGCAACTAAGTTTATAAATGTACTCTGACGATCACTAATTAATAGTTGAAACCGGCCAGTTTTATTTTTATGTACTTATTGTGGTTTGACAATTAAATATTTTTTAATTAACTCAAGTGTGTTAATTCTTAACCATTTTTAATGTAAAATTCATAATTTTGATTACTTAAGGATTTTTAAAATCTTCTAATATTTCTAATGACATAGTAAAATAAGTTTTCTTGGTCTAAAAAATCTATCTACTGTGCAGGAGAACTAGATCTTCATTATATTTTATGTGCCTTGTTTCAACTTTCTTAAGTGAACGCAGCAGGTGTTATGCGTGACACTATAGAGATGTTATTACATACGTGATGGTTCCACCGGTTGAATTTTTAAACAGCGATAAAGTAATATAAAGACCTTCGATAATTACTATGATTAAATAAACAGTAACTTATTTTCAACACTAAAATTACGGTAACTTATGTAACAGAACGTTTACAATACAAAACAAAACCTCTAACAATGCTCGAAAATCCGTCGATGCATTTATTAAGACTCACTTATTGTGGAGGATAAGATATCTATATGCGTTCTCACAGACACTAACAGACTGGCAACATGATGAAAACCATCCAAAACGTCTTATGAATGCCTGAAACGGATTATTTTGATGAAATATCGGTCAGCATTTTACCGTATTTTAAGGGAGAATATAATTCTTATCTTATATATTATACCAACGGTACTAGGTAAGGATGAAAAAATTGTTTTTTCTGGAGGCTATAAAGTAGACACTTTACATCCTTAAAAAGTAATGAAATGCGGTTTTTACCGTCTGCAACAGTTTTGTAGTTGACTGGAAAAAAAGGATCTTAAATAAAGGGGATGACGCACTAAGTCGATTTGCCATACAAAAAAAGTAACCCCATTGAAAACCAAAAAATAGAGAGACTTCAACACGAAACACACGTCAAAAATCAACTGCACATGCTTGGTACAAACTGCGCATGCTTAAAATTCTTATAACAGCGCAGGTCGTAAATTTTAGAGGAAATTTACCACTCAATTGTTTTCCATTGTTTATTGCTAGAGAAGGTTATAACAAAACACGCTTAAATTATCACCCACTGAAGTGGCAAAGTATAGTCCAAAATTTAAAATTAAATAAGCACAAATGACTTAACAAGCACCACATATGCAACAATCACGAGAAGCAGAGAAGAAAGTTTAGAAGCAAACTCGACAACCTTTTTTTAGAAGCAAACAACTTAATCTGCGTTTGGCGCATTTTTTTCATTATAACCAAGGGTAAGGTTAATTTAGTTAGGAAGGTAAGTTTGCTCCTATTCCTCTACCTCATACAACTTCCATGGGGTCAGAAATGTTCCTTAATACGTCATCCCCTTTATTCAAGATCCTTGGAAAAAAACTGCATCACTGTAACGGGTAAAGTTCCTGTAACGGGTTGGCGTTAGTAGTTTACAACAAGGTTATGATATAACCTTCCTTGTTTTTTTTTTTATCAAATAAATAATCGAACGTTTTTGGTAATGAAGTTTTGTTATTTTCGGAAAGTGTTATTGTTATCATAACATTATCAAAAAAATCATGGTTAGTGATTCTAATTAAAAATACGCCGCCTTTTGGCCAACGAGGCGATTGAAAGAAGTACTGGCAATTTTTTATACATTATTCTGATTTTCTTCTAAATAGTCAAATAGTTGTTTACTATTACTACGCCTGAAAAAAATAGCATGTGATACACGACTGGCTTTTTTACCTCGGCTCCGTTTTCTGTCTCGCTTCGCTCGACAAGTAAATATGGTCGCCACGGTGTAAGAAGACCTTCTTCTCAGTATTGCACATAATACTATTTCAAATAAATTATTCATCGAAATAAAATTAAAATTTTCTATTAAAAACAATAACAAAATTCATAAAATCAGTGAAACAAGTAAAGTCGGGTAGTTGTCAAAACGGAACCCGGATAGTCAGGTGCAAGGTTAGTTGGCAAAAGACCTTGAAAATTATCTAGGTAGAAGATCAAGTATAATATAAACAATGGATAAAATATCGTTTATTCTGGCTATGTATGTCAATCGATAAATATAATATGAATTTATTATTTAATTAGATTTGTTTATTTTAGATAATTTTAAATTATTAATTATGATTTTTATTTATTTAAATTGAGAAATAAATAAAAGTTAATATTTTTGTATCTATAATGACATAGTTGTTAAATGTATCCGTAGGAGTGCGCGTGCGCTAGAAGTCTAACCTTCAAGCCTGTTTAGCCCTGCTGGTATGATTGTCAGTCGCGTTGTAGGAGCGGACTCTCCTACTGCGTCGGTGCTTTTTTTCTAAATATTAAAAGCTTTCTGAACAAAGTATACGAACTGAGCATGACAAATAACTTTTAAATTTTAACAATTTTTAACTGAGTTTTAACAAATGAAGAAACAATAAGTCTTTGAATCGTAAAATTGTAGTGAAAATCGTTTAAAAATTGTAATGAAGTTCGTTTAATTTTTATCATGGCGGCTAAACGTGATTTGCAAATTTTTTACACTTACTTTTTTGCCTTAGAAAAAAATAAGTTACTTGTACTAGTTTGCAAGTTCAACATTAATGATTATAATGCCTTGTTAACAATTTTCATGAATTTTACTGTAAGAATAAATTGAGGAAAGTTTCAGACAATCGGGGCTTATTTCAAAATTCTTTTAGAAGGTATTTATTATCTTAAGTATTTATTATTTATCTATTAATAGGTATTTTAGAACATTATTATTATTCTAGATTTTTTATTTACCAGTAACTAATTTTGTTTTTTTTTTTTTTAATTTTTGTTTTCATTACTAAGTTTATCAGTAATTTTTAATGTTTTATACTTTCGTGCCATGATTTTATCAGCTTTTCAGCTCTGACTCTACTAAATCTCTAATTTTACTTGTCAAACACAGTGAGAATTACTACGTACGCATATGCTCATAGCTAAATCCTCGGATTGTATCAAGTACGCTAGTTAAATATGGTGGAAGGCAATCCAGTCCTATACGCTAGAACTTGATCCGCATAACCATTCGCATGATTCTGTTCGCAGCTAAATAGGCGGCCGTATTAGATATGGACTTAGTGTCCATATTTATTTTTTGTCCTCTATTTGATGAAATTTAAGGAATCGACTAAGTTGTAAACTCTGATTGTGGAAAAATATTTAAAAAATCTGTTTACAACAGAAGAGGCCCAAATGGGCGATGGCACATGGCATGGCTGGGCACAGCGATATTCAATGTTTTACCTACTTAATAAATTTACTGTGAAATTTACTCTATTTTATCATACATTGCTTACTTATATACATGTTAATTGTTAATCAATAATAATTATTATTTTATGCAGTTTATTATATTATTTATGAAAATTTGCTCAATTGCATGATTTTTAAATAATTTTTAATAAATAATTACTATTGAGCGACATGTGTAAGTAATTTGTGAAATAATTAGACTACATTGTGAGGTTACCTTAAGCTATATTTATACTAACTATTAGGAAGTATGTATAATATCTAGGATATAGAAATAAAATCGGGTATGGGGTACCTCGGAGCTTTTCCTTAACATATCAGATTCGTTACGCTTTTCCTCCTTACTTCGAACTCGCTTCGCTCGTCCTCAGAATATACAAGTCGTTAAATTTATACTGGAACACTCCTTCGGACACGCTTCGCTCATCCTCTGATAGTATAAACATCCTTTTTATTCCAGCTTTTACCCATCCAGGCACTGACCACGCTCGATAGTGCTTAACTTTTATGATCCGACAAAAATCATGGATGAACTTGTCGTATTCAAACGAAACTTGGTGTACTTATTTATTAAGTATAGGTATACATTTGTTCTAAATTTTAACTTAATACGATTACTTTCCGACTTCATACATTTTTGGAAAAACGTACAGAAGTCATATGATAAATATGTCTGTTTCTTGTGTGTGTTCGGACTTGTCATCGTAGCAGGTCCATGTTACCAGCTCCCCCATTGTGAAATTACAACATTGGACCCGTGCCATAATTTTGTGCTGGCCCCTTTTCGAAGATATTGGGGTTCAAAGTGTGGGAGGGCTGGCGACATCCAGCCCCTCTCCCATGGCGAAACTTTGGCCTCGGACCGGTGCCATAATTTTGTGCTAATATGTGCAGCAAATTTCAAATTTTGCGCTGTGCCCGTTTGGAGATACTAGAGGTCAATGATTGGGGGAGCATGTCCCCAGCCCCTCACGGTGGAATTTCGACCGGTGCCTTTTTTTGTGCTGATTTGTGCCAAAACTTTTATATTTTGTGCTGGCCCCATTTTGGAGATACGTGTTTAAAGATTTGGGCTAAATGTCTATAGGTCACATACTATATTGGAATTTTAAAATTATACTCGTGTCATGCTATTTAGCTTTATTTGTGCTAATTAAAAAAATTCCTAGGTACCTAATTAGGCAATTCATTTATTTTTTCTATTTTGTTTGCAAAGCTAAACATTGTTGACTTAAATTTATAAATGTATACTTTTTTTATGCTTTTTACTTTATTTAATTAGATATAAGAGTAGATAGAAGCATTAGATATAAGGAGTAGACTCGTGTCGCGCACAAGCCTTGAGCTTATGCGACACAAATGGTCAATTTATATTATTTTATTTATTTATAATTTGTAATTTAACCTTTGTAAACAGGTATTTATATATAAATAAACGATTTATTATTATTATTATAATTTGTGCCGCAAATTTTAAATTTTTATGCTGGCCTCGTTTCAGAGATATTAGAGTGCAAAGATAAGATAACATGTCCCTAGCCCCCCCCCCTCCACACAGTGTAATTTCGACATGAGACCGGTCCAGTTATTTTGTAATTTTTTTGTGCTGATTTGTGTCACAAATTATAATTTTGTGCTGTCCCCTTTTCGAAGATATTAGGGTCTTAGGGCTTAATGTAAATGGGCTCTATATATTGAAATTTAAAAACTGGACTTTTTTCATCCTTTTTGTGCTATATTTGTGTCGATTTTTTTTATTTTTGTGCTGCTCCCGATTCAGAGGTATAGGGGTTGCAAATTTTGTGCTGGCCCCGTTTTGGAGATATAAGTGTACAAAGATTTAGGGCTAATTAGTACAAATATAGCAGAATATAATGACACAAGTCTGATTTTAAAAATCTAATGTAGTACGTGAGCTATACACTTTAAGCCCCAAATCTTTGAACACTTATATCTCCAAAACGGGTTCAGTACAGTTTAAAATTTGCGCCACGAGTTAGCACAAGTATAGCAGAATAACATGACACGAGTCTGATTTTAAAATTCCAATATAGTACGTGAGCTAGACATTTAGCCCTAAATCTTTGAACACTTATATTTCCGGAACGGGGCAGAGCAAAAATTTAAAATTTGCAGCACAAATTAGCACAAAAGTATGGCACGGGTCCGAAGTCGATTAAATTCAGCTCGTATGTAGTCAATATATGACAACCAAGTGTGCAAAGATTCTTCTCATAATCAGTGTTAATTCAATTTTTATCAATTGACGTTTATATACATATTTAAAAAAAATCTTATATTTTTAAAAATAAAATCTAAAAAACATCTTATTACGTACTGTGTATTCCTGTACGTAAAAAATGTCGCTTGAATACGGAAAGTGTATCTTGTGTTTTTGTTCGATCATAAAAGTTAAAGAGGATTGAGCAAGGTCCGTGCCTGCATAGGTGACTGCTGGGAATAAAGCGAATGTATTAACTGTCTTAGGACAAGCGATGCGATTGTGAAAACGTGTAGTTGCATACATTTAGTGATTCTTATATTCTGAGAACGAGCGAAGTGAACGTTCGTTTTTACAAAAACGGTCCAAGAACTGAAAAGTAATAAATGCGAATGAAATACGATCACCGGTTAAATACGCTGTGCGTTCTGAGGACATCTCATCCCAGCAATAGCACTACTCGTTACTTAACTTTTTTTCTGGATTTTTCGAAGGAAACGCTAAAACCTTTCTGTGATAAGCGTTAATTAAATGAGATTTAATTTAGTGCAAATAATGATGTGTATAATTTTGTGAAACTAGTAAGATAAATAGATTTATGTGCGCATTTCAATAAAGCTTAAACATGGCCTGCACTTAAGCAGGCAAGCACGTGTTTCAAAAAAAATTCTCCCGGCATTCGGAGATATTATCGGAGCTACGATAATAACAGACACACACTCTCATGCAAGCAGACTACCCCCACCTGCTTTCAAATGTTCTTGCGCTTTTTATTATCAGAATGCATACGCCTCTTCAAATGTATTTACCTGAAGTATTGTACCCTAATTAGCGTTTTATCCCTTGACATTGGATTCATTTGTCTCCAATCTCAGAAAACTGATATATGTACGTACTTAATTTGAACAAAAGTGATTTAAAACTGCCATTGGCCCTGTGATTTTTTTTTTTTACAAAAAGATAGTGCCACTTAATGAAATAATAATTATATAATTTGAACGAAAAGTAAGGCAAAAAACTTGATTTTTTACTGAAATTTGAACGAGTTTGCCTAAAACATTTTAGATACCGTAAATTGTCCTCATTTTGTAACAAAGCAACTCAATCAATCAACAAATTGAACAACAACTGTTATAATACGACACATAGCTAAAATCAGTTGACAGTGTGGGAAAATAATACGAGGAGGCTAATGAGGTTAATCCTGTATGTTAAACCACGCCCTCAATTTCAATTCAGGCCAACCTTATTGGTTCCTCAACACTATTTTCCCGCGCTTCAACTGATTTTAGCCGTGTGTCGTATTATAGTATATGGTGAATTGTTTTTATTTATTTTGTTTACCTAAGAAGGTTAGACAACAGAGAAAGGTTATTTACATTTTTGACCCTTTTTCTGTTCGCACACTCATCTAGGTTCACCTAGGTTCGTACACTCATATGAGGTACACTCATAGGTTCATTCTAGGTTACACTAATATGAACACATTTGAGTGTAAAGAAGAACAATGCGGAGTAGATTAAAGAATACAAATACTTATTTTGTATTCTTTAAAGAATAAATGCGCTAAACTCTTTCAAAGTTAAGCATTAACTAAACATATTTAATTAGTGTAAATGATAGTGTTCAATACCTACTGTGGAAGGATGAGGATAGTTTTGTTTAACCAATAGGATAAATATGCGACTTGTCTTCGATAAATCTAGAATAAATTGAGCATCTATAGTAGTAAAGATGTGGATTAGACTCACTAGGACTAAGGGTATAACTGTATTTTCTATCCAAGAGAGTTAGCAAGTTGGGCTTTAAATGTGGCCTGTTTTCTAGTGATCTCACCTTTCCCTATTTACCACAACGATCACTATGCCCTTCTCTGTATCTTTCCAATTTTAGTATATGTACCGCCGAAGCAAGTACCAACAAAAATGCACTTCTCAAGTGTTTCACCCAGGGTCATAATAATGAAGTTTTGATCACGTTTTCGTGATAAAAACTTCACGTTGAATTTTATCATGAATTTTCAAGATTCATTCGAATTATTTAAGTCGAAAATGTATTTATTGTAATTTTTTCTTTCCAAAGTAATGAAATTATTAATATTTTACTACTGACCTAAAATTGGTTTTAAAGAACCAATCAATAGTATTTGACAGGAGTGAAATAATGAGGATGTATCCAGGTATTCATAATGTAAGGTTGAAATTCTTTGGGAATATTAAAAAATGGGAGAGTACGGGGTACCTCGGAACATTTCCTTATCACGTTGGATTCGCCAAGCTCATCCTCTCTACTTCAGACTTGTCCTCAGTATTTACAATGCGCCAAATATATACTGTAAAATGTCTTTGGACTCGCTTCGGTCGTCCTCAAATAGTAAATACATCATTTAGTATCATTCCCTGCGGTCACCCATGTAGGCACTGACCTCGCTCTATGCTGCTTAACCTTCATGATTTTGTCGTATTTAAACGCAACTTATTTATTACGTAATGGATTTATTTATTCCAATTTCAACTCAATTGGATTATTTTCCGATTTTTTACAATTTTGTATTAAGCATGCACAAGTCATTTGATAAAAATGAAATTAATGCTGATAATGAGATGAAACATGGTACATATGTTAGTCTTATACAAGGCTACATGCATACCAAATATCAATACGAGCGCAAAATGTTCCCGCAGAGTCATTATTGCCGGATAGCACAACTGCAGATAGCTATAGACTGATGTAGTACGAAGTTTTAAGTAACGTTAATAACACACATACATACAGATAGACAACTTTTTTAAGGATAAAGGTGCATTCACAATACTGCGGTAGCGATGCGTCCGCCCGTTGCGTGCGGTGACAGCTTAAATTACAACCTATGTAATCGTATGGGACGTTCTTAAACGGCTTGCGGTAGCGTTGCGAAAAATGGAAATTTTCGCAAACCGATTAAACCCGCTCAAATGATACAGCGATTAGCATTTGATTGATTAAGATTGATTGATTAAACACCTTAGGGTCCTGACGCGAAAAAAACCTTTCCGTTTTCAAAGTTTTGAGAGAAGAATAGTATTGTTTTGTTTGCGTTTTGATTCTTGCTGTGCTTAAAGTCCTTTTATTCTTTATTATTTTAATAAAAGAGTTATTTTTTATCTAAAAAATGCTGTGTCTTTTTATAGTATTTAATTTTCCCTTTTAGTTTTAATTAGTTCAAAGTTTTTATCAATTATTATATATTATTATTATATTAGTTCAAGTTTTTAAGAGTTTATTTATACACTGAAGATGGGAAACGTCCCGAAACGCGTCTGAATAAATTGTAATAATATTGTGATAGACAAAGTATAATAAATAAGTTTTTTCTTTTTTAAATATTGTGTTTTATTAATTATATAAAATAGTTCAAAGTTGTTTTTTATATTTCTATTCTTAAACCAAATTTATTTCTTAATATTCTCAGTGTTCGCCAATTTGAATGGTATAGTAATATTATTTTGATCAGTTTTTTATCTTAATGTAATTGTTCTGAAATGTTATGCATTATTTCTATTCTCTTGGTTACTGTCTGAATAGTATTTAAGAAGTAGATCCTGGAGTTTAAATGTTTTTTGAAAAACAAGACTATTCATTACATTTTATAACAAGTACCTACATTACAATATAATAAACTAAACAAGATAATATTTTTCCGTTTTGATCGGGTTGGTCAGTTAAAAAATATTTAAACTTAGACCGTATGAAATTTTAAATTAGAAAAAATAATTTGAACAAGAAGAAGAACTATCATTTAGTGTGAAGGACGCATCGCTACCGCAGTATTGTGAATGCACCCTAATTCCGATAACATCCCGGTTTCGGATTTTTTGAAAACACAATACTTTTCTCAAATACCAGCGGTGTAAATGAGGAATAGTTAAAATATTAATTGAAAATGTAACTGTATGTTTATTTAACTATTTAATAGAATTTAAATATAGGTGTTTGATACATTACATACTTAAATTGCATATTTATATAAAAGATGCTGGCAAAAATTAAAACTAAAATAAACTAGAGAGTTTAGAAGTTCGACACATAGGCAATACATTCCCATGTTGCGGGTTTAGTATAAAATCCTAACTTACGGGGTAAAATTCGGTATGCCTTATATAGTATTTATTTGTAATAATTTTGTCCCCATTTTAACTTCGTAACTTATTTTTTTGATTATTTATTGTAATCTATGGTGTTTTAACTTAAAGGTTGTTCTCTAAAAAATCCTCAAGTGTCTTTTGTTAGAAATATCATAAAATGTAAAGTATCTTTTCGAAATAGTTTACATTATCTAAATTAGATTAATTAACTTTTTATTGAATGTTCTAAGGTTCATCAGGGTCACATTCACAAGGTGTGACCCTGTGACTAAAATCAAGCTTCGACTTCTTTCTTTTCCACATGGACATATTTATGTAAATAGCAAGCTGGCTTTTAGCTTGAGTGCTGAAGAGGTGAATTCCTCCTATTTTCCTATCTTTGGAGATCTTGGACGAAACAAAACGACTCGTGTTGATGCTCTTCTATTTTGGTGTTGATTTTCGTAGATATTCTAGTATAAAAGACGGAGTTAGATCTGATACTTACAATTCTTGCTGGTGTCGGTCTTCTTCTTCGGATATATCTCTATTATTATTATAATGGTTATAATATGCGATTAATATAATCAGGGATTTACAAAAAAAAAAAAATGATTTAGAACAAAGTGCATCTTTTTTTAACTTTATTCATCATTGTCTACAATAAATGTATTTGACATAGTGCTCAGCTGGTTAAAGTGACTTGGCAGTCTTGATAGGAGGAATCACCTAGTGGTGATACTCCTTGGCGTGGTTAGGTAAATTTTCTCATTTTCCCTATACTCCAAGCATTATAGAGTTGACTTTGGAAATTCGATATCTCGGTTACTTAAGGCTCTCCCGTGTATAAAAAATCTTACTCTCAGCACACATAAAAATTAAGCAGCATAGAGCATGGTCGGTGCTGTATGGGTGACCGCTGAGAATGGTACGGATGCATTTACTATCTGAGGACGAGCGAAGTGAGTCCGAAGACCTGTTGCAGTATAAATTTGGCGAATTTATAGAAGCAGGGAGGATGAGCGTAGCGAATCTGATGTGATTAGTAAAAGTTAGAGGTACCCCGTACCCGATTTTTAAGATACCTAATAACTTCACTGTGAAACACCAATGACTATCTCCAACCAAAACGGACATGATTTGGCGGGACAGAAAAGTTGATTTCCTCACTTTTTGGACAAAAGACTTGGCGGAGAGTTTTTTACCACGCAAGTATTTTTTGGGGCGATATAGTTTACATGCCCAGCTCAGTCTAGCCGCTGGGTGTGGGATATGCTTAGTTCAAAGAGTGATACCAATATAATATTAAACTGTATCATGACTCTGCTGAGTCCTTAAATATCGAATAGAGCGCTAGGTTCTTTTTGTGAAAGAAGGAAAGAAAGAAACAAACCTTGGTATATAGACACCTAAAGTCCTGTATGGACTTTACGTATTAAGTAAGTCTAAGGACTTTATTGTATTAATTAAACTTATATTTTAATTAATACAATTACATATTTCAATTTAATAAATTATAAAAATAGCGTATGTAAATCGATTTTAGTGGGGATGAATGTAGTGCTGAAGAATTTATAAATTAAATGAAGAAATTGAAGTAGGTTACCTGGCTAGGTTAAACTTATAAACTTGACTATAGGTTAAAAGATAAGCTACATATATTTCAATGTTTGACTTAACACTAAATATGATTATATAATACATGACGGAAGAGGTTGAAAGGAAGAGGGACGACAACTTGCTTCCCAGCAAGCTTTCTTGAGAAAAACCAATTTTCAATTACTATATTATTTTCATATTACTATTTATTTACATCATAAATGGTTCCGATAAAGAATACCATCGAGTCTATATTGACGAGGCAGTGCTAATGCATGCCGGCTATGTAGGAATTATTTCAAAACTGTCAAATGCAAAAGAAATAGTCTTACTAGGTGACCCAAACCAAATATCATACATAGAAAGATCGTCCCTACTGTGTGAATATGCCAACATATCACGGTTCTGTAGCCCTACTTTGACTCTTTCTACAACTAAGCGATGTCCTCTAGACGTATGTTGCGTATTGAATACATTTTACAAGGACATAACATCGACAAACAACTGCGTGCGTTCAATCAGACCCCCAATTGTTGACGGAAGACATTATCAACTTAAAGAGGATACCCTAATTCTAACTTTTACTCAAGCGGAAAAAAATCAGGTGATAAAAGCCATAAGAGGAAAATGTTATGGACCAATACTTATCCATACAATACATGAAGCACAAGGCTTGACCTCAAAACGTGTAGTATTAGTCAGAACAAATCCCAACCACTTGGAAATATATCAAAGTATTCCTCATTTGATAGTAGCTCTCAGTAGACATACACATAGTTTTCGGTACATTACGGCAGTAGACAATGACTTTATGTTTTTCCTTGTTAATAAAATTCATGACACCTCCGAAAGCACAATAAAAACTTACAGACAATTATTTAAATTGCAAACCAAAAAAGGTAAAACAGTAACTGAAATATCCCAATCATTACCACCATGACCTCAACAACTAACATAATTTCGGACCCGTTAATGAATAATGAAATACAAACAGTAGAACTAGACGACTTTAATCTAAAGCCTTTACTAAAAAATTCAAAATGTTATATTAATATTTTGAACATGAATATAAGAAGCCTTGAAAGTCACTATGACGAGTTACTAGTTCTACTGGAAGCCATGGACATAGGCGTACATGTTATAGTCCTAACTGAAACATGGTTGAGAGTGTTCCCTGAAAACTTGACAATTCCAGGTTATAAACCCCTCCCTGTCGATGGTCAATTTAACAGAGCCGATGGCATCGTGGCTTTTGTAAAATCTGATTTACAAATTTTACATAAACAAGAAAATCCTATTGACCAATGCACTAGTCTGTTATTTAAGTTCAAAGACAACCAAACTAATTTAATTCCATCACATTAATTTATAGACTATGGGGTTATAACTTAGAGTTGTTCAATGATGCATTATACGACCATCTGCAAATTGTAGGAAACGAAAAACCACGTTATCTTAGGGGATTTCAACATAAATATAAAATCGGACAACTATAACAGTCATACTGAGGATTTTAAAACCATGATGGCTCATTTTGGTTACTATTCAAATGTCAATACGTATACTAGAATACATAATAACAGCAAATCATGCTTAGACCATATCTGGACTAAGCATAGAGAAATACTAGATACTGTTTCTTACAGACTAAATAGCAAAATAACAGACCATTTTCCAGTTGGTATTATTTATAAAAATAACATCACTTCAACAAACAGAGTAGCTTCTAATAAATTAAATTACACCACTAAGACTGACTTTCCCAACCTTGTAAATGAAATAAATAACTTATCCTGGGACATCTTTATAGTGACTCAGACCCAAATCAAGCAGCTTCTATTTTTATAAATACATTAAACTCCTGTTATTCGAAACATTCTACGCGTTTTAAGGTAAAAAGACAGCATAGAAAAAGAAAACCTTGGATTTCAAGTAGTATTATTGAAAGTATTTTAACGAGAGATAAAATGGCTCGTCAAATTGACAAAGAACCTGAAAATGAGGAACTAAAAACTGCATACAAACAATATAGGAATAAACTGAATAAAGTTATAAAAGTAGCTAAAATCAGTATATAAGAGACGAAATTAAATCAGCAGGGCAAAATAATTAAAACATGGCAAATAATAAACAATACGTTAGGGCGAACTAAAACTCAGACGGAAATTCCTGAATTAAACTACCTTCAGGTGAAAAAATAGTGGAAAATAAAGATATAATAAATGAATTAAACAGACATTTTGCAAGCATAGGGGAAAAATTAGCTGACGAACAAAAAGTCTATTGTAACTGTAGCTCTAAATCGACTGCTACTAATATACCTAACATACCTGACTCTATTGTACTTTTACCAGTGACTGAAACTGAAATTCAAATCATATCAGGGAACTTAAGAATAATAAAGCACCTGGCATAGACCAGTTGTCAGCTAAATTTATAAATCCTGCAAAGAAAATTTAGTAAAACCTTTAGTGCACATTTTTCATGCTTTGATGCCGGAGTTTTTCCTGATATCTTTAAGAACGCCGTCATCACGCCACTGTTTAAGGAAGGTAGTAAGTCGGATGTTATGAACTATAGACCCATATCTCTTCTACCTGTTGGAGCCAAATTACTAGAAAAATGCATTGAGAGTAGACTATCATCTTTTTTTGACAAACACAGCATTTTTCCTAAAACTCAGTTCGGTTTCCAAAAAAAAAAGTACTGATGATGCAATCTATACGTTAACTAAGTACATCACTAGTAATTTAGATAAGAATAAAAAAGTTATTGCAGTTTTTTTAGATTTAAAAAAAGCATTCGATACCCTCGACCAAAACAAACTAATTGAAAAATTACGCCATTATGGAATTAGAGGAAAAGAATTAGACTTATTTTCTCAGTACATTACTAACAGACAACAGCAAGTTAGACTGTTAAACCAGCTGAGTGATGCAGCCATTCTGACCACAGGCACTCAACAGGGCACAGTGACGTCACCCAAATTATTTTTAGCCTATATAAATGACCTTTACTTTATCCTAACTTCACAGGAGAAATAATAGGGTTTGCTGATGATACGTGTCTGCTCTTCTCCTCAGATACCGACAGTTGGCAACAATTGTTGGCTAACGTTGAACAACAGTTATCTCTTATCAGTAACTGGCTTCACACTAATCTCTTATACCTAAACACCAAGAAAACAAACTTTATTACTTTCTCTATTTCTAAAAAAGGACAACCGAAAGATATTGACAAATTAAAAATTCATGACTGTAAATGCAAAAAAATAAACGTAAATCAACCTTGTGATTGCATATCAATAAATAGAGTGAGCTCAATTAAATACTTAGGAATACGATTGACCAAACAATGACTTGGAAAACTCAAATTAACAATTTAACAAATAAAATACGTAAATGTATATATTATTTTAGATGTCTCAGAGATTTTTGTGATGAAAAATTAATGAAAACAATTTATCACGCGTTAGTGGAATCAATTATCAGTTATGGTATAGTGGGGGGGTTCTGCTCACCCAACTCATCTACATTCATTAGAAATAGCTCAGAAAGCTGTTATTAAAACAATCCTAAGGAAGCCTAGGCTCTATTCAACTGAACAACTCTTTTTGGATTTCCCTGTTCTTACTGTGAAGCAATTATTCAAACAAGTATTATTAAAATATTTTAACGAAACAAAAAACTATATAAGCTATGATTTAAGCACTAGAAATAAGCAAAATAGACTTGTGAGAACTTACAGATGTAGAACATCTTCATGCAACGTCACGCTGCAGCAAGAGGTCCTATTATTTTAATCAATTACCTAACCATATTAAATCTAATCTTTACTTCAAAGAGTACAAAAAAGATGTTATACTGTGGCTAAATCCGCCACCTACTAAAACTTAAAACTTATATTTATATTTAACTAACCTAAATCCATCTACTTTTAAAATACTTAGTTTTTATTTTTTGTATAATATGTATTATTTTTTCTATTTAAAAATTAAAGGAAAAAAAAATGTTTTGTTTTTAATTAACCAAAATGCATGGAATTTTCACCTTTGAAATGTAATTAAATTTATAAATTAACAAAATTTTGTAAATAAATTATCATAAATGATTAACATTATAAAAAACAAATACTATCTATAAATTACAAGGAAAAAAATAATGATGAAATATATAGCCGCGCACAAGCTATAGCTTATGCGCTATTAATAATTTATTATTTTCATAGTTTCATTTGCATATTCCATTGTCAATAGACTTTTATTATTATTATTATATTACTTATAAATGTTTATGCTGAATTATGTTATACTGTATGTATGCTTTTAAAATAATAAATAAATCTTAATCTTAATCTTAATCTATATCCTGAACTACAACTTGTCTAACTCTCTAGGACTCTTAATACAAGGGTAGAATGAGTGTGGAAATCATTATTCCAGAACTCCTTACAACTAACGGACTGAAACTAACTTGCACCTCTTGACTAATAACACTTTTTGTGCCAAGTGCTTTGGCGAAGCCGAGCCTAACGTGGCCGCCGACAGACCAAGAAATAAAAATATGATATCCAAGAGAATAATATGAAATTCTGTAGACCATAAAGATATAAATAAATTAAAATCTCAAAACTAAAATTAATAAATTTCACCGGAGTTTACTCAAAAATAAAAAAAAGTTCAAACTAAAAACTAAAATTAACATTGACGTTACAATTTAAAGAAAGTTTATTGTAACTGTGCTTTCTCAAATATCATAGAAAAATACGGACGAAACCGATTCAGTGCCTACTTTTAGCGAATTTCCTTTGGATATTACATTTCAACGGTTTCTAATCACGAAAAAATACGTTTTGCAAAAACGTTTTATATATATGGTATATGTATTTTTAGACAAATCTTGTAAATATGCTATCTCTTGAACGGATAAATATATTTTATTCAAACTTGGCTATAATCAACCTTAGGTAGGATACGAAATCTTTTTGAAATCAGGATTATGTGTACGTCATTAACCTGGTTTGAGTGAGGAAATTAAAATTTAATTACGGTCCATGAAAATTAAATTTCGAGTTGCGGGTGTCGTTTTCAATGTTTTTAGGGCACTGAATCTAATGAAACCGGTCCTGAGCCGATACAACTACTTAAAGTGACCTATTAAAGGAATACCTATAATACGGCTGGTAAACTGCATATTTAAAGTGGGGGTATCATTGTCGAAATTTTTTGGCCTGTGAGTTGAATGAAAATAGTCCCAAGTCGAAACAAGAACTCATTTACCTAGACTGGATACCTGGGTTCAAATCATGGTAAGGACGATAATTTTTTATCGTTTTTTTACATTATATAAGTTTATAACTACAAAAAATAATTCTGGCGCAGTGGTCCGCATGCCGGTCAAATTTCCTTTGGAATGCCTGTTTCTGTGCTTAATAATCCTTTTCTTGCTTAAGGTTCCGATTTATGCTTTATAACTTGAGCAGTTACTCAATTATGAATTACTTCTCGTAACTAATTTTTCTTTGTTTTAAAAGGAAATGTGCTAAAACCTTTAAAGAAAAACATCAAGTGAGCATTTAACAAGTGCAAATAATAGTGCGCACAGCCAATTTGACAGGTATAGTTTTGTATAATTAACAGGATAATTATGGACATTTCCTTTAAAAAATACAACAAAAAATGAGTTACGAGAAGTGCTTGATAATTGAGTGACTGCTTAAGTTATAAAGCATAAACCGAAACCGTAAGCAAGTAATGGATTGCTAAGCACGGAAATACGCATTCCAAAGAAAATTCACCTGACATACATCGCGTCAGAATTTTTGAGCCACCTCTGAATTTGGTTGACTTATTTTTAGATTTAAATTGCCACCAAAATGGCAGCGTTCGCTTTATATGCGCCATTGTGTAAAAAATTCGCTAAAACCTGTCATGTTTAAATTTAAAATATTAAAATTTTTCTTGGATTTAAAAAAAAATGTCTTGGTCAACCTTTATTAACATAAGAATTGCGGCAAAAGCCTTAAGCTATAGCTGGAAGCTTAATATTTTTAAAACAAAACTTTCTCTCTTTATAATATAAGATAGGAAAAAGGATATAGGTTGTCTTGTGATCATATTTGCTGTTATTTTTTATGTTTGATATATTATATAAACTATGTGTTTTGTTTATATAATATACTTTAAAAGGTTTTTAGTGCGATGTGTGAAGAACCGACATCCCAGAGAGGATTTAGGTTAAACCTTTAGCCTGCCAAGGATCAAGGTTTTATTTTTGGGTTTCTTTATATAATATAAACATATCTTTTAGAGTTTTTACTCATAGTCCACTGATACTAGGGAAGACTCACTGTCTAACCTTTCTACATCCTGTCTTTAAAGATGATAATACATCAATGTGTCTATATTTAGTTCAGTAGATTTATGACGTCACCGAATACTGTTATTTACTATGTTCGATTTAATTAATTTATTGCAAAAAAGTGTTTTTGCGTTTTTTACATTTTTAACACAAATCTTGTGTTCGAAATTTAAGATCTATTAAAATGTTAACTTTTTTACAGAGTATAAAACTTCATCTAAAACTTATAGTTCACTTTTCCGAGAGCAGTCTTGAGCTGATAAAATATGTGTATTTGAACATTTAAGTTAAATTTAATTAAAATGGGGATAAAACAAATTGGCATTAATAAATGTATAAGGAAACTAATTAAGACCCTGTATTCATTAAAAGATTTTGGAAAAAAAAACAAATATAATTTATTTATTTATTATTTAAAATAAGAGGGAAGTCAATTTTTATTTTTTATTTATTGATTGATTATTTATTTTTGATTACAAGATTGATAGACAAAAATAATGTTTATAAAAATCAAAAAGAAAATTGTAAAACTTGATAACACATTTCAACACAAATTTAAAATTTGTCTATGAAATAAATATATTTCTGATAGGTATATATTATGTTATATACTATTTTATATTTTTTATTAGATTTCATTAAAAAACTATTAGGAGAGATGTTTTCGTGTTGATAATTATTTCTATTCAATCCTTTAGAAGTCATTGTAATCTGTGTGACAATAATTTGTTTTGTGAAACAAAAGTGTTCTGTGTTTTTATTCTGCTTTGAAAATTCCCACTAACATGGTCAAAAACTAACATTTTATTCTAGATATCTGTTCGAAGAAGTAGTTCTTTACTTCTTACTGGAATTGTGAACTTTTTTTTAATACAATCAGATAATGTTTTTAAGGATCTTCATTGTTTTAGTCTGGCTCTAATTCAAAATGTTTTAAACTATTTCATTGTAACCTTTAAATGAAATTTTCTTTGGATTTCCACTGAAACCCTTTACCTAGTAAGTTTCGTTTTTACTGTAATACCCCCACTTATCGCACCGCTAGCTTTAGACTCGGACCGACCTTAGACCCTACCCGAGATCCTAGTAGCTGGAAAATGTCAAAACTTAAATAGAACCTTTTTCTAACTTATTTACTGATAAACACCTCCTATATCTGGATTATTTCACAGACTATAAAGAAACCCAAACAATAACAAACACCTTATTTAATGCAGACCAATCTTCCCTTGTATCTCCCTTGATGGTTTAGCTAAGGAGCTACAAATTTTCATAAAGGGTGTATCAGTTGTTTAACTAACATCTCGGTGCTATTGCCTTTTATAGAAAAAAGTCTTTTTTCAAAAAAGTTGATTTTTTGTTTTTAATTAGTTATTGTCAATTTGTGTTAGTTATTATATTTTTTTTTAGTGTTTCTTTATTCATATATTTATAATTGAGTGGAATATTAAATTAATGCTGTGTTTAGTTTGTGAAGTAATATTCATGTTGGATTAAAAGATTTCTACATCAATATTGATTTATCTTGTAAGTGTTATCATACATAATATATGTTCAAAACAATTTTAAATATATATGTAAATGATAATTATTTATAAATAAATCAAAGTGAAATACTGCTTTAAAAATCAGACGGTACAAAAAACATTTAAAATACAATCTATCTTATATCTTAAAATGTGGAGATCTTATTAAATTTGTTTTAAGAATATTTTTGTATTAACAACAATTCTGGCACAGAGATTCGCTCAATTTTTTTTTTAAATTCTTGCTTCCTTGCTCAACTATAAGCAATCCATTTCTTAATTTTTCGGTTTATGCTTCATAAACTTAGCAGGTGTTTTACTACTTGTTTCTTAATTTTTTTTCGGATTTCCGGATTTTTCAAGGTGATGCATATTTATCTCTTAGATTTTACAAAACTTTGGGTATCATTCCAAAATCGACACTGCCCAGCATTAATCGCACTCTTTTAAAGCTTCATTCTTGCTAATTTTAAATTATTGTAGCCAATTATTATTATGGCCTTTAAAAAAATAGGAAAAATGTTACGAGTGATGCCACTACTCAGGTTATAAAGTATAAACCAAAAATTAAGCAAGAAATGGATTGTTGAGAAGTAATTAAGCATTTCAAAGGAAATTCGCTTCCAAATCGGCTTGCGTACCTCCGCGCCAGAATTATTTTTAAGTTATCGTCGTTACCAAGATTCGAACCTGGGAACCCTGGCTTTGAGTACTTATAGTGATCGTCTTGACTCCGGACCAATTTTATTCGATTTACCGCCCCAACAAATTTTTTTTGGTTTCTTCGGCGAAAAATTGTAATCCTTCTTAGCAATTTTTTGAAATTCTTCCTTATTCAGCAAACAGTGTTAATGACGTCACAACAACTTTGAGGATGTATAGTTAATTTTTTTGCATTCTTTTTTAGGACGCATTCGCATTTGAATCAAAATATACAATAAAAAATATAGGGTCGAAATAAAAGTTTCAAAGTTGGGTGAGTTAGTGCGCCAGTGCGTCCTAATTTTTAAAACTGTTCATATGATGGTATGATCTAATTTAACTGTTCAAAGTAGATTTTTTTGGAGGTAATTTTTTAAATTCTATGACCTTGTTTTAACTATATTTTAAAGATTGAATGTTGGTTTGTTTGAAATGTTTTATACTCGGTGTATAACATGATATAAAACAGCACTGAATTAAAATATGCAATATAAAAATATAGGGTCTAACTATAAATTTCAAAGTTAGGGGTCCTAATAGACAATATTAAATTCTGTAGACTTTGTTTCTGGGCGGGTTCTTTTGTCTCAGTTGAACGTCTCGCGAAATTTATTATTTCGTGATTAGAAGCATCTGAAACGGATTTGAACACATTTTCGAGTCCCATTAGTTAATTTTTCAAAGTAGGCTGTCTAGCCTAATGTATTTTCTAAAATGAATAATTGTTATTCTTTTAATAAAATTAATCAAACTCTTTCGAATGTTCTTTTGAATTTTAAAAGATAAATGGCCTAATTAGATTGATGTCATTAATAGAGAAAGGGGCGTGTTGGGCGAAAAACAGTAGTTTTTGTTTTACGAAAACTTTCTAAAGCTTTCTTCGTCTTTTGAAATAAAACTTCTTTTAAAAACAACCATAAGAATTTACTAAGGGATTTTCTTTATAATCTTTCTGATATCAGAATATATCTTATAGACAAAGTTTTCGAAAAATCGATAGTCAGACATTTCGGACTCCAACCCTAACATTTTAAGTGTTCAAATAATTGGGCTTTTTATTCTAGATTTAAAAGAAGTTAAACTTTACCTGGTTTAACCAACAAATGCTTGCTGCCCAAATGCTTGCATTTGTTCTAACATGTTACAACTTTTGAAAGCATATTTTTATCAATTTGATAAAATGTGCCGTGTTATAATTAATATAAAATCATTATTTCTTTGTTCCAGGTTACTAATATCTTGAATAAGAGGACAGCCAATCTATGTTAAGGTAATTAATTCATCACTTAGTTTTAATCATATGTTTTTGGTCGTCATTACATGTTTGTTTCGAATTTTAGAACTGTATTTAATTTTAGTCAAGAATATTCCAATAAAAATACCTGCGTGTAAAAATACGGGCCTTCGGCCCGTAGCCGCTACGCGGTCTCGGCGCTTCGCGCCTCGTCCGCTCCGCAGCGTCGGCCCGCCGGCCGCTTCGCGGCCCGGGCCTCCAGTGGCCGCTTTGCGGCCACATTGTTGTTGTTTTGTATTATGTATGGTTCATTATCGTTTCTTGTTACATGGCATTTTGCCACGTATTTAGCGAATTTTCATAGCCTCGTTTCACAGGGCCGCTTCGCGGGCCTGAGAGGCTTTCTCACATATTTGATTTTATTAATCCTCTATTATTAATAGTAACAATAATTACAGTTAACAAGCAATATAAAAATAATAAGTATTTTAAATACATACTAACTATTTTTTATAGAGGTATAAAGAATACAAGAATAAATCCACACGTTGCAACTGTTGGAGTAACTTGTATAAAGAGTTAGAAAAGATATAGTTTTCATCTTTCATCAGTTTTAGTTATCGTCCACCATACAAAAAGGCATTAACTCTTACACACATTTATGATTGTTTATTACAATTAAAGAAAATGTCAAATTTTTTTGTAAACAAATTGTTTATTTGAGTATAACCTTTAGGTTGAAAAAATATATTCATTATTTTTAAAATAAAAACCGTTTTCGTCACTTAGGATTGTCCGAGAGCTGAAACCCGTCGCAAGTAGTTTTAGAATGACTTCGACCATATAAAGACTACTTCGAGGTTCTTCCTCTTTTACAGGCCTGCTTAGCTCGGCGTGGATTAGTGGAAGCCATTTTTGTCCTGTCTCTCTGGGACAGTAGGCTTACCAGGATGGAGCAAGAGGTAGAGGCTCTTCTTAAATATACTACATCCCCACCCTCTAACACTACTGAACCCAACAGATATCGTACGAGTTCTTTGACCTAGACGTATACATATATACAAGATTATATATATATGTATACCGTTTCGCCATTTGTGATGGTTCGATTGAGCTAAAATTGGTCTTAATCGATTCAGCTAGCCGTACCTAAATACGAAAACCTTGTTTTAAAGCCATTTCAAGTTTCAAAAAAAATTTTTTTCATGACGTCAATACTTTGGTTTGATGACGTCATTAATGTTTTATAAACAATCGCCTCGTAATCCACAACATCTCGCGATTTGCAAAGTTCGTTTTTAATTTGAGAAGGCGCTTCAAGAGTTATCGTTCGCCCATACGAAAGGGTAGAAACTCTACATACATATATATATATATATACATATATATATATATATAATATATATATTTATATATATATATATAATATATATAATATATTATATATATATATTATATTATATATATTAAATTAACATAATATAAACTTTTTTGGGACATATATTTTTTGTTATCAGGAAGCCAATAGGAACCGATTCCGCTCACTCCTACCCTCAACTTCCGTCATCCGAACAACCTCATAAGCGTCATTTTCATAATGATGAAAATTCGCTAAAAGAAGTCTAGCGTAAAAATGTATGGGATCATTGAATAAGCCAAGTCGTAGGTTCCCAATAATACTTGTAATAATATGAGGTCTTGGCAGTTTCACTTTGGGACTTGGCCAATAAGCAGCACACACAGAAATGCATATTAAGCTTATTAAATAGGCAGAATATATTATTGTAGGATATGTCTACACTTTATACTAGATGTTTAGTACCACACTACCTTAAATGGCCAAGTCACAAAGTGAAACCACCAAGACCTCATGTATTTACAAGCATCATTGGAAATCAACGACTTCGCTCATTCAATGATTTCACAACTTTTTACGCTAGACTAGGTGATAGACTTGCGTTTTGATACTTAACCTTGCTGTAGGAGACGTGGGAGCTTTTTTGAATGGAAGAATCCAATTTCAATAGACCTAAACTGTGCGTATTTTTGTTGAATGATGCAGTTAGACCAAGAGCCCAGGGGTGTTTTTGATAAAAGTTGTAATGCTGAACGGTCTCAATTTTTTCGTAAATTACCTTTCCTGAACAAGGATCTGAATTCTGCTGACTCGTAATCGGCGGGCGTCTCAGGCAGAACGCACTTACTGGTCAAATTTTACACCCAAGTTAACTAACAGTGTAATGGTGGAACTGGTCTTCAATTTTTCGTAAATACCTTCCTGAACAAGGATCTGCAATTCTGGCCGATCGTATCGGAGGGCGTCTCTGGCAGAACGCACTTTACGGGTCAAATTTACCACCCAAGTTAACAAACAGTGTAATGGCTGGAACCGGTCTCAATTTTTCGTAAATACCTTCCTGAACAAGGATCTGCAAAGATCTGGCCGACTCGTATCGATGGGTGTTCCCAGGCAGAACCTTTGACCTCCGATACGGTCGGCAGAATTGCAGATCCTTGTTCAGGAAGGTATTACGAAAAATTGAAGACCGGTTCCAGCCATTACATTTTTATTAAAAAACACCCCTGGGCTCTTGGTCTATAGTGCTTTAACGTTTGAGTATAAAAAATTGAGGCACCTTGTACATTGATTTCTTTACACCTGATTATTTTTTATATTTTGCCTGAGCCTCCATTTGGCCCTTAAAGAGTTGCATGCAGCATTGGAGCTGCTGGACTGTACTATGTTATTGAAAACAAAAAAAAACCTAAATTATAATTTCGTAATTATTAATTGATTTTCTATTGGATGATTTATGACTCATCGTTTATTTTTAATTACCCTTTGTTATCAGTTAAACATATTTTTACTAAACGCCTGGCTTGGTATTAATGCAATAAGCACTCTTGTGTTAATTTTATTAACTGCTAACTGAAATATAGTTAATGTTCCTTTGAAAGTTTAACTCACTCTTTTGCATATGTGTTGATATGGATTATTACTTAGCGGTCGTATTTCTACTTTACCTTTTGATCCATTATGGTATGGTTTTATTTCCGTTCTAATAATTCGAATTTTGAGGAAAAAAGTGAAATTGTGGATAGGCATTTATTGCAAAATTTGTACTTGTTTTAACAATTTGATGCTTGATATCATGAGATTTCTATTTCCTTGTCCGAAACATTTATATTTTTTTAAACTCTTAAATAATCAAATGACGTGCCTTTGCTAACCTTTTAAAACATGATTTTATTATAAATTCATACCTTGTATTATGATTGATAGAAATAATAAAATCTTTGTTTAATATTTGTCTCACATACTTTTGAATTTCATATTATTTTCTGATAAATGCAAATTTCGCGTTATAATGTATAAACATTATAAGAACTTTTCGTATTGCATGTTTATAGAAAATTTATATTATAAAATCTCTTTATTATTTATATATTTTTAAGTTATCTTTTATTTTAATGCTTATATCTTTAAAAAGTCGTTAAGAGCTTTTTCAATAATGTGATAGATCTGTTGTCGCGAATTCCCAAAGGCGTTCGGACAACAAATAAATTCTCGAATTCCATTTTTAGACTAGCCCTCAACCACCAGTTTTCATCATAGGATCAGTTATAAACTTAGCGCATAAATATAATATATATATATATATATATTATATATATAATATATATAATATATATATATATATATATATATAATATATATATATATACACGCTAAGTTTATAACTGATTCTATGAAAACTGGTAGTTTGACGGCTAGTCTTAAAAACTCTTTTATTTATTTGTTTCTGAACGCGTCAAAATTTTTCAAAATTTCACTCGATTAGGTACCTTCTTTATTTAAGTAAGATAAGTGAATATACCTTTCGATAAAATTTGAACTACCGATGGTTAGGAAAAACTTTGGGAATTCGTTCAATTCCACATAATCACATAATAGGTATGTAGGAAAAGTTTTGTTTTTGCCCTAAAAATCCGAGACCAGGGTTCCTCCTTAAATATCCGTTTCAGTTATTTCTAAGACCCCTTGAGTGGTTTTTACAAAGTTGTCTTTTCTGTTGGACAGCAAAGTGATTCTTAGTACTCAGGCAATGAACTTTCGTTTGAGATTTACTCAGTTCTTCTTTACAACTACTATTTGGTTACAACAATAACCTCTTTAAAGTCACAATAATCTAATTTAGCACAAAAAACTGTGAAAGATTAATAAGTTAATTAATTTATGAAATCTATGGTATTATATTTGTAAAGTTATTTTTCCTAATCTTGAAAACTCATCTCTGTAAGATTATTTTAAATGTTTGTTTTTTATCCCCCTTCTTTAATTTGTATCTCATGTTTATTAAACTTCCAGGTTTGTTTTCTAATCAACTTTTCCCTCTGATATTAATTAAAATAAGGGAACACAGTTCCCCTTAATGTTTCCCCATTTAGCCTCTTTTAACTTTCTGAATTTTGCCTTTTTATCCCGGAAGTATATTTCATATAGAAATATGACGTTTTGCACTGAAGGTTTTTTTTAACTTTTAAAGGCATTAAATCAAGAGGCTGGAGGGATGTAGCGCCGACACTATCTCGCTCAACCCCCTCCCCACCACTCTTTTTCCCTTAAACTTTTTAAGTTTTGTAATTACATTGCTTGTATATATCCCCCTCCCTTGTGGAAAGGGAAGAGGTTATTCTCCAGAGGGTTCAAATAATTTGTCTCACTCAAATATTTGTGAAAAATTATATAATTTTTCTCTTAGTTATATTTTTATCTCTTTTCCTAACTACTAAATAATTTTTTATTCATTTCATTATAAAACAGACTAGTTATCAAATGTTAATCCTCAAATAAAATAAATTTATAATTACCATTAATTTTATCAATAAATAGATTATAAATTTTGGCGCGGTGGTCCGTCCGTATGCCGAATGAAGGTGAATTACCTTTGGAATGAGTGTTCCCGTGCTTAACAACCCATTATTAAGTTCTAACAACTTATCTTCCATAAGTTTCCGATTATATTATAAAACATCCGAGAAATTATAGAACATTTCTCGTTATTAATCTTTTCTGTGTTTTCAAAGGAAATGCGATACAACCTTTAAAGATGAGCATTAACTAAGCTAACTAGTTTAGTATAATTGTCTGCATTGAAAATTTTGGATGGATGGTTTTGTATAACTAATTAAATAAGTATGCCCATTTCCTTTGAAAACTACAAAAAAATGAGTTACGAGTAGTGCTTTATAATCGAGTAATTCCTTAAGTTATAATGGATAAACTGGAAGCTTAAGCAAGAAATAGATTGTTAAGCATGGAAACACGGATTCCAAAGGAAATTTTGCCGGCTTGCAGACCACCGCGCCCAAGATTTTTACTCATGTAACACTCTTACTTGTTTATAAATTTTTCTGGATTTTTCAAAAGAGATTAACCTGTTTATCCAACTGGTTGTACAAAACTTAACATTTTGAGCACTTATACAAACCTCAGTATAGTAAGATTTATACGAAAATACGAAAATCACGGACCACTTTACCTTTTTTAGGAACCAATCAACTGGATTACCCCTCCTTCTTTCTCGTTCAATTGCGGGGTTAGTATAGCTATTTCTTTATGAATGTAACTTACTAAAAACCCAACGTTCAAAAAACCAAACAATGAGTGTTATTCAAAAAAAAATTCGAATGAACATAAATATTCCAGCTCATTTAACTCAATGCAACTGTTTACTTTACATTTTCACGCTAATTCCTTCTACGTTATTACAGAACTTTATTACTGCTTAAATTATGGATCTTGAATTAATGAAGTTATAAAACATGATTTTACGTAAAGCACAACTTGATCTAAAAATTTATTTGTCTACCAACTTTCTACTCTCTAGCATACAGTGGGAGATACACACATCATCACACTTTTACACACACACCCTAACACACACAACAAAAGTTGTCTATCTGTGTGACTGACAATTTTATAAAACTACTCAGGAGGTCTTTAAACACCTGAAACTGACGATTCAGATGAAATCCCGGTTTCGGATTTCGTTGCAAAAATCAATACTTTTTCTATGTATACCTATGGCATGAATGAGGAAAAGTAAAAATATCAGAGATAACTTTAACATATTGTAACAACTATTCTTCCATTAAACCTCTTATTCCTCAACGCTTCCTATTAGAGCCCTTTGACCTCTAACAATAATTTTTACGTTGAAAATTTGTTAATTCCTAAAAAAAAAATAAACAGAAATTTAACTAGCTTAATTATGTTTCAAAGAACCATAACGTTTTTTTCAGAAATGAGTTATAGATAGATTATGACATAAGACTTGGACTAAAAATTTCTCACCAAGTTTAGAATATACTGATAGACTGAAAACAATATACTAAAAACAGTAGTAGAATATACTGAAAACAATTCTATAATTGCATTATTTTTATTTATTATTCATTGTATTACAATTTTAAAACTCTTAAAATGTTGTGCGGGCAACTTGAGGCTCTCTCACGGACCACTTCTGGTCGGTGGACCATCGGTTAGAAACCACTTAAGGCTAAGATTTGTCCAAAAAAGAGGAAGTTAAAAACTAAGGCGTTCGTCCGAGGGAGAGGGTGGAATAATAGCCTAAAAATTGTTTATGATTGAGGAAAATGTGTGCATGGGAACGTCCTTTAGGCAAGCGAAGTAAAACGAGTTTTTATGGCTTTAAATTTTTTCATTGTAATTGAAATTCTTTTAGCCACTGCGGACGTTCTCTAACCCCCATAACCAACTGGACTGTCACTGTAAAGTTTTATCTAATTGTAGTTTACAGTCAGCAAACTGTTACCACAATAGACGACCTAAATTATTTTAAATTTGTTTATTTACCGGATTTCATTTTATTTATCAGTACTACCAATTGCAGTTGTGTTTCACTTTAATTATCCAACTGCAATATCTTAAAAAAAAGTCGAACACGCTACTTTCTTAAACCTAAAATGCTTGTTTTCTGTCGGTTAATTTACATGTTTTGTCGTTTACATTAGATAAAGTCAGGTTTAATAGGGTTGCGTGATGCATGATTAGTTAACTATGCAAGATATCTAACAATCTTGTCAAACTTTATCTACTGCCAAACTGGCTTCTGATGCCAAACATTTATATATTTTCAAAAATTATCTTGATCTCATTTTTTATAAGTTAATTATTAGCTTGTGACTTTTTAAAAGTATTATTTAGTTTGCTAAAAAGCACTGATAACGAAATGTTAAAAGTGTTTTTAAATTTTAATAGGGAACTATTTCTGCAAAAAAATTGGTTTACTACTTTACATCTTGAGTATAAATAACTCATTGCTTGAGACTGGAGGTCTTACAAGAAGTTTAAAGGTCACAAAAGTAAACCATTCTCTGGAAAAATATCTACTAAAAATAGAGATATTCTAAACACTGAATTTTCCATTAAAATTCCATTTATTTATCATGAAACGTGAAAGTGTTGATGATTTTAATTTTCTTCATTTATAGCGTAGATATACACAAAAAGTAATGTTTGCACTAAAAATCCTAAATCGGGGATTTAGCTGAATTACTAGTTTCAGGTAGTGTCAACGGGTGTTGAATGGTTTTAACAAGGCGTCTTGAAGAAGGCGTCTTGAAAAATCTTCGGGATGTATATACATCATCATAGTAGAGTATCAGTGTAGCTCCCGGGGTGTTTGTGCTAGAGAGTGGTACACAAATCTAGGGTTCCCGATGGCTAATACGTATGTCTTCCACCTACACAGTTTGGGTTCCATCCTGGTTGAAGCCTCAGGGATTATCATGCGAGGGATAGAAACCTTTACGTGATGTCCTTCGAAATGGATTTTACGCTGATAGTACCGAGCCTTTGCGATGTCATGTACTCGTCAAAATCCTTAACCAAAAATGAACCTGGGTTTAGGCAAAATTTAGGATCCTCAATAGTAGCACAAAATAAATGTTTGTGTGCGATTCTGACTTATAGTTTCAAAAATTAGTTTTTTTGAGGTAGTACGTAATTGAGCACTTTATTGGCGTTTTTAGGATGAGAAAGCCAATCATTATTGTACTAGGAGGTTTTTAGTACTTTTTCACCTCCTAGGACAATAATGAATTTAAAAAAAACTCCTAGGACGTAAAGTAATTCATATGTTGCCGCCATTACTGTATGTAGCGTGTTCAAAAACAATCTGTGTTAAACCTTTATGAGTTTTCTTTAAAAACGTTCATTTTGTTTCTGTTTTCGTTTTTAAAAGGTGTTCTAATTGACAATTTTTGTGTGTTTATTTGTAAAGCTTTTACATTTTTGAGTAAAAGTGTGAAGCTATGGATGAATTTAATGACGATGATAATATGGAGTTAATTGGACGTTTCTTTTTTTTCAATCAAGTATATCGCGCAGTTTAATGAGTGCTATTTTTTGATTTTTTTAATGAGTGCTTTATTTAATGAGTGCTACCTCAAAAAAAAATAGTGTATGCCATTCGGCTGAGAATGTCTTTATGTCTTGGCAATTTTTCCCGACTCGCTTCGCTCGTCGGTAAATCTAATTGCCGTGACATAAAGACACACTTCTCAGCCTTATGGTATAAATAACTATTATGGGTGAATAAAAAAAAACATTAAATTTTTTTCATCTTTTACCAAATATCTAATATTTTATTTAATAAATAAAACACTATACTTGGTCTAATATCACAATAAAATTTAAGGTTATCTTACATTATTTTTTAATAAATATCCATTAAATTTATCAAAAGTAGTTAAAAATATAGTTAAAAGTGTGTAAGAAAATTTAAAACATCAATGCATTAAGATAAAAATACAACAAGAAATTATATAAAATAGATAAAAAAATGTCACTGATAAGTATGTAGCATATCGACCATATGCTCGATTTAGCTGCGTCTTTTGCTTGAGCGTTAGGATTCCCGCCTTAACTCCAGAATCCTATAGCAGCCATCTTGCTGCTCTGCAGCTTTATTTTGGAAAGCGTTGTTCTGGTTCTGAACCGCGCAGTACACCTCATCTATAGAGATATATATAACACTAGAGGGTGTTAACCCTATGGGTTAAATTTTAAAAACATGGAAAAAGTAACCTGACCACCTTCGCTTAGAAATAGAATAAAATAATCTGCACATCACAATAACTTATGTAGTAGAACTTTAATAATGCATAACAAAACTGAAACAATTAGCGGGAAGCCAAAATCAATTGATTTATTATAACCTTAATTTACTCTTGAAGGAGATTTCAATAAGGTTACACAGAGCCCCTGAGAGCCCCTAAAATATGTTTCAGGTCTCTCAATGTATTTAGATAGGCTATGCCCCCTCTAGCATATATCTCTATGATCTTACGATAGTAGTCTTGGTCAAGGAGTAATGATCAGATTATTACACCTCTCTACTCTGTATTATACCTTATTCTAAGATATTGTGAGTTGAATGACAAGCAAGAGTAGGGTTCATAATTAGTTTTAAATTAATCACATTACAACCCTATGTGTCAACTTTTCCATAAACATAATAATACAAGTAGTTCTTACTTATTACAATAGCAATTTTAGCCATTTAATGCCACATATTATTCGCTTCAGCGTTACTTAAATAACATTAGATTCAATTTATAAAAGTTATAGTAACCTTGAACATTTTATTTAGCTGGCTAAAAAGTCCTTTCTTGTTTTTATTTGGCGTTTGTTTTAATACTTTATTAGTCAGGAAAACAAATAAAAATTAATAACATTAATACTGTCCTATAAAGGGAGCCTTATTTGCATTTCAAAACATTAGCATTCAAAAAATTAAAATTAATTTTATTGGATACTAAAAAATTAAAAAAGCATTATCAAAAATATCATTACTTTATGTTTAATTAAACATCGCGTATCTTTTCCCTCTTTTTATCTCTTATCGTAATTTTTTATCAGCATTAAATTGTAAATTTTTACTGCTCTTGAACGACTTCAACCCTTTAAAACAAAAAATTAATATATCTGCCTTATAACTATGTACATATTTTACTTTAATATTTTTTATTTTATTTCCCTGTTGCTCCGAGAATATTTTATTTCATATTTTATTTTCTCGTTTTTTCGCTTTATTTGAATAAGATTTTTCTCGGCGATACTTTTTTTTTAATTTAATATTTTATGAGATGACTCTTGTATATTTTTTAAATCAATTTTTCCCTTTTTTTCTTTAGTGTTCTGCCTATAGGAAATATAAATAAACTTTTTGTATTGCAGCAGTTCTTTATTTTTTAATTCATCATAAATATTATGGTTGAAGAGGGGATAGGTGGGTAAAAGTATACTAGTGTTGTCACACTGATTTTTCTACCGTTTGAGTGCGTGTGGGTGGGGGAGGGGGATAAAGGACCCTCTCTTCTAATATTTATACCCTGCAAGCCAATTCAGTGAAAACTCTGAGGTTTTTTTTCTTTTTTTGTGTTAAAATCCTCTTCTGTTACACATCCAAAAAAACAAAAACAAAGTTAACTATGTGTGTTGTATATATAGATATATATTTAGAGTGTATATCACGTCCGAATATTGGCTCTTGTTACCGGGTTCGCTACGTTTTCCAATTAATTAGGTCCGTAGAAAATAACTGGTATAGAATGGGGTGGAGGAGGTTTGCCGCGAAGTGGTGTGGGGAGTGAGGAAAAAAATACGATACTTGGCTATGGGTCTGAAGGAGTAGGGGCAGGTTTTGAGGGTTAGCAGGTAGAAGGAATTAATGTAACAAATTCGAGTTTTCTCTTTTTCCAGGGGTGTGGAGGAGAGAGAAAACCTCTGGCAAGCGAGAATGCTCTGAACTCTAGTCTGGGGAGGGGCCCGAGATCATGCGCAAACCGTTTCGGTGCCTTTAGAATCCCTTTTCAGCTCCAGTATACATTCTAACCTCGCGACGATTTTATCCCCTTTCCTTAACGATCTGTCATCTTGATTTTCACGCACTCTCTTTTAATTCGACCCAATCGCGGTTCCGTTTCACGCGGTGAAGGTATTATTATGGATAAAACTTGAACCATATTATTCTATGATTTTAGAGGCGATTTAATCATTTTAAACTGGTGAGTCGTCTTTTTAACTATTCATCTATTTATTTGTTTATTTTAATTCATCCATTGACATATTTTATTTTTATAATATACAAAAAATTAGAAAGTAAAATACTACAGTGAATTTTCACATTTTAATAATATTCATGTTTTGCAAAACGTTTCCATTTATTCAAAATGAAAACCTTTAATATAAACTTCCATATTTTTATAACCTTAACCTTCACTTCCTTTTATAATATTATATCAAATGAAATAAATATATAGGGTATAAAAATATTTAATAAAAGGTAATATTTTAAGTGCTATGTAAGATTAAAGGGGTTTAAGATTAGTATCTTTATAGAGAAGGCATCGATCATTGAGTAAACAGAGTGGGCACGCAGAGGAGGTGGGCGCGGGGCGCTGCGCACCCCTTTCCCCTCGGGGGTTCTCGGGCCGGATTTCCAGTTCCCTCTAACTTTACCTCCTTTATGTTTTTTTGTCCCACACACTCTAGAAGGCTCTTTAAAAAAGAAAGATTTCCTGTTTTTTAGGTGAAAAGGAGAAGGGACTGGGCAATGATTTTAATCTCCGTTTAATTTTTAAATAACTTTTCATTTTTTTCTTCTTTCTCTACGCTTGTATGTAGAAAATAAAATGGAAAGGTTTCCTTCTTTAGAAACTCCGGGAAAATCTTTTCCGGAAAATATAAATAAATGTAAAAAGCAGGTGAATACTAAGGAATCGGAACGGCAGAGACACTAAAAATACTTTTAAAACAACCATATAATAAAAAAACCGATAAACAAAATCATTATTTCATTTATTTCAAAATTAAAAATACATATTATTTAGAACTTAATAAAAACTTAAATGTTTGTATTAATAATTGTTGGAAGGAATCCAGATATGGTTATTTTACTAAGCGTGAGTTTATTAAGTTAAGATATTTTAATGTATATTGCTTTTGCTTCTCTCCTGCATAGAGAGGAAAGTATAGTAACCGAGATACTATAATTTTAGAATTTGAAGAAAAAATGGGCTAATCAGGGTCTATGAGAACTGAATCCAATTTGACGTGAAATTAGTTCACTGAAATACATAGTTTTACTTAGTATAACATCAAAAATGAAAAACCACCTGCTATAGTTTTTTCTAGTCTTTTGGTGAAATCTAGGTTCATAGATACGAGGTTAGTCCTTTAAGGGTTAGCTTTAACGTCCAATCCTGTCCCGGGTAGACAAAATCCAGTAGTGCAATCTTCAATACATTTTTGGTCTCTGCAATGAAACCATTTAAAGACTGACGAACTATAGTATAATTTTCCGGGATCCACAATAACCAGAGTACAGCATTATTTGTAAATATATTTGTAAGGAATGTCTTAACAAATTTGGCAGTCCTTAATAAAATTGTTTGAAGTCGATGTCAAACGCTGTCAGTCAGCACACCCTGAGCTCTTGTTGCGTGACAATTTAATCTTTTTCAACTTGCTGGGTGGGGGGTTTCAATACAGCAGAAGTTGGTAATGGGACTTGGAGCCTGACCCTTTTTAAGATGCTAGATGCGTGAGTGTTGCTTACAGAGTCCTCCCAAATGTTGGTTTGAGAGGTGATTATAATAAAGAAGGATATTATTAAGGAGTTTTAAAACGTGGGGGGGGGATATCTTTTGAGTAAGATATTAGCATCCTTATGATGGAACCTGGGGTGATTTGTTGGAACCTCCATTTTTTTATATTTTTCTAACCGTTCTGAGATATCAACAGTTACCTGTTTATATTAAACGTTCGTGTTTAGCATTGCCCAGCAAATCTATGTTAGGTCATTCAGAAAGTATTCAAATGGTATTTTGAATACAATCAATTGTTATGAATACACTCAAGTATTAATAACAATTAATAAGTTGTTACTAATATGTTGTAAAATCTGATAACGCATGGTATCGTGTTATTTGTATTTTGTATTGATAAAGCAGCCCTAATATCTGTTTTGAAAACGCAGATAAAAAAAAGATACAGGTTTCCTGTCCGTATTATTTTTAGATATTCAAGCCCAAAAATGTATAGAAATAAATATAAATGTAAAAAATATTTCATATAGATATAAATATTAGTTGATTACAGTAATTTTTCATTAATAAAAAACTTTTTGCAGCAATTAAATACCATTTTACTGCCTAGTTACATAATCTATTATTACGATAGAATTTTTGAGGAATAAAAATCTATAGAGTTTGTAAAAATCAGACGTTTATTGAGCGAATTTTGGCTATTGTATAAGGATTAAAATTTTATAATAACTTAAATACTTGGTTAGAGACAGAAGGTTGGAGACAAACAGTTGGTTTGTTTTGACAGATTTTAAATTATCTGGAAAATAACCAGCCCTGTCCAATAATACTCATGCTCATTCTTTTATTTAATCTAATTATGACGTCACTCGCAGTTAAAATGTTAAAGAAGAAAGAATCAAAAAGAAGAAGAAAGTATACATGTTTACAATTTTATTTGTGTTTGTTCGTTTACTTTTCTAATATGCTTCTGTATTTTATTTTCTAACCGGCTTGTTAAATATAAATTTAAAAATCTAGTTATAAATTTAATTTATTAATTAATACATAAGTATACATAATTTTTTTATCATTGTCAAGGTAATTTGATTGGTTGTTTATGAATTGCTTATTAATGTATGGAATAAACTAAATAAAAATATTTTTAAGCCGCTATACAACTTTGTGTTTTATATTTATCATTGTTTTATAACAATGATGCAACAATGCTTATATATCTGTAAGATTCATGTTAGGGTGCATATTTTTATTCACACTTTTTGCTAATTATTCAAAATTGTGTGATCAACATATCATGAAAATTTAGATATTTTTCTCAAACAAATAACATCGATCAAAATATGTTTAAATAAATGCACCTTTCTATTTGAAGTATTGGGTTATTTATAAATTGTAAACATGTACTTTACATCATTAAATAATCTGTAACAAATTTTGTTTTTATCGAATTTTAATGTTTATAAAAAAAATAAAGATAATAGTTATAGAAAGAAAATGAAACGTAAGAAAGAACGCTATCCTGCATAATATCCAATCTCATAGAGATATATACTGGAGGGGGCATAGCCTATTACAATGCATTGAAAGACCTGAAACATCTTTTTGGGGCTCTTAGAGGCTCTGTGTAACCATTAAAAACTCCTTTAAAAGTGAGTCAAGGTTATAATTAATAAATATATTCCGGTTTCCCGCACATTGCTTGTGTTTTAATTTGTATTATTAACGTTTTACGATATAAGTTATTGTAATTTTGTACTGATTATTTGATTTTATTTATAAACTAAGGTGTTCAGGTTACTTTTTCGATGTTTCAAAATTTACCCTCTAGTAATAAAATCTGTATGCTTAACATTCCATTCATTTAGATTCACATATTTTGAAAAATTGACAAACGTAAACATAACTTTGCTGGATATCTTTCTGTTATATTTCTACGTATACTCTATAAAAATAATTGGATTTTAAGTTTTATTGATAAATATAAAAGTTTTATTTTATCTTTTTAAAACGTAAATGTAAATAATTGACTGTTGCAACACCTCTTTTGTGTTTTATACTAATGTTTGATAGAAGATATTCGGGAATTATTAAGTATGTTTTAATTTTTGATAAAATATTTACAAAGACATGGAGTGTATGTTACGTATAGATGGTTATTGGGAAACATTTTTCCTCTCGCTTGCTTCAAATTACCGAGTTAAATGATGTATGAAGTTTCCACACTCTAGATATTTTTCATTTATTTCACTGTTTTCTATTCTGTTTTTGTAGTAATGGTAACTTTAAGGGTAAAATTTACCTTAGTAGTTTGTTATAATGGTATTTACACTTTTTACCAAGATCTATATAAAATTGCTTACTGTAACAGTAATGTTTACCGTAACAATAATAAAAAAAATTGGGTACGAGGTAACTTATACAATTCGTTAAATTATTTATTTATTTTATTTATTTATTTATTTTTTTTTACAAATTTACTTTGCTATACGTCTTCGGACTTGCTTCGTCATCCTAAAGCAGTAAATACATCGGTTTCATTCCCATAGTGGCCACCAATCAAGGCACTGAACAAGCCCGATGCTGCTTAAATTTAATGACCCAGCAAAGTCATTGTTATACTTGATGTTTTGAAACGAAATTTAGTTTAGTTATTTATTACGTAAAGGTATACACTTTTGCGAATTTCAACTCAATTTAATTATTTTCTGGTTTTTACAATGTTTTAAAAAACGTACACAACCATGTGAAAACAATTTAGGGTCTATGAACACCTAAATCGGATAATTCAGGTGACATCCCGGTTTCGGATTTTTGCAAACACAATACTTTTATCCTATATACCTATTTTATCCTATTTACTTATATCCTATATACCTAGTATAAATGAGGAACAGAAAAATTATAAAAACATATGAGTGTAAAAAAAATCTGAGCTTCTTTGTCTCCTACTTCAACATTCAACACTATTATAATAGGGAGAAAACAAAGATATCCTTTCTAATTAATATATATGTATTTATTGACAGAGCCGAGTTTCAATCTTAACACTTCATAATCAGTTCCAACTAACAAAGTACAAAACGAAATAAAATTAATTTATTTACGAAATAAATTTGTTTCTTTTGTATTTTGTTGGTAGGAACTATGATGAACTGTTACGTTTGAAAGTCGGCTCTGTCATTAAATATATATTAAGTAGAGAGACATGTTTTATTTTTTTCTACTTTGAAATTCTTAAGTTCATTTTATTTTCCCAATTGTAATGGAACTAAGTATCTCGAAAATTGAGCCAGATACGCGGTTGAGGATTTCAGACGAATTACTTCAAACTATAGTATTGCAAGTATCTTTTGATAGAACTTTTTTTGAACACATGGAACTTTAAAATATTTTAAATGGCTGCTATTTTGAATCAGCACGTTGGATTTGCCTAAAAATCCACTCCATTTTCTGTAATAAAATAAGAATCATGTATGAACTTTCACCCGAATTGATTTAAATGATAGCCTGTAAAGTGGGCATAATTTTGACTTTAAGGATAGAAATCCTTTAAGTCGACAAACACCCCCCTTTTCATCCATAGGTGCTAAAAACCAAGGATATTTTAATGGTAAAAATTACTGCACAACTTTTGTTGTAATTATACTTCTTCTTACTTTAAATACAGGATAGCAATATTAATATCGGCTATTAATTAATCGGCTTTTGTCAGAAAATTTGCTTTAACAGCAGTTTTTTATAAGTAATCCTAAGAAAAACTTCTTTGTTATGATGCTTATTTTTAAGCTAGCCCGTTTTTCCTCTCCTCTTGTAAAAGGCATTTGAGTTAGTAAAATATTTATACCTTCATTCTTTCAAAGTAATGATTTAGACCTTAACATGATCTGACGCATACAAGACAGAAACAGTCATCTTATAATACATATTCTTTTTTTTCTGAATAAGAGATTAAATAAATCAATAGTTCTGTATGGACTTGATCATAATGAAAAACTGTTTGTGTTAATAACATATTTAATTGAATTCCTATAGCTTTCCATAATTTCTCTCTGTTCACCTTTACACATTTTTTTCCACAACTATTGTGATTTCACATTTTGAATGAACTTTGTCCTTCACCCTATTTTAAAAATATCATTTGATACTAAGACTCTGTTAATAAATTATTTAGTAATCGGTTATTTCTTAGTGCTGGTGTTAGTTGTTTTGACTTATGTATTTTAAAAACCTTATATTTTATTTTATTATATTTATTTTATATTTAGTTTAATTTATATTTCTTACCTGTCTCCTGTAAGTACCAAATCTCAAACGTTTTTTTTGCAAAAAATATTATGGAACCATTATGTTTAAACCCAGAGGCGTAGCCGAGGGGTTTATTGGGATGGTTCCTGATGCGGAGCCGAGAGAACCTGCAAGTATACTGGAAATTAAAGAGGGGTGTAATGACTGTTTTCATATATCCCGTGGTACGGACAATATTTTCCTCTAGAAGGGAAAACATTTTAACAAATAAACCATTTATTTTATTTAAATACACAAGCTTTTGCATTATTTAAAATCTTTAACTAGATACTCACAACAATAACACTAAATACTCATGAAAACCACAAAATTGTTATTTACCCAACAACAAATGAGAAAAAAAAATAAAAAAAGAATCATAGATAAATGAAAAGATACGGAGGTATGCTTGCTTAGTCATTCTATTCAAATTAACAGGAATGCCACCGAGTCCGGTAGCTCAGTGGTAGAGCGCTCGCCTTTCGACCTGGAGGTTGAGGGTTCAAATCCAGCCGAGGGAGGACCTCAATATGAGGTTATCCCTTGTACCGTACACTCGGAAGGTCTTGAATTCAAGGCCGGCCAACCCAGCCAAGGTTTTACGTGGTTTCCTTGGCTACAAATACGCAAATGCGGGGTTGGATCTAGTTTCATCTGAGACAAGTCTGGATCCACGTTTCCGTTGTCTCCAGCTCACGAAAAGTTAATGTTCTGCCGGCTGGGGGAGATGAAGGTCAGCACCAAAGCACATAATTGTTATGATATAAAAATAATAATGGAACCCTTAGAGTTTTGGTTTTGGAAATATGAAATAAAGAAATTGAATAAAGAACTTGATTGCCATAATGAGATGAAGCATTGAATTGTTAAATAATTTTAGATTATAAAATGCTATTTAATGACCGAGGACCAGTAGTTCAGTGGTAAAGCGTTCGCTTTACGACCTACAGGTCGAGGATTCAAATCCAGCCGGGAAGACCCTATAGAAGGTTGTCCCTTGTACCGTTCCCTCGGGAGGTCTTGAATACGAGTCCGGCCAAACTAGCCTTGGTTTTACGTGGTTTCCTTTGACTAATAATACGGGGTTGGATATCGTCTAAGACAAGTCTGGATTCACGTTTCAGTTGTCTCTGGCTTATGTAACGACTAAGCTCTGCAGGCCGGTGGATGGTTCGGAAGATACTGAACCTTTGGACAGAGCATTATAGTGGGAACTCGGATTTAGTGGTGTCTGTGGTTCCACAATTAGCTATGGTCAGGTTCTGGGTTTGGTACTGGAAAGTGATTTGTGACCTGGAACTTTGCCTTCAAGGTCAGGGCTATGAGAATGGGTTTATGCACAGCATATTAACTTGAGGATTGTGGTATCTCTCCCTGTAGGCTGTATCGGACTGTACAGAGTAGTAAGAATAACGAGTATCTTGTGAGAAGACAGGAACTGGTGAGATTGATAAAAACTAGTTGCTGGCGGGCTAGTTAAGACTAATGAGATCAGAGTAGCTAATGAAGAAAACTGTGAACTTGGTTACAGGTGCGCCCGAAAAAAGGGGAGAGTAGAAGTACTTACTTTTTTTGCTTACTTTGGTTACAGTGTGTGCATGAACTCAAGGGATTATCAGTAGAGTGGCATTGGGTAGGGTAGAACGCTAAAATGACTCCACGGGTTCAAGCTTAAAAACAATTTATAAGCCTAAAATAAGAGTTTTAATTAACCCTTTTTTTTAAAAAAAGAGTTAAAATCAAATTGAATTTTTAATCTCTAAGGTTTCCAAATTTCCTTCACATTAATAAAGATTTTTATGACGTAGAAAAATAGAAACTCATCTGGCGATAAGTAAAAAAGAAAATAAAAAGTTATGTTTTTGCTTCAAAGTAAGCAGTGAATGTTAGTATTATGGCAGTAAGAGAGTGTAGCATCTGCTTCAAATATTTCCTCTGTCATTGCTTCAATTTGTAAAACTTAAAGCAAAATATCCTCCTAGTAAATTGAAACAATTTTCCTTGACTTTTCGCTCGTATTCAAGCTTTTTGCTATTTTTATTTTTACGTATATGGTTGAATAAATATTTAATCTCTAAACTGTTAATAATATCCCATTGATTTTCCCCTTATTTTATACCTCTTATTATATGCATTTTATTTGTTAAAAAGTTGATATTCCGCTCTTTTGCTTACATTAGTGTCTTACTTTTTTGTTGTTTCACTTTATTGTCGTTTCTGTCTATTTTGTTAAAACAACAAGTAAATGTTTTTATAATTAAAAGATTTTACTTTATTAGTTTTACTGTCTGGGCGAATGTCCTTTTTGCAATTTTTTCTTACCTTAAAATAATTGTCATCTATCTCATAGTTATTTAGTTTGCACTGAATTTAAAGGCTTATTAAGATATTATAATTTTGCCTTACAACATTATTATGGTTAATGCCTTTATATACATTTAAAAAAACGTTTTGTCTTCTCTCTTTAAATATTAAGACATTCTAGTTGCAAAATTTGACACCCTCGCATTCCATCAGACGTCTTTGTTGTTGCACCTGATGATGGCACTCATAGATGTATGTACACTTGTCACATAGATGTCATAGATGACTCATGTATGTGCACTTTTTACATAGATGTCATAGATGACTCATGTATGTGCAAATGTATGTGCACTTTTCGAACGTTGCAAAAACCAAGCAATTAAACGAAATTCGTACGAAGCAATGCATTTAAGACAAGATATGATTAGACTGACTGACTTTCTAACATAACGTCCTAAACTAATGAAGCCTAAAATATGATTTTATTTTTTTAACTGAAGTCAAATAAATCAGTTTGCTAGAATATGTTTGATGCTAGTTTGAAATGTTCTATGCCCAAAAAGACTTGTTATATGGGCAAAACATTTTTCAAGTTTTCGAAGTATTTTCTTTGACCTTTGTTATGTAAGGTATCTTTCGTGTCTTAAATTAGCTTTGTTCTCTTTATTTTTGCTATCATATTTGTATTAATATAGTTTGCTAACCTTGAAGTAAAATTTAAATAATTTACAAAATATATTTTTTAAATTTTTTTTAAAAGAAAATTTAACTAAACTTAACATAATTACATTTGCTATTTACATTTCATTTAGAATTTCACTTGAATTTAATAAGACTCTAGAGACTTCATATCTCATATAACATTAAAGCAAATACAGGTCTGGGAAATAGTAACTTCTAAAAATACTTAGTAATAAATCACCGAGTGCTTTTACTCTTGTTTTTAATATCTCGGCCTTTTCAATTGTTTTTCATTCCCTACTCCCTACTGGCTATTTCACAACATGGGACCTATCTTACTAATTAAATTTGTAACACTAAACGAGAACAGTGAGACATAAATGACATTATGAATTTAACCTTCTGTTTAATTTTATAAAATGGCAGGGATGAGTTAAACATTTTTTACAATTAACTTTTGTGAAATTGAGTAGTAGTTTTTATTTATCTCTCATTACCATAAAGGTTCTTTCTATGGATTTATTTTTTTAAAAAATCGGGTTCCGAGTACCTCTGAACTTATCTTCACTACACTACCTCAAAATATACAAATCACCAAATTTATTCTGTAATGCGGCTTCAAACTTGTTTAGCTCGTTTTCTGATTACATTCGTTTCATTACTATCTGTTACACAAATTAGGCACTTACCTCGCTCCTTGCGATCAGTGCCTGTTACGATCCAACAAAACTGAAAATATACTTGCCGTATTAAAACGAAACTAAATTACCATAGTGAATTATTACTGGGGAGGCCCTATAACTTAGATTTTGAACATCAAAATATTAATCTAACCACTTTCGCTCATAAATACAATAATAGACCAAGAGCCCAGGGGTGTTTTGTTAATAAAAAGTGTAATGGCTGAAACCGGTCTCAATTTTTCGTAAATACCTTCCTGAACAAGGATCTGCGATTCTGCCGACTCGTATCGGATGGGTGTCCCAGGCAGAACGCACTCTAGGGGTTAAAGGTTCTGCCTGGGACACCCATCCGATACGAGTCGGCAGAATTGCATAACCTTGTTCAGGAAGGTATTTACGCAAAAATTGAGACCGGTTCCAGCCAGTACACTATTTGTTAACTTGGGTGGTAAATTTGACCTGTAAAGTGCGTTCTGCCTTGGACGCCCATCCGATACGAGTCGGCAGAATTGCAGATCCTTGTTTAGGAAGGTATTTACGAAAAATTGAGACCGGTTCCAGCCATTACACTTTTTATTAACAAAACACCCCTGGGCTCTTGGTCTATAAAATAATCAGTACAAAAAAGGAAATTTCATAGAAAATACTTAATAAAAACTCAAATTATGAGCGGGGAGCAGAAAATTGATTTATTATAACTTAATTCGCTCTTAATGGACGTTTAAATGAGGTTATACAGAGCCTCTGAGAGTCCCAAAACGATGTCACAATATATAGGTAGACAACAACAATAAGATTAACTGCTACAAAAAACATCAAGGAGGCCTTGTTTATGCTTATCGATACTTAATGTTACTTTGACTTGTGTTTTCGGACATAGCTATACAATAGTGGTTGGATTTTTCACTATGTTATACTTGTGGGCAAAATATATGTTCACCTAATCTTTGAGGTTTGGATGAATTTTCATCTTAAATAGTACATATGAGGTAAAGGCTGTTTGGTTTTGATAATTTTTACCCTGTAAAACCATAATTTTTACTCGTAATTTACCCTGTTTCAAGTGTCGTATATTGCTAGATGTGCTTTTGAATCATCGATTCAGTCAGTGTTAGCTTTTAAGCTGAGAGCCTTAAAACCTCAATAGCTATTTGGGCAAAGCTATACAATTATGTAGGGTAAGCCAGAGCAATAAGATATTTTAAAATTCAAAACTATCTTAATTGTAAAACGAATAGTTTAAATGAGGTTTAAATTTTAGAAATACTAGGAGGTAAAAGATTATAGTTACTGACTTCGAAACCTATTGATACACTGAATAACCTGTCGAAACTGATACTTGATAACACAAAGCAATTTATAAATGTTAAATTACGCATCAAATATCCAATATACTTTTTAAAACTATTACAAAATGTAAATAAAAAAGATGACGCGAAATACGTATAGACCAAATATGTACTTCAATATTGCTTAGCACCCAAATGTAACTATTTTGCAAACATTTACAAATAATAAATCAAGAAAATATTGACAATATATACAGATACGTTGTTTCCCATCTTGTGGGAAACGTTTGTTTACTAAAACCAAACTTCTCCTTCTATAGAAACAACGAAATGAAATGTCTCTCGGAGTAATATATTACAATATTAATAAGGTGAGAAATTCATAACAAGTTATAAATCATCCTAAGGTTTAAACTTTAAACTATGTTGGACACTTAATTAACAACATACCCAATATTAGCACAACCTTACTCCTTTCAAATGTTCATAAAACCTCCAATTCGGAACCCACACTAACTAGTTTTCCATTTCAAACAATATAATACTTTATTCCAGAATATATTAACCAAGAATACCTTAGTGAATTATTTTTAATTAAAATTTAGTATGATTAAAAAAACTGGCTTGTGGTACCTCAGATCTTTTATTCACAAGTTTGGATTCGCTAAGCTCATCCCTGTGGCGATAGTTCCGGCAAGTGAAACTTCCTGTGACAATCTGTTTACCAACCTGTTTGTCTTCTGCATAGCAGCCTCCCAAAGAATGATCAGTACTGTCACTATCGCACGCCTAACCTATACGGGGACGATATTAAAACAATTGGCCAACGATGCAGTTTATACTAAAATAAGTTGTGTCTTAGATAATTTCATACTAAAGTTACAAAAATAGTTAAATAGTAAATAGTAAAAATAGTTAAATAAGTTAAAAAAAAGTTTTTTTAACATACTTACTTTTTAATAACTTTAGAGCTTTTTGGATTATTAAAAATTTAATATCAATTAAATTAATGAAGACTTTAGTCCTTAAAAAAATTTATTGAAAATAAATTGTTGAAGAGCTTTCGCCCAGGGATCCTGAGCTTCTTCAGTTCTTAAAAAATGACAAAAATGAAAAAGTTGGAAAATAATAAAATTTTGAATGTTTTTTATGTCATGTGTCTAACTAAGTAAATTCCTTTACCTTTTTGTAATTTCATTTTAAATTTACTTAGACACATGACATAAAAAACATTCAAAATTTTATTATTTTCAAACTTTCATTTTTGTCATTTTTTAAGAACTGAAGAAGCTCAGGATCCCTGGGTGAAAGCTCTTCAACAATTTATTTTCAATAAATTTTTATAAGGACTAAAGTCTTCATTAATTTAATTGATACTTACTTTTAGTTTCCAACTAAAAACATGAGCACTTCGGCCTCTTTGCCGCTCCTACACATAATAGTTATGCTACGTATAGCATAATGTTTTGTTTGACATATATATGTCAATCAATAAAACCAGAACTTATTCTGATAATGAAATAGAACTTCGTATTTTTTGTGAACCATACATTGTGTGTATGGTTCACAATTATTTGTGTGTACAAAATTTCAGTCCAATCTAAACACTATATGAAGATTTCTGATCTTTTGATGTTAAATACATAAATGTTTGTAGAGTATTTTTTTGGGTCAATGACGTCACACATATTTCATAAACAATAAGTTTCATTAACCATTTTGATCAGAGAAAGCGTTAGAACGAAATTCTAGTTCACACCCACTCACTGACACAAAAAAAGAAAGTATAAGAGTATACTTATAGACTTCCTAAATTTATCTAATTATCTATAATATTATTATTACTATTTTATATTTTCACCTTATTTAGTTCCCTTATCCCCTTTCAAGGAATGTAAGTATGACTATTAATATCTGGTAAAAATAAAAACTGAAATCTTGGCAACTCATCCTGAGAATATTATTACGATAAAATAAACTGCTAACATGGGTTTTGATGAAACTGATAAGAAGAATTCATGAACAGAAATTTACAAGGCTTTGATTTACAAATAAAGGAAGTATATGTAAAATACGGAAAACTTAAGAATTGTTAATACTTAATTTTTTTTTTTGTAATGTGATTTTGTACTTTATTAATAAATATATCAAAATTCCTAAGAAAAAAAGAAAAATGCAGCCTATATGCAAGTAATAGTCATATGGAGCATGCAAAAAACACACACACAGATATATATATATATATATATATATATATATATATATATATATATATATATATATATATTACATATATAGCTCAGAAGGACATTCACTTTGGGGTCAATTTAAGAGACTTAAACAAGCCTACTTTTTTACCCACATTAAAATATAATGGTATCTGGAAGTTAAGTTTGTCTGTGTCATTTTTTGTTCGATTCAAGATCACAATTTAAACAGGAATAAAGTTTTCTAATAACGTGGGAGGAATAAGCGGGAAACTCAAGGTTGTGAGTTAGTTCTATTAAGTTAAAACAACAGGTTCAGGTATATTTGAATAATTCCCCGAATTTTGTCTTTCTTACAAAGGGTTTTTATTAATTTTAGTAATAAAGAAATAGTTGTAGTTATAACTAGCCCATTCAGTTGGTCTCTAGCGGATATTAAATTGTTAAATATGGTTCGCGAGCATCCGTGGGTTGGGAACCCCATGCTGTAGAGCCTTCTAATCAGAACTTAATGCAAAGATCTAATCAAGACTTGAAATAATGAAGAAGAAAGAACACTTATATGTACATATATACAAACAGCAGATGGTAAATCCTCTTGGGAGTTGTGAAGCACATCTAACACTAATTATTCAGGTAGAATAATGGTATGGATTTTAAACAGAAACACAGAATTTTCCTATATACCTACGAAAGTAAATGAGGAAAAGTTAAAAATCAGGCTCTTGGTAACCACTAAAATTCTTTAAAAAAATATTTTTTAACTAGGATTATTAAGTTTTATGTGCATTTAATTTGGTAATGATTTACTGCTTCAGTTTATAATCTAATATATATAAACAATGTATGACTTATGTTTTGCTACCATTTTTAAATTTAAATCGGACTAAATGCAAACTAAACTAATATCATTTATTCTCCCTTCTCCTCTTTACCCTAGTTTGACGCACCTAAAAAATGTCAGATTGCTTTATCTGATTCAGTTTTTAGTCGGTCAAAGCACTTCCTGCATGTGCTCAGTTAAAAAAAGAAAAATGTATTTAAAAGTTAAAAATGTATGTAAGACTAAAGTTTTCACGATAAAATTAATAGCTTTTAAACTTTTCTTCTTAACTGTTCCCAATTATTAAAAAATATTTTAATTGTTTAACTTTCGGATGTAATTAAGATTTTCTTTTGCAAATTAATTATCTTAAGACTTAAATAATTTAATGCTATAATTTTACTTTGGAAAATCAAACTAGTCTGCTCTCCCTGAAGTCTTGTTTTTTGCATCACTATCGTTATCGAAGTTTTTTAAGTATTTTATTTTCTGGCGAATTTTTGAATAAAAAGCTAATGTCATTGAGGCCATAAAGAGAGAAAGTGGTTCAACTCACTGATTAAGTGAGTTGAAGTGGTTCAAATCACTGATATATATATATATATATATATATATTATATATATATATATATATATATATATATATATATATATATATATATATTATATATATGTATATGTATATGTATGTGTGTGTGTGTACTAAAAAACCAATTGTTAATAAAAAGCCGTTAATACTACCATCAATCCAAAGCTGCCAATAATCAAATCAATTTAGAATCAATAAAAAGGGCTGCCTTGTATGACAGCATTTTTGAATGCTTTTGTTAACATAGGAACGTAGTTTTCGTGTTACATAATTGAAAGGCTATCTTCTCTCATACTTTTCGAAGCTTTAATTTACTTTTAATTATTTACACCCAGAGATTGAGTTATATCTGAGATCCAGGGTTGCGGGACTGATTTATTAGTACCTTAAGCGTTAGGTATAATATTTAGAGGGCGGGCAAAGCGCGTCCAAAGTAATGCCACCTCAAACTTTAGATAAGCATGGCATTCTATGGAGAAGCAAAGCGAATCCAACGTTATGACACATGGATGAAAATTTAATAGCAAATGTTAATTTGTTATTATAAGGTCGAGAGTTGCTAGATCGAAGTAATGCTACCTTAAGCTATAGGTAAATATAACGTTCTGTTTAATGCATAAACCGGAACAGAAAATTCCCATTCCTAAGGAAATTCGCTGGGCATGCAGATTAAAAGATTACCTGAAGATTAAGATATAAAACCTGTTATTATATCACGTCTGCAAATATATCAATTAGCAAAGTCCTTAGAGTACTGGCAAAGTTAAGCTAACCGCAGGGAAATAAGTTACTGCCTCATAACTAATACACGATGATTTAGGTTGTTTTCAATAGTTCAAAGTATTTATAAAATGCTTTATCAAATTTTATCCCTGCACACCCCATATTGCGCTCAAAACAGGTAACTACTACCAGTACTACCAGATTTGATAGCTAGTAAATTCTCAAATAATTTTTTCAGAATCATGAATCGACTTTTCATTTTAGACTTTAAGGACAGGTCCTTCTTTACATTTATACATCCTATGTTCGCAGTTGTCTTATCTTTATCATTAATTTAGCAAATAGTTCTTTTTGATTATAATTTATTTTGCTAAAAACTACTTAATCCTTAATCAAATAGAGTTATTTAATAAAATATATTCCAGAGTTTTTATAAAGCTCTCATTTGACTGTATTAATGATGTAATTTAAATGCAAAAAATAGATGTATTTGAGGTCGGAAATTTGTAATTTTGTCCTCTTGTAATCAAATTAAACAATGAAACCCATATTACTGTATTCCGTTTAGACAATTAAAAAGAATTTCATTGCGTTGGTCGAAGGAAAGCAAATTAAAGTTACAAAATCCTATTAACTTTGTCCTGTTATCGTTTAAAAAGATAAAATGTCGAATTTAATCAAATATCTAAACAGAATACCAGACCTTGAGTAAATAAAATCAAAAATTTGTCTAAAAACCCCGTATTTGACATTATAACATTAATTTACTTAACTTACACAATTCGATGCGAATTTCGTATTAAAATTGAAGTAAAACCAACTTTTAAATAGATTGCGATAGAAATGAGGTTTGTTATTGATTTCATGTATTTACTATTTTGATGGGATGGTTTTTAATGAAATGAAAACAGAAAATAACAGTTGTTTTTCTTTTACAAACCGGGTATAGATGATATAGACAGCCATATTTATGTAAAACATTAGTATTTGCCATGTTGCAGAATATTACATCACTGATGTAAATTTTGTAAATGAGACAAAGGTATTTAATGAGATTGAAAGTTAAGTAAGATTTATAATAAATTATCAGTATAATGATTTGAAAAGTTTTACCACGGAATACTCCCGATTTGTAGTGTTTTAATTTTGATAATACATTTTTAGATGTAGTTTTATCATATTCACTAAAATAAATGGTTTATTAATTAGTATCATAAGTTTTGCAGAAAACTTAAGTCAACTTTAAATCACTAATTGTAAAAATAAATTACACTATCTTTGGCCTATGTCAATAGTCATCTACTCTGCCCCCCGTTGTTTATTTGACCAAATAGTTAATTTAAAGTTGTTTCTTGTAATTTAAAATGTTTTTATAATGATTTAGAATGAATTAAACCTCATCTAAACTTTAATGTTAAACTTAAATTTAAGCAAAAATAAATCCTAAGTATAATTTTTCCATAAGAAAATAAACAAAAATAAATCCTAAATATAATTTTCCCATAAGAAAATAATTAAACAAAAATAAATCCTTAATATAATTTTCCCATAAGAAAATAATTGAACAAATAAAATCCTTAATATAATTTTCCCATAAGAAATAATAAACAAAAATAAATCCTAAATATAATTTTCCCATAAGAAAATAATTAAACATAAATAAATCCTAAATATAATTTTCCCATAAGAAAATAATTAAACAAAAATAAATCCTTAATATAATTTTCCCATAAGAAAATAATTAAACAAAAATAAATCCTAAATATAATTTTCCCATAAGAAAATAATTAAACATAAATAAATCCTAAATATAATTTTCCCATAAGAAAATAATTAAACAAAATAATCCTAAATATATTTTCCCATAAGAAAATGATTACAATATTATGTAAACCTTATGAGGGTATTACTTCAGTTTCGCTGTGCTTGGCTTCGGATTGCTTCGCTCATCCTCCAAACTTAAGCACAGCTTAGGGTGGAAATACTTTGGTCTCGCTTCGCTCGTCCTCCAAACTTAAGCTCAGCTTAGGGTGAAAATACTTTGGTCTCGATTCGCTCATCCTCCAAACTTAAGCACAGCTTAGGGTGGAAATACTTTGGTCTCGCTTCGCTCATCCTCCAAACTTAAGCACCAATATCATAATAAAATTTAGTGAATCAAGTGATTCACCGATCAGACAATGTTTTTTAAGTTTTTTGATTATTAAAATTTTGTGGGTTAATGATGTCCCACATATTTCATAAACAATTGGGTATGGGTCAATAATAAGGTCAGATTCGTACCAAGTTTCATTTCGAACCGAAAAATGGAACATGAGATGATGTTTTATAGAAAGGTCTTGGAACGAAAATCTCGTACATTCATACACTCAGACACACAAACACTCACACTTATAATATATATATATATATATATATATATATATATATATATATATATATATATATTCTACCCCTCCCTCCCTCTATGTCACCAACCGCATAATCGTAAGCTTTGGTTTTTTCCTTTGAAAATTTTCTATAAGTAATACTCTGAAAAAAGTCAAAGTTATTTACAAATAAAAAATATAGGGTTTAATACTATCACAATTAAAATGTAGCCTGTCATTTTGAATCCAATCAAATATCATATCCATTTTGTTTCATCATTTACAATAGCTGCATTAACATTTGATTAATTTTCAATTCAAATACAAGTATAAATTTTAATCTGTCAATAATAGATAATCTTGTTAAAATTGGTTTTGCACTACAAGTGTTCATAGATATTATGGGTTGTAATACATAACAGGCATTAAATTATTTTATAATACTGCATTATGAAATATATTATGAAATATTGCATTATTGAGTTAAAGGTTTATTTATTGCGTAAAATACTATTTTAACTAAAGGATTTAAAACATGTGCCCAGATTCATTTTATTTTTACTTTTCCTAATACCGTAGGTATATAGGTAAGTAATGGGGTTTCACTAAAAATCCGAAACTGTCATTATTACTTAATTATCCGTTTCAGAATGTTTTAAGTCTCCTGAGCGGTTCTCTTCTTTTAAGATGTCATTTTGTATGTGTGTGTGTCCGTTATTATAGTACCTTACAGTGTATTTTTTTAAACATAATACGAAATCATTGTTTGGTTCAGTTGTATATTTCCAAAAATCCATTTTATAGTTTTAACTTTACCTAATTTTATAGTTAATAACTTACCTAGGGAGAAGTTCTTGCTCCTTGGGCAGTTATGTTGGTTCCTGAGGCCAAAGCCGAAGGAACCATATTATTTAAATGCCGAGGCTTGGCGAGGAAACCAGTTTACTTACGAGGCGAAGCAGAGGTAGTTCATTAATGCTCCGGAGTAACTCTATTGATTTAAACAATTAATTATTATTTAAATTATTAAAATGTCTCTTTTGATTTACTGGGCAATATTTTTTTTACATTTGTAGCTTCCTCAATTAAATTCAAAAGCTCCTCGATCGATGTCATCTATACTTAGTATAGATTTTTACTTTTTTAAGAAATTAATCAAACTTAAATATAAACTTAAATTATTAATGGAACAAAATAAAATAATTTTGAGATTTTCATGACAGATGTAAGTAACAGTTCTGCTTAGTCACGGTACAAAACAGTGGTGTCAGTATTTCTTATGTTTTCTTTTTTTGTCTAATCAAAAATTTTGATAACTATATACCTAATGTTTACACTGAGACTTCTTATTATTAAATACAATTTTTATTTTAGGCTTCATTTATTTATTTATCTTAAGCCTAGTTTTATCTAATAAACGTTTTATCATTTTATTTTTGGTGGATGCTTACAATTTTCTGTGTGGTTGTACTTCTCTCCTCTCCTTGATTCTTCATCTGTATTATTGTTCGTTGTACTTTAATATCTTATTGTATTTATGTTTTTTCATCGTTCATTTTGTTTGTTGCTTATTTTTATTGCCACTTTTTTACTGATACTCTGTTCATCTTCAACAGTATTCAAGCTCGTGTATATTTTTTACTATGACATTCACCATTTTCTGTTGAATATTAATAATATTATTGTTTTTACTCGTGGAGTTTCAAGCTCATATTTCCTCTCATATTGTCCACGCTTTTTCTATTGATGTATCTTGCCAAATTAATAAATTTAACTAACTTAATAAATAATTTAATTGCTAACTGCTGGAATAGAATTAATATTGACTTGAGATTTTAATTTTATAATTTTGTGACAATTTTACAAAGATATAGTGATAGATATTTGCTGAGGAAATATTACTAAAGCATATTATTTTATTCATTTGTTTTTATTAACATAAATGCTGCAAGTCATTTATAAAAGTCATCAATAATTAGCTTATTTGATAACTTGCTAAATCATTGCTTAGTTTCTTTAATATTTTGTTTATTAAAGCCATTTACGTAACTTTAAATGAATATTGTTTTTTAATTACAATTATTGTAGGCCTTTAAAATATTCGGTAAACAGAAATGTACAGGTAAAGAGGAAAGGTGTTAAAAGGTGTCTCACTGTGTGTCCACAGTGAGACTTGAACATGCATCCTTCAATTTAAGAGCCGAAGGCTGAGCTCAAAAGGAAATGCTGAGAGGGAGTTAAATGGTTTCCATGGTAACCTTCCGCTAGTTACTTATCTGTCTATATAGATTCAGACAGAAGTTATAAGTAATTTTTCTCCTTTCTGGAGCTAAAATGTATTGTTTATTTTATTAATAATAAAATATAAATAGGCGGTTATCAACTTATGTGATATTAATGGTTAAATAACAGCTTGAATAGCTTAATCTGCTTTGTTATAAGACAATATTAATTTATTCACTTTGATTCCTTAAAATTCATACAAAATAACACATCTTAACATATTACCGAACTCTAAGATCAATATCCAAACATGAACAGTACTGTGAAAAAACTAAAATAAAATAAACAACAAATAGAAACGAAAGCATTTATACATTTTAACACAGAAGTGTTTTTACGAGTGAATATTAAAATTTATGTGCCTAAGCCACGAAACATGAAACATTGTTTTAGAAATATGTTTTTAGCGAATCTCACTCAGCTAAAACAATGCTTTAATAAATACATGTATTATATAACAGAATGAAATAAAGATTTACCCTTGGGGTTTAATTATTGTATTAAATTCCTATTTTATATCTTTTGTGAAGCGTTAATGGTCATATTTTTGTACGATATTTAGATTGATATATATTATGATATTTTAAATTTTATACTACAGGAATAAAGTAAACTTGCCTTAGTAGACAGTTTCTGTCTATTAAGGCACATTTTCTTTATTGTTATTTCAATATAATGCATACTCAAATAACAACTAGGATTTTAATGGGGCTTTCATACTACTCAACAGAATTTTCATGGCATGTTATATGTTAATTTTACAAAAGGAATTATACTTTTCATAATGTAAATAAAGTCTTCTGCGCAATTTTCATACGCCATGCGCAAAGTAAACTATGTGTGTTTGTTTGTATGTAAGAATTTCTGCTCTTGTGAGTAGCACAAAAACATTTGAAGGCTTCTTCGAATCGAATCAAAACTTGACATACAGTAAGACAAGATTACGAAGCATAAAATGTTTGTATTCAATTTATGACTTCATTATCGATTGAGACATGTTTAGCTTAATTAGTCAATCATTGTGGATGACTTTTACGACATCTGTTGAGTTTTAGTGGTGCTAGAGGGCCAGTAAGTATTCGGGCAGTAGTTCTTCCTATTGGCCTACACAGTCACCTAGATAAAAGAGCTCTGGAAGAGGCCACTGTGAATCTAGTTGGTTCGCCCTGGTCTAAGGTCTTTCTTTTAGTTATAGTATAAAATAAATAAATTTAGTTATAGTATACCAAAACTAAATTAATGTCAAATATTAATAATATTTTAAATAAATTTATAGTTTTGGTTATGTTTCTTTAAGTAAGATTCGTATTTTAAAGGTGGTTTTTCTCATGTAGTTGAGATGAGCCTAACAACAAATTAATTTAAAATCAATCCACCCCCATTAGACTGTATGGAGAAGGGACAAGCTACACATCTCTTAATCCTAAGATCTTGTATAGTTTTACACTTTATGTTGTGACAGATTCCTATTTGAACCTACTACAAAACTTGAGGGAATCGGTGTCCTTGTAGTTAGGTATTCTGATACTGTTTCATTTATATATTTTAGTCTGTCTGTTCGTTGTATTTATTTGACTATGTTTGTATAATAATACCACTAAAAGCGACATTTAAAATAAATAACGCTAAAAGCTTATTTAAGAAAAAGGAACATAATAAATTGAACAATATTTATTGAACAATATATTGTGTGTAAATTATATTATTGTAAGAAAATGGCATTTGATTATTTTTCTGCATTTACTAATTAAATGTTTTTTACGTTTATACTGCAATATTACGGCCAATGGTTTAATATGTATCAAGTTTTAACTAAAGTTTTCTCTAGTTTTTTTATTTATTTATAGACAAGACAATTAAATTAAGAATAAGTTGCATGTCTCTCAAGAAAAGCATGAAATATTTTTCTGTATTAAAGTTTGAAAAATAAAATAAATATAAAAGATTAAGATTTTATCTTATAAGCTTTTGTAGTAAAGAGCAACGGTCACCATTTTACTGCCACAAAGTTAAACTAAAGTTCCGGTAATGGTTAAGTCTGGGATATCTCTAAATCCCGTGTCCAAGATTATACCGGAAGAGGATAACAAAGTGGCCTCTTTAACCTTTTGTCTGTTGTGTGTGTTGGTCGTCTGGAGGTTTATAGGAGTATTTTAAAGCCCTGGAAGGAAATACCTTATAATATGGAGGGTTGAGACAAATCATGCCTTAATTTCATTTCATACTATATCCCTTTCTATCCCTGTTACGTATGTTTTAGTATGAGGAATTATTTACCATTTAGTAATGTTTTAGTGGACGGTTAAATTTCTATATAATTTTTGTACCTTGCTTCCTTGTTCCTCTAAAAATTAAAATGAGTTGTGGACGAGTATCACGTTTTTAATTAAATTTTTACATTATATGAACTATTTTGATTTCTACAATTTTGCTTAGTTATGCAAATTTAAAGCAATAAAGGAGTCTTTATTTTAGGAGCATTTATTTCAGTAAACTTTTTTTTTATTAAAATTTATACAATTAGGAAGTTTTTTTTATAGGTGAGACAATTAAATTAAGAAGTAGTATAAGTTCTTTGGTCTTAAAAGAGACAAACTTTTTATATTTATGAATAGCACGAAGGGCAGATTGTACCCAAAATTATCGCTGGACGTTTGCATGAAATTGAGTTTTTTCTAAAAAAAAAAGATAATGGATAAAAATCCATTATATATTTTTTTAGAAAAAATAATTTTGGCGAAACTTAAATTTTATCAATCATTTTATTCATAACCTTAATCGACATGCTAAAGGTTCACAGCTTTAGCAGTAATATTCCTACCATTACTATATACGGCTATATATATAGTCGTGCTTAGTAGGTTTAAAATATATTTTTTGGAATCATATTTATATATATTATAATATATATATATATATATATATTATATATATATATATATAATATATATATATATATATATATATATATATTATGCTGCTCCCTGCTCAGTAACAACTTTAGTCCAGTAGTTTTACTCTTTTGTTGAGACAACAGGACCAATGTTATAACTCCTTTCGTATTAAACAATAAAAGAAAAGAAGTCTCTCCACAAAACAAAACTTTATTGGTAAAACGCTTTAAATCTAACTAGAGGCTATCAGTGCAAAACCTAACAAAGAAGTTACAATAACCTTTAATATTTGTTTAAAAAGCGTTTTTGGAGGTCTAACAAAAGCGAGTCCAGAAAGTACGAAGTTGTGAGAAAAAGTACCAATATTTAAAGCGTATTCATCCAAACCTTTATGTTGATTTAAGCCTTGGAATATTTTAATTTTAAACTTTATATTATTGTTTAGAATATGTATTTTTAATGTTCTCCTATAATATCTGTGTTGTATAAAAAAAAAATCGTGATTCAAGATCAATAAAATCAGCCTTGCTTACTAACATGCATGTTCTTAAAATATACACCAATTTCTGATGCATCAGACTTTTAAGCAAGATAAAGCAAAATGATGGCTATGCATTTTTATTTTATTAGAAAAAGCGAGTGCTGTTTGTTTTTCCTTTTGCTATTTTTGATGGCCTTAGCTTCAAAAAATTGGAGGGTTTAGCTAAAATCGTTTGGGATGTAGACTAATATTAATTAAAAAATTATTGCAACTGTTTTTAAATGATGAGGGGTTTGGAGAGTATTAAGGTTTTGCCTTCTAAAGATACCCTAAAATGCATAAAGTTAGATAATTCTACGAATAAACATTTTTTTTATATTAAAACATATCATTTTGGGTTCGCAAAGGTTATCTATATATAACCAGTGAAATGTTTATTATTATAATTATGTATATTCTGAAATATGAGGAAAATTCATAACAATAGGATCTGTTTTTCGTGTAAGGATCACTTAAGTAACCAGTCTAATCCTGTTGGATTACATTCGTGAGAAAAACTGCATAAATTCTGCCTGAATTTTTATTTTTATCATAAAACTGACAGGAGGGCTTCACTGACGCATTTAGGGTTTTTATTTAAAAAAAATATAAATATTAGACAGAAATTATATTATATATATATATATATATATATATATATATATATATATATTATATATATATATATATATATATATATTATATACATATATATATATATAATATATATAACATTATATTATTTTAGATATTTATCTATTTAATTGTTAGATTTAAAAAAAATAACAACCAGTCATGTTGCTCTGGAGTGCTGACCTGTCGGATTATTCATATATTTAAACGGACGTGATAAGGTTTTTTTCATTATTAACTAATTCATTTTTATGGAAGATACTAAAATGTTTATCTTTTTATGTTCCAGGTTAGTGATGGTGTATATTTTGTGTATGGTGTATACTATTTGCATTTAAGGTAAATTTATGAATGGTAGTAACAGTCTTTTTTGATACTATTAATGTAAGAGTAATACACATACTGTTCAATAAGGGCCTTATTGAATGTGGAAACTAGCTGCTTATATATGTTAATATATATATATATATATATATATATATATATATATATATATATATATATATATATATATATATATATATACATATTAGCTAATACATATAGCTATATAGCTTATATATATATATATAATATATATATATATATATATATATATATATATATATATATATATATATATATATATATATATATATATATATATAAGCTTCCCCATCTTATATTTTAAAAACTATAAAAAATAAATGTTTTCTAAAGGTTTTAGTCGTGCTTAGTAGGTTTAAAATATATTTTTGGAATAATATTTAAATAACTTGTCATCGTCTGGGGTGTTTAACTTCTGACCATGAGCAGTCACTTGAATCATGACATGAATCCTTTACTCCAAGGTATTTTCAGCTAAGCTTTAACAGGAGAGATGCTCTTTTCCTCTTAAAGCTTTTCCTGTTCTCTTTGTTATTTGCATCTACAAATCAAAGTATACCAACAGATCCACACATAGAACAACCTAAAGCCTTTCGTATTTGTGAAACAAAGCACATGTAAGTGGAGCAACCTTTAGTTTTGATTTCTAACTTCTGACGAGATGATTTGAACTTTCGACCTTTAGATCGCTGGACTCGTATCTTACACTGATCCATTGTAATCTGTATTTGCAGTCCTTTTTATCATACCCTTTAATCCCTTTTAACCTAATTTATGATTAAAACTACGGTTATTAAATCGTCAGGAAATGTAATTCCTGCTTCTAGCTTGAGAAATAGCCATTTGTAAGAATTTTTCATCCCTCTAAGTTGTTATAATTATATTTTTTTTATTTTAAATTAATCTTTTCGGTCAAATAAAGTTTTATAATGGGACAGAAATTGTTTTTATAAAATAAAACACTTTGATGAATAAGTTAAAGGAAGAGATTGCTATTCGTCCGGCAGTTTTAAATGATTTAAATTTAATTTATTCTAACTCAATATGTCTAATCCTTTCAAAAGAGAAGGTTTTAGAGGTTTAACGTGTTAACTTTATTAACAAAGTGGTATGTACACTTGGCGGACAGTAACACTTTATACTACTACACACATATATATTTTATCAACTATACGAGGTATCTAATTGTAAAATGTCACAGAGCTGTGGTCGTGTGTCTATCGGTTGGTTAGGTTTTAGGCTTTCATGTCCATTATATTACTCAATATTACAAACCCTAATCTCATATGATTCTATACAAAGATACAGATAGCTTTAGATAGATAACACTAGTAATAGGTCAATAATATAAGTGAAATAATAATAGGAATATTTTATTTGATAGTTAATGTACATACATACAGGTTACTCAAAGGAAGACGGCTTTAAAAAATGGGAGTTGTTCAACTGTATTTTGTTTTACAAAAAAGATCATATTGACTACAGCCTTATTAAGAACCGTTCACCGGACAAGGCGTTCTTTGACATGAAGTGTTTCTTATCTTTGACACCAAGTGTACATACCACTTTGTCAATGAAGTTAGGCAGAGTTCGTAATTTTCAGCACTTGTTGACTCACCCTCGTAGAATCGAAGGTCTTGGTTTAAATTTTACTTTTTGATTAAAAATGGATTCATTAGAATACTGAGACTAGAGAGGAAGTCCTATGATACAGTACAAAAAAGTACTGTTGACCAATATATTAACAAAATGGAATAACAATCTCTATTCTCCATTTGTTTTTCCTACAACTCCCATGCGTTTTAACCCATTTTCATTATAGTGGTTACAAGTTATGTACTAATATGTACATTTGTGATGCATATTAGTATCACTAACGACATGCGTCACTGCATGTTCGTTGTTCGGTATTTTAAGTAATTGTGTCAAAGAGTATATAGGGATTCCTATATACTCCTTGGTTGTGTAAAGTTTGGGCAAACTTTGCTTAGGCTCGATTCTCTCGCCTGGATTTCCTTGAATATATTAAGCTTAAGCGTACATACAATTTAATACTTAACTTGATTTTTGAAAAATGACTATTTTTTCCTTTTTCGCAATACCTAGTGGAAAACTTTAAAACTAAGAATATCTCGAGTTTTGTTTTGACAAAACATAACACAATATTTTACACAATTTTTATCCTCTAGGAATAACCTCATTGGCTCCCTGGTATTATTTTCCCTCGCTGCCCTAATTATAATAAAAAACACCTGAAATAGATACGTATAATTCCGGCGACTTACCGGTTCCGGATTTTTTTGCGAACACAATACTTTTCCTATATACTTACGGTATACATAAGGAAAAGTAAAAAGGAAACCTTCAAAAGCACAATAGTGACGGAATTCAAACAAAAAGTATATGAACTACTTTCAGCCAAACTACTTCAAATAATGTATAAATTAATAATAATTAAAACTACTTTAAATAAGAAACAAAACAAGTACCACATGTTTGAAGGTTTGATGATCTTTAAAACATATGGGGCTCTTTGTTTGGAAGAAATATTGTATATAAGCAGTAATGTACTGCTTAAGTTATGAAGCACCAAAAACTTAATCATTAATCGGGAGAAACTTTTTTATTCGTGATTAAAAAGATAATGAGATTTAATTACTGTAGATTACCATAACCTTTGCGAAAATACTAGTTGAGAGATGTATTTTTTCTTCATATATAAATTATATTAAAACTTTTTAACGATCCTGGAGAAATAATAAGTTTTTTGTTTCATTTTAGATTTCTAAGTTTTATGAGTAATAATATTTTGTTAAAATTTTACTGAAACTAAAAAATACACTTTAGGCTTTGGTACTAATTAGTTATTTGCTGAAGGATATTCTATGAAAGAAATATCTCAAGTTATTCTAGTTGAAAGAACATCGTGCCAATTAGTTTCTGTTTACATTCCGCCTATGATGATGATGGAGGTAAAATAATAATAAATTGAAAAATTAAATTTTATCCTTTAAAAATTATTCTCTTCAATAATTTTTAAAAGTTTTATCCATTCAGTTTAAATAAATTTTTAACTTTACGACGTTTCACTTATTATATAAATTTTGATCTAAAAGTTTTATAAAACTATTTTTGGTTGTTTCTAGGGTTATAGTTAAAACCGGTTTTGTAATTAGGGTCAAGAGGGGTTTCTCAGTTTTATCTCGTTTCTGTGTCTTTTGTTGAAAGTAATAAATTTTAGTTTCAGTTGATATTTTTAAGGTCTGATAATTTCTCGTTAGTCAAAACCTCTTAATCTTTTTGTTTCGTTTTAGGAATTTGGCTGCTGCTTTGCTGCATAATAGCTAAAATTTTAACTACCATTTTTGCAGAATAATTTTAGACTTTCTTTTGATTTATTTTTTTGTTTGTTTTATTAAATAAATTATACGTGTAAATAAATGCTTAAAGGATCTCATCAAATCATCTATTAAGCAATATGTGTTAGAATCACTATAAGGTACATAATAAAGTAGTTTGATATTATAAGAAATTCTTTTAGTCCAAATGCCGGACCTGAAAAAATGTGACTCATTTTTTACTAATGCAAACCAACTTTTGAATTAGTCTGCCTATCCAGAGTGGAGCCCTTCATATGATTACGCATGATAAAACTTTTATAAAATCGCACAAATTTCAGTTTTCTTGAAATAAGTGGTTTCCTGTGGGTCGTGTGCAAAACATAAAGAGAACTTTTGTTAAAAGACATAAAATATTCTATAAAATGAGTGTTTAATCATCAAAATCGGATAACCACAACCGAAGTTATGGCTCTTTTAAAAACACCTAAAAATAGTTAATTTATGCAGTCAACGAATTTCTTTGAAAAATATTGGCTTTTTGTGATTTTTTTGGTCATTAAACAAAAGTCATAAATTTAGTTGTAATTATCAGATTTTGACGGAAAAAAAATGTTTTATAGGAAATTTTATAAGCTTTTAAAAATGTTTTCTTCGTGTTTTGCATGCGGCCCACAGGAAACTACTTATTGCAAGAAAACTGGAATTTGTGCGATTTTATAATATTTTGAGTGAGGGCATTCATATAAAGCATTAATCTTAGTCAGTTATCTTTAAAGGTTTTAGCGCATTTCCTTTGAAAAATACAGACAACATGAGTTACGAGCAGTGCTTGACTATTGAGTAACTGCTTAGGTTCTAAAGCATGAACCGGAACCTTTAGACAGAAATGGGTTGTTAAGCACGGAAACACGCATTCTAAATGAAATTCGCCCGACAGCGGACCACCGCGCCGGAATTATTTATTTAGTAGTTGTAAACTTATATAATGTAAAAAACTATAAAAACTATCATTCCAATCAGGATTGTTGTTAAGCACGAAAACACGCATCCAAAGGAAATTCGCCCGACATGCGGACCACCGTGCTAGAATTATTTAAATAATAGATCTTCATTGTTTTATCTTTATTTTTTACAATTTAAATTGGTTGAGACTTCAACCAAAGATGATATTTTTTAAGAAAATCTCCTAAAAAATATGCAACACATTTTAAGAAAACAGAAAACCCCTAAAAGTACCGAACATTTATGCGATAAAAGTAGAGGTGTTTAGCATCGCATGGTCGCTTTAATGAAAACATAAAATTTCTAGTTCCTTTTTACTTTTTGTTTATAACCTTTACAGGGAAAAACGTCTAACCGTATTTTTAGGAAAGGTTTATCCTAGGGTTTTAAAATAAAAACTCTTAGTATGTTTCGTTTAAAAGAAAACCTTAAAGTTGTTGTATTTATGCTTCTACCTACTAATCGCAGATTTAGTGGAAGTGTAATTGTTGCTATTTTATACTGTATTTTTTAGACAAAATAGTGGTAAAAGGAGGTAGTTAAGTTGGAATTGTGGGGTATAGCGATATGTCATGTTGGTAAGTCATCGTAACTTGTAAAAAGTTTGAATTTTTATATTGGTTCTTTCTTTAAATAATACTGTATACCATTTTGGATCTGAGTTGTTTGATAATAGGTTGCTTAGGTTTATAGGTGGTGTATATTTAAAATACTGGTTGCCTTATTTTTGATGTACTAACATTAAATTCTAAAAATTCTGGCGCAGTTCAAAAACCTTGAATTTTACCGATTTTTTAAAAATTTTGTTTAAAAATGTGTTAATAAGGTTACAGCAATCAGGTTTTCAATAATCTTAGGGTTTGTGTCCTTTCTGAGGTTGATTTTTGTCCCAAGTTTGATTGAAAAATAGTTATCCCTCCGTAAGATAGCGTGTTTACAAGTAAGTGTCAAGAATATATATATATATATATATATATATATATATATATATATATATATATATATATATATATATATATATATATATATATATATATATATATATATATATATATTATATATATATATATATATATATATATATATATATATATATATATATATATATATATATATATATATATATATATATATATAATATATATATATAATATATATATATATATATGTGTGTGTGTGTGTGTGTGTGTGTGTAACTTATTTTTTGAGGGGATTCTGGTTGTAAGAGAGAAGACATAGGCCTAGACTTTTGAAGATTATCTCAAACCCTAGTAAAATGGTTCTAGTGAGTTCAACTTTACTATTATTATTTTGGTTACTATTACCTAGATATGATACTTTTGTTACCGATCTTGGTAACTTTGAACAGTTAATTAGGAGCATAATGTAATATTGCATACTTTAGATACTTTATGGAATCTTTAAACATTTGATACCAATATTACTATGTATACTAGTAATTTTTTATCAAGCCATTCTTTGACATATAACATTAAAGATGAAAAATTACCGCAATATGGTAATATTAGTGTAAATTTTCTTAAGATTTAATAGAGTTTCCAAAATAATAATGGTAAATTTAAACTTACAAGAGTCGATTTACTGGGAGTAGGAACCATTTTCCCAAGTTTCGGCCATTTTTCCGCTTATTTTCAAGGATTTAATGTTGGTGTTAGACATTTTATTATTTTTCTATCTAAATTTAAGGCATTTTTAAAGGAAATTACGAATATTTTTTACATCATAATTATATTTAAGTTCATATATACTGCCATCCATATACTTTTGGGTACAGACTCCTTGAAGCGAAGGATAGGGGGTGACATTTCATAATAAGATTTCATTATGTGCTACATGCCATATTCATTCCTAACATTTTTAAATTAAAATAGTTTAAATTCTAAAAATGTTGCTTTTTTATTCTTATATACATTTTATAAGATATTTAAAAAAAAATCAGTTGTCATCAATACCTCCAAACTTTATCTGAATCACAAATTCTTGTTGTAGAATGTCTATCATTCGTCTGCTTATCTATACTTTAAAATTGACAACGTTTCTTATTTATTTGCTTTAAATTGACTATCTTAAGTATTATTATTTGAGATCTCTAATTTTTTACTTTATGTTAAAATTATGTTTGAGTTGAGCTATCAATGAGGTTAATATTAACAATTTATGTTTGTATTGTTTCTTATATGAAAATTTGAAGCAAATCGTGTTTTATTAGTAATCTTTTGCGTCGAATTGCATCGCGATATATTTTCTGATTTGGGCATCTCGCAGTAGTTGTAAGAGTTATAAAACTCGCGTTCATGCTAAATTTGATGTTTAAATCTGGTGCTTTTGTACCGCTCCTACTCTCTCTCTTTTAAGAGCAAATCACTCATTCAGTTCAATACGAATGTAAACTGAATAAAAGAAGCCTGACAGGAACACACGACTCGGTACTTAACATCTCATTGTTTTTGCTAGACTTGACTCAGTTGACGGTCAGCGATCAGACAGACCATGCTGTTTTACAACGGAGAAATTGGTTCTGTGTATTTTATTTTTAAAAATATAGAGTAAATCATACATAATTATAAGTAATAGAGATGATAGTAATATATTGTTAAACATACACCCCCAAAGGAAATACGCATTGCATGTCCCTCAGAAATTATTTTTAAACCTTTAAAGTCAAATAAATAAAACTTAGTTTGTTATCATTTAAAATAGTTTGATTAGAGTTTATGGTACTTAGTTCTACATCCTTGCTTTTGTTTTATTTCTCTTATTGAATCGCTGTACTGGGATACTTCTCTTTATAGATCCTAATAATTTAAATCTTTGTTTTGAAAATAATAGGTCTCTTAAAGAATATTGTAAAGTAGTTTAAAAAGAAAAATTGTTCTTTCTCTTATCTATTTAAACCTGTTAAGCTGCAGGTTGCTGCAGTCTAGCATATTGTCTTAAACAAGGTTTATTTTTGTTTTTTATTTTCTATTTTTATTTAATACATTGTTTTAAAGTATCTAAAAAGGTTAGGGATGCAAATACAACGGTTAAGAGCGAGAAAGAAGTGAGCAATACGAAGGGCCTTGAATATTTTTTCTTGTTTGCTCAACTTGGTAGCGGAAAGAGAGAAAAAAATAAAGTTATTTTCACGTTGATTTTGAGATCTGAAAGCTAGGCTGTTTTAGTCTGTGTATAAAAACGAAGGCAAAGCGAGTAGAAGTTTTTTCTTCCGAACTGTGCATAGTCTCTTGGGTAAGGCAATTTCACTGCCTGGGTCCATGTTTTCTTTAAGTTTTATGACTTTTAGCTTTTCCCACTCCCCTCTTGCTCCACTTTGCCCTCTCTCTCGGTCTTACACTTCTACTTTTTCCACTGGGAAGTGTCAGATCTATCGTATAATATATAAAGAAGAAAATGAGGGAAATAAAATAGCCGGAAAACTTTTTTGCCTTTAAGTCAGGTATGCATTACTCTAACGGTTTTAAGTTTTTTCTTTTAATGCTTAAAAACCATCGGTTCGTATTTTGCCCTACAGGGGTTATATTCAGAAAAAAAGTCATTTATAAGAGGATAAAGATGTAATAAAGTATAAAAGGTTTATGATAAGACTGTGTATAGGTTGAAGTATTTAACATCTAGAGATACCGAACCTATCTTAAAAATAAATTTGTATTCTTAAAACTATAGAGGTGGTATAAAAAGTTTGAATAACATTTTTTTATGATGATCTCAACTTATATATAAGTATAAGTCTTAGTATAAGTCTCTTTGTATTCAACTCTTGTCCTCCCTCTATTGGTATAAGTCTCTTTGTGTGTCACCTGTGGTTTCGCCAAATTTCATTTCATATTTTTTAAGATATTTAAACATCTAATCTAATAATTTCTAACTTCAGTGATCATTTATTAATTAAAAATTAGGTACGAGGCACCTCGGAAGTTTTCTTCACCTTATCGGGTTCGCTACGCTCATCTTTACTACTTTGGACTCGAATTGCTCGTCTTTAAACTATGAAAGTAACTTACTTCATATTAAATTCATCTTAATAATCATAACAAATATTTTTATTGATAAAACTTTTGTACCAAGTTTTAACTCGCGAAATCACACTAGGATCTAAGATGGCAACAGACACCAACACAGACATACCGATAGGCAACTTGATACAAACTAATCAGAAGGTCTTCATAACACCTGAAACAGATGAGTCATGTGAAATCTTGGTTTTGGATTTTCAGTGTTTGTTTAATACTTGAAAGTAGGGAACTTTTCCTCATCCTTAACACTTCAGACTCGTTCGCTCGACTTCAGAATATGGAAATAACCTAGTTTATATTGAAGTTCGGTTTTGGACTTGCTGTGCTCGTCCTCTAACAAATAAAAACATTTATTTGATTTCCAGGGGTCACCCATTCACATTATGACCTTGCTAGATTCTACTTCACATTAGTGATCAAACAGAAACCTTAGATATACTAGGCGCATTATTTACTACATGCAAGTAATTAAGTATGCTTGTACTTTATTAAAGTCTATTGAATTTATTAAATTTTTAAAAAAATTGAGTACAACATGCGTGCCAACTTTCATAGTGGTCTAATCATTTTTCCGCTATTATGAACAATCGAAATTTTAGCAGAGGAAAAATATTTTACGCATAACACAGGTAGAAAGATTGATTTTTGTAATATGTTTCAACTTAAGAGCATGACAGACACTTACACACACAAAAGTAAACAACTTTGCAAAAACCACTCGGGTGGTCTTAAAAACATTTGAAATGGATGGTTTATTTACAATGTCAGTATAGGATACACAAATTTTTCTTCTGTACTTATGGCATAAATTAGGAAATTAAATTTAAATTTTTCAGAATAAATTATATTACACCATCAATCTGCTTGCTGCCGACAGAAAACTTTCATTTTTATGTTTATAGATAATTTTATCAGATCTTGTCATTTGTCTTCTCCTTGGTTTGTTAAATATCTCCTTCTTTATTTTGTTAAATAAATTAACACTGAAATTTTTAATAAATTAGTTAAAACAAAAAGGAACTTCGTCATAATTTCAAACTTCACCTTGTCTTTGATCTTTTAAAATAGTAAAAAATGAAGTTATTAGTTTTTGCACAGCTTTAAAATTAATTTATTTTCTAGAAATTTGTCTGGTTTGTTTTTAGAAGAATGAAATTGCTTGTAATTTTATGTTTTGCTTGAGTTCTGTTTTAGATTTGTTATAAAAAGTTGAAATATTTTGTATTTTAATCTTGCAATTAACTTGGGTTTTTCGTTTGAGATGGAGGCCTCGGGGGAAAGATTAAAGTAATACTTTTCATTTTACTTTACTGGTTTTATTATTTTATTACTCAATATTGAACGCATCATTACCTTATGTTGTATACATCATTAATGTATGTATGTATATATATATATATATATATATATATATATATATATATATATATATATATATATATTATATATATATATTTAAATAGCGGTATCATATCTCAGATCTTCTTAACTGTAGAGTCTGGAGACGGGAGCGTTTCTGGCCCCGCGTTTTAATCCCTTTGTTAAGTCAAGGCCCGGTCGCAAAAGTCAGAGTATAATTTTTTTGTCGTCTGCAGCTTGATATCTTCCTATAACTACTCACCATGGCCATTCCATTTCCGATTTTAAGAACTGCTCTTTGGTAGCTGATCATCATGCATCGGCCCGTGTTTCTTTTTTATGTGTATATGTATATTTTTGTCTTTATGAATATATGTATATAATATTTGAGTTTTATATTATATACATATTACTGAACTTTATCTGCGATTGCTGTTTGGTCTGAAAATATTTTTTTATTTAATTTCATTGTTTTGTTGTTATTACATTGTTATAAACATTATAATAATTTAATAACATTATAATAACAATTACAAACATTACAATAACAATTTATTTCGTGTAAACTGTTCGTATCTTGCAAATCTCGGTTGTATTAAAAGATATATTATAAAGTTTACGTACACGTAATATTTCCACAAATGAGAAATTTTCTCCGTTACTTTACTTGAACTAAACATAATCAATTGTTGATTAATGTGTTTTATGTTTTTAATTTATTGTATAATAAGATAGAACTATGTTGTTTTACTTAATTTGAATTTCTCAAGTTGATTGGATTTGCTGAATACGCTTAATTATTCTCCTTCAGACTAAGGACTGTATAACGAGCTTTGCCTGACATTTCACTATTCGCTTATATACTATTTGACTATTTTTAAAAATTATCTAATCTAATTGTTGTTTGCCTTCTAGGCATGAAGTGTGATAGTTTATATTACTTTTTTTAGGATTGATAATTGTTGGATTGATAATTGTTCTAAATATAACTTGATTACTTGATTGATTAGTACAATATAACTCTAAATATTTTAGCCTCAGCAATAAAAGAAGTAACTGAAGAATCAGTTACCTTCTATACTTACTGTTAAATATGAATATCACTATGGACCGGTTACGGCTTTACGCCGTGATGACTTGAAGCCGAAACCGATCGAAATAGCTAATTCTTCAATTTATTTAAAGTGTAGTAATAGTGCTTATAGGATCGTACAGGAGCAAAGTGTAAAACTTTGCTTTTTAATTAATAATTAAATTAAATAATTTCACTCGGCCTCCTGATACAGAATATATGTATATATTCAGCCGAGCCTTCCAACGTCAAGCTGTTGTAGTCCTAGTGCGTATTAGTTCAAATCTAATCTTAATGCAAAATTAAATGAAAAATTTTGAACATATTTATGTTATGAAACTACACAGGCCTATTGTTTGGACAAATCGATGACGTCATGAAAACTAAAAATTGAAAACAGTGACTAAAAAAATCGAAAGTTTTGACTAAGAAAATTTGAAAGTATTGACAGAGAATAAATCGAAAGTAGTGACTGAGAAAAATCGAAAGTAGTAACTAAGAAAAATCGAAAGTAGTGACTATGAAAAAAAATCTAAAGTAGTAACTGAGTAAAAATCGAAAGTAGAGCCTGAGAAAAAATCTAAAGTAGTGACTGAGAAAAAAATCGAAAGTAGTGCCTGAGAAAAAATTGAGAGAAGTGACTAAGAAGCTGAAGTACTACTATTATTATATGTCATTAATTTGTCATAACAAATTGTAAATTGGTCATACAAAATTCGGTTACGGGGTGCCTCGGAACTTTTCTACATCACGAAAGAATAAAAAGTCTCTCCACAGTTTATGATATTTATTTACAATAAAGCAGAGCGCTTTCGACCTAACAAGAGGTCATCTTCTTTTTATTTTTGTCTTATTTGTTTAATAGGCACTGAAGATGACCTCTTGTTAGGTCGAAAGCGCTCTGCTTTATTGTAAATAAATATCATAAACTGTGGAGAGACTTTTTATTCTTTCGTTCTATTACGATGGACTCCATTTATGCTCATTTTGAAACATTTTTCTACATCACATCGGATTCGCTATGTTCATCCTCACTACTTTGGACTCGCTCTGCAGTCCAGTCATATACATTCATAGTCAATATACATTAACTCATCCAGGTTCTATCCTCGCTCGATGCTGATTATCATTAATGTTGCAACATAAACCGTAGATATATTTGCTATATTAAAACGAAACTTAGTATACTTGTTTATTTCGTATTTATTTATACTTGTACCAATTTCAACTGAATTAAATTACTTTTTTATTTTTCAACATTTTAGCGAATTTTCAAAGAACAAATAAGCTTATGAGGTTGGAGTCATTGAGGGGGAAAATAAACTAAAAAAACAAAAGAGTGCAACTAAAGAGTGCAGCAGACGGGTGATACAGTGCACTCTATCGAAATTGAATAGAAATAGTAATTAAATATTTGAAAAGTATTATGACTAATTAATATAAGTCAACAACCAAGCAAAGTGAGCAAGAGGAAAGGAGCGCTCCGAGCTTAGAATAATACTGTGTTTAGAAGGAGCACAGGACCGTAAACACAATGTAATTCCACTTATAACACGAAAGCCGGTTGACTGGTGCACTTAAGTAATGCTGCCAACCTGACAACAATGTGTCATAAATATCTATTAATGAAGAAAGATCGTAAAGAACAAATATAATAACTTAAAACACCTGCTGAGTATTTAATAAAACCGGTCTTAGATGGCAAAAGGATAGCGGAATAAAAAAATCTACATTTAGTTGACGAGGACTACTTTTAATATAATTTTTATTAAATACGTTAAACTACAATTTAAAATGCTTGAAATATTGTAATACACCGATATTTATATTAGTATTTTATGAATAATCAATCATTAATTAATAATGGAACATAATAATTCAGCAATCGGAAGTATTGCCAACTTTTTTAAAAAAAATTGTATATTGTTAGGGTGGCAGCATTACTTAAGTGCACTAGTGAACCGCCTTTCGTGTTATCAGTAGTGCTCCTTCTATATATAGTATTATTCTAAGGCTCCGAGCAAAGCGGAGTGACATTTCTAAAAATTAAACTAGAAATCGCTGTGCTACAGCGACATTTCCCCGCGAAACCAAAAAGCTCAGAGTCTTTTTATAATTTTTCACCCTCTTCCTAATTCTTCCGCCAAAAGACCGAACCTTTTTTAAAATAAAAAAGAAAACATTTACAAGTCATTAGATAAAAATTTAACTAATGCTTGTATTGATAATGAAGCTTGTAACATTTGTTTGTTATATATACGGCTACATGCGTGCCAAACCTCAAATCAATCAAAACATTTTATCTTTGTTTTATGATTTTTTAAAAAAAAAAAAAAAAAAAATGCTAGTCATTATTGCCGGTTTTATAACGTCAAATAAAACAATTCACTTTTCCTATATTTCTACGGTATAAATGAGGAAAAGTAATTAATAAATTATAACGGTGTTTGTTGTTTTTGTTGTCTTTTTAGTAAATAATTAAATTATAGGTAATGGAATTTTAAGCACCTACCAGGCTATAATTAATACAGATAATAATTTTCTGTTTACCTGTACGTATTAATTAATATGTTTCTGGCTTGATTTTTATTGACACATAAAACACCTGTTTTAACCTTTAATCGAAAGTAATTTGAAAATATTTTATAAATTTACATATATTGTATTTTTCCTTACCTCCAAAAGGGCCTTGTCATTGTCAGATTGTTTGCTATCTGACATCAAAATGGCTGTTTTAATCTAATTAAAAATTTCAACACGTGTGATGAAAATGTTCGTATTAATTAATTTAAAATTCAACCTTACTGTTTTCTAATTAATATTACTGTAAAATGTTTTAGGGTTTAGTATGTTCAATAGTTATGGCTTTATGATGTACTGCTTTAATATCCTTTATTGCGCTATTAAAATTGTATTTTAGTCTATAAATTGTTTTATAATAAGCAAATTATAAAACACTTCACTTTTTCTAAACAACTTCACTTTTTCTTCTTGGAGAAATATGTTTTAAAACTTTATTACTTATATTGTAAGTATCTTTAGATTCAGAGCTACTGAAGTCCTTTATTGCTTTAGAAATTTCCTTGTGAGTGACAGGTTGAAAAAATAAACTTTGTTTTGGACTCTTATATATTACATGCTGTATGGCTGAACGGAAGAACTGGCTGTGTTTTGGATGTCAGGTTGGTGAAGTGAAGGTAAGGATGACATGGATGAGTCAGGTTCACATAGATATTCATTGTTAGCCCAATAGGCATTCAATTTGTCAGCGGCAGATTTGCCTATGTACTTTTCACCATTGTGTATTAGATTAATATTTCTTTTATCACATTTCTGAGCTGTTGCATCCTCAGCTTTAATTAGTTTCCAGAGCTCACCTGGTTTATTAGAAGCACTATTCACAATTTTGTTCCAGTGCATGTTTTTGGCAGCTTTTAACACTTTATTAAAAATATTTTTATATTTTTTATAAAATTCATTGAATGCAACTGAGTCGTCTTTTGATTTTCTTTTATGGAAAACTTTAAGTTTGGCTGCAGATATTTTAATACCTGATGTGATCCAACATTTGTCCCTTTGAGCAAGATCTGGTTCGCAACTATTGCTGTTTAAAATGTTGACTTTCAAAGAATTTAAAAGATTTGATGTATACGTCTCATTGGATATACAACTCTTAACCCCTATTGCTCTAACATCGTTAACTATATTATCTATATTTTTGTTCGATAAGGAACCAATTTTATTAATTTTTTTATTTAAAATATTTTTCTTTACATTTAGTTTTCCGATAAAAGAGCAGCACAAATCTAATTTAATAGCTCTGTGATCAGAAAAAGGAGGCACAAGTATTTTAGTAGCGACTTTAGACATTGAAACGCAAAAATAGTCGAGGCAACTCTGTGTTGTTGGAGTAACACGCGTAGGAATATCTTTATTTGTTATAGTTAAATTGTGTTCCGACATAAGGTCTTCAAATCTACTTTTTTCGTTACTTTCCACCAACATATTAATGTTAAATCACCACATAAAACAATTTGCTTATCCTCATTACCTATTTTACTAATAATAACATCTAAAATATTTAAAAAGGTATCAATGTCGCTGTTAGGAGGTCTATATATATTAACTAAGACTAAATTATTAGTTTTGCTTAAATAATTATTATTATTATTGCAAAACTCAACAGATGATATTTCAGCAATAGATTCCACACTCTTTCAACTAAATCATGTCTAGCGAAGCAAACATCTCTATGTTCTTTACGTATAAGTACACAACTACCCCCTAGTTAACAATATGTTGTTATTTTTGGTCAAATTTCATAGGATTTGAGTGGTACCAAAATTACCTATGTTAGTAATAGTTACAAAAATACTATGTTTGGTGCTGAAATTTTCTACCCGGTACATGTATGTTTGTACTTCCTGTTGTAAATCCATTGTACTTCAATCCAGTTTTTGTAACCAAGCCTGTCTATTATACATAAGTAGTACCATGTTTTGACGTATTAACTTCTACAGTTCTCCTTAGAAAAGTAAATAGCATTTGTCTTTCCACAACGATATAATTGAATATACAAAGCCAGCTTTTGACCGTAACGATCATCATCAGTGCCTATAACCCAAGCAACGCAAAAAATAAAATAAAAAGAAGTCAAAAAAGTAAAAATAAAGCTAACTAACTAAATAAGCAAAACAAATTAAAAAGGAACCACTGAAGGCTAAAACAGTCAAATAAAAAACAAAATAGCCAACAGAATAAATAAATAAAATGCAATAAATAATTATAAATAAATAAAATACAATAAATCGTATAAATAAATAAAATAAATGCCAAAAAAGTATAAATAATGACACTAAGGACAAGATGAAAAAATAGAGACGTACCGGTGAGATGAGTCTAAATCTTCCAAGCAGGTTTTTAGAGTACACCAAGTTTCGTTTTAATACGACGTATATCCATATTTTCGGTGGATCATAAGAGACCAATAAAACCGTTGTCAGTGCCTGGATGATTGACCGCTGGGAATGAAAAGGATGTATTTTCTATCTGAAGACGAGCGAAGCGGGTCCGAAAAGTCCGCTTTTTATTATAGTAATACTATAATTAAATAAATTGTTTATTTATTTTACCGCCCATTTTACAAATGTAATCACTGTTACAGTTATGAACACAAAATAGAATTATTTATTACAATTAATTAATCAAAATTAAAAAACCTTGAATGAATTAAGAGAGTGCGAGAGTTGTCGCATGTATTTTTTTATATTTTAAAAGAAAACTTAAAATGCTATATGCTTTAATATTAATGTTTTAATAGTTTGCTTAATAGTTATGCTAGAAATACTTTAATATTTACGCTTTAATTAGTTAAACGTCTAATTAAAACTTAAATAAAAAGGTAGCAGATTTTCAAATTTGATACAGAATACTATTGTTCTGTTTGGCTGCTACCTTTGGAGTTTTTAATAGTATTGTATGTTGTAAAACCCTGCGGTCTCTCTTGCATTTCGTGATGGATGTAATATTTGGACTAAAGACCAACCAAGCTTTTCCAAACCAAATTATTTTTTTATAAATGAATAATTCATAACATCCCCAGCACAATATTTACAAAGAAGTAAATAAATCATATTAAATTCGTTTAATATTTTTCCATAATAAATGTATAAATAAACTTGTTAAAAAAGCCGTCACCATCCAACAAAATATGAAAAATAAAGTCATTTTTAAGTTAAAAAACCGATGAATAATGTTTTTTTCACGAAGTACCAGTGAATTTTACTGTAAAATATATTTACTTCTACCTTGTGCATAATATAACCAGCAGCCATTAATATATTTAGAGTAAAAAAAGGTTGAGAGGAAGTGGCGGAGGAAAATAATTCAGATATGGAAAATGATTGAAAGCTTGTCATCCATCTGACCAAATTTATTGAATTAAAATGATAATATTTTTTTAAATATATTTAGAAGAAATCCATTATTTTTATCTTTTAATAGGCCTGGGCCAAATGTATTTACTGCGCATGCTTGTATACGAGAAATTCAAAAAGTCATAAGAACCACAATAAAAAATTGTATTTTATTATTTTAAGCAACCAAGTTTGGGTGTTAAGTTTATCTGCATAAAGCTTCTTTAAAAATGTAAGGAAAAAGAAAGTTCAAGAAGTTCATATAAAACATAAGACGTTTGGCCTCTTGGCCAGTTTGAGGTGTCGGCGCTGGGTGCTGCTTTCGGCCACATTGTTGATTTCCTGTATTAGATGTTATACCAGTCAATTAAGTGGCATATTGCCACGATATTAGCGAATTTCAGAATTCAATAGTTGAATAACGTGATTTTAAATAAAATTGTACGTCAAACGATAAAATTATGATGTTTAACTGTTATTATTAATTAACACCTCTAACGCTGATAATTATGTTTGACTTTGCCATTTTGTTTGCTTTATATAGTAGTGTTAGTATATTAAGTTTCAGTTTGATTGATTTTAAATAAAGTTTTGAAATTTTGCTGAGTCAACATTGTACGTTAATGGCGTTATAAATATTTTATTACCAATAAAATTCTTTACTTTTATGTGATTGATGTTGGTATCAAGTTATATTTAATTCGAGAAAGCATTTAAAAGTTATAATCAGATAAAAGTCTAGGAACTCGTACATACACTCACACACACACACACACACACACACACACACATATAATATATATATATATATATATATATATATATATATATATATATATATATATATATATATATATATATATATATATATATAATAATCAGCAATATATATTTTGATTAGTGATATATAAACAATTGCGGGTGATAAAATAAAATTTAGCAAATTTATTGATTTTACAGGATTACATGCTTGCCAAATTTTAAATTTTTCTAAACATTTTTTCGTGTTTTATAAATTTTAAATTTTTCGCTTAGTCAATAACGATGGTTAATGATGTCATTAGTACAGATCTTAAGATATCCTGAAGGGCACACGTTTTTTTAATGACATATGAAATAGTGGATTTTTTTATATATTTACCTGTTTGTGTAAATGTACGTATATTATAATTTTTCTAATATGCTTTTTTCCGGGCGATAAAATAATATACTTAATCATACTTACTCGTATTTGTCTTTTGAATGATCCATTAAAAAAAAAAGTTGTTCACTTAAATATCAATAGATTCATTCACATCATTAACTCTATAGAACAGACTATGAGATACAGTAGATGTTTTGCCTAACAATAGAATCCCGCTATGTAATAACTCTACACCTTTACTAGCCTCTCTGTTTGCACAATAACTTCTCTTTGCTCTATAGTAGCTCTACAATACAAACTTCTCTAGCTCTATAATGGAGAAGGATATTCAAAGTATATTCTGTCTAATGGGTTTTGCCTCCCCTTTTATTAGTTGCTTTATATCTAAACTTTGTATTGAAAATCATTTCGTAACGAAATGATAACGATTCGTTGAATCGTTATACAAATTAATATTAATTGTATTTGGATAATTTATTTTGCAATTTTAATAATTAAGGTATAAAATGTTATAGGTTGTATATTTCGTTCTCCAATATTATTCAATCAATATGCATTTGTAGCGTTTTCACAAATTTAGTTATTAGATATGAAAGTACAGCACTCTAGATATAAAATCGAGGTTTAATAATAAAGCTCATTGTGTCTAGCTTTGCATATATAAAGTTGCTAAGTTACTAATCTCTACCTCTGTTATAATTAATAATACTATTTATTTTATTGCATTCTAAATTCATAAGCGTTCTAAATAAATTTAGATGCCAAGTACGACTAAGAAATAATCACAGGGGGAGCGCGAAGGGCAAAAATTGATCGCCATCGTACCTATCGTTTCAAGGAACGTAGATAGGTATGGGAGAACTCTTTCCATACAGAGTTAAATAGTATTGGAGAAGCGTATAGAGTTTGTTTTACACTTTTATGGTCTTTTCACTTTTTTAATGTCAACAGCCTTTAATGCTAGTAATTTTTTATTATCTTTGGATTCATTAATTTATAATCTTAAACAAGGTAAAAATAATATTAACTACTACACTATAACAAAGAACTAAAACTTTAGTTGACATGTTTGCCTGACGATAGAAAGGGTTGTAGTCCTACGATTGCCCGAGGGACTCGCGGTTGGGTTAGGCGACACTATTTTACATTGGGCACTCTGATATGTTCCTTCCCCTTTATATAAGTTCCTTGGGAATAATGGCTAATTATCATCAAAAAATTATAAGTGACATTTTTTGGTGAAAATTATGAGGTTTCACGTTAAAAAAGCTTTAAAATCATTCAATGAAAGTTATACTTATTGATTTATCAAATTGCTCTTCTCAAAATTAAAAAATATATAAATAAAATACACTTCAAATTCGTAAAAATAAAATTAACTATTCCCCTTAGCCTCAAAAAAAAAAATCTAGAGACCAAACCCTAACAGTTAAACCCCCAAACGTAAAAAAAAAATAATAACATAACCTTTACACCCAGGACCCGCGTGTCCGATCAACCTAATTGAGGTTTTTCTGTGGTTTCCCTCAATTTTACAGGCAAATGCCAGGTTGAATCATTAAAAGTCAGTCCATAGACTGTATAGGCAACCTTTTTGAAACTCCTGCAAACTACCTATACAATATAATCCTATTCAAAACACCCCCAAAAATACCTTTTGACAACCCCCAAAAAAATAAATAATAAAAAAAAAAAAAAAAAAAAAAATACCCAAAACAAAAAAATATAAAATTATCCTTGACCCAAACAAACCCCCTCACACCCCAAAAAAATAATCAAAATTTATACCACAAAAATAACAAATAAATAAATAAATAAAGAGGCACAAATTACCCTAATCAATAAATATAATATGGCTCCGGTATACACAAATAAATATTGTATTACTTTTGCCAATAAAGAACTTGTTTAAAAAAAAAAAAAAATTCTTGGTTTTTTTCTTGCTCTTCATTTCTTAATAAATAAATACTTTTAAACTCAATTTATTAAACTTCAACATTATTAAATTAATGTAAACCTTAAAATTATTCTTTTTTAACTCCTAAAACCCAGCTTTTTCATCTTTAACAAAGGCTTCTATCATGTAACTTTTTTTCTTTTAAGGTTTTATTGGTCCAAGATAAGAGAAAGTTGAATGTTAGTATGTTTTATACTTTATGCGGGAAAATTACTAAAACTACGTGATGAGAACATTTAATGGTCTAAAGAAACATGGCCCTTTCTTCTCTTTGTTTTTTGTTACCAATTTTCCTTGCAAGATAAACTTCTGAACTCTCAGTTTTTTTTCTACTTTTTATCAAGTTTAAATTTTATAGGGGTTCTTTTTTGTTATCAAAATAAAATTATTTATTATTTATTTAGAAATAAACCTTTCATTTTTACTAGAATTTTTAATATTTAATTTCGTTTTGTTATAGATACACAAACATTTGTTTTCATATTAATTTTTTTTAGACTGTCTCGTTTGAGATACAAATTTTATCAGTGATACACAATGAAAAATTGTATATCAAACATTCAATGAACCTTGTTTAAATTCGGTTCGGCCCTAAAACGTTTCGGAACTTGAATAAAAACACGATTTGCAAAACAGGTTTAAAATTGTAGGATTCAAAGCATGTTTATTGTAGGTTCTACAATAAAAAAAATCGGATACGGGGTACCTGGGAACTTTTCCTCATCACATGCGCTACGCTCTTCCTCCCTATACTTCGGATTCGCTTCGCTCCGTAATACAAGTCGGTAAATTTATACTACAACACCTCTTCGAACTCGCTTCGCTCGTCCTCAGATAGAAAATACATCCGTTTCATTCCCATTGGTCACCTACCCAGGCACTGACACGCTCGATGCTTCGATGACTATGTCATCAGCGTACCCTTTGGCAAGGAAAGCCTTTACTGTTGGGACACCAGAGTATGCCGACTACCACAAGGCTCCACAATAAAGAAGACGAGACTCTACCCTGCAGGCATCCCCTGGTAACTCGGGCTTCAGCCGTATCTCCAGCCACAGTAACTTTAACACTTCTATTGAGAAGCATAGTGGCTATCCACCTACAGACAGATTCAACACCACGCTCTCCCAGAGAGGAGAGAATAGTTTGGGAAGATGTGTTGACAAATGCTCCTTCAATATCGAGAAAGGCACCAACAACACAACCTTTACTTTGAAAGGTTGCACATAAGCAGCTAAAGTTAAAATCTTATTAACTAGAAACAAGATGTAATGTGCTTTCGCAGGATTTACCAGCTTGATAAGCAAACATGTATGACATTTATGCAACGGCTTGGTTGGCGAACTTGTCTGTCAAAAATTTTCTCCATAGTTTTGAGAAGAAAAGATGGCGGACTTATTGGCTTATAAGCCTTACCCTCCGTGTATGTAAAGGTTTACACTTGTACCAAATTTCAACTGAATTGGATTATTTTCCAATTGTTTACTATTTCTTAACAAACGTACACAATTCATTTGATAATAAACTAATTCATTTGATAAACTAATGCTGACAGTGAGATGAAACTTGGCACATATTAAAGTCTTATACATAGCCACTTGCGTGCTAAATCTTAAATTGATCCCAACATTTTCCGCGTTTTATGATTTTTCGAAATTTTTGCTGAGTCATAACTGCGGGTTAATGACGTCATAAAAATATTTTCCGAATAATACAACTACACCTATAGATTGGATTGATTTTTGTACAAAGTTTCAACTCTCTAGCATAAGTATACTGGGAGTTACGATGATAACAGAGACATACATACAGACAGACAACTTTGAGAAAACTACTCAAGAGGTCTTAAAAACCCTGAAACGGATAACTGTCCTGTCGGTTTCGGATTTTTTTGCAAACACAATACTTTCCCTATATTCCTACAATATAAATAAAAAAAACTTAAAATGTGCAGAATAAACATTAATAGAAACAAGTGATGTTAGATATTTCGCCCAAAACGGGGTTTTTCTATTTCAGTTATTACTATCCCCTCTTTGTTTAGAAGAGCCTTTGATGTATCATATATATTTAATAAATATATTTCCGAAATAAATAATCAATTACTTATCTCCAAAGTCAAGAGGTATTACAAGTTAATGTGACAAATTAAGGATTTGAAGTTATAAGTACTTAAAGAGAGTTATTGCTCAGATTATCCTATTTTCCCCCTATGCCTTGTATAAAATATCAAATGAGAAAAGTTATCCGATTTAACCAACAGGCTTAGTTTGCCTTGGAAGATTACCAGCCTGTAGGTGTAGGTCGAGCTGAGGGGTGCCTGAAGAAAGTTGCCACGTACTACTAAGCTCTTTTCTCAAGTAATCTACACAGGGTATTAATATTTTAATTCTTTAATCAGGAGATACATATCCTTTTTTTATAAAAACCTGGCTTAAGTACTCTTTAACAAGTTGCGTTTAAGGATAATTCTGTTATTCCGTTTCCATTTATTGCTTATTAAGGATGTAAGTTAAATTATTCAATAAATTATTTTTAGTATTTAGGAGCAAATTATAAAGAAGCGTGGAATGTATTTATATTTTCTTGTTGCGTTCAAATGATTAAAATTTGCTATTATATTTGGACAACAGATGTCGTGAACATAAAATCCTAAAACTGTTAACGTATTTCTAATATAACTTGATTGAATGGATTTTTACTTAAATACTTTTCTAAGCTATAGTATTTGTTTTGAGGTTATGAAGGATTCGTGATTTGTATAAGAAGTTTAAGTTGAAAGTATTTTAAGATTGGGAAAGCACTGCTATTGCTAGTAAATTTAAAGTTCATACAGGAAGCTCTGTGATGGTTATTAGAAGGTCCTATGGAATGGTAGTCCTTCCTACATAAATCGAATCACACCATTGGTAGAATTCTATACCACATAGCTGAGTGTAAGTGCATGAGACAGAGGCGGGGATTTTGTATGTTTTATGGGTTGAGTTATAGGTAAGGTGAGAGAGGAAATCATGAGAGGGCAGGTTTTTGCAGCGGGTTTGTTACATGGATCCACGAGAAATAGGAGGTTGCTAAAAGGGATTTTGTGGTTTGCATATATTAAAAAGTTTCTTAGGTGGGGTGGTTTTTTTAAAGGTGACGGAAGAAGGGTTAGAAAGAAAATTGGATGTAGCGGAGTAAGAGTAAAGGATATTGTAACTTTGATCAAGCTGCTTTTTGAGGATGTAAATGCCAGGATAAAAAGGTGCTACAAATAGAATGAGGGACAGCGAGAGCAAAAGGGAGAAGTCTGGAGTGACGAATTGCTGAAAATTCGAATCAACAATTTTGCATTGATAACCACGAGCATGGGTGTTTTTAAGAAATAGTATGTACATATTTAGGAAAGCCCCATTATAGCGGATTTTCGCTCCTCTGAGATCGTGGGGAATAGAAATATAACAATATTGGGAGTTTGAGGTTTGGGGGTTGTGATGTGTACTGGTAGCGTGTTTAAAATAATTCGCTAGAAAATACATACGTATATGTATGTATATATTTATATATATATATATATATATATATATATATATATATATATATATATATATTATATATATATATAAAGAATTAACTATATATCAATAGATAATTTATCTATAGATGAGTTTTTGTGTCTGGACAATTTTATGGGACTCTATATAATTTTCGAACACTCTTTTCGATTGAAATAAAACATGGACTTTAAAAATAACCTGGAATCTATATCTAGCTGATGAAAAATTTATGACATCAAAATTCGCAATAATGACTCAGCAAAAAATGTTATTCTATCGTTTGCCACATCAAATTTTATGTAAACGAATTGCGGATTTTTATTATAACATTATTTGGTAAAGCACTAATATCGTGGTAGTATTCTAATTAAAAAACGACTGATAATTCAAAATGTAACAGGACAGTGTTTGCACTGGAAGGCGCGGGGCAGCTAAGCAGTTCTTTATCGCTGACGCCCAGGATAGCGTCAGCGATGAAGAAGTAACGAATAAACCGAGCCCTTCATAGCCCTTGTTAATACTTATAACTTTTAATACTGAAATTCTTTGTTCTTCTGTTTTTAGAATTATTGTTAAAACACATGCCTAATATTTTTTAATTTAAACTTTAAATTATAAGATTTTCAGTTTAGAGTTAAAATTTTCATAAGAAGTCATAATAAAAATTTTCATGTTTGAATCTATTTTATTTAAATTTTATTACACTAAAATACAGAGAATATTAAAAACTTATAAAGTATATCTCATACCTGTAGTTAATAATATATTTATTATGAGATACTAGTGTGGGGAATGTTAGAAGAAAGCGAGCTGAATTTTAAGTACAAGTAGCTTCTTGCCTTTAGTAGAAAACTATTTGCTTTACCTTGAAGTTCATTTTAATTCCAATCCTTTTCTTTTCCTTTCGTGAATTATCTATTATAATCGTTTTTATTATTATTCATTATTTATATCGTATACTTTTTTATTTTAATTTCGTGTCAAAATAATAAAAGGATTTTTAAAAGATCTAAACATAAAATGTTCATTGTATCTTTGATGTATTTTCTAAAACTATTTTCTATACCGTCAGTATATAATTATTCTTTTTCTGAAGTATGGAGTTTTGGTTCACTTTATTCCATGTCGTACAGAAATGGGGGAAATAGGTGAAACGTAAAATTTGTATCCACTGTAAAAAGAATAGTTTTTTTTGTACGGCGTGCAAACGTTTTTTTTAAATCTTTGTATTTGTATTAAGAATAGCCGAAGACCACATTCTTGTTGTAGTTTAGCCATAGCTCCGCTAAATGGCTTGACTGTTTTAACATGTATGCCATTTAACGTGTATCCTTTTATCTGTTTTCATATATTTCTATTTAATTTGAACTCGAAATTAATTTTAAATTAATTATTTGTATTTATTTGATATAATAGTTTATTATACTACTAAGCTGTCAAATAAATCCTTTTTTTATCAAAGGAACCGTATTAAAAACCTGGTTGTTGTGACGTCATTTACCTAGTTTGCTGAGAAATGTTAAAAAATAGATAAAATAAAATTCAAGGTTTTTTTCGCCTCAGGAATTGTTACTTTTGTTTTTTATGTTTTTGCGCTGAATTGTATGGTACCGGTGCTAAGTCGGTACGATGCCGGCAGGCATGCCGGACGAATTTAATTTGGAATGCTTGTTTCCGTGCTTAACAATCCATCTCGTTCTTAAGGTTCCTATTTATGCTTTATAACTTAAGCAGTTACTCAATTATCAAGCACTACTCGTAATTCACGAATTCCCTTAGAAAAAATAATAAAGGCGTCATGGCGTGAGTCGAACCTAGGACCATGACCCAAATCCGTTTCAAAAGTTCCTGATCACCAAAATTTACGTTTCGCGAAACTTATTGTTAAGACGTCACAACGAAACCAGGTTGTTGTGACGTCACTTGACGGTTTGTTGAGTCAGCAAATGTTTAAAAAAATTGTTGAAAGTCAACGATTTTGGGATCGAATCCGCATGCCACGCAAATTTCCTTTGGAATGCGTGTTTCCGTGCTTAACAATCCATTTCTTCCTTAAGGTTCTGTTTTCTGCTTTATAACTTGAGGAGTACCTTCATCATCAAGTAACTTCATCTCTTTTTTCCTGTATTTTTCAAAGGAAATGCGTTAAAAACCTTTAAGCACTAACTTAGCTTTATACTAGTGCAAATCATGGTGTCCACTGCCATTTTAGAGGCATAGTTTTGTAACAATAGAATAATTATGCGCATTTCCTTTTAAAAATACATAAAGAATGAGTTACGCGTATAGTACTTGATAATGGAGTTACTCTCTAAGTAATAAAGCAGAAACCAGAACCTTAATCAAGGAATGGATTGTTAAGCTCGGAAACGCGCATTCCACAGGAAATTCACCCGGTATGCGGAGGACCACCATAACGAGTAGTGCTTGATAATTGAGCAACTGCTCAAGTTATTAAGCCTAAACCGGAACCTTAAGAAAGGAATGGATTGTTAAACACGGAAACACGCATTCCGATGGAAATTTGCCCGACATACGTACCACCGAACCACAATTTCATAAATACCAACATATTAATAAAAGTATTCCATTTATTTTAATTTTAGCTTTAGTATTAATAAATAATCGAGAGTTTTTTAATTTTTTATAACAACTTCGGATTCGCTTCGCTGGTGCTTCAGAATGTCATAATTAATCAGATCTTAAGGTTCTGTTACCGTAAGGTACGTGGTGTTCGGTCTCTCTAAGGTTGACCTCAGAAAATAAAAAAACACATGGTCTGGAGTCTTATACCCTAAAGTTAATTAATGTTTTATAGTATTAAAAGAGATAGCTATTCATGTAGTACGGAAAGTACTTTTATGAGTTCAAAAGTGCTTATAAAACCTATGTTCATATACATGACTGTCTAATTAAAAAAAATTGTATACAATTTATTTGTCATTCTCTTTATAGCTTTTTTTATCTATTTTAAATTATAATATATTATAAGTATTATAAAAAATTATGAAACTACAATAACATGTATTTTATTATTTTATAATAAAAAACAACAATTTGACAATATTTATAACACTTTTTCATAAGTTATAAATAAAAATTCTTCTATTAAAAAACCTCGGGAGTGTTTTGTGTTGTGTATCATAGAAATATATGACGTGTGGAAGGAGGAAGGGGTGAGAGAGAGGGGAAGGGAGGGTGAATTCATGTAGTGTATAATATTCAGTGACATTGATAGATGACTCGGTTGTGACTTTATTTGTCAAGATAAAAATGACCGATTTTCATACATTCATGCAGGGCTCATACAAACCTTCACAAAACTGTTTTCAAATATTATTCACATAAAACTTACATTTATATTACAAAAAAATATTTCATAAATATTTGTTGTTGTTTATTTAACAATCTGTTTGTTGTTTGATTGTATTTCTTGTTAGAAATGTTGTTGTTACTTTAATCTTTCTAATTACATAAATACCTTGTTTATTAATGAGGTTATATAATTTACCGTAAGTTGAAAAAGTAATTAAAGAATCAGCTACGTTTAGCCGTAACCGGTACAGAGATATTCATATTTAACAGCAAGTGCCGACTGTAATTGACTCTTTGATTACTTTATTTATTTTATATACTTGATTTATTTTAAGTCTAAAACTTAATGTTTTTTCAGTTTTTCAAAGTAACAACGTTTGTCTACTAATTAAAACACTTTATTAAGCAGGGCTGTGATTCGGCAATAATGCCATCTACAGTGCCTAAATAAGTGATAACAAGAATTAGCAAATAATATTAACATTAAATAGATAAATATAAGTCGGGTACGGGGTACCTCGGAACATTTCCTAATCACATCGGATTCGCGACACTTATCCTCCCTGCTACTTATCCTCCAGACTCTCTCACAGAGCCAGAGGAAGTCGAACAGGCCCTTTCTAGGATCTGCCTGGGATAAAGGATGTTAAAGTAGGACTTACGAACTCAAATGAAAGAGGACAAAGGATTGCGATGTAGATATGGCTGAAGAACTAGCAGAAAAAATTGTAGACGCCGGAAAAATAAAAATTGGATGGCTTGTTTGCAGAGTAAGGAGAAGAGCCGTGGTGAAAAGATGTTTTCGATGTTTAGGCTATGGCCACATGGCTCGTAACTGCAGAGGACCTGACAGAAGTAAACTATGCTACAAGTGTGGTTCAGAAAATCACAAGGCCAAGACTGTACCGAACCCGAAAGTGGCGTTCTCTGTTGTGAAAAAACCCAGATAATACCGAAGTTAATCATGTACCCGTACCGGCGTTGTAAAAGTTTTTAGAGAAGCCTTAAAGGAAGCCAAAACAGCGCTATGAGGCTCGAGTTTTTACAAGGAAAACATGCATAGAATAGACTTGCAGACGAGTGTACTGCACCAAATGGTCCAAGAGAAGAAATCGACATTGTCCTAATTAGTGAACAGTATAGAAATAGGGATCTTACTAATTGGTTCTCAGACCTCACTGAAACAGCTGCTATATGGATAACTAACCCAGGGAAATTACAAACCAAAAAAAAACCAGAGGCAGAGATTTGTATGGACTGAATGTATTGGGACAACATTTATATCTTGTTACTTCACCCAAACGAACCCATACAAGATTTTAGAGATAAGCTGGACGATCTCGAGTACCAAATAATGCCAGAGATTAGAGCAAAATCATAGTAGCAGGAGACTTCATGCAAAAGGACTCGAATGGGAATGACCCTACACGGACTCCAGAGGAAGATCACTTCTAGAAATGGCAGCGAGATACAGGCCTCCAAGTACTAAAAATGAAGGAAATGTAAACCACCTTTAAACGGCTGGTTACGCAGAAACAATCCCAGATATCTCTTTCGTTTCAGAATGCTTCGAAAGAAGAATATGCAACTGGAGAGTCCTTGAAGATTATACAGCCAGCGTCACCAATATATTCAGTTTCGATATTAAAGACAAACGCCAGCAGGAAAAGTTAAGACCCGAACCAAACACCAAGATGAACATTAGAAAATGGAAAGAGATATTTTTTTCCATGATGCTTGACTGGGGGGCTTAAAATCGATTAACAGAAATAGAAATGAAGCAGGAAGTGCGAACCATATAGTCCTCATCGAACGATGGGATTAATTACTAGGCCTGTGACGCTCCATGCCCCGCGTCAGACAAGATAAGGGTAAGAAACCGGTAATACTGGTGGACAGACGAGATCGCAGAGCTCCGAAAAAATTGCCACAAGCTGAGAAGGGTTGCCCAGAGAGCCAATAACGAAATCGAAAGAACAAATAAATTGGCGTCTTATAAATATGCACGGAAAGCCCTTCGCCGAGCTATAAAGAAAAGAAAATCTGAGTGTTGGAGACAACTGGTAAAGGATATCGACTCAGACCCCTGGGGCCTAGGCTATAAGATTGTAATGAAAAAACTAGGTGATATGAAGTCAAGTAATGAAAATGGATAGTTCGCGAATGGAAAAAAATTATCGTACACTGTTCCCATTCTCAACCAACTAAGGATAAATAGATCCCATTAGAGATGTCGACAGAATGTCCCCCTTTAACCTCGGAGAACTAGAGGAACGGTTTTATCTATGAAGGACAAAAAAGCGCCTGGCCCAGACGGGTCCATCAGAAGCCTTAAAGGAAGTACTTAAAACATAAACCCACCCTTCTACTGGACATGTACAACTCCTGCCTCAACGAAGGTAATTCTATTCTGAATGGAAAGTAGGGGTTCGTCTCGTTTAAATAGACAAAGGTAGGGAAGACCCTGAACAAGCCTCATCGTATCGCCCTTTATGCATGCTAGATACAGCTGGGAAGTGCTCGAAAAACTTTAAAAGCAAAATGAAGTCCGCAATACTTCATCAGGAGACCTTGCAACCGCAGCAGTTTGTTTCAGATCAGATCTTTTCTACCATAGATGCAAATAAGGCAGATCCCTGAGGCTGTTTCAGCTGCAGAGAATCATAGTTCCCGATGCAAAAGAGTAGTGTTGCTAGTAACATTAGACGTAAAGAACGCTTTTAACTCAGTTAGATGGCGCGACATGATAAAGGCTCTCGAAGAACATTTCAAATTACCAAAATACATGTTAAGAATATTTGAACGATTATCTCAATGATAGAAGCTCCTCTATGACACAAAAGATGGACAGAAAAAAACAAAAATTACAGCTGGTGCAGCGCAGGGATCTATCCTTGGCCAGACTTGTGGAAACATAGTATATGATGAAACTTCTCAGAATTGCTTTGCCAGATGAATGCAAATTAATCGCATATGCAGACGATATAGCAGCATCATCATAGCCCGAGACGCAGAACTGGCCAAATAAAGTTCAACCAAATTAATGAGAATCATTATAAGATGGATGTCTAACCATGGCCTTTCCTTAGCACTGAATAAAACCGAAGCCATATTCTTAACTAAGAAGAGAATTCCTACAATGATCCAAGTCCAAGACGGGAACGACGTAGTCACCAGCAAGCCAACTGTTAAGTACTTGGAGTTACCATTGACGTAAAGATGAAATTCCTAGATCATCTAAAATAGCTGCAGAAAAAACTTCACTGCGAGTGCGGGCACTTGGAAGGCTAATGTCTAACATCGGAGGCCCGAGAGCAAAGCAGAGAAGATTACTAATGTCATCAAGTCAATCTATTATCCTGTACGGAGCAGAAATCTGGGCCGATGTTCTTAGCAAAAAAAGCTACAAAAAATCGTAGCGCGAGTCCAAAGGAAATCAGTCTTGAGGGAAGCTTCTGCATACCGAACGGTCTCCGAACCAGCTGTTTTAGTAATTGCAAGCGTCATTCCCATTGACCTGCTAGCTATAGAGCGAAAGAGAGTGTACGAAAGAAAAATAGAAGCCAATCATAATGCAGTACGAAAAGAAGAAAGAGATAGAACCATGGGGCGGTGGCAACTTTCATGGGATGAGGAGACAGAGGCCGCTGGACATGGCGCCTGATAAAAAGATATCAAATCATGGGTAGACCGAACGCCATGGAGAAGTAGGTTTCTACATAACACAGCTCCTTAGTGGGCACGGGATATTTTTAGGTCTACTTACACAAAATCGGAAGCATCAGTCTTCTGATTGTCTCTATTGCCCTGGTCTCATTGACAACGCGAACATACTTTTTTGATTGTACTAATGGACCAACGAGAGACTAAATCTAACCATGATATATGGGCCAATCACACCGACACCATAGTAAATGTCATGCTGAAACGAGGACTCGTGGGAAATGATCAAATACTTTTGCTGAGACCATCCTGCGAGCTAAAAAAAAGATGATCTAGACAATGTTTTATAGGAACAGGAGCACTATACCAATACTGTAGCTATAATTTATTTATTTATTTTATATTTTTATTTTTTTTATTTTTATTTTTTTTTTTTTTTTATTTTTTATTTTTATTTATTTATTATTTTTTTTATTATTTTATTATTTTTTTTTTATTTTATTATTTTTTTTATTTTTATTTTTTTTTTTTAATTTTTTTTTTTTTATTTATTATTATTATTATTTTTTTTTTTTTTTTTTTGGTCCGGTTTTGAGGTTGGTTCTAGGCGTTGCAGATTTCTTTGCAACGTCTGGACCCACATTAAAGCTCTGACAAAAGGAGACATAGGGGGGTAACATGGGAGGGAGCCGGAAGGCTCAAGATAAGACCTAGCCTGAAGTAATGTGAATAACGGTTCCAGGCTAGGTTTAAGGGGTTTCGCGGAGTGAGTTTTAGTTGGTATGAGGCAGACCCTGAGTCCAACACTGTTGACAGACCGCTGTCTTCGTGCGTAAATGCATTTCTCTCTCTTTTTTGGTAACATTTTTCCCGCAAGAAAAATTTTGCCAAAAAAAAAAAAAAAAAAAAAAATCCTCCCTGCTACAGACTCGCTTCGCTCGTCCTCAGAATATACAATTCGCCAAATATTTACTGCAACATGTCTTCGGACTCGCTTCGCTTGTCATCTGATAGTACATGCATCCGTCATCCGTATCATCCTCAACGGTCACCCATACAGCACTAACCTTGCTCAATGCTGATTAATTATTATGATCCAATAAAAATCATAGATATACTTGTGGTATTGGAACGAAACTTGCACTTATTTCTGAAGTAAATTTATACACTTGTACTAAATTGAAACTCGATTGAATCATTTTCTGTTTTTTTAAAAAACCTACACAAGTCATTCGATACAAATTAAACTAATCCTGATTATGTGGTGAAACTTGGCATATATGTTAGTCTTATACATAGACATATATACTTGTATGTCTTATACTTATATTTGACACATATGTGGCAAATCTCAACCTGATTGCAACATTTTTCCTAGTTTTATTATTTTTCAAAATTCTCGCTGAGTCATTATTGCGGGTTAATGGCGTCATAAAATAATTATTTTTTCGAATAGCTCATCAACAACAGCAGTAAACTGATTTTGTACAAAGTTTTAGTTCTCTAGCACGAATACACTAGGAGCTACGATGATAACGTACACACACACAGACAACTTTGTGAAAACCACTTAGGAGGCCTTCAAAACACCTGAAACGAATAATCCCGGTTTCATCCCGGCCTTTTGTATACCTACGGTATAAATGAGAAAAATTAAAAAATAGAAATAAATAAGTATAGTTTAGGACATAAATAAATGAAAACTTGAACAAATATAAATAATACTTTGTTATTTTGATTTTTGTCCTTAAGGACAAATAAGTATGTATAAACTTATAAGTCATAAGACATTATGTCTTAAAAGACATAAGTATTGAAACTTTGAATGTTTTTTAATAAATCTATAGAGAAGTCGCGTGTATAAATCTTACATTATTTATTGATAAAAATATGATATAACAAAATCATGTATTGGGTACCTAGAACATTTCTCCTGCCTTATCATATTGTCTACACTCATCCTCGCCACTTCTGACTCGCTTCGCTCGCCCTAGAATTTGAAATATTAATATTTTTTTATTAATATTAAAATATTAATTATTATTATTTTTTAATAATATTAATAATTTATAATTTATTTCATCTAGAAAAGACCATTATTATTTAGGAAAGATAAGGTTTTTTTAAACCAAACATCCATCTATCTAACAACCCATCTATCTAACAACCCATCTACCTACGGACCACGCTTGAGCTGTAGTGTTAAAATATCATACATGTGTATGTATACTCTTTTCATTGATAGAATGTACTTGTGCAATTTTTTTTGGATATACGAAGTACAATTGACTTGGAACTCAAATTGAATAGTTTTCGGTCTTTTGATGAATTTAAAAAAAATGTCTATTCGTCGTCCAATAAAACTTCAATTAATGTGACGAAGCTTACTGTACTTGTCATATGTAACCTAATTCATGTGTCTAAATGTAAATGAATAAATTTTTGCTTCAGGTTCCTTTTGTATGTAGGGTATTAATTACGGCAAATTTTCCATTATACCAAGCGTTTTAATACAACAAGTATACCCATGGTTTTTGTATTATCATAAAAGTTAAGCAGCATTAAGCGTGGTCAGTGCCTGGATGGGGACAGCTATGAATGAAACGAATATATGTCCTATCTGAGGGTGTGCTGTTTACATTTGACGAATTGTATATTCTGAGGATGTAGCGAGTTCGAAGTAGGGAGGGTGAGCGTAGCGAATCCGATGTGATGAGGAAAAGTTTCGAGGGACCTTGTACCCGATTGTTTTTATTTGGATACTTAACCATTAAATATAAATTTTTAAACAGTTCTTACGAAACGTACGGAAATTTCCTTATGTTACACAACCCTGCAGGGCTTATGTAGGTAAGAGTGAGAGTAGGCAAATCTTCATCAGGACCTGCGCAGTGCGCAGTTCTCCGCTCCACTACTTAAGTATAAGAACCCTGCCGTATTGTTATCTTATGTAAAGCCGCCACCCGGAGAATAAGTTTATTTGTATGGATACAAAAAAGTTAACCGCTATGAGTGGTAATTTTCATTACGATTGTAAGTTCTGAGGTTTTTGATTTTTTGCAATTTTTGCTGAGTTAGTTAAAGACGACATAGAAAGTATATTCCAGAAAACCTAAAGACTATTTCAAGCTCAGGAGGTCTCAAAAAATCTAAAACATAATTCAGGCAAAATATAAGTTGGATTTAAGTTCAATGAAAATATGTATCAGGTAAACCTGCGGTATTTGTGAGGAAAGTAATAATCAAAAATCAGTAAAAAAAGTAAAAAAGTAAAAATCAACTAACAGTTGTGTTAACATATTCGTGCTATAGTCACTTCTATTAAAAAGTCAAAACACGTCGTATTGCTCCTCATAATTTTAGTAAACGCATTTTTGATCACATTCACTGAACTATAACTATAAAAATGCTGACTATTATCAGTTAGTTATTTATAATTTTAGTTTTCCTACCAGTAAGTATATTTCCTACCTGATGACTAATCAGATACCTAAAGATCTAATCATGCATTGATAAAATCCTTAATATGCTTGAGTGAGCATAATGCTGGATTATTCTACGTTATTAATATAATATATCTAATAATATGTCACATCTAACGCATTTTCATGTATATGCATACCTTTATAATATACATAATATTCACATGCAATATAATATGCAATACTTGTTACAAATAAATACATAGTACGATATACTTATTATGTGTGCAATAATTATTTTCTTATTTTTTAAACAAAGAAAAATATTATTGTATCTAAATTTTGATTGATAATAAACTTATATAGTTGTTAGTTACTAAGTTGAGCAAGTTATCAAGTTACATTATGACCAAGTTAAATAAATATTAGCACAAATATTTTACATTATATAATATATATATATATATATTATATAATATATATTAATATATATTATATATATATATATATAATATATATATTCTTTTTAAATTTTCATTTGTGCTGTTCAGCTCCAAGCCGTGGTCTTCAATGAGGTTCTAGTTGGAGTTCCATGCATTTCTTAACTATGAGTTATGGAAACCTCGGAATTTTTCATCACTAAATCGGGTTCGTTACGCTTTCAAATTCACTCACTTTGCTCGTCCTCAGAATTGAAAAAAGTATAACACTTTTTCAATCGCTTTCCTTGTCTCCAGACAGTAAGTAGTTTCGTTATATTCCCAGAGGTCACCCATCCAGGCAATAATCTCCCTCGATGCCGTTTAACTTTTATGATCTAACAAAAACCGTAGATATACTTGAATTAAAACGAAACTTGGTGTTCTTATTTATGACGTATTGTTTTATCAACTGTGTTTTATGAATTTTGAAATTATTTGCTAAGTTATTATTATTGTTTAGTGTCGTCTTAAAAACAATATATCTCCGGGTAGCACAACTAGACTTAAAGATTGATTTTTGTACCAAGTTTCTACTTTATAGAGTAAATACACTAGGAACTACGATTTTAACATACTCACTCATACATCCACATATAAAAACACACACACAAATATCCACGTACAGTGCATACAGACAAGACAAAAAACTATACTCAAAGGGCATTACAGACTCCTGAAACGGATGATACCGATTTCGATTTTTTTCGAAAACACACAACTTTTCCTAACTATATACCTACGGTATAAATAAGGAAAAGTAATAAATATCTTTAGGAACCACATCCTTCGGAACATCTGTCCTAAGAGTGTGGACAGTCTTACAAAATAGTATCAACAATTAAATTTAAATGTTATGATAACATAAGACTATCTTACATGGATACAGTTGTACTCCTGGTTCCGTACTTGTCCTTAATTACTTATTGTATTACAATAAGTAATACTTATTGTACTTGTCCTTAAATTCTCAAACATTGTTTCATTTTTAATATTTAGCATTTGTAATATTTATTAATATTTATTATTATTGTTTCATTTGTCTAAAATAGCTCATGATTTTCTAATTTAGCTACATAAACTTAAAATTGACGTTAATGAAATCCTTATTCCGAAACTCTTTTCCCTTTCCATTCTGTCCCATTAATTTAATTTAGATAACAATTTATAATAAAATAATTTGACTGTTTTTATTTGTTAACTTTGGTGCAAAATTTGATAAAAATGTTTTAGTATAATGAGATGGGAACTAGAAGACTAGACTAGGGAAAATCGATACAATGTAATCTCCCAAGTAAGATTATATCATGGCTTATATTAATTGCTATAGAAATTAATAGTACTATATAAACACCTTGCATCCTTTATCCTATTAGCCCCTGTAAGGATTATTTTATAATATTAATTTTATATCCTGAGAGAAAAGATTTGAGTTTTTCCTCATAAAATTGTTAAATGATTGGCGTAAAAATAAATCCTAGCATGGTGGGAGAAATCCGTTTCAGAGGTTTCTGCAAAGAGCTCGCACATTAATTAATTTTAGTTAAACAGAATAGCAGATTTTGAAATCGTTCTTGGCATAAAAATATTCTCAGGAGGAACTGGATCTCTAATAAAAATCAGGGTTTTTACCCCGAATAAATGTGACAAATTACAGGAAACCTTAAAAGCAATAAAATCAGTAAACAAATAATTTTTATGTTCTTTTAGGGCGCTGAACGATAATAAACCGATTTCAAGTCGATACAAGCTCTTTGAATAACTGAAAGTTTGAAATTCCCGTAGTTAACAATTAATAAATTAGAGAACGGAAAATAAAGAAAACATTAATTGGAATGCTTAATAAACATATTTTAATTTGTTTATTAAAATATGTTTATTTTAATAAACTAATAAACACATTTTAATTTTAATATACTAAACAAAACCAATAATTAAACAAATGCATTTTAAATCTAAATTGCTACAGTAGGATTGACAGAGTAAGGCTTATGACAATAGAGCAAGAGCATAGCAATAACCGACAACCGAAGAACTTTTGGGGCTCTGAGTCGAACGAATCCGAAATCTAAACTCACCAAGTACTACGATCTACTGGCTCTGGATAAAAAGTTTAAAGCTATAAAATAATTCTGGCGAGGAAGTCCGCTTGTCTTTCCAAGGTTTGTAAATATTTTTAATAAGAATCCTTTACCTAATTTTTAATGCTTTTATCCTTTGTTGCAGGTGAGTGTTGTTCTGCATCAAACACGGTTCAGTGAGTTGTTTATAATCCATATAGATTTCAGCAAGTTGTTGTTTTAACGTTAGATTTTGTTGTTTCTTATTGTTGGCTTTCTCATTGGTTAGTATATAGACCAAGAGCCCAGGGGTGTTTTGTTAATAAAATGTGTAATGGCTGGAACCGGTCTCAATTTTTCGTAAATACCTTCCTAAACAAGGATCTGCAATTCTGCCGACTAGTATCGGATGGGTGTCCCAGGCAGAACGCACTTTAGGGGTCAAAGGTTCTGCCTGGGACACTTATCCGATACGAGTCGGCAGAATTGCAGATCCTTAATCAGGTAGGTATTTACGAAAAATTGAGACCGGTTCCAGCCATTACACTTTTTATTAACTAAACACCCCTGGGCTCTTGGTCTAATATTTGCTATAGAAGAAAATAAAACACACTCAGTCTTAATTATAGTAAGTACTCTTCTTTCGGAAAATATGAGGTACCTCAAGAAAGTAAGTTCCGTTTTAATTTATCTCGACTGCAGGACTGCGATCGAAGTTCTGCAGATGCGCGGTTGACACTCTGTTTCATGAAAAGAAACGCGTGCCATTTTGAGGTCGCTATCAGCTACGTATGCTTTTTTGTGCTTGTTTACAATATCTGTGTTGAGCACTTGTGAAACAGATCTGTCGTTCGTTTCCTTTATACTAGGAAAGTTAAGCCAATTGAAATTTGTCGGAAAATTTGCAAAGTTTACGGATAAAATGCGACGAGTAGTTCAATGTTGAGAAGAATCTTCCGACAGTTAAATGAATCCTGAAGTGAAGTGTATACCGAAGAATGAAATGGGCTTCCATGTTTGGTTCAAGAAAAACTGGTTCACGCAATTGATGACAAGGTCAACAAAATTTGCAAGTTTACAGTTAGTGCTCTCGAATGAAATTTCCTAAAATCTAACGATAATTGATTCAAGATATTGTTAACACAACTTTTACTTTTGCCAATAAAGAACTTGTTAAAAAAAAACAAAAAAAACACAACTCTTAAATTTCTTCAACTTTGTCAGCACTTTAACAATGACGAAGAGCTTAAAGAAAATTTTTCCAACTAGTTGGAGAAACAGGCGCAAAAATTCTATGGTATATGTTGTTCTGTTAAACAACATATACCAACAAAATTTGTTATTTGAAGGCAGAAATGCCCTCAAATTTGATGTAGATAAGTAGTTTAAAATTTGTAGAATTTTGAGCAATAAATAATTTTCTATACTTTTAGACAATACAATTTTATGTAACGAAACTTATTTTCTGGACGCACCTCGTAAGAGTACCTACAAATATTTATAACCATAGAGATACATTACTAGAGGGGGCATAGCCTATCTCAGTACATTAAGAGGCCTGTCGTTGGATTTTTCTTACAAACTGTGTGACACTGCCTCTTACGGAGTCTTCGCTAATTATCCGCAAGAAGGCGCCTTAGACATAGCAAAATTAGCGCTCCTTGTTTTGACTCGTCTACGTTACTATGCAACAATAGTTGTATTTGCAACATATTTTTATAATAAAACAGACCCTAGAATAAAAGCGAGTCCATCTCAGTAATACAAGGAAAACGGCTAAGTCGAATGTCTGTCCTAACGGGTGACCCCTATTTTTTTTTTAAAAAAAACTTTAAGACTCTTAAATAAAGGAATGAGGTTAAATCATTCTGACATGTTTATGGTAAGTTGTTAATTAGATCCAAATTTTGAAATAATAATAACCAGGAGTTTTTGGTTTTCCGATCGCCTATAGGTGTGTTATAAGTCAACTAATATAGAACATATATTACACTTTCAAATTAATAGACTAAATAGTGACAAATTGTTATTATGAAAAATAAAAATCAATTAGAACTTGTGTTAATTATAAAAAATATAATTATAAAAATCGATTAAAACAAAAAATTATACAAAATATTTTCTTTAATAATGCGTCATATATTAGAATGAATAAAATAATTAAAATAAAATTGATAAAAACTTCCTTACTTTTAAAGTGGGAACCATCTCTTAAATTCAATTCGAGAACATTTACATTAGAAAAATTTTAGTTTTTGTTGCATGGGAGTAAAAATATAATTTTTTTACGCCTTTATTTTATATATATCATTTAGGAAACGATTTAAAAAAATAACTTTATTTGTGATAAAGGCTATTTTAAACCTTTTACTTAAAATTTATATTTTTTTAAACGACAGTAAAGTACTTACTGAGCTTTTAGCGAATTTTCGAAGGACACAATAACTTTCGAACTCTTTCTTGGATCGAAATGAAACTTGGTACAAAAATCAATCTTGCTAATGTCCCGAACCCTATCGTTTTTGAAGTATGGGTGACCTCATTAACCCTCAAAATTGACCCTACACCCTCTAGCGCCGACGCCGTTGGTACTAGTGTTTACATATGACTTGGCAAAAAAAAATATTACATAATGTTTTTTCTGCCCAATAGAGCTAAAAAAATTTTTATTACCAAGGCTCTTGCCCTAGAATATGTATGCAGAAAAATGTGTGCTTTTCTGCCTTGGTTGATAATTTAGTTGTAATGTAGATATTTAAATGTTTCAATCATTAAGTTAGCAATTTTTTTGCTTATTTTTAGAGAATTTTTGAAAAGATAAGTAGCATAAGTTTCTAATTGGGCTGTCTATTATGATGTTCTTACTAATCTCAATTATTTTATTAAACAGGATAGATTCATATTGGATTATATATAATTGATTAATATTGAATAAATTGATAAAGGCTTTTATTGTTATAAATAATAGCAGCTGTTAGTAATCCTAGCTTGTTAGAGTTTTCAATTTCAATAGGATTATAGGTTTAAGTCTGTTTTTGTTTTATTTTTTCTATACCTGGGTTTAAAATTCCAATGGTTTAAAATATCATAAATGTTTTAAAAAAGTAAGGTTTTGTTGAAAAGGTCAAATTTTATTCTTTTCTCTCTTGGAAAAGTATTGTGTTCTTCTTTAACACGTGATAACCGAGGTTTCAACTGAATTATACGTTTTAGACATTTTTTAACCTTCTGGGAGGTATTCATCGTGTCGTCGGTGTGCCTTTGTCGGGAATTGTTTATGCGGGTCAAAAGAATTGAAACTGGGTTAAACATATGTTTAGGTATAAAGTAAGCATAACATAATAAGGCTGAGCGAAGCGAGTCAGAAGTTATATCAATAACCATATGGAGTTGCATTTATACGACGATAAAAACAAATTATCGTTTCATTTGTTCAGAAAACATACAATCAAAGGTTTACTTGTTATAATACTTTATATTAATATATTAAGAAAGTTGAAAGTCAATCTTCGTTCGTAGAAGTTTTTGAGGGAGTGTTTACTTACCCAAAATGTGGTAATATTTCGTTAACAACTATACCCTTTGTTCTTTCTGATAGGGAAATGAGAGCTGAAACGTGGAATGTAGCTTAGTACATTAAGTTAAAAGTAGGTGCTGATTGTAAGCTTGGAACTGTGGAGTATGGTTATTAAAACATGATCTTCTAAAAATCTGTTTATAATTTATTACGAATAGTAGAAATGTATTTAACTGAATGTGTTGCCGTCATAGCGGTATTTGGTTATTTACTTCAAAGCTGATAGAATTTATAAGGTGATTTAATTGGAGGGTTTTTATGAATGAAATCAAATTGTTTCTATCATGTAAGGTTATAGTCCAGAATTGACGTCATTGCAGGAATAAATATTCCTGCCTATACCGATTCCTGCAATGACGTCACACGTCATTCATAAAAACGTCAGGTTATAACCTCTGCATGCGTTTGGTTTGTTTACATCGAATTGAATCACCTTATAAATTTCTAACATTTTGATTTACTTCCACTTGATGTTCCCAATATTATTATTTTAGACGTTGACATAGAATGATTTCAATGCCACCCCTAATTTAGTATCCTTTTTATAGAATTTATAGTAGTTATTAAGTAGGGAAGCAAAAGTTTTTTGACTTCAGTCAAATTAATAGCAACAAACGTTGATTTTCCAGTTAGGAACCAAGAGTCTTAGTTTTTATTAGAATTAGATAGTTTATTAGTTGTTATTATTAGAACATTTAGCGCGCTGCAGCTACAAAATGTTATAAGTCTACATATAATAAGGTAAAAAACAAATATTTATCATGTACTTTTTATATTCCTTAATTTATAAATTGCCTTATCCCAGCTTTGGAAAAGTTATTGCTCCCTAAGGAACATTTTATAGATTCCTGTGGGATTTCTTGGACTCTCTTTTTTTATCTACAAATATATTTTAGGGTTTTAAGTAATAATCAATCAACTTTTTTTAATAAATTGTTTAGGCTTAAAAAGTTACTAGCTATAACAAAGCATGTCTAATTTGATATTACCGAGTTGTGCAAAACATGAATAGTCAATATTATTGTGCAAAAGAAACCGAGGAAATGTAAGAAGCAAAATGTTATAGTACATCTTGGAACTGTTCTGTCGACACCTCGACAGATGACATTTGACATTCGTCATTATCGAGGTGTCGACAGAACAGTTCCAAGATGTACTCGGTCGAACAATTCATGGTTTGACATAATGTCATAGTCTTTTTCGTTACTTTTAACTCATCGGAGTGCCGACAAGCCTGGACTTAAAAATTTCATAAAATATAGAATGAAGTATTTACCAGCGACTGTCGGTGCTCTATTACCGCCATCATACTTAGCAAGCAAAACATATATCATTTGGCACTACCATTTGCTAAACTGAATAGTTACAACAATACAATTGTGCGAGAGATACCTAGGAAATGTAACTATCAAAATGCGATGCTGCATCTGAGAACTGTTCCATGTGTGCCCTGATGAGTAAGAAGTTATATCGAGCCATCAAGTATGATGAATATGAAATGATGGAACAGTTCCTAGATGCAGCATACATGTTTATGACGTTTTAAGTAGGTTTCATCATGTATAACTGTGTAACGCTTAAATTCCGCTGTGTTGAAACTTGGCTTAAAAATCAGTCATGTAGTTAAGTTTTACTACCTTGTAGATATTTTTGACCATAACCTATTTTGCAGAGTCGTAAAAATTTAATTTAAATTTCAGACCAACATTATATTCTGCGATCGAGCGTTGCGAGACCGACGTAATGCCACTTATAGTTTTGGAAACGAGCTGAAGACGAGCTAGACGAGTCCGATGTTGCACGAAAAAATACCAGTACCCCGTATCTAATTTTTGAAAGTGCGAATACAGTTTTAAAAAGCTTAGTTCCACGTTTGGCGACTCAGTTAGCTGACTGTATCATTATAAAGGTGTCTATTAAAAAAGGTACTAAACTTTAAAAACTTATGGATCCTAATTACTGATGAAATTTTCATGCTTTCTAAAACTTCTAAGTGCAGAACCGAAAGTAAAACATTTTAAAAGTTTTCTAATTTTCTAATATTGAATTTATACGATGAAGTTTAGGCGTGTTACTAAGGAATCTTGCGTTTACCATGTTCATATTCTTCTCTAACTCTTTAATTATTAAATGCACTAATAATATGCTTCATTCTCACGTGTGCTTAAAGTGTTACCAAAGTACAACCCTGGTTTATAATTAGGTATTTGCAACAATTTAACATATTTTATGGAAATGGAAGAGAATACTCTGCCAGGCATACCTCAAAGTGTATATGTTAATTTTATTTATATAATTATATAAATATACTTACAAGATTGGATTTAGCAACTCCCCAGCATGCCACTCCTGCCCCACAATAAACGAAACAGTAGAACATAGTCTACTAGACTGTACTAAATACAAGACAGAACGGACAAAACTATATCAAGGTGTCAAACTTCAAGATATGCAAGACAATACTAAAAAAATCATGACTCTGCTCTTCTCTAAAGTCAAAAATATTATAAATATACTTAAATCCTTAAATAAAATTAACTATTCCCCTTAGTCTTAAAAAAATCTAGAGACCAAACCTTAACAGTCCAACCGTCAAACGTAAAAATATAATAATATATCCTTTACACCCAGAAACCGCGTGTCCGATCAACCTGATTGAGGTTTTTCTGTGGTTTCCCTCAATTTAACTGGCAAATGCCAGGTTTGATCATCAAAAGTCAGTCCACAGTCTGCATAGGCTACCCTTTTTGAAACTCCTGCAAACTACCTTTACAATATAAACCTATTCAAAACTCTATCAAAAGTATCTTCTGATCTTTTGATAATTTTATATTTTTTGGTTTTTGGTATTTTATTTTTTATATTATTTTGTTTTTTAATTATTATTAAAAAAATATAATAATAATATTTTATATTAAATTTAAAAATATAATAATAATATTTATATAATAAATATAAAATTATCCTTAACCCAAACAAACCCCCCTCACACCCCAAACAAATTATCAAAATTCATTCCACAAAAATAATAAATAAACAAATAAAATAAAAATAAAGGGGCACAAACTACCCCAAATCAAAAAATAAAATATTAATAATTGTATGAAAAAGACTATAAATATTTTGTAATAAGTTGTTTACGTAAACAAGGAATATTATATTGCATTTTATGCAAATATTTTATGAGTGTTGTTTCTCACCCTCTAGCACTACTGAACCCGACACTGTTGAGCCAAGACAAGACAAGCATGAACTGAAAAATCGATTTAATCAGAACTTGATTGCTAAGGAAGAAAGAAAGCATGCCTGTAGAAATTCGCCGAGCTTACGAAATTCAATATTCGTTTTGAAATCTGTTCAATATTCATTTCTTACCCATTAAGAAACATGGTTCCACTCTTTCAACTAAGTTAAAGTTAGACGGAAAGACATGGTCCCTTACTAGGGTCTTCCCTAGGGGGTTGGTGTCTTATGAAGGGGAAATATAACTCATATTAATCAATCAACCTTGTAAATATACATCGCTATGGAAACCGGCTGATGAAACCACAGCGTTCAACATCCTCAATCATGAAAAATGTTTTACATTTTGACAAATATTACATTAATATCTAAACGGTGCGCAAGTTCCATTTTAAGAACTCTTAAGTTCTTTATAAGGAAATTTTATCTCAAAATTATTTTAAATTACAGCGTATTTGTTTAGATATTAAGTGATATAATTAATTAAAGCTTAAGATAAATAGGCTTAATAAATGCTTAGTATAAATAACTTGTGAATTGACGTTATAAGAGCTAATTATTAACGTAAATTAATTTTAAATATCATTAGAGCAACCCATAAAAAGAAAAAATAATGATATATAATACTGCCTTTATTTACTCTCTTTCTCTTTTTCTGTCCATCCGGGCTGGGATCGGAGCACGCTGGCCGTGTGCAGGAAAATTATCCTACTCCTCTGCTGACACATTAGAAGCGTAGAGGATAAATCGCGCTAATTTAATTATTTATATTAGATTATTAACTATCATTATCAATTAATTACTATGTTAACAATTATTTTCTGTTCAATAAAACAAGCCGCCAACTATGATACTAAACTTTCCTATCTCACGAGTAAAACTTCTAAATACGACACGGGTCGCTCTACGGCCCTTTTAAGCGAATTTTGTTTGGACAAAAAATCGGTGTTAATGTTTAAATATCTTGAGAAGTATGCTAGCTACAGGCGTGTTTTGATGTTTTGTTCAAAAACATAATGTCTCATAAAAAATGTCAAACATTTATGGAGACTAGACATGCATGTTGTCATACATAAAACTATGGCATGTGCTATGTTTCAATTATTATCAGGATTAGTAGATTTTTATCTAATTACTTGTATATGTTCTTTAAAAAATCGACAAATAATCCAATCGAGTTGAAATTAGGTAAAAGTGTATTACTTTACGTAATAAATAGGTATACTTAGTTTAGTTTCAATGCGGCAAGTATATTTATCATAAAAACTGCATCCAGTGAGATCAGTGCCTAGATGGGTGACCGCTTGGAATAAAACTAATGTATTTACCATATGAGGACAAGCGAAGCGAGTCTAAAGACATGCTGTAGTATAACTATGGTGATTGGTATATTATTAGGAAGAACGAAGCGAGTCCGAAGTACTAAGGATGAGCGTAGCGAATCCGATGTTTTAAGAGAAAATTCAAAGGTATCCGATTTTTCCTTATCGTTTAAAAATCCAAGATGATTGCCATTTTAAGACGTCATATTAAGTTTGTATCAAAATTTGACCAATTCTTCTAAATTCAAAATGACTGCTGTTTTAAGACGTCAAGTGTGATTTTCGCCAAAATATGATCGGTTTTTCTCTTGTAGGATTTATAGACATATTGATTTGACAAATTGATGTGATTGAGTTGACATATTGCTTTGACATGGACAACAACTTCTTTTCAGTTTTTTGGAAGTTTGTAGTGCTGAAACGTTGACATTTGATAATAAAAGGAGTCGGTCGCGTTTTTACTTATTACAATGCTTCCCTATCCTATTACAGGAGACAAGGAAACAAAAAACACCTCTTTGACTCATCTACTAATGACTTATTTTGCGTAGTATATGTTTTTATGTTCTGCGATTATTATCTTGTTTCAATATAGGCAACTTTATTCTTGCTGAACTTTCTAGCACCGTGGAGTACAAAAGACTTTACACTCAACTTAATTTTTTGCTTGTATATTAAGGAAAAATAATGTTTGGGTTAGATGAGTAGTATTATATAAAGTACCTGAGGTACATATAAACTGAGACAGATTTCTTCCAAATCCTTTTCTAATTCAATTTTTTAACTTGCTTGCTTTAATTACTTTTCTAAATTAAACATAAGCCAATTCTCATATTATATTTTCTCAACGGCGTTGGTTGTGAAAGAATTGTTTTATCTGTATTGGTCGTAGAGGAAAACCAATTGTTTACCCGTCACGAAATCTATTAGATTAAGTGTGACACTACTCTCTCTGTAATTCATTGTAAGACAACACTTCTTTAGAAATTTTTATCTACAAAAAAATTCTTTTTATTCCTTATCTTTGAATCAATATTTTCATCTCTTAACTTTCCTTTCCTTTTTTTTATTTCTCTTAATCCCTCAGTTTCCTTTCCATAATGCTTTTATTCGGTCTACTGAAGACGTCTCAAGGAATGAAAATCAATACCACAAGACACGAACTGTGTAAAACATTGTTCAAACGAACAAAAACTTGTTCACATCGATCTACGTAGAACAAATACTGACTCGCGAAAAAATCTGCTTTAATCGAACTAAGTTCTTTTGCGAACACTCTACTGTTCAAACATGTTTGTTTATCCGTTCTACATCTATCCTGGAATAAAATGTTTTAAGGGGATGGTGTTGAACGTGAGAAGGAATAATTAATCTATGGTTTTATAAAATCTTTTCCTTTTTTATAAAAGCAGGTTTAGTCCTTAAAATGTTTTAACGGGATCAGATTTTTTCACACAATTTAATAAAAAGAATACTGAAGTAATTTTAAACATAAAATCCTACAAAGAATAATAAGCTTTGAAGGTCAAGGATTTTAATTGTGTTAAAGAACAAATTAGACTGTCTACAGAATCTTTTTTATTCATAACACGCGAAAAAGGTAACCATGCTTAAGCTATATGTATGCCTGAGAGAATTTAAATATACTGCTTGATTTGAAACTGCTTTATCAACCTTTTTAATCAGTAAAAGATACTAAGAATAACAGATAACATGCAATTTTATTTATGTTGCCTTTTCATTGGTATTCCTTTTAGTAAATTAAGTTTAGGGGTAGTTTATACTTAGCATTCAAAAATGTGTCTTATCCTGAAAAAGTGTATAAAATTCTCTATTAAGATTATAGGAGTGATAAAAAACTCAATGGCATAACTCTGGCATGGTGATACTCAACCAATGGCAGCATTTGTGGAAAGAGGAGACCAAAGATCGTTCGACATGGCGCCTAGAAAATGACATTAAATCCTGGATGAACAGAAATCACTGAGAGGTAGAATTATTCATTGCCCGGCTCCTTAGTGAACATGAATATATCAAATCTTTCTTGCAAAAAGTAGAAAAACACCAGACTTCTATGTAAATGCATATACTGCCCAGGACTTACTGATAATGCAGAGCTCACTTTTTTCATAGCAGTAAGCACAACAATGTAAACCATAATCTTGCAATGACATATGGACAAGATCACACCAGACATCATTTAGACTGTCATATTAATGAATGAAGACACGTGGGAAAAGGTTATTACTTATGATGAGACCATCTTACGAGCCAAAAAATTAAACCTATATTACATGGCAAAAGGATGATTCTATCATTATTCTTATTGTTTATACCTTATCTAATTTTAGTATTTTTTATCTTTATTTATTTATTTTATTGGTATTACAATTTAATTTTATTATTACTTTTTTAATTTATTTGTTTATATATATTTTTTATGTCCAGGTTTTGTGGTGGTTCTGAAAATTTGCTGTGTCTTGAACTATTGCGAAAACCTTGAATTATTAGATCAGACGATCATAGGGGAGTAAGACGGGGGAGCCAAGTAGCTCAAAATCTTGCCTGAATAACGGCTCCAGGCTTAGTTCTAGAAGTTTTAGTTAGTATTAGGCACGCCCTGAGCCCAACTGTAAACGCATCTTTTCCTCCTTTTAGTGAAATTTCTCGCATGAGACAAATTTCACCAAAAAATATATACATTAATAGCGCTCCGAATCGAACAGCTACATGTAGCAAGGAGTTACTTTTGATATATACCACTTTGCTTAGACTAATAGCCCACCCGTAGGGGGCTATGAGGTTGAAACCTCTCCCTTAACAACCAATACAAAGTAAATATGCTGGTCCGTAATCATGAATTCTTCATTGGTCATTCACACCAGTTTATGCTTTTACCTGTGTCACTTCTGTGGAGAATTTTCATTGGTTTTCATTGGTTTTTTAGCAACCCGGTACATGGTACGTTGCAATTATACTAAAGGCGCAATGTATTATATGATTGCGGGTAAGTTTTTCATCCCCTCCAAAACAAAGTCCTGTGTGCGCCACTGCACGTTCTATGTAAATTGTAATGTAGAGTTTAGAATACCTAACTCTTTCATTTTTACAAGCCTTTTAAGAAGCGTTACTCAATAAAAAGCTACTCCGATGATGTATAAGTTTCTGTTGTTTAGAGAGATACTTTCTCTACCCCTACGGTTGAGCGTAACAGGTAAAAATTATTTTTGGAAATATAATATATACATTATTAACAGGCGTGTTTTCATATATGGTTAAGTAAAGTATTAAATTCTACAAATATAAAAAAATGTTTAATAATTTATTTTCCTAGAATGTGTTTTGCTTTAGGCATATTTTAAAAGAGCAGCTTTCATTGGATTTAATAAATTGAATAAATAGAAATACGTTGGGATTTAGAGTGTAAAGCGGTGAAGGGAATTATTTGCGTGTATGTAGCATTTGAAAATCTGTCCTATGAACTCATTACCCTTGCTAAACACAGAAGGCATATTTGCAATACTTTTTAAATTAATAATCTGTGAATCAATTAGTGTATAAAAAATAAATTCAAGATAAATTACATGTAAAATAAATAAATACAAATATTTGTTAATGACAAGCTGTCCAATATTTATTAATCTAAGCTGTCTATTGACAATTTTTGAGAAAAATAAACTTGCTGAGCTGGTGTATATTGGGTATTACTGAATAAATAACAACAAAGTTGGGGTAAAAAGTTGTTTAAATAGAATGTAATGTACATAATTTTCAAACCTAAATATCAAATTCCTTGTTTGTCCCTTGAAACAAAATATTTTAATCTTAAACTTTGTTTTATACTTATTATTTAATCATTCAGTGTAGTGAATGAATTATTCTCCACAATAAATTATATATTGCAATATAATTAATATGTAATTAAATTATTTAATTAATACTCTTTGTAATACATTACTCACGACTTAATACATTTTTATTGAACTATTTATATTTGAACATACATAAAATTGTTAGAGAATACTAGAACATTATTGATAAATAGTACCAATAAATTAGAAATGGGGATAAGGTAAGGTGGAAGTATAAGGAATGTCAGACTATGGACATCGTCTACTCGATGGCAAGTCAGGTTGCCAATCCTTCGTCCACGTAGAACTCCTGTCCTCAATGGAGTGAGTTAGGCATTGTTATTTCTATAGGTGCCTATTTTTGATAAATTAGAACAAATGGTAAGAATTATTATTGTAATTCACTGATTTTCCTCGTTCTTTACAACTGTGTTACATATGGTGAAACTCAAATATTGAATTATTTTAACTAATATTTAGTTAATTTAATTAACACAATATTGATAGAGACAGGGTATAATCACTGATTTAAGATAAACTTTTGAATGATACTAAAGATTATTGTTTCAATAAATAACGGCTATGGGGTGTCACGGAACTTATAGAAAGTGTTGCTAGAAACGTGTTGCCAGGACTTGCTATACATCCTTATCAAATTGGGATTCGATATCATCATCACCTCTTGGAATCTCTTCTCTCGTTCTTAGAAAATAGAAATAATCTAGAAGGCTGTTCTTGATCGTATCGACGAATCTGACGCTTCAGCAAGACCTCCCTCTCCTCCGCTACCGTGGCGATTTTTGCCTTACATTGGTACTATTTCAGAGAAAGTAGGCACCGTTCTTCGATCTAATGGGTTTAACATCGCCTATAGCAGTGTATGATCTTTACGTAACACCTTATCGCGTTATAAAGATGAAGTAGAGATAAAAGATCGTAGCGGTGTGTATTTACTTAAATACGGACTTGCGATAGCGCCTACTTAACTACTGTACTACAAACTGAACGCAGTTTCTCCACTAGACTTGCAGAGCACTTAGTGCGCAAGAACAGTTGCTTCTATAAACATACTATGGAAGAAGGACATAAAAGTGGACACCAAGTTGCTTTTCTCCACCAAATGGCGAAGGGTAGTAAACTGAACTTCCTTGAGAGGTTAGAAATTCAGCGATTCATAGACAAGGATAGTTCCAAATGTCTAAATGCTCGGAGTGAGGGTGGGGGCAACTCTGTGTGTATTCAAGCGGTGGCAAAGGCGCCATGCCCTCCAGTCAAGTACTCACCTTTAAATACACTGGTTGATTACTAGCCTCACTTTCACCGGTATGCCATGTTTTATTAATTATATATATATTTTTTTAATTTTTATTTGTTTGACACCTTATTGTCGCGTATATTTTAGAATTTTTTGTTTATTGTATTATTTGATTTTTACTTTTTACTCTATTTTTTCATCTTATTAATTGATCAATTGTTTGTCATGTAGGCACTGATGATGACCGTTAACGGTTGAAAGCCGGCTCTATTATATAAATATAATAATGTGTGGAGACACAAAAACTGTTCTGTTTTTATTCATTATTACGACTCTCCACGGCTCAATTCAACATATAGAAATAATATAGTTTATATTGCAGTATGTCTTCGGACTTGCTATGACCTCGCTTGATGATACTTGATATAAATCCTTTAAAACCCGTCATTGAAATGAAACCTATACTATATATTTAAAAACACACACATATATATATAATATATATATATATATATATATATATATATATAATATATATATATATGAGAGGATATACTTGAGCAAAATTTTAACTTAATTGAATTATTTTGAATTTTTAACAATTTCTTTAAAGACGTATACATGACATTTCATGAAACATAATCTAGAGCAGATAATGAGTTTGTTAGTGTGATATTGATATAGGAGTTCTTGCGTTCTAAACATTTTCCCGGGTTTTATAAATTATTCAAAAGTCAATATTTTCAAAATGGGATTTTCGGACTACATTTAAATGTACAATAGTATCCCATTTCAAATCGAAAACACAGACTTTTCAATTTTAACGACTTTAAAAAATGTTGATGACTTAATTTTATAAATTGTATGTTTAAGTTTTCTAAAAATGTCATGTGCCTTAGTGTCTATATGCATAAATAGACATTAAGGGAGATTTTTGTGCCAGGTTTCATTTCATTAGCACAGCAATTTTCAACCTTTGGTCGCAGACAATTATTCTTGGGTTGCAAGAAAATTATTAGTATAAGTAAAATATTTTTAATAAACTTTTTTAAAAAATATTTAGTTATAATTTTGAAAAATTGTATTTTATTAACATACATCTATTGTATTGTATTTTAATAAAAACCTTATTTTATTAATACATAGCCTGCAAAAAGCTGATTGGGGTCTCTGGGTAGTGCGTAGTTGTTTTGGGTCTCAGATAAAAAAAGTTGAGTAACGCTGCACGTCGGGAGTTATGTAAAAAAGCATACAGACAAACCACACAGACAGAAAATTACTTCATAAAAATCTGACCACCGTGATAAAAAATCCACTTAATACCACTTAAGTATTATTTTGTAAATAAATAATTTAAGCGTTTTTCTTATATTCAGAATAAATGCATTTTTTAATATGAAAAATGTTAAAGGAAAAAACTGTCATAACCAACAGACTTGATTCTGAAAAAGAAAGAATTGGAAGGGAAAAAATATAAGGAATGGAAATAATTGATAATACAAAAAAGAACGAAAGAAAGAGAATATTTCCACATGATGAATTCAGCGTAAGCTTGAGAAATACGTACAGTCTAAGTTTGAGTATATTGATTTTTCTTATCAATACTTAGTATGGAACAGCGGTTTTTTAACCGATCCAAAATATTAAGCTTAAGGAAAATATCTTTAACATTTCGCAACATCCCAGGTTTTTTCCACACCAACATAAATAAAAACTTTGAATAAATATCAACAAAGTAGGGAGTTGGAGAAAAAGTTGAATAAGTAGAATGCAAAGTACGTAATTTATTTATGCAAAGCCGAAAACAATAGATTTATTATTGCCTTAACTCACTCTTGAAAGAGGTTTCAATGAGGTTACACAGAGCCCCTGAGAGCCCCCAATACGATGTTTCAGGCCTTTCAATGTATTGAGATAGGCTATGCCCCCTCTAGTATATATCACTATGTTGTTTTACTCCTGGAAGGACAACTTTAAAGGTTTGACATTTCGCTATACTTTGCTAGGAAATAACCTCACGGTATCCGGTCTAGGTACCGAACCAATGCTACGCAACGTCATGGAGCCATGACCCTCATCATTGCCATCATTGCCCCTCATCAGATGTTTCTTTCAGTAAGAAAAGTGATACGTTAAAATCATAATCTGAACTCTACTTGAAGACCCAATTTTCTTTTATTAATTTCAAATGTCATTACCTCTATATTATACACGAAATAACTTATTTTTCAATTAAGTTTTAATAAGAATGAAGGAAATAAATAAATACAAATTTTAAAATTTAAATATATCACACAGTTATAAATTAGATTAAATTTATCAGACTTTCAATTGCTTTGTATTAATGTTTTCATATTTCAACATTAATGAATAAAAGTGTCAAAAAGTTTTCGTATATAAAACATTTAATGTCATTTTAAATTAATTTTAACTTTATTCATTCCAGATTACAGTGATTGATTAAACTTAATTTGGTTTAAGTCGTTTAAGTCGCATTAGTAAGCTTTTAAAACTAGAGTAGAATAAATGATATGGTATAATATGATATTCATTTATAAACTCTTACGCCCTTTGTTTAAAAGTAAATGCACATAAATATTCACTCAATTTTTAAATAAAAAAATCGTTTTAAGAGCTTTTGCCTGCTGTCCGCATGAGACAATTATTTTGTTTAAAATTAACCACTAAATAGCTATTTGTGGGATTTATCACGAGAGCGGGTTGAAAATGCGGTAATGCAATTAATACGAATTTTGCGACTGGATGAACTTTGGTCGTAGGTAGAAACTTGGAACATGGCTGTAAAGTCTTGATACAAAATTTATGTACTTGGTTCATTAAAATCCAAAACAACCAAATTCAAGCTGGTTTAGTCCTTGAAGTCGCTTATGATGACCAGATACAATAACTTTCTGATGACAATTGCATTAGTTCACTTTATAACTCTAAAAATGTTTAGAGTTATAATGTGAACTAATGATCGATCAATTGATCGAAATCGAATTTTTATGTTTTCTTAAGCTGTGGGAACGAAATATTAGTAACAATCGCTTTTTAATTTGTATCTATTAGTCATTATTTATTGAATCTTTTCATTTACTTCATAGGAAACTTAAAAACAAGCTATAATCGAAGATTAAAGCTGGTCATACTTGGCTGCCAAATGGCTGCCTATTAATTTCAATCCTCTAAAGGATTATTCCTAGTAGTGTATTTGAGATTTTATTATTGTAAAATATGTTTTGATAATTTAATTTTTTTGCGGTTATACCTCCTATTTTTGACAGTTGTAAACAAACTTTTCTCTATTACAACAATATGGAAAATGAAGAAAGATAATAAACATAAATTTACTTCATACCTTACAAACTAAAAGTTAATTGTTATCGTATTTTAACTACTAGTTCTTTATGTGTTACTCTATCTGTCGATATTTTCGTACGTCATAAAACGGTTAAAAAATTATATGTTATAAGCCAGGCCGTCAGATTTAGAAAATTTAAAAGTCAAAATTCAAATATATTGACAATGGTAACACACAATCAAAATTTTCGCAGACCTTCAGACAAATAACATGCTAAAAACCACTTAAAATGTCATAAAAATGCCTGAAACTGCATATTTATGACATAAATATGATTTTTTTTTTCATCATAAATATGACGAAACCTTGGTTTCAGATTTTAAAGGTGAACACAATACTTTTCCTATATACTTAAAGTTGTTTGATTAGGAAAAGTAAAAAAACATAGTGCCTTCTTGTTTCTTTTATAATTGTAAAGAGTCTTTGTCTTTTCTTTGTGGACTTACCGATCTAATTAACTCAATCGATCAATATTTTTTTGCTTCTTAGATAAAAGAAGTTGGTACATTTCTAGCTATATAAACATTTAACATAATCAAATAAATTCTTCATTTGCCTTCTCAAAGCAATAGTTATATTAAAGAATCTGTGATTATAAATCAGTTCCTAAAGTAAATACATTTAAAGGGATTTACTCCATCTAAACAACTTCATAGTTATTTCTGTTCGTTTCCTTACCTCTTGTACAATTAGGTTGCAATTCAAATGCCTTGTGAGGTTATTTAAAGAAATGCCGTCTATTGTAGGATTAGGATACTTCTCGGAAGAGGCGGCAGGGATTTGTTACTCTTCAAGTTGTACTTATGAAAATGACCCTTAAAGCTTCTTTCCTCAGAATATTTTGATGTCTCTAATCCTCTCGTGTTATTTTCCTTTTAAATGTTTATTAAATGTAATCTCTTAAAATATTCTATCTCTAGTATGATCTCTTAAACGTTACTCTTCAAACTTTTCTTCTCATACACTGTAGAATGGTGATTTTACTCTTCTATTTTTTATGCATTGAACCCTCACATTGCACTTAATATGTCGCTTTAAATTTGTTTGCTTTGGTAGAATGCTTTTTCATGTTGTGTTTTATCGGATATTTTTCCAAAGTCATTGCAGTACCACGCCAGTATTTTTACTTTTCCCCATTTATACCGTAGGTATATAGGAAAAGTATTGTTAATAATAATAATCTTTATTTGTATATAACATATAGTTTTTACAAATTATTATATGCAATAAATACAAAAAGCGTAGTTAAAAAAATAAACAAGTCCTCTTGAGTTAGAATAAATAATAATTAATTTAAATTGCCTTGATAAAATGAAATACATAAAAAAATTGATAAATAAAAAAGCTACTTTTATATTTTGATAAATTAGCATTAGAAGAATGATAGAATTAGCATAATGAAGGGCTACTAGATCTTCTCCTCATAGCGTGAACAGAAAAAAAATATAGCTGGTGTAGAGTTGTATCATTAAGTTCATACAAAGAACAGAAAAAGTTTTGACTAGTTAATGTAGGGTTAAGATATTTTAGTCTAAGATAGGAAAAGTATTGTTTTTAAAAAAAATCGAGACCAGAATATGTCACCGGAATTACCCGTTACAGTTGTTTTTAAGGCCTCCTGAGTGGGTTTCACAAAGGTGTCTGTCTGTATGTGTTTGTGTGTCTGTTATCATCGAAGCTCCCAGTGTATTTCTGCTAGAGAAATGAAACTTTGTACAAAAATCAGTCTACAGGTGTAGTTTTTATGCTGATTTTATATTATACTGTATGTATGCTTTTAAAATAATAAATAAATCTAGTTGTGCTATTCGGAAAATGTATTTTTTTATGACTTAGCAAAAATTTATAAAAATCATAAAACGCTGAAAAATGTTGCGATCGGATTGAGATTTGCTACATAGTTAGCCCATGTATAAGACTAACATATGTGCCATGTTTTATCTCATTATCAGTTTTTTTATCAGATGACTTAAGTATGTTGTTAAAAAATTGTATAAAATCTAAAAATAATTCATTGAGTTGAAATTCTGTTAAATTATAAATAAGTATACGGTACCTTTACGTAATAAATGAGTAACACGTACCAAGTTTCGTTTCAAGACGTCAAGTATATGCATGATTTTCGTTGAATCAAGAAAATTAAGCAGCATCGAGCGTGGTTGGTACCTGAATGTATGTTCCCGTGGTGGGAATGAAACGGATGTATGTTATATCTGAGGACGAGCGAAGTGAGGCCGAAGACGTTGTTACAGTGTGAATAACGACTTTTATATCCTGAGGAAAAGCAAAGCTAGTCCGAAGTCGGAAAGATAAGCGTAGGGAATCTAATATGATGAGAAAAATTCCGAGGTTCCCCGTATCCGATTTTATTTATTAATGTAGTGGTCTTTATACTAGACTTAGCTGCCTGTTTTTAACAAGGAAATATCAAAGGATACTATCGTATGTTTTGTAACTCCAAGAAATATATTTATTCAATTTGATTCTTCTTTACAAATAAAATATATTTGTATGTAAAATATTTAGTTATTAGAAAATATTTTGTTGAAGGTTTACATGGGTCAACTGTGCTTCCTGTCAAGAGTTTCCTTGATATTTTCGTATTCTTATTACTCCAGACATTCTGTTGAACCTTTTACAAGAAAATTCTCTGACATGTTCAACATCATGGTTTAATATTGACAATATTATTTTAAGGAATCTTTTTAGTAATGTTCTAGATAACATACTAACATTTTATGAGTAATGTTTTGTATAATTTGCTATAAATATTTTTATTTAAAGATGTGATGATTTTATTTAGTTATTTCTTGGAATTTTCAACCATTAAATTGATTTTGATATATAAAATGAATTTTTTATATAGTCAAAATTTTATCACGGAGTTTCTTATGGTTGATAATTTCCCGTTGGATTTTTTACGATGCGATACGTACGGTAAATAAGAAAAGTATTGTATTTGCAAAGAAATCCGAAACAGGGAGATTGGATCTGATTATTATTTCATCTATATAATAAAAAATATTAAAAAATGTATAAAAATTGATGATTTTGAATGAGCACTAGTGGAGTTGTTCATAATGAAAGGAACGAAGAAAAGAGTCTCTCCACAAAACTATTAATTTATTCAAAGCGCTTTCGACCTACATGAGGCCATCATCAGTGCCTGTACAAAAGTAAAAATAACAAATAATTAAAACAGTTAAAAATGTATAAAATCAAGTCAAAATACAGTAAATACAATAAAATTAAATAAATAAATAAAAGACAAATGAAATTACCAGGAATAATTATAAGAAAACAGCTAAAAGAAAGACATTATAAACGTAAAAACTAAATAGAATTAGTAATATTCTTCCTCTTCTTTTTCGACTCAACGATGTCGGTGAGCCGTGATAGACTGGTTGGAGGCGGGGGCGGTACCTTCAGGAGAGCTAGTAGAAGGGTGATCTTTCCCCTCTGACGTTCAAGTTAAGTTCTCCCACTGCTTCCTGACTCCTTAGAATCTCTAATTTCTCCAAGAGTCTAGCTTACGCCCTTTATTTGCAAAATGAAGGAACCCAACTTGATGCGGACCGTTCATATGATCTTCAGCATTAATATGGTCATAGAACCTGCTACCTGTATTCTTTAAATGTCCGAAATACGGGTACTTATGCTCCTACCTGTCTGACCTAAGTACTCCGACTTACAAACACCGCATTGAACCATGTAAACACCACTCTTTGATTTATTAGGCACAGGGTCCTTAACCCTACTCAAATGATTGCGAAGCGTGCTACATGTACTAAAACTCACGTTAAAATTATTATTTTGTAAGACGGAAGCTACTTTCTGGGATAAGGGGCCAATGTATGGAACGGAACACCATCTCTTATCATCTAGTGCCTTCTCTTCTCCCATAGATTTAAGAATAAGACGTTGCCTCTCTTTATTATAAGTTTATCAACAAGGGATGCGTCGTAGCCGTTGTTATTAGCTATAAATTTTATTATAGACAGCTCCTTGTTGTAAGCTTCTGGGTCAAGGTTGAGAGTTAGAAGGCGGTGTATCAAGGCGTGAAACGTAGCCAATTTTATGACTCCATGGTGGTAGGAATCCGATGGAATAATGTTGTCTGTAGCTGTAGGTTTCTATAGACTCATAGCGCAAACTTTTGTTTTTCTTAATTATACTTAAGTCTAAAAAATTAAGACGATCTTCTTGTTCTAATTCATGAGTGAATTTGATGACTTAATATGTTTGTTTAAATAGTCTAAGAAAGTAAAGTTTGTTTCTGGAACCAGTCCAGATACAGAAAACATCGTCCACGTACCTCTTCCAAAAATGAATGTATTTCTTGAATGGATTCATAGCATCAGCCACAAACTCGCGATAGAAAAAGTGCATAAAATGTTGGCAGCTAATGCGGATAATGGGGCGCCATGGCTAAACCAGCTTTACCTTCATAGAACTTGCCGTTATAACAGAAATAGTTTTGAGATAGGCAAAGTTCTATAAGTTCTAAAAGTTCAACATTAAAGATCTTATCACTACTGTGTCGCTCAAGAATAGCCTTAAATATAAATACATTTTTCAGTAGGAACGCTGGTAAAGAGATCAACCACATCAAAAGAAACCATCCAAAACTTATCTGGTAACTGAACAGACTGCAGCGCTTCGGTGAATTCTAATGTATTGTTAATAGAGTCTATAGCTTTAAAATTAGTTACTTTCAAAAATAATCTATTAATATATTTTGCTAGTTTCTCAGTAGGCGATGAACAAAATGAAACAATAGGTCTTATAGGCTCTCCATTTTTATGAATTTTTAAAGCACCATAAAACCTAGGTGCTAGAGGGTTCATTTGCTTAAGACTATTTATTATAATCTTCAGGAAAGACAGAAGATGGCTTGTTCAGTGCAGTCTTGACTTTATCTTTAAATTCATCCGTTGGGTCTTTATCAAGCTGCTTGTAGTTATTGTCCTGAAGAAACATCTGTACTTTACTCTTGTAAGCATTGGTGTCTAAAATTACCGTGCAGTTACCCTTGTCTGCTTTAATAATAGTAAGATTTTTGTCTACAATTTTATTCTTTACGCTACTAAGAATCTTATTTTCTTTTTTAATATTAAAAATCTGGGCTTTATTTAAACTATTATTTTTGATATATTTATTAATATGTCTGGAAGTTTCCGTCTTAATCACGCTGTCAATAGGTAGTGAGTCGATAGAAGAAGCAAGCTGAGCATAATCTTGGTATCTAGGTATAAATTTAGGACAGTATTTAAGCCCTTTGTTTATAAGATCTTGTTCGTCCTGGGTAAAGATTTTAGGTCAACATGTAAATATTTAGTTCTATCCGGAAAAACGTGAGGTGGTATAGAAAGGGGACATGGCTGAACTCGATGACGCTACTGGTGCTGTAGTAGGGATGTTGGAATACGGATCTAATGACGTCACAGAGGGTATAACCTTAAGGTTGTTAGTACTATCATCCACGTGACTCACGATATCAACATTATTATCTCCTTGTTTAGTACTCAGTGTTGTATCTTGTGACAAAGCCATTTGACGTGCGCCAACGTTGGTAGCACTGTTGGACGGTTGAGCAAGCGTAATATCATCTGACACGTCAGTGACGATAGTAGGAATAGATGTTAATAAATCTGTATTAGATACACTAGGAGTAGAGTTAATCATAGATTTTTCTTGGCGTTGACTAGTGATATTGTTATGTTTTTAGTCTGTTTACTTTAGATATTAACCTCTTATGTTTAATTCTACCTTGATCCATACAATAATATTGACTGTTTTCTCAATATTGCACTCGGATCTCCCGTGTATACTCGCAAGCTTACGTCTTATATAATTAATATAATGTTCCACATTGTCCCTCGTTCGATACCATCTATGAAGTTCTTCTTTTAACAAAATATTACAAAATCTGCTCTTAATTTTTGCATTTACCTTTAATTTACCGACGCCAAATCTCAAAAGAAATATAGGAATTAAACAGTAATTAATGCATTGATTAATAAACAAATGCTTTCTCTAGCCATTTCTCTCTTAATTTTCAATTCTTTATATATATTTTCCAGTTTATTGATATTATATGAGTCTATTTCGTTAACAGTTTCTTGACAAATGAATTCAAACTTACTTGTATCGTCGTTGTATGTGCTCAAATTAGCTCGACTAGCCGCAATATATGATTTTGAATGAGCACTAGTGGAGTTGTTCATAATGAAAGGAACGAAGAAAAGATCTCTCACAAAACTATTAATTTATTCAAAGCGCTTTCGACCTACATGAGGCCATCATCAGTGCCTGTACAAATAAAAATAACAAATAATTAAAACAGTTAAAAATGTATAAAAATCAAGTCAAAATACAGTAAATACAATAAAAATTAAATAAATAAATAAAGACAAATGAAATTACCAGGATATTAATTAAGAAAAACAGCTAAAAGAAAGACATTATAAACGTAAAAACTAAATAGAATTAGTAATATTCTTCCTCTCTTTTTCGACTCAACGATGTCGGTGAGCCGTGATAGACTGGTTGGAGGCGGGGCGGTACCTTCAGGAGAGCTAGTAGAAGGGGTGATCTTTCCCCTCTGACGTTCAAGTTAAGTTCTCCCACTGCTTCCTGACTCCTTAGAATCTCTAATTTCTCCAGAAGTCTAGCTTTACGCCCTTTATTTGCAAAATGAAGGAACCCAACTTGATGCGGACCGTTCATATGATCTTCAGCATTAATTATGGTCATAGAACCTGCTACCTGTATTCTTTAAATGCTCCGAAATACGGGTACTTATGCTCCTACCTGTCTGACCTAAGTACTCCGACTTACAAACACCGCATTGAACCATGTAAACACCACTCTTTGATTTATTAGGCACAGGGTCCTTAACCCTACTCAATGATTGCGAAGCGTGCTACATGTACTAAAACTCACGTTAAAATTATTATTTTGTAAGACGAAGCTACTTTCTGGATAAGGGGCCAATGTATGGAACGGAACACCATCTCTTATCATCTAGTGCCTTCTCTTCTCCCATAGATTTAAGAATAAGACGTTGCCTCTTCTTTATTATAAGTTTATCAACAAGGGATGCGTCGTAGCCGTTGTTATTAGCTATAAATTTTATTATAGACAGCTCCTTGTTGTAAGCTTCTGGGTCAAGGTTGAGAGTTAGAAGGCGGTGTATCAAGGCGTGAAACGTAGCCATTTTATGACTCCATGGGTGGTAGGAATCCGATGGAATAATGTTGTCTGTAAGCTGTAGGTTTTCTATAGACTTCATAGCGCAAACTTTTGTTTCTTAATTATACTTAAGTCTAAAAATTAAGACGATCTTCTTGTTCTAATTCATGAGTGAATTTGATAGACTTAATATGTTTGTTTAAATAGTCTAAGAAAAGTAAAAGTTTGTTTCTGGAACCAGTCCAGATACAGAAAACATCGTCCACGTACCTCTTCCAAAATGAATGTATTTCTTGAATGGATTCATAGCATCAGTCACAAACTCGCGATAAAAAAGTGCATAAAAATGTGGCAGCTAATGCGGATAATGGGGCGCCCATGGCTAAACCAGCTTTACCTTCATAGAACTTGCCGTTATAACAGAAATAGTTTTGAGATAGGCAAAGTTCTATAAGTTCTAAAAGTTCAACATTAAAGATCTTATCACTACTGTGTCGCTCAAGAATAGCCTTAAATAGTATAATACATTTTTCAGTAGGAACGCTGGTAAAGAGATCAACCACATCAAAGAAACCATCCAAACTTATCTGGTAACTGAACAGACTGCAGCGCTTCGGTGAATTCTAAATGTATTGTTAATAGAGTCTATAGCTTTAAAATTAGTTACTTTCAAAATAATCTATTAATATATTTTGCTATTCTCAGTAGGCGATGAACAAAATGAAACAATAGGTCTTATAGGCTCTCCATTTTTATGAATTTTAAAGCACCATAAACCTAGGTGCTAGAGGGTTCATTTGCTTAAGACTATTTATATTATAATCTTCAGGAAGACAGAAGATGGCTTGTTCAGTGCAGCTTGACTTTATCTTTAAATTCATCCGTTGGGTCTTTATCAAGCTGCTTGTAGTTATTGTCCTGAAGAAACATCTGTACTTTACTCTTGTAAGCATTGGTGTCTAAAATTACCGTGCAGTTACCCTTGTCTGCTTTAATAATAGTAAGATTTTTGTCTACAATTTTATTCTTTACGCTACTAAGAATCTTATTTTCTTTTTAATATTAAAAATCTGGGCTTTATTTAAACTATTATTTTTGATATATTTATTAATATGTCTGGAAGTTTCCGTCTTAATCACGCTGTCAAGAGGTAGTGAGTCGATAGAGAGCAAGCTGAGCATAATCTTGGTATCTAGGTATAAATTTAGGACAGTATTAAGCCCTTTGTTATAAGATCTTGTTCGTCCTGGGTAAGATTTTAGGGTCAACATGTAAATATTTAGTTCTATCCGGAAAAACGTGAGGTGGTATAGAAAGGGAGACATGGCTTGAACTCGATGACGCTACTGGTGCTGTAGTAGGGATGTTCGAATACGGATCTAATGACGTCACAGAGGGTATATCCTTAAGGTTGTTAGTACTATCATCCACGTGACTCACGATATCAACATTATTATCTCCTTGTTTAGTACTCAGTGTTGTATCTTGTGACAAAGCCATTTGACGTGCGCCAACGTTGGTAGCACTGTTGGACGGTTGAGCAAGCGTAATATCATCTGACACGTCAGTGACGATAGTAGGAATAGATGTTAATAAATCTGTATTAGATACACTAGGAGTAGAGTTAATCATAGATTTTTCTTGGCGTTGACTAGTGATATTGTTATGTTTTAGTCTGTTTACTTTAGATATTAACCTCTTATGTTTAATTCTACCTTGATCCATAACAATAATATTGACTGTTTTCTCAATATCTTGCACTCGGATCTCCCCGTGTATACTCGCAAGCTTACGTCTTATATAATTAATATAATGTTCCACATTGTCCCTCGTTCGATACCATCTATGAAGTTCTTCTTTTAACAAAATATTACAAAATCTGCTCTTAATTTTTGCATTTACCTTTAATTTACCCGACGCCAAATCTCAAAAGAAATATAGGAATTAACAGTAATTAATGCATTGATTAATAAACCAAATGCTTTCTCTAGCCATTTCTCTCTTAATTTTCATTCTTTATATATATTTTCCAGTTTATTGATATTATATGAGTCTATTTCGTTAACAGTTTCTTGACAAATGAATTCAAACTTACTTGTATCGTCGTTGTATGTGCTCAAATTAGCTCGACTAGCCGCAATATATGATTTTGAATGAGCACTAGTGGAGTTGTTCATAATGAAAGGAACGAAGAAAAGAGTCTCTCCACAAAACTATTAATTTATTCAAAGCGCTTTCGACCTACATGAGGCCATCATCAGTGCCTGTACAAATAAGTAAAAATAACAAATAATTAAAACAGTTAAAAATGTATAAAAATCAAGTCAAAATCAGTAATACAATAAAAATAAATAAATAAATAAAAGACAAATGAAATTACCAGGAATAATTATAAGAAACAGCTAAAGAAAGACATTATAAACGTAAAACTAAATAGAATTAGTAATATTCTTCCTCTTCTTTTTCGACTCAACGATGTCGGTGAGCCGTGATAGACTGGTTGGAGGCGGGGGCGGTACCTTCAGGAGAGCTAGTAGAAGGGGTGATCTTTCCCCTCTGACGTTCAAGTTAAGTTCTCCCACTGCTTCCTGACTCCTTAGAATCTCTAATTTCTCCAAGAAGTCTAGCTTACGCCCTTTATTTGCAAAATGAAGGAACCCAACTTGATGCGGACCGTTCATATGATCTTCAGCATTAATATGGTCATAGAACCTGCTACCTGTATTCTTTAAATGCTCCGAATACGGGTACTTATGCTTCCTACCTGTCTGACCTAAGTACTCCGACTACAAACACCGCATTGAACCATGTAAACACCACTCTTTGATTTATTAGGCACAGGGTCCTTAACCCTACTCAAATGATTGCGAAGCGTGCTACATGTACTAAAACTCACGTTAAAATTATATTTTGTAAGACGGAAGCTACTTTCTGGATAAGGGGCCAATGTATGGAACGGAACACCATCTCTTATCATCTAGTGCCTTTCTCTTCTCCCATAGATTTAAGAATAAGACGTTGCCTCTTCTTTATTATAAGTTTATCAACAAGGATGCGTCTAGCCGTTGTTATTAGCTATAAATTTTATTATAGACAGCTCCTTGTTGTAAGCTTCTGGGTCAAGGTGAGAGTTAGAAGGCGGTGTATCAAGGCGTGAAACGTAGCCATTTTATGACTCCATGGGTGGTAGGAATCGATGGAATAATGTGTCTGTAGCTGTAGGTTTTCTATAGACTTCATAGCGCAAACTTTTGTTTTTAATTATACTTAAGTCTAAAAAATTAAGACGATCTTCTTGTTCTAATTCATGAGTGAATTTGATAGACTTAATATGTTTGTTTAAATAGTCTAAGAAAGTAAAAGTTTTGTTTCTGGACCAGTCCAGATACAGAAAACATCGTCCACGTACTCTTCCAAAAATGAATGTATTTCTTGAATGGATTCATAGCATCAGCCACAAACTCGCGATAGAAAAAGTGCATAAAAATGCACTTTTTCATTTTTATGCTGAGCATAGATTATGCTCAGCTTGCTTCTTCTATCGACTCACTACCTATTGACAGCGTGATTAAGACGGAAACTTCCAGACGATTAATAAATATATCAAAAATAATAGTTTAAATAAAGCCCAGATTTTAATATTAAAAAGAAAAATAAGATTCTTAGTAGCGTAAAGAATAAAATTGTAGACAAAAATCTTACTATTATTAAAGCAGACAAGGGTAACTGCACGGTAATTTTAGACACCAATGCTTACAAGAGTAAAGTACAGATGTTTCTTCAGGACAATAACTACAAGCAGCTTGATAAAGACCCAACGGATGAATTTAAAGATAAAGTCAAGACTGCACTGAACAAGCCATCTTCTGTCTTTCCTGAAGATTATAATATAAATAGTCTTAAGCAAATGAACCTCTAGCACCTAGGTTTTATGGTGCTTTAAAAATTCATAAAAATGGAGAGCTATAAGACCTATTGTTTCATTTTGTTCATCGCCTACTGAGAAACTAGCAAAATATATTAATAGATTATTTTTGAAAGTAACTAATTTTAAAGCTATAGACTCTATTAATAATACATTAGAATTCACCGAAGCGCTGCAGTCTGTTCAGTTACCAGATAAGTTTTGGATGGTTTCTTTTGATGTGGTTGATCTCTTTACCAGCGTTCCTACTGAAAAATGTATTATACTATTTAAGGCTATTCTTGAGCGACACAGTAGTGATAAGATCTTTAATGTTGAACTTTTAGAACTTATAGAACTTTGCCTATCTCAAAACTATTTCTTTATAACGGCAAGTTCTATGAAGGTAAAGCTGGTTTAGCCATGGGGCGCCCCATTATCCGCATTAGCTGCCAACATTTTTATGCACTTTTTCTATCGCGAGTTTGTGGCTGATGCTATGAATCCATTCAAAAATACATTCATTTTTGGAAGAGGTACGTGGACGATGTTTTCTGTATCTGGACTGGTTCCAGAAAAAAACTTTTACTTTCTTAGGACTATTTTAAACAAACATATTAAGTCTATCAAATTCACTCATGAATTAGAACAAGAAGATCGTCTTAATTTTTTAGACTTAAGTATAATTAAAAAAACAAAAGTTTGCGCTATGAAGTCTATAGAAAACCTACAGCTACAGACACATTATTCCATCGGATTCCTACCACCCATGGAGTCATAAATGGCTACGTTTCACGCCTTGATACACCGCCCTAACTCTCAACCTTGAACCCAGAAGCTTACAACAAGGAGCTGTCTATAATAAAATTTATAGCTAATAACAACGGCTACGACGCATCCCTTGTTGATAAACTTATAATAAAGAAGAGGCAACGTCTTATTCTTAAATCTATGGGAGAAGAGAAGGCACTAGATGATAAGAGATGGTGTTCCGTTCCATACATTGGCCCCTTATCCCAGAAAGTAGCTTCCGTCTTACAAAATAATAATTTTAACGTGAGTTTTAGTACATGTGCACGCTTCGCAATCATTTGAGTAGGGTTAAGGACCCTGTGCCTAATAAATCAAAGAGTGGTGTTTACATGGTTCAATGCGGTTTTGTAAGTCGGGAGTACTTAGGTCAGACAGGTAGGAGCATAAGTACCGTATTTTCGGAGCATTTAAAGAATACAGGTAGCAGGTTCTATGACCATATTAATGCTGAAGTATATGAACGGTCCGCATCAAGTTGGGTTCCTTCATTTTGCAAATAAAGGGCGTAAGCTAGACTTCTTGGAGAAATTAGAGATTCTAAGGAGTCAGGAAGCAGTGGGAGAACTTAACTTGAACGTCAGAGGGGAAAATCACCCCTTCTACTAGCTCTCCTGAAGGTACCGCCCCCGCCTCCAACCAGTTATCACGCTCACCGACATCGTTGAGTCGAAAAGAAGAGGAAGAATATTACTTTCTATTTAGTTTTACGTTTATAATTCTTTCTTTTTAGCTGTTTTCTTATAATATTCCTGGTAATTTCATTTGTCTTTTATTATAAGTTTAATTTTTATTGTATTTACTGTATTTTGACTTGATTTTTATACATTTTTAACTGTTTTAATTATTTGTTATTTTTACTTATTTGTACAGGCACTGATGATGGCCTCATGTAGGTCGAAAGCGCTTTGAATAAAATTAATAGTTTTGTGGAGAGACTCTTTTCTTCGTTCCTTTCATTATGAACAACTCCACTAGTGCTCATTCAAAATCATATATTGCGGCTAGTCGAGCTAATTTGAGCACATACAACGACGATACAAGTAAGTTTGAATTCATTTGTCAAGAAACTGTTAACGAAATAGACTCATATAATATCAATAAACTGGAAAATATATATAAAGAATTGAAAATTAAGAGAGAAATGGCTAGAGAAAGCATTTGGTTTATTAATCAATGCATTAATTACTGTTTAATTCCTATATTTCTTTTGAGATTTGGCGTCGGTAAATTAAAGGTAAATGCAAAAATTAAAGAGCAGATTTTGTAATATTTTGTTAAAAGAAGAACTTCATAGATGGTATCGAACGAGGACAATGTGGAACATTATATTAATTATATAGACGTAGCTTACGAGTATACACGGGGAGATCCGAGTGCAAGATATTGAGAAAACAGTCAATATTATTGTTATGGATCAAGGTAGAATTAAACATAAGAGGTTAATATCTAAAGTAAACAGACTAAAACATAACAATATCACTAGTCAACGCCAAGAAAAATCTATGATTAACTCTACTCCTAGTGTATCTAATAAGATTTATTAACATCTATTCCTACTATCGTCACTGGACGTGTCAGATGATATTACGCTTGCTCAACCGTCCAACAGTGCTACCAACGTTGGCGCACGTCAAATGGCTTTGTCACAGAGATACAAACACTGAGTACTAAACAAGGAGATATAATGTTGATTAACGTGAGTCACGTGGATGATAGTACTAACAACCTTAAGGATATACCCTCTGTGACGTCATTTAGATCCGTATTCCAACATCCCTACTACGCACAGTAGCGTCATCGAGTTCAAGCCATGTCTCCCTTTCTATACCACTCACGTTTTTCCGGATAAACTAAATATTTACATGTTGACCCTAAAATCTTTACCCAGGACGAACAAGATCTTATAAACAAAGGGCTTAAATACTGTCCTAAATTTATACCTAGATACCAAGATTATGCTCAGCTTGCTTCTTCTATCGACTCACTACCTATTGACAGCGTGATTAAGACGGAAACTTCCAGACATATTAATAAATATATCAAAAATAATAGTTTAAATAAAGCCCAGATTTTTAATATTAAAAAAGAAATATAAGATTCTTAGTAGCGTAAAGAATAAAATTGTAAGACAAAATCTTACTATTATTAAAGCAGACAAGGGTAACTGCACGGTAATTTAGACACCAATGCTTACAAGAGTAAAGTACAGATGTTTCTTCAGGACAATAACTACAAGCAGCTTGATAAAGACCCAACGGATGAATTTAAAGATAAAGTCAAGACTGCACTGAACAAGCCATCTTCTGTCTCTTCCTGAAGATTATAATATAATAGTCTTAAGCAAATGAACCCTCTAGCACCTAGTTTTATGGTGCTTTAAAAATTCATAAAAATGGAGAGCCTATATAAGACCTATTGTTTCATTTTGTTCATCGCCACTGAGAAACTAGCAAATATATTAATAGATTATTTTAAAGTAACTAATTTTAAAGCTATAGACTCTATTAACAATACATTAGAAATTCACCGAAGCGCTGCAGTCTGTTCAGTTACCAGATAAGTTTTGGATGGTTTCTTTTGATGTGGTTGATCTCTTTACCAGCGTTCCTACTGAAAAATGTTATTATACTATTTAAGGCTATTCTTGAGCGACACAGTAGTGATAAGATCTTTAATGTTGAACTTTTAGAAACTTATAGAACTTGCCTATTCAAAACTATTTCTGTTTATAACGGCAAGTTTCTATGAAGGTAAAGCTGGTTTAGCCATGGGCGCCCCATTATCCGCATTAGCTGCCAACATTTTTATGCACTTTTTCTATCGCGAGTTTGTGGCTGATGCTATGAATCCATTCAAGAAATACATTCTATTTTTGGAAGAGGTACGTGGACGATGTTTTTCTGTATCTGATGGTTCCAGAAACAAACTTTTACTTTTCTTAGACTATATTAAACAAACATATTAGGTCTATCAATTCACTCATGAATTAGAACAAGAAGATCGTCTTAATTTTTTAGACTTAAGTATAATTAAGAAAAACAAAAGTTTGCGCTATGAAGTCTATAGAAAACCTACAGCTACAGACAACATATATCCATCGGATTTTCCTACCACCCATGGAGTCATAAAATGGCTACGTTTCACGCCTTGATACACCGCCTTCTAACTCTCAACCTTGACCCAGAAGCTTACAACAAGGAGCTGTCTATAATAAATTATAGCTATATAACAACGGCTACGACGCATCCTTGTTGATAAACTTATAATAAAAGAAGAGGCAAGCGTCTTATTTCTTAAATCTATGGAGAGAAGAGAAGGCACTAGATGATAAGAGATGGTGTTCCGTTCCATACATTGGCCCCTTATCCCAGAAAAGTAGCTTCCGTCTTACAAAAATAATATTTAACGTGAGTTTTAGTACATGTAGCACGCTTCGCAATCTTTGAGTAGGGTTAAGGACCCTTTGCCTAATAAATCAAAGAGTGGTGTTTACATGGTCAAATGCGGTGTTTGTAAGTCGGAGTACTTAGGTTCAGACAGGTAGAGCATAAGTACCCGTATTTCGGAAGCATTTAAAGAATACAGGTAGCAGGTTCTATGACCATATTAATGGCTGAAGATCTTGAACGGTCCGCATCAAGTTGGGTTCCTTCATTTTGAAATAAAGGCGTAAGCTAGACTTCTTGGAGAATTAGAGATTCTAAGGAGTCAGGGAAGCAGTGTGGAGAACTTAACTTGAACGTCAGAGGGGAAGATCACCCCTTCTACTAGCTCTCCTGAAGGTACCGCCCCCGCTCCAACCAGTCTATCACGGGCTCACCGACATCGTTGAGTCGAAAAAAGAAGAGGAAGAATATTACTAATTCTATTTAGTTTTTACGTTTATAATGTCTTTCTTTTAGCTGTTTCTTATAATTATTCCTGGTAATTTCATTTGTCTTTATTATTTTATTTAATTTTTATTGTATTTTACTGTATTTTGACTTGATTTTTATACATTTTAACTGTTTAATTATTTGTTATTTTTACTTATTTGTACAGGCACTGATGATGGCCTCATGTAGGTCGAAAGCGCTTTGAATAAATTAATAGTTTTGTGGGAGAGACTCTTTTCTTTCGTTCCTTCATTATGAACAACTCACTAGTGCTCATTCAAAATCATATATTGCGGCTAGTTCGAGCTAATTTGAGCACATTACAACGACGATACAAGTAAGTTTGAATTCATTTGTCAAGAAACTGTTAACGAAATAGACTCAATATAATATCAATAAACTGGAAAAATATATATTAAGAATTGAAATTAAGAGAGAAATGGCTAGAGAAGCATTTGGTTTATTTAATCAATGCATTAATTACTTTAATTCCTATATTTCTTTTAGATTTTGGCGTCGGTAAAATTAAAGGTAAATGCAAAAATTAAGAGCAGATTTTGAATATTTTGTTAAAGAAGAACTTCATAGATGGTATCGAACGAGGGACAATGTGGAACATTATATTAATTATATAAGACGTAAGCTTGCGAGTATACACGGGGAGATCCGAGTGCAAGATATTGAGAAACAGTCAATATTATTGTTATGGATCAAGTAGAATTAACATAGAGTTAATATCTAAAGTAACAGACTAAAACATAACAATATCACTAGTCAACGCCAAGAAAAATCTATGATTAACTCTACTCCTAGTGTATCTAATACAGATTTATTAACATCTATTCCTACTATCGTCACTGACGTGTCAGATGATATTACGCTTGGCTCAACCGTCCAACAGTGCTACCAACGTTGGCGCACGTCAAATGGCTTCTGTTCACAAGATACAACACTGAGTACTAAAAAGGAGATAATATGTTATATCGTGAGTCACGTGATGATAGTACTAACAACCTTAAGGTTATACCCTCTGTGACGTCATTAGATCGTTATTCCACATCCCTCTACAGCACCAGTAGCGTCATCGAGTTCAAGCCATGTTTTCCTTTCTATACCACCTCACGTTTTTCGGATAGAACTAAATATATTACATGTTGACCCTAAAATTCTTTACCCAGGAACGAAAACAAGATCTTAAACAAAAGGGGCTTAAATACTGTCCTAAAATTATACCTACGATCCAAGATTATGCTCAGCTTGCTTCTTCTATCACTCACTACCTTTTGACAGCTGATTAAGACGGAAACTTCCAGACATATTAATAAATATATCAAAATAATAGTTTAAATAAAGCCCAGATTTTTAATTTTAAAAAAGAAAATAAGATTCTTAGTAGCGTAAAGAATAAAATTGTAGACAAAAATCTTACTTATTAAAGCAGACAAGGGTAACTGGCACGGTAATTTTAGACACCAATGCTTACAAGAGTAAAGTACAGATGTTTCTCAGGACAATAACTACAAGCATCTTTGATAAAGACCCAACGGATGAATTTAAAGATTAAAGTCAAAGACTGCACTTGAACAAGCCATCTTCTGTCTTTCCTGGAGATTATAATATAAAATAGTCTTAAGCAAAGAACCCTCTAGCACATAGTTTTTTATGGTTGCTTTAAAAAATCATAAAAATGGAGAGCCTATAGACCTATTGTTTTCATTTTGTTCATCCTACTGAGAAACTAGCAAAATATATTAATAGATTATTTTTGAAAGTAACTAATTTTAAAGCTATAGACTCTATTTAACAATTACATTAGAATTTCACCGAAGCGCTGCAGTCTGTCAGTTACCAAGATAAGTTATTAGGATGGTTCTTTTGATGTGGGTTGATCTCTTTACCAGCGTTCCTACTGAAAAATGTATTATTACTATTTAAGGCTATTCTTGAGCGACACAGTAGTGATAAGATCTTTAATGTTGAACTTTTAGAACTTTATAGAACTTGCCTATCTCAAAACTATTTCTGTATATAACGGCAATCTATGAAGGTAAGCTGGTTTAGCCATGGGCGCCCCATTATCCGCATTAGCTGCCAACATTTTTATGCACTTTTTCTATCGCGAGTTTGTGGCTGATGCTATGAATCCATTCAAGAAATACATTCATTTGGAAGAGGTACGTGGACGATGTTTTTCTGTATCTGGACTGGTTCCAGAAACAAACTTTTACTTTTCTTAGACTATTTAAACAAACTATTAAGTCTATCAAATTCACTCAATGATTAGAACAAGAAGATCGTCTTAATTTTTTTAGACTTAAGTTAAATTAAGAAACAAAAGTTTGCGCTATGAAGTCTATGAAAACCTACAGCTACAGACAACATTATTCCCATCGGATTCCTACCACCCATGGAGTCATAAAATGGCTTACGTTTTCACGCCTTGATACACCGCCTTCTAACTCTAACCTTGACCCAGAAGCTTACAACAAGGAGCTTCTATAATAAATTTATAGCTAATACAACGAGCTACGGACGCATCCCTTGTTGATAAACTTATATAAGAAGAGGCAACGTCTTATTCTTAAATCTATGGGAGAAAGAGAAGGCACTAGAATGATAAGAGATGGTGTTCCGTTCCATACATTGGCCCTTATCCCAGAAAAGTTAGCTTCCGTCTTACAAAATAATAATATTTAACGTGAGTTTAGTACATGTAGCACGCTTCGCAATCATTTGAGTAGGGGTTAAGGACCTGTGCCTAATAAATCAAAGGTGGTGTTTACATGGTTCAATGCGGTGTTTGTAAGTCCGGAAGTACTTAGGTCAGACAGGTAGGAGCATAAGTACCCGTATTTCGGAGCATTTAAAGAATTACAGTAGCAGGTTCTATGACCAATTATTAATGCTGAAGATCATATGACGGCCGCATCAAGTTGGGTTCCTTCATTTTGCAAATAAAGGGCGTAAGCTAGACTTCTTGGAGAAATTAGAGATTTCTTAAGGAGTCAGGAAGCAGTGGGAGAACTTAACTTGAACGTCAGAGGGAAAGATCACCCCTTTCTACTAGTCCCTGAAGGTACCGCCCCGCTCCACCAGTCTATTCACGGCTCACCGACATCGTTGAGTCGAAAAGAAGAGGAAGAATATTACTAATTCTATTTAGTTTTTACGTTTTATAATGTCTTTCTTTTAGGTTTTCTTATAATTATTCCTGGTAATTTCATTTGTCTTTTATTTATTTATTTAATTTTTATTGTATTTACTGTATTTTGACTTGATTTTTATACATTTTTAACTGTTTTAATTATTTGTTATTTTACTTATTTGTACAGGCACTGATGATGGCCTCATGTAGGTCGAAGCGGTTTGAATAATTATAGTTTTGTGGAGAGACTCTTTTTCTTCGTTCCTTTCATTATAAAAAATTGATTATTATCTTTTAAAAAAACCACCATATCTATGGACTGGTCTCCCCCCATCAGCTCAGGGTGGTTTTACCCTAAAGATGGGGGTTAGTAATGGCGTAACTTTATGTAATCTGTAATAGTATTTATATTGTTAATTTTTGTTCATATACATATTGTTGTACATAGTACATGTATTGTGTACAAAAAAAAATGACCGAAGTATAGAGTAATTGAGTTAGAGAATCCGTATATAGCGGACGTCAGTTATGGCGAGGAAAAGTTCCGAGGAACCCTGCACACCATTTTTTTTTATAATTTTGACGTATAAAAGCGTCCTCTAAAAAGCATCGCTTGAGGAAAGGGTCGGTCACTGTATATATGCAACATACAATTAAAGTCATACCACGGCTGATGACCGATTTTGCATGTAGATAATTCAAATGCTTTTGTTTTTTAAAATTTGTTTAAGGTATTTTAAATATGCAAATAAATGGTTCATTTACTTATTTATTTAATTAAGGTAACTACAGTTTTGTATTTTTATTTTAATTTTCATTTATTGTACTAATATTATTAGGTATAATTATTACGAGATATATTAAACATTAATTATTTGTAGCATTATTATTAATAACATTTTAATTATTTAAAACTTGAGCGAATATTTTTTATTAACTTATTGTGAATAATAACTTTTTAGAAAAGATGTCATCTTTAATAAAGAATCACTTTATTATAATAGAATATTTTAATGAGCTTCTTTTATTAATGAAGAGAATTAAGTCTAGGTTTAAGAACATAAAAATAAAATTTAATGAATCTGTTTCTCACAAAGAGTAACTAATTTATTTGGTCAAATTTTTGACGAACTTTTGTTGACGAATGAAACTTTTGCGATTTTGTTTGAAATTCTTTGTGTCACCAAAATAAGTTAACGTGTTCTAAAAAGTAGTATTTTTAGTCTGCGCAACTAGACTTTAACTTAGCCTTAGTCTAATTTTTGTGCCTAAGTTCCTACTATCTTGCTTGAGAACAGTGGGAGTGTCACAGACGCACACAAACACTGACAGATAGCACGATAAAAATCACTTAGTACGCCATAAAAGTTCCTGAAACGAATGATTATAATGAAATGTCAATTTTGGTTTATTGCAGTAAACACTATTACTACGGTAGTATAGGAAGGTATAAACGAGAAAAAAATAAAAAGGACACTAAAAATTCGAAGTTTTGTGTAGACTGACTGGACAGGTGTAAAATGACATTTTATACCTTGATTGTCAAGGATTGCAAAAGTTCTCGCGTTCAAGTTTTGTAATTAAGTTTAAAACTTTATTGAAAGTATATTACAAGCCTTCTTATCAACTGTTAATTAATTTTAAGTTTTAGTTTCGACACTTCTTAGAAAACCATTTTAGTTATTAAACTTGAAAGGTTTATTTTTTACTCACATAGACCTGTGTCCTCATGACGGATATGTTATTCCGGTGAGGGTCTAGAACTTAAAATTATGGTAAATTTTTAAAAAAACTGATAAAAAATTGATAAATTTCATAATTAAGTTGAAATTTGGCACAGTGTATCCCTTCATAAAGTAAATAAGAACTCTAAGTTTTATTAACTCACGGCTATTACATCTACAGTTTGTTAGATCAGTAATTATAAGCATAATCGAGCGAGGCCTGTATCTGGATGGGGGACCGGAAATGACACGGATGTTTTTACTGTCTTAGGATGAGCGAAGCGAGTCCGCAGACGTATTGAAATATAAATTAGTTTATTTTAGCGAATTTTTAAAGAAAAATAAGCTTATAGACTTATTGGTTTAGACTGTATAAATATTTTTGATTAATTTATATGTACATATATGTATGTACGACATGACATTTTGCCCCTAGAAGTTTCTGCAGCACGCGATAAATTTCGAACGCTTTCTCGGATCGAAACAAACTTGATACAAAAATCGATTTATTCTGGCGATTTTAAATCGTTAAAACTAAAATCGATATTACTATCGATTTAAGTGGTGATGATTAGCGTTACCAATCAAATATGATGAAGAAAAGTTCCGAGGTATCCTTTATCCGATTTTTTCTACTAGTCCTTTATGTTTTACGGGTTCCTGGTATGTGTCATACATACACAACTGTTAAATTTTAAACATTATGCAATATAGCAAGAGTTATGTGTTCCATAGACGTTCCATGTTCCACAACGTCATCAAACTGCCTTAAACAGACGATTATGGGTACTGTTCGTTTTTGTTTTGGAATTTTCCCTTTTAAATACAGTAATAGATAAGCAAAAGAAAAAACAATTAAAGAGAAACTTTTATAATATGAGAAACAAATATGAAATATATTTTACCATATTTTATTATTTATTTATTCATTCTAAGTTTTTTGAAGAAAAATCATGTGTGGGCAAAAACGACGGAATATTATATTTGTTATTTTATAAAATATTAAGTAGTTTAATTTATGCTTAGTTCTTGTTTGTTATTTTAAACTTTATTTTATTATAGTTAGTCAGTGTCTAATAGTTTTAAATTTAATTTGGTCCATGGAAAACACTTGTGAAAATTATTCTCTAATTTCTTTGTCAGTTTGTATTTTTAATTTCTCATCTTTATACCGTAGGTATATAGGAAAAGTATTGTGATTACAACAAAATCCGAAACTGGGATGTCACCGAAATTATCTGTTTCAGGTATTTTTAAGACCTCCTAAGAGGTTTTTATAAAGTTGTCTGTCTGTATGTGTGTGTTTATGTGTGTATTCTGTTGTGTGTGTCTGTCATTATCGTAGCTCATATTATATATAGGTTAGAGGTTTGAAACTTAGTACAAAATCAGTTTACTGCTGTAGTTGTGCTATCTGGAAAACATTTTTTATGACGTCACTAACCCGCAATAATGACTCATCGAAAATTCCAAAAAAATATGATATGTGGAAAAATAATGCGATGGGATTTAGATTGACACGCATGTAACTATGTATAAGACTAACTTATGTGCCAATTTTCATCTCATTATCAGATTTGTGTAAGTATATAACTTTACTTAAGAAATAAGGTTAAATAAATGTAAAAGGTTAACATATGTACTAAGTTTCATCTCATATGAGAATTAGTTTAATTATCGAATGACTTGTGTACGTTTTTTAAAAAATTGTAAAAAAATCAGAAAATGATCCAATTGAGTTTAAATTTGGTACAAGCGTATAACTTTACTTAAAAAATAAGTACACTAAGTTTCCGGTGTTATAAGGAAAAGTTCCGATGTACCCCGTACCCGATTTTTTTGTTTATTAAACAGTTAAGTTTCATTCCATTAGTTTAAGTTTTATTAAATGATTTGTGTAAGTTTTAAAAAAATAGAAACATTCATAAAATAATCCAATTTAATTGTTAAATCTTAAACTAATGAAATGATGATAATGAAATTGGACTTAGCATATGTTAGTGTTATACATGGCTACATGCGTGCCAAGTCTCAAACTGATCGCAACAGTTTTCCGATTTTTTATGATTTTTAGAAATGTTTCCAGTGTCATAATTGAGGGTTAATGACGTCATAAAATATTTTTTCCGGCTAGCACTAACTCACCCACAGATTGATTTCGTAAGTATTAACTCTTTTATAAATAAACTGGAAGCCACGATGATGTGACGCAAACACACAGAGACAACTTTGTAAACTCTATGCAGAAACAATTGTAAAAACACCTAAGTCGGATATTTTAAGTTATAATCCCGGTTTCGCATTTTTTTTGCAAATGCAATACTTTGCATGAACGGTATAAATGAGAATAAGCAAAACACAAAAACAAAAAAAAACATTTTTATTTGTATCCTAGAGAAACCATTTTTACTTTTTAAATAGGTAAGGAATTTAGTGTTTACAAAAAAAAATCCGAAAACGGAGTGTTATCGGTTATTAGTTACTTAGAAATTTGTAATCGACTATCTATCGGTTTAAATCTATACATTACACAAAAATAAATTAACTAAGACTATTTTCCTGCCAAAAAATATAGTTTTACTAGAGTGTCAATGTGCGTTTGGTTATTTATACATAATTAATCAAGAAATCTTTTGTTTTTGTTTCAGGTAAGTCATGCTTCATGATGTTGGGATTTGGTGACATAAAACTCAAATTCAGTAAGTCACGTCAAGCTCACTTGTATTTCTAAAATTCCTTTTTCTTGCTCATAAAGTAAATAAATATTTGGTTTTAAATGACTAATAAAATGTTGCATATTATAATCTCCAAGAATTCCTTATTTCAAACAATTTTCAGCATCCGAGTTATTTTTACAAGTTAAAATATGTTTGCTACAAATAATGCTAGTTAGTGCCTAGCTCTTGTAGATCCTGTCTTGGGACACACATACACACAAATATATATATATATATATATATATATATATATATATATATATATATATATATATATATATATATATATATATATATCGAGTTATAGTAGGCTTAGTGCATCAATTTCTTAAGATAGGTTTATTGCGTCGACGCATTAAGTCTGTATGAATACCAAAAAATATACTCCATACATCTTACTTATTCCCATGTGCTTATTGCTTCGACGCAATAAACCTGCACCTGGATCACAAGAGTAGGGTTATTGCCTCAATTATAAAAGAGTAGTCTTATTACGTCAACGTGCCAATATGCTTAGCAAATAGGTGTAAGCATATAGGTATGACACTAATATACAGAATGGAACGTTTCATATACATCACCCCGACTAACTCAGCTTCTAATGGAGCAATCGCCGTAAGATTGGTATCTACCCCCACTAAATCGGCTACCAGGAGTTTTAAATGAGCAATCATTTTTTTTGGTAATCGTCTTGCAAGTATGGTAATCAGATTGCTATTTGTGTTTTTAGTCGATAACTTTTGAATTTCCAAACTGTAACATACCATGATATGGACTTTTTCTAAAAGAACACTACAAACAAAACAATTTCATACCTATACTACAATATTCCGGCAATTTTTTATGGAGCTATCGTTTGACATACATAAGTACAATGATTCAATGTAATTGACGCAATAAAGATACCAGTTTATAGCTATATATATATATATATATATATATATATATATATATATATATATATATATATATATATATATATATAAACCTCTGAAACGGATTTCACTCTCACGGGTGACACTCCACCACACGAGCCCTCTCATTTGGGGCCAATCATTACCTTACTTATTTTATAAGTTTGTCTCGCAATTATTTTCCTTAAAAACAAACTTGAAAAATTGATTTACATTGTCTGCCAACCGGTCCTGTGCCCCTTAGACTCACGGAGACACTGACCGGGACGACCGGCGTCACATCGACACCGGCGTACGGGCGCTACTCAGCACCACGTACCACCGAGGGGGACCTCAGTCACTTGACCCTGGTCCAGCCTCGGGGACAAAGAGAAGAATACACGGTCGCCAGTCTCTTTAGAAATACTAAGCGATAAAAGAGACAAATCGCTGCAACATCGAAGCTACACTAAGCCTAATCTGAACTAACAGCTCTAACCTAAACGACCAGTAATGATATCGTACTGGCGGCTGATAAAGTACGGCGCTGGCAATGATAACTTGCACAGCGGATGGATTAATGCGATAGCAGTGTGGTACGGCGGCAAATGATCACTTCACCGCTGCTATTTTGGACTGAAAGTGGACTGGCTCAGACACAGAGTGTCAGCCTGGAGTATACGTCGCCAATGATAGCTTGGTCGACGGCTAAATAAAGGATACCCCTTCTGGCAGTGATGTCCTACCAGTCCCACACGAAAGGATCGGAAAGTGGTGTCCTTACCGATCAATGAAAAAAGGGCTGGAAGTCATTCCTTCCAACCGAGACGGAAAAACCCTTGCTATGACCCCTCTCTACTGGCGATGAAACCTCGACCAGTAGCTTGCCCGAAGTGTCAGTAGATGGTCTCTCTACTGACGACTTGAAAGGACTAGCAATGATCTCTTGCTAGTGGATACGGCAAGAAGACTTGCCTCACTGGTAATGATAGCTTACCAGCTGTAGGGAGAAGGGGCTGTCTATGACAACTAGAGCAGCGGGCAAAAGGCAAAGCGGAAGGCTGGCAATGATACCTTGCCAGTAACTTGTCAAACGGAAGGAACCTATAGCGCTAGGAATGGTAACTTCCTAACGAGGCGCTAACCCTTCCCTGGCTGCCAATGATAACTTGGACAGCGGTGTAGACAAGAGCCTAAAGGCTGGCGATGATACCTCGCCAGTAAAGCCGAAACGCTGGTAGATGAATTCTCTACCAGCTTATTAAAGGGCTGGAGTGATAACCTCCAGCTGAGACGCATGAAACCCTTGCTAGGGAGCCCGGTCACTGGCGATGGAGTCTCGACCAGTTACCGAAAAAGTATCGGTAGATGGATTCTCTACCGACAGATTGAAATGGCTAGCAATGATGACTTGCTAGCGGACACGGCAAAAGGCCTGGGTAAACTGAATCGCACTGGCAATGAAGACTTGCACAGCTACTGGTTCAAGAGGGCCGCCTATGATGACTAGGACGGCGGGCTCAAACGCGGGGGCTGGCAATGGTCTCTTACCAGCGGGCGATCAAGAAGGCTAGCGTTGATATTAGCGCTAGCGGAGTAAAAAGAGAACCCAGGTCCCAAAGGGGCCGAGCATGATGACTACTCGGCGGGCGGTCTAAAGATCAAGCCGGGAATGATGCCTTCCACGGCGAGAAGAGAAAAAGACAAGGCTCCAATGATATCTTGGAAGCCGGGTGTGGTCGAAAAGGGAGTCCCACACGGATCTCCTCTGTACCCCATACTACCCCTACGCTAACTAAGCAGGAGGCAGGGAAAGGAGGCCAATAAATAAAGACTACTCCATCAGTTTAACTAACACTGTATTGCAATGTGCCATACCTGCCAGTGTATAGAAAAACCCAGAGTATGAAGAAGGCCCCGTCAGCTATAAAGGAAGAGCTCCCAACCCCAAGGAGTCAGTTCCCACGACTGACTGTGGAAGCTATTGCGACACTGCCTTTTATACTTTTCTGGCATCCCCACCAGCCCCCACTACTTCCTCACCTCAGTGTCTTTCTATACACACGGCTATTACAGGCTGCCAACACTGGCCACAAATTACATTAAATAAAATTCAATAAAAAAATATTCAACTTGTCTTAGAACTATTACTAACAAATTAATCAATTATCATTAATAATTAAATATCATATTGATTGACATATATAATTTATCTATCTATTATTCATATTTATTAATTAATTATTAAATCTTTAATATTAAGAACTAATTCTGGAAGTATGGTAACCTGGCTTACCAATTGGCGGATGTCATGTCATGTTTACAAACATTATACTTGTCATCCATATTTAGTTTAACAAAACAACTCCTAACCTAAATTGATATATAAATGGAACAACAGAAGGGACTCTCTCTCACTTCCCTTCCAGCCAGCCATGTGATCACATCTACGTAAGATATTTTTTATACTTTTTATTTGATGAGAGATAGATAAATTTTAATAAGAATAATTTGCTAATAATTATTAATAATATTAATTTATAAACCAAATAATTTATACTTGTTAAATTTAATGAAATATTTTAATTGTTCAAACTTTGAATAATAATATTTTTTTTCTATTGTTAAATTACCCATTGATGTTATTAATTATAAATTTTCTTTTACTAAAAATGTATTTTATTTTATGTGTAAAATCATTAACTATTTTACCCCCTCTTTTTTGATTGTGTGACAAATTTTGTTTTTAACTTATTTTTATATATTGCAAACGTCACATAATTTTGGTGGAGGTGCCTTAACGATCTTTAATTATTTTTTTATAATTAATTGGTTAGTAATAATTTTCATAATTTCATTCTCTTTACTTAATTTGAAGGAAGACAACCATGTGGTTTTGTTTATGCAATAATAATTAATGCATTTTAAAAAGGTCAAAGTTTGTACAATAATTATTTAAAAGATCATAATACTAGCACATGTTTCAATACATTTTTATTGTTTATATTTTATTTAATTATTTATTATGTATTAATGTCTGATTATAATATTTTTCTGAAATCAAATGCTACAAGTTGGGTTTATAATTTGAAAAAACCAGAATTAAAAAGTTGCGAAACATTTAATATTCATGTTCATGAGTCTTACACTCAAGAAAGATTGCGACGAATTGTTTCTAAATTCATATCGAGTAGAAAAATTTCAGAAAATACTGATAATATACCATCGTCATTAGCATTAGTTCCATATCAGCCAATATTTAAAACATTGACAGATACAGCACCAGGTAATATTAATAATCCTACTACCTCTAATTTACCAGTGCCAGTTAATATACCACATAATATTTTAAATATGGATAATGTTAATTCAAATTTAAGAGGACCTATTATAACTCCTCCATTCTTTAGTGGTAGTGATAATATAGAAAAAGTTGAAACATTTTTAGAAAAATTTGAACGTGTGGCAAAAATTTATTCTTGGTCAGATAATGACAAAGCTACTTATATACCATTATATTTACTTAATACAGCCAGTGAATATTTCAAAAATTTAGAATTGAAATACCCAAATTCATTGACATGGGATTTTATTAAAAGTTCTATTAAGAAGCATTTTTCTTGTGTGAATGAAGATTACCAACTTCTGTTAAATTTAAATTCTGCTAAACAACAAAGGGGTCAAACTGCAAGAGATTTCTTAACTCAAATAGAAAACATGTGTTATAAATTAAACTCAAATATGCCAGAGAATTCTATTGTTCAATATGTTTTAAGAGGCTTAGATCCTATAGTGTTAGATAGAATTATCATGAACGATAATAGTTCATTAACTAAATTAAGAAATAATATTGACTTGTATGAAAACTCTTTGCTGTTTTCTCCCCCGAGGTCTAGTATTGGTACTAGTAATACTAGTAAAGCTTTTACTGAATCAGTTAATGTTCCGAGTGCATCAACTGTTAATTCAGATTTACAATCACAGTTGAACACATTAACAGAAAAAATTAATTCGTTGCAAACTTCTGTTAATAGTTATACAAAAAATAAAGAGCGATCATTTCATTCAAATAATAATAATCGACAATATTTTAATAATAATTATAGAAATAGGGACAATCAGAAGTACCAGCCTTCTAATTCTAATTTTTCTCATAATAGAAGTCATAATAATAATTTACGATCTTATTCTAGTAATTATTCTAAGAAGCAATGTAGTTATTGTCTAAAGAAAAATCATTTCACATCTGAATGTAGATTATTACAAAAACCAAAATGTTTAAATTGTAAAGATGCTACACACTTTACAATTAATTGTAAAAATAAGCCCTCTCAGACAAAAAACGATTGAAGGGGGGAGTGGTGGAGACTCCTCAAGGGAAAGCTGATGATGCTTCTCCCCCCCTCTCTGGTTGTTTGCCTGTTCAGACCTTTGAACCTAAACCCAAAAATAATATTGTTTATTCTTTATTGCCACAATTTAATAAAAATCCGCTTGCTTTAGAAGTTCATGGTCAGTTTAATAATCAGTCTGTGTCTATTCTTTTTGATACAGGTACAAATATTTCTTGTATTGACAGTATACTAATCAAAGATCAAAATAAAATAAAAAGTTGTTCTAATATTTCTATTACAGCTGCTAATATGACTCCCTTAAAAGTGATTGGTTCAATAGAGGCCAGTTTCACATTAAATAATATTTCTTTTACCCATCAAGTATTTGTTATTGAAAATCTTTCCTGTCATATTATTTTAGGAAATAATTTTTTGTTAGCTTACAATGCCAAATATTAATTTTCCAAATAGAACCATTTCATTGACTAATAGTAAACATCAAACATGTACTTTAAAAATGTTTAATAATGGTGAGATTAGCTCAAATACCACAAAATCCTCTAATATGAGTTGTAAATTTCAGTCAGAAAATAAATACTTTTACCCTATTGTTTCAACAATAGATGTCACAATATCTCCTAAAGAAAGTAAATTAATTCCAGTACAGAATAATAATAAATATTCTGACAATGATAATTTAATTTATAATGATCACTTGTTATCAAAGAAACATTTAGTTTGTAATAAGTTTAAAAATGGAACTGTTACTCTTACTAATGCTAGTTCTCAAAGTCAAATGTTATATGCTGGTTCTCAAATAGCAACTGTTATTTTACCAACACCCATTAATAACTCTCAACTTAATTTTGATATCAATTTTATTCAAGCCAAAATTATTTCACCTATTGTAAATACCCCTATTAATTCTCCTTTATGTGATAAATCAGGAGTTCCTATTGATATTAATCCAGATCTTTCATCAGATCAGTATAATCAAGTTAAAAACTTACTCAGTGAATATATTGATGTTTTTGCAAAAGACGAATATGATATAGGAATGGCTAATTTGCCTCCCTATAAAATACAATTATATGACTATACTCCTATTTATTCACCCCCATATAAGTTAAGTCAAACTGAAAGAAAGCTAATCGATCTCCAGGTAGAAAAATTATTAGAAAGTGGTATCATAGAAGAATCTCAAAGTCCATTTTCTTCCCCGGCATTTTTAGTTAAGAAACCCGGTTCAAATAAGCAAAGATTAGTTGTTGATTTTAGAAAGTTAAATAAATCTATTGTAGCAGATAAATTTCCACTACCCCGGATAGATGCCATTTTTGATTCATTAGAAGGAGCCACGTTCTTTTCCACAATTGATTTGAACCAAGCGTTCTTTCAACAACCTATTCATGAAGCAGATAAAATTTATACTGCTTTTGTCACCCATAGAGGTTTATTTCAATTTAAAACTTTGCCTCAAGGACTTAAAAACTCTCCTAGTTCTTTCCAAAGAACTGTAAATCGGTTATTCTCTAGTCTACTGTACAAAGATGTTGTTGTCTATATTGACGATATAATTTCCTATAATTCCTCATTTGAATCAAAACTTAAAAGTTTAGAACAAGTCTTAAAAATATTGCGTTCAGCAAATCTCAAAATTAAGACAACAAAGTGTCATTTTTTCTATAGAAAAAATAAACATATTAGGACACAGTATTTCTGATAAAGGCATCAGCCCTCTTTCTACAAATATAAATGCCATACAAAATTTCCCCAAACCGAAAACTTTGCGAGATGTACGTTCCTTTTTAGGAATGACGGGCTATTACAGAAAATATATCTATAAATATTCTGATATTGCTTTCCCACTAACGGAACTTACTAAATCTGATCCTAATAAACCTTTAGAATGGACAGAAGAGCATAATATTTCATTTGAAACTTTAAAATCTAAATTGATAAATCCACCAGTGCTAATCATTACAATGAGAATAGATATACTGCCATTCATACTGATGCTAGTAAGACTGGCATAGCAGGAACTCTCAGTCAATATGACAATAATAATGAATTGCATCCTGTGGCTTATGTGAGTCGCAAGCTTACTCCTATCGAGCAGAGGTGGAGTACCAGTGAAATTGAGCTTTTAAGTATAGTTTATTGTTTAAACTACTGGCGTCCATATGTTTATGGTAAAAAAATTACAATTTATAATGACCACATTAGTCTGAAATATTATCAAAATTTTAAACATGTGAGTTCACGTCTAAATAGACTTGCTATGAAATTAATAGACTACGATTTTGATATAGTTCATAAACCAGGTTCCTCTATGAAAGCTGTTGATGCTATGTCTCGCTATCCAGCTAATAACTGTGATGAACCAAATACTGAAATAGTAACTGCTATAAGAACAGCGAATATTCATTTATTACAACAACAAGATCCATTTCTAAAGAATATTTACTTGGCCAAATTAGATCCAGATAATTCATCAAAAAGTTCAGTAAGACAATCTAGATTATATACTATAGACGAAAATAATATTTTATATTACAAACAATATTATCCATGGAACAAAGAAACTAAACTTGTTCTAGCTGTTCCAGAATCTTTGAAACATGATATCCTTCAAGCTTACCATGATTCCTTATCAGGTTCACATCTAGGTATTGCAAAAACTTATAAGAAAATTATTGATAATTACTATTGGCCTAAAGTTAAACAAGATGTTCAAAAGTATATTTCTACTTGCCCCAGTTGCCAAGTCATCAAGAAACCTAAAACGTTAAAACCTGGAAAACTCAAACCGATCCAAGTTTCAACTAAACCATGGCACCATATTATATTAGATTACCTAGGGCCATTGCCTAGTGCCGATAAAAAGAAATATGTATTGATAGCAACTTGCACTACAACTAAGTATGTTATTGCAAAGCCTGTCACATCGGCTGATTCTAAAAATACTGTTAATTTTCTCATGACCTTATTTACCACTTTTGGTCCTTGTAAAATAATGTCATCGGACCGAGGAAGTCATTTTATGGCAGAAACTGTCAAAGATTTTAATAAAGCCTGGGGTGTTCTACAGAAATTTAGTTCGGCTTACAACCCGGCTTCTCAGGGTTTAGTAGAACGATTTAATCACACTATTTGTGACATGTTATCACACTACGTAAATGACAATCAAACTAATTGGCCGAAATTAGTGCCTCATGTTGTGTTTCGTTACAATACAAGCATCCAAGCTTCCACAGGCTATACTCCATTTTATTTAATGTACGGATTTAATCCAAACAATATTATTGACTTTTCTTTATTAACTAAAGATATTGACCACGACCTTCTGAAAGAATTAAAGAAAGTAAATGAAGTGAGACAAACAATTCCTAATATTATAATTAAGGTCCAGGAAAAACAGAAGAGTCGATACGATTCTAATCATTCTGATAAAACCTATCAAACTGGTGATTTAGTATTAATTGAAAACTATCAATATTCCCCTAATGTGTCTAAAAAGTTATCACCGAAATATAAAGGACCCTACAGGGTTTTGAGAAAACTTAGCGATCAAAACTATGAAATAGAAATTTTAAAATATGGCTCTTTACAAACAGATGTTTTTCATATAAAAGGCTGAAACCCTATTTTTCAAGATAAAAGTTTTAAAAATAGAGAATTTAGTTATACTTTATATTAGTGTTTGGTTTGTTATAAGTAAAAATATTTTTGTTTAAAATTTCATAAAATATATGAATTATAATATTATAAAAATAAATGAAAGAATGTATAAAAACTATAGTAAGTGATAAGTAGTATTATGCATTAATCAAGGACCCAGATTGTTGTATAATACTATACTTATTTAATTTGGTTAAAATCTTCTGTTTCGTTCAGCAGCCTGATCAACTGTTGCCCTAAACAGAAGTTTCATACTAAAAACTTCACTATGGTTTAGTTTATTTTCTTTTAAGTTAAATATTTATATTATGAATATAATGTATTATTATTATTTAAATATGTATTCAAATATATGTATGTTAAATATATGTATTAGCAATAAATAAAATAAATATAAATTATGTATTATAAATATAAATAAAATTATTGTTAGTATTAATTGTTTAAATATTACTTAATGTAAATAAAATTGTTTACTAGAGATTACATTTCATAAAAATGCAAAATAGTAAAAAAAAATATTCAAAATTTAATTTTTTTTTTATATTCTAATGTTGTTAAAAAATATAACCAATTTCTCTCATCTTTTAATTTTAAATATAAATGAAAACTCTCTCATCAAATTGTAATTGTAAATTTACTTTTATATCTCTCATTCTTAAAATTTAATGAATATGGCTATTTAAACTATTAATATGGCTATTGCGAATTTATAATGCTGGTACGTAGCTGAAGAAGAAGGAACCTTTTACAAACATTTTAAAGAAGAAATTTTAAAGAAGATTAACTTAAAAGAAGAAGATTCAGTTTAGAAAGAAAAACATCATGAAACACTTTGGAATTCTGGTGTTAGAGCTGATTGCTGATTCGAATTTCCATGATAGTCATCATCAGGCCATGGAAGGCCTGACTTTTCAAGTAAGGAGGAATCTGTCATGTTTACAAACATTATACTTGTCATCCATATTTAGTTTAACAAAACAACTCCTAACCTAAATTGATATATAAATGGAACAACAGAAGGGACTCTCTCTCACTTCCCTTCCAGCCAGCCATGTGATCACATCTACGTAAGATATTTTTATACTTTTTATTTGATGAGAGATAGATAAATTCTAAATAAGAATAATTTACTAATAATTGTTAATAATATTAAATTTATAAACCAAATAATATTATACTTGTTAAATTTAATGAAATATTTAATTGTTCAAACTTTGAATAATAATATTTTTTTGCTATTGTTAAATTAGCCCATTGATGTTAATTAATTATAAATTTTCTTTTACTAAAAATGTATTTTATTTTATGTGTAAAATCATTAACTATTTTACCCCCTCTTTTTTGATTGTGTGACAAATTTTGTTTTTAACTTATTTTTATATATTGCAAACGTCACAACATTAAAAAAATAGAGTTACATTATTAGTATTAACCTCAGTAAATTAACTAAATTCTGTAGACGAATCGAACTATAAATCCAAGTTAGTGGAGTTTTGACCTTAAAAGAAATAAATCCATACATAGAATTCGATTTCAAACCCGTCGTTTATTTATTACATGGTTGTAGTTTGGGTTTGATTTAAACATTATCAATAATGTAAAAGGTTATAATGTATCGGTGGGTAAGGTTATATTAGTTAAGAGTAATGTGTATAGGTATCCAAAAACCTGTTTGTATTGATTCCTTATTTCAGTTATATAAATGACTTGTGAGTTACTGAGTTTTGAGCTTTGAATTTCAAATTTATCCCATACTTTACCATCAAAAACTTCCAAGGTTGTTTTGATGTAGGAAAGGTTTCCTTTTGGTATATTCCTTAATTGTTGAGTTGTGACGTCAAGCTTCATTTCACTTTTTCAAGGGATTGTTACTAGACGTGATTTTTTGTACTAACATAAGAACTTACCAATATTCAAGATGGATTAAAAGTTCACTCCCTCCCTATTACATTTTAAAGCTCTAGTCATAAATTAATGAAACATAATTTGTACTGATTAATATTAGTGTGGGTCTCCATTATTGTATAAATAGGTGATAAGTGCACTATAAGAGACTAGTTTTAGTTTATTAGGTAACTATATTTCACTACATCCTCGTAGCATATTCATGTTAATCTAAAAAATAAGAAATAGAGAAAAAGAAACCAATTGTACTAAGTTAAAAGAAAAAAATACATAAGATTTATTATGTTGAAAAGAAAAATATGAATACTTACAGAATTAAAAATAACGATCAAATAAAAGAGTTTTTAATTAAAATTTTTCGTAAATTAATTATTTACAAGTCCTCCTAAACAAATCAAATCAAGGTAAAAAATGAGGGTCTGGTTTAAAATTAATATATTATAGTAAGGTAAGAAACATTCAGAAAAATAGAAAGTAAAACTTATCATAAGTTTTAAACTTATCATTAACTATACATATTAAAGGATGCTACAATTAGGTTCTTTATCTTTTTTTAATTGTTTTAATTTTAACATTTACAAATAATTCAGAACAATATATAAATAAATAACTTCTTATATATGTATTGAACATGACACTTCTTTAGATTAGATGACCCCTTCTATTAATATTTATAGTTCACCACCTAAGAATATTCACACATAATTCACTTTGTTTCTTATTTTTTTAGATTAACATGAATATTCTACGAGAATGTAGTGAAATATAGTTACCTCATAGTGCCTCTTATAAGTTACCTTACCTAATATACTCTTACAGTGCCCTTATCACCTATTTATTTCATAATTTGTATTTTTTCGTGCAAAGGGAACTTTCTTTGGTGGTGTGGTTGAATTCGGGTGTCGCATTCTACTCAGAATTTAGCGAAAAAATAGAAAAATATAAATTAAAAAGTTATATTTTTATTGGGGTATTTAGGTTCTATGGATCAATGCAAGACGTTTTGACGTTTTGCTCTGCGTATATGTTTGGCTAAGAATAATATTTTGGTAGTAATAAGGTCCAAAGTGTACAAATAGGACATTTATCCCAAAATTGATGCTGAAGTATTTACATTACAAAGATTTGCCAAAATTAAAAATGCCTTGTTTTTGTCTTAAGAATACATATGTTCATTGCCTTACCCTCATTTTGAGGCATTTATAGTCACTAGTATTGCTAGTTAATAGTTCCGTCCAGATTTTAGACTAGTAGGTTTTGTCCAAATGTTAGACTTTGGGCGCTTATTTCTGCCAGAATAGAGGCCAAAGAAAAAAATTACAATGGGCAAAATATCTAGTATTGATACCTAAAACCCAAAAATCCCAATAAAAGTATAATAATAATAATAAACAATAAAAATATTATTGAAATAATATTATTCAATAAAACTAACAACTTTAATTAACAATAGAAGTATACCTTTCAATAAACGTTTTTCAATTTTTCCGCAAAATTCAGTGTTGTATGCAAATTTAACTACACAACCAAAAAGAAGTTCCCTTTACACAAAAAAGTACCCTAAGTTTCATTAATTTAAATTTAATGGGTCAAAATTTAAGAGGAGGGAATACTTTTGGTCCACCCTGTTATAAATATGATGAAAACCACTTTGAACCCATAAAAATGCCTAAAACGGATAATTAGATGAATTCTCGATGTCGGATTTTTAAGTGACGCAATGCTTTTTCTCTATACATTAACAACAAGTTTGGAGAAGTAACAACAAATATATTCTTCAAACTTTTAGCTCGTGCTACATGACACATTTATATTTTATTTTCATTATCTCATCGCTTCTTATTTTGTGTTTGTACGGAATATTTTTTTAATAAAAGTAGAATGTTAGTTTAACATTCTAAGAACAGTCCAGAACTCAGAGTTGGAGATATTATGTAAAGAGTTTCAAGTGTGAAGTAAAGCTTTGAGTATTTTTCATTGTTTTTGCTTGTCCGTGAAGTTTTAAGTCTGGCAAAACAAGAAACTGTTAATATTTCCGAGAGTTTTCTTCTGCCGTGTTTAAATATGAACATTGAGAGAAAGAAATGTTGACGTTTAATATCGTCAAGTCATTTTGCTTCCTTTAAATTGCTTGTCTAGTTTACTCGAGTGGTTATGGCGTTGTGCTACGTGTGTTGCGTGCAAACATTTAACTCTCTTTTTGTTTTAATGTTTAAGTTTTATACTAACTAGAAAGATGTAATTAGTAAAATTTTGTGAGAGAGGAAAACCTTGGCAATAATCATCTCGTGAGGGTTCGGTAGTTGTTTTACACAACATGTAACGTAAAAGAGACTTTATTAAATTCCTACGTCATTAGCGTCGAATGTTAGGGCTAGTACAGGCATAGTGTACAGGCTTGCAAAAGTTTAACCCCATCCCACTGCATTGCGGCTTCTTGAACCCTTACTAAAAGTTACGTTTCCTTGCCTTAACAACCCATCCGTTATCATAATGTCTAGTGTTTTTGGGAAACGAAACAGAGAAGGGGTTTAGCTTTTAGGAGAGGTAAAATACCATGGACTGTAGTTCAACCACAGGAAAGTACCATCTGGTTGTGAATAGATTGGACAGAGAAACAGTTTATCTGCTCAACTAGAAACAACTTCTATCTCTAACAATAGCGCTACTATTCTCTACAATAAAACTGTAAACTCTCTTTATTTTTTACTATAGAAACATCTCGCACTTTCTACTACCAGAAAACAATGCATTTCTACTATATATTATCTTGAGCTACATTTTAGATTTTTATTTCTCTTTCTGGACGTATCTAAAAGATATTATCTACTCTAAATGACTAGGTCAACAAATTTTACTTTCATACTTTTATTGCATCCTAAACCAACAGAATTAGTAGTCTCGACGGTCCCTTAGTACACCAGTAAAATTATTCAAATGCAGTTAACGAAATTTCAATAATAGGTTTAAAACAAAATTAGAATTAAAGGCATTGTCTAGAAAGTTTTACACCAAGGTCTATTGACTGCACAAATCGATACCGTTCTCTGACGTCATTTGTTGCCAATCGTATCCATTGTTAGATATTTAATCAAATTAAAATTGTCATCATTGAGTTAGAGGATTACACCGAAAACATAAATTATATGACAGTCCATTAAAGGTTCAATTTAGAAAACAGCGCTTTGCTTGCGTGGACGCATGAAAAGAGCAAGCAAATGTGTTTCACGAGTGTACTCGTACACTGATAATACGCAAATTTAAGTAAGTAAAATTTCTAATTTAGCGAATTTCTAAAGGAATTATGAGCTTGTGGATTGAGATCATGAAAGGGGAAAATGGTTTTTCTGAAGGGGGAGGGGGCTCACTTATCAAGCATATATATATATATATATATATATATATATATATATATATATATATATATATATATATATATAAATTTCTGCCCTACAAGATATTTTAATTGAGCACGAAAGAAAATCGCCTCGATAATCTAAACATGCAGTTCTTGCTTAGGATGACATTTAACTGTTGGCATTTTACTGCTATTTAACTATATTATAAACCCTTTTTAAGGTCATAATGTAGAGTTATTTAATAATCCTTAACACCGTGCTTCAATCTATTCTAATATTTAAACCTTAAGTCTTCGTTGCTTTATCGATAATGTTTTCTTTGAAGTAAATGAAATTTAGTGTTTATTTAATTACTGTTCGCTGTTTTTATTAAAATAAACGTATTGTGGTATTATTATTGTTTTACTTAGATATTATTGTTTTAAATACATTTTTAGATATCTCCTTCACCATATTTAATATAAACCTTTGCTGTGGCATTTTATGAGAGAGATATTATGTCTTCAGTTAAACTGTAGCGTTCATAAAAATCTTCACATTAATTATTAACTTGGTTTTTCCTTACTTTATCGTTTTAAGCAAGATTGAAATAAATTGTGTTTATTTTTAATTATTGTTATATTCTTTTTAGATTAAATATGTGAATATCATCATTGTGCTTGATTTGAAGTTATAATATATAAAGTTTTGTGGTGCTTGGATGATCAAAACAATATTATCATGTGTTTTATGACTTAAAATGACTAAATGCAATTATTGATATATTTATATAAAAAAATAATAAAATGCCCGTTTTAGGGCCTTTCGGCCCATCAGAGTATTCACTCTGCGGGAACACCCTCAGATGGGTTGCGTCTACTATCATCTAAGTATCAATTAAAGTTGGCGAAATCTTTTTAGTACAAATACTATTTATATAATCTTAGGCTGCGAACCCCGGACTTCCGGTGCCGAAATAGAGTGCCTGTACGATCAAGGCCACTGAGGCAGATGATATATTTGTATATTATTTGGTTAAACAGGTTTTAGTCATAACTAGCTCAAATCAAATAACCAATTGATGGCTTTCCTAGAGTTAACATAATATGAAATTTTTCAACAGTGTCTTCTTGTTTCGTACAATTTCCTTATTTCACTCCTGCTTTTTTCAACTAAAAACTTGATTTATATGGATCTATACTATTTAAATTTCACCTCGTGTACTGTTTCATCACTTTATCATTTGTATTCAATTACCCCTCATATGCGCAGTCGATTGGACTCGTAAATGAAATAAAAAATATTAGAAATACTCTGACAGGCATGGCAAAAAGCTTTTATGCTTATACCATTCATGTATTACATGCCTTAAAAATAATATAAAATTATAATTGTAAATAAATAAAATTATTAAAAGATAATTTCTTATCAATGCAATATGAAAATAAATATTATATAATAATTTGTTCACAAAAAGGTTAAATTGTTACAATATAGCATTTCATCATAAAAAGCCTTGTAAAATATTATGCAACTCTCCGAGGGAAAATGGAAGTCAAATGAGTTCCACTCGGCTCCACAGAGATTAGGCATTATCATGTATTTTGTATATTTTAAAATTTATTAAATTTGGTTAGACTTCTTGACAAACACAGATACTCATCCAGAAAAACTAATAATTTTTAAATGCGTCAATAAAAACTGATTTTGGACACATATACATATATGTGTCGGATTCCTTACCTACTTCCTGAAAGGGCGACTCCTTTCGGAAAAATATTTAACGTATAGAATAAGGTATTCACCTTATTCTAATAAGTTAAAAATATTTAACTTATAGGTAGATCACCAAGCGTTATATTTGACCCGTCCATCATATCGATTCGCCCTAATGAGGTTCTTGAATATATTATGTTAACGAGGTGTGGGACCTTATACCACTAATATTTCCGCCTAAAACTTTCTTCGAATTCCGACCAACGACCTTCGAACATAGCTGATAGAAAATGTTTGTACTGACAGATATGCTTTGTTATCATCAAAAGAATGATTATCACCTTCAACTAATTAAACTTGTAATAATTAATACTTTTTACTGCAATGCCAAACATTTTGAGTTAAAGAACTTAATATCTCACATTAAGTAAAAATTCCAAGGTTTATTTTTAGTTTTTTTAAAAAAAATATTTTTACTTTGTTAAAAATTAACAGGAAATAAATTACGTTCAATATTGTAAATCTCTGTAATAAAGTTACCTTTACCCATCGTTATATAAGCGTAAGGAAGTAGGTTGAATTCATTTTGAAATTATGTTGATTTCTAAGCCATTTTAAAAGCCTTAAAACTTCAAAGAAAAAAATCCAATTTGTAAATTTTGTGAAATTGAATTGAAATGTCTCAATTTAACTGAAATCATTTACAATTGTTTCTTCAAAAGAGGTTTTATACCTTAAGTTTTTGTTCCTCCTTAAATTTTCATTTAATTTGTTGAAGGGGGTCTCTGTGGATTATTAAAACGATATTATTACTTAAAAGAAAGGCTGGTGAGAGGCGGCACGACTTAATTTGAAATTGAAAACTAGAAAGCAGTAAAAAGACTTCAGGTTTTAGGAAAACATGAAACTCAGATGTTTCTCTGCTTATATTGCTTAGTAGAGATTTAGTTTAACCAAATTTCAAAATAGCTCGAGGGAGGAAAGTCTATAAAGGACAGAAAAAGAGAGAATTTAGTCTAATCTGGAAAGTAACGATCTGGCCTACTTTTCCTTAGCTTTCCTTCTCGAATCGGTTTTAACAGCGTTAATAAAATATTCTGTTTGCAATTCAAATAGACCTCAGAATTTATAATTTCTAAGTACAACTTTACTCTTTAGGAATTGTTCTATTTTTTCTCCCTAAGGGTGACTTTAATTTTTTCCTCCTCTGAGTTAAAATTTACTGTTTGGTTTCTATTTATAAAATAAATAAAAATTTCCGTTTTTTCTTTCTTGATTAAGTAACTAAAGAAATGTTAAAACATTAATTTATATTTCATGGAAGGAGGATTTTTTACTCTAATTATAAGTAAAACGTTGTTTTCTTTTATATTTCGCTGTTTGATTATTTCAGCTTTAAAAAAAATATTTTTCATTTACTAGCTAGATTTGGTAGAAAGAGTTTAATTTGTATTTGTTTGAGAAGGAGAGCTGTAACTGGTTTAAACTATACACATTATCTGTCGGTTGGTTTTTTGAATTTTCTTTCCTCTCTCGGTGCTTTCTCCATTGTGAAATTTTAGTACTAACTGCGGTCTAACCACCGAATTAAAATCCTAAATCAAACACGGCTTAATTGAAAATGAAAATTCTCTCTCTTGGTTTTACTAACCTAACCATTTAGATACTAAAAAGTGAAGAGGACTCTTTTTTGCAGTTTTTATTTTCTGTATGGTTTTTCGGTGTACGGTTTGAACGCAAAAAAGGTCCGGTTGTTCAATTTTTTTTCTTTATTGCAGATTTTTATTTTCAGTATGGGAAAGGCTTTATTTTTTTCATTTCTTTTCTCTGGCTTTTGCCCTTAGGCCATTTAGAAATACCAACTTTGGAGCTGGATGAGAGAAAGTGGGAAAAAAAGGAAATTATTTGCATAGATAAAGTCCCCCGTTATCCGTGAAGTCAGGACTTGTTCCCGGCAATGTTCCCTCCCTGGCCATATCAAAAGAGCATCTTTTTTATTTAATTCAACCGTTCCCTTTCCTCTTGTCTCACATCTTTTGTCTTTTTCTTGCCTTTTTTCCTTTTAAGTGCCAACATAAATTATAGATAGAGATATGTTTAGAAATAAAATATTTTCTTTTAAACAAAATAAAATACTGGAATCAAGATCTTTTACTCCCTAAAACACTTCATAGAAACTATTTTCCCCTCTCGACTATAAATCACGACGATTTTTGTGACAAATAATAATAAATATTATGTAAAAGCCATATAAGTGGTTTTGTTTACAGATTTTATTGTCCGTATGATTTATCGCAACCTCGTATTACATTGCATGCAAGCTTGCAACTGTATCGCTGTGTGTAGCAAAGTAACCTTCAATATTTTTAGACATTCTCTTTTTTGCCTTCCTTACTGTCTTCTAGATAAGTGATGCATTCTATTTGTTTTTTAGACTTTTTAATGGCCCTTTTAGATTAAAAATTTTATTTCTTTTTAAGTATGAATTTCCTTTATCTATTAAATTAAAAGTACAAATTTTTCAAACAATAAATTATTATCAATCTTTATATTATACTTATATATAATTACATTTAATAAAGACTGCATTCCTGTAGTAAATATTAATTTATTTAATAATTACTACTTTTAGCAACTTCAGGTAATTGTATTAAATGCACTATAATAATAATAATCGTTTAGATCCTTACGGCTCATCAGGGATAACCCCTGCGGGAACCACCTCAAGTAGTAGATGCAGCCGTTACGCTTCAAGTGTACTCTAAAGTTGGCGACGTTTTATTTGAAAAATAATCTTATAGAAACTGAGAGCGTAACCTGAGATGCGAACCCCAGACCTCCGTGGTGTCAAAGGTCAGTTTGACTGACCTTTGACGACCCAATAATTAACCCTAAATAAAAACGACCTAATAACTGATATCTTAACGACCCAGACCACGAAGACGGCTATTATATGCACTAATAAAACTAAATCAAATCACATTGACAACAATTTTTAAAATGAAAATAATTTAAAATAATTGACAGAAATATGTCAGTAAACATTAACAGGTTAGGGAGGCAGGGACAAACCAGTAACTGAAGGGAGATTTGTATTTGCGGATGGAGGTACTGTATTTGTGGGGGTTCTTTTTAAATTTATAATACGACACACGGCTAAAATCAATTGACAGCGCGCCAAAAATTTGTGAGGGAAAGAATTCTATTGGTTCAGACTGACCGCGCTTCTTCCCCCTCCACCTTATGCCAACCTCGGTATAAAAAAATACCTTTTTCGTAAATAAAATCATAAAAAGGCAACACTGGTTGTAAATATTTGTAACCTCGCGTCGCTTTTATTTCCCTCATTGTGCACATTAATCTGTTTAAATTAGTTTCGTTTCATTCCAATCTGTTCAATTCAAACAGATCTGAAAAATCTGTTAAATAATTTTTAAAAATAAAAAATACGATATCAAATAAAAACAAATAATAAAATTCAAAACATAACCTGACTTTCAGTGTTGCCAGAGTAGGGATTTTTTTGTTAATTAAAAGAAGGGATTTTATTATTAAAAAAAGAGGGTTGAAAGCATTGAGATTTTGGCGGGGTGTCAATTGATTTTAGCCGTGTGTCGTATTATAGAATATTCGAATCCTTGTTAAAATTGTGATAAAACATATACTGGTGAAACCTCACATATATGTCTAAACAGGGTCCATAATAAAAATGCAGACAACGTGGACACACCTACAGCCATAGCTGGACTTACGACCAAGAAAAAACATAAAATTGACAATGATAATGTTAAGAGTCCTACAGTTAAAAAAAAAAACATTTAAACAAACGACGCATTCATTTTAGAAACTCTTCACAACAAAACTGATCCAAATGCCATGAATAAAAACAGGATACAAACAATATAAATAGTATATATTCGAATATTATAAATTTAAAAGACACTTCTTTAGATAGAAGAAGTGTTACTCCCTTATGTTACTCCCTTTTTGGGGAGTACTATACTGCTTTTTTAACGTATGTGATCTTTAGATTGTTACTCCCCTTTGACAGAGTTGACTGATTACTCCCCTTAGTTTTTTGATTTTATTACTAATCTTGGTATATTTTACCTTATTATATGTCCTTACCCAGGGATGTAGAAAAGCACTGGGGTTTTTGTTGGTATTAAAATAGGGGGAAAGACAAAGATATGGCATCTTATCTAAGGGGAGTAACTATTTAAGGAAGGCCTCTGAGTAATCTTCTTCAGATGAATAATAAAAGAAAAGAAGTCTCTCCACAAAACACTTCTTCAGATGGTTACTCCCCAAAAACGCTGAGGGGAGTAACCATTTAAAAAAGGTCTCTGAGTATCCATCTTAAGATGGTTACTCCCCACCCCGCTATATGAAGGGAGTAACCTTTTTCAGATAGTTAATCCTGTACAACGCTTTTTTATATTATATAACTTCATGCTCTATAGTTACATTTGTTTCAAGTTATGTATTTTTCCCCTATTTACAATCATTCAATGAAATTTTAATTTCATTTTAACAAATACCTTAAATCTGTTAATATCTTTATTCATTTTGTAAAAATCACCACATCTCATTTTTATTTGACCGTAGAAATCTCATTGTGTACGTTTTACCTCACGTAAAATCGTATTTATATTGATATTATAATTATACAAGTGTTTTCAAAGTAAGTAAAACATTTTAAAGTCTAATTTCATGTTTCTATCCTGTATTATGCATTGTGCTTGTATCAAATTTGCTTCTCTGTTGTCTATGTATATTGCTCTTAGTTTTAGGTTTTGGTGTTTTATATTTTTACTTCAACTCTTTATAATTACTTACACTTTGTTTAATTATAATTATTTATAGCTTTATTATCAATTTTCAATATATTTTTATCTATTTATTGATGATTTATTTTATCACATATTAATTTATTCTTTCTTTATTATATTTATTTTACTTCTATACGTTTTTTTCCAATATTCCTTTTCTGGTACTTTTATAGAAATTTAATCCCTCATTGTTGCATGTATTTTCTCATCCTGCCCGATTAGAGGTTAAATATCTCCAATTTATTTATATTAAATTAATTATATTCGATACTTTGTCTATTCTGTCGCCCCCATGGGTAATTATATAAAAAAGGACCGCTGTTGAGGGCCCCTTTTCTTTTTTTTGTTTATAATGTACATTTTTGCCCTTAAACCTTTCTCTTTCTTACCTTGTTATAAATGAGTAACTATTTTTATCAATTCTTTGGTTACTTCCCTTCAGGGGGTAACTAGCTGAGGGAGTAACTATCTAAAGAAGTACCATTTAAAAAGATCCACTACAAATACAGTACCTTCGTCCGCAGTACCTTCGTCCGCAAATACAAATCTCCCTTCAATTACTAGTTTGTCCCTGCCTTCCTAATCTGTTATTGTTTACTGACATATTTCTGTCAATTATTCTAAATTATATTCAATTTTAAAAGTTATTGTCAATTTGATTTGATTTAGTTTTATTAGTGCATTTTACAATTACCTGAAGATGCTGATCTTGGCTCAGCGAAGCGTTGTAATTATTAAATAAAATTTTTACTATAGGACTGCAGCCTTCATTAATCGTAATTATACATAAATATTATATGAAATATCAGTCCAAAAAATTTACTCTTTTATTATCTGTAGATTGTTGCAAGTATTGAATTATTATTTTGTATTATTATCCACTGTCAGGCGTTAGCCTTGTGCTTATATTAGTTACAGTGCTGTATTTGAAGTAACCCTGAATATTTATACAATGTACATAGACATTATCTGAGGGAAACACTTGCTTGTACTTCTTCTTTATTTATAACTTGTTCCATCTATTTTTAACTTTCATTCTCAATTCGCTCAAGTCTTGTATTAGATATAGAGTAGATATAGATATATATAAATAGAGGTATACATGTTTAGTAGAGTAGATATTCCTGTTCTTTCACAATGAGTATTCGTTCTGTGTAGTCATATTTATTTTAATATAAATTAGCGTTTTTTTCAAGGGCTGTGTGTGGTATAATGGTAAATCTGGTACAGGGTACCTCGGAACTTTTCCTCACAATTTCGTACTCGCTTTGTTCGTCTTTAGAATGTCATGTGACCAAAATATCACGACCTTGAGTATTTCTTCGGTCTTGCTTCGCAAGATATCAGAATGAAAAGTTTACCTAAAGTCGAAATAAGTATAAAAAAATTGACCAAAGCCCTAATATCATTACCTACGTGGCTGGTTTAAGGCTAATTGTTTTTTCTCAGCTCTCAATTTTTACTGCTACTACTTATAATTAATATGTCATTATTCCTTGCAAAAATTGCTACAATCTTACAGTGTGACACCAATGTTCCACTTTTATCCCTTTTTACTTCTAATTTCCTCTTCGTAGTATGTATAAACTACTGACATACTGATAAAATACTAGTATATAACTTCACCTACTGTGAAGTTATATTTTTTTAAGTTAAAATTAGAAACCTATTTTATTGTTTAATTAAAAAGCAGTTTGAAAATTCACTTAAATCACATAATCTCTTATTTATAAAAATATTACAAATTCTTCTGCCTTTCTGGAATAACTCGAGTCGGTTTAATTAGTATCGCATGTAGTGTTTTGTATTCCTTTGTTCTTTTCTTTTGTTTGTTATTCGTTTTATTTTACTCTAAAAACCCCTTTTTATAAAACACCTATCTGTTGCTTTTTATCAAAAAGCATAATATTTTTAGAAGAGTGTAATTATTAATTATAATATTATCAAGATAGGTACTAAAAGTAGATTGGGGAGTATAAGCTAAAAATAAGTAAAGCTCAGGTGGAAGGTTATCATCACTATCATATCTTAATATACTTATACAATATAACAGAAGGGTAACATTATGTTATACAAGAGGGGTAAAGAGGCCAAGAAAAGAACAATTTAATTAGAAACAACTCTTTCTTTCTCTTTCCTGTTAGTTTGTTTGAGTCTTTCCCTAAAGGCATAAGGAACATCTTAAAAGAAAAAAAGTGTAAGATGGTAGTTAAGAATCTTCTAAGGTTCTTAAACTCCAGAAGCTAAGTAAAGTAGAAAAAAGCTCTCCAAACTCTCTTTTCCCCTCATGACCAGAATTAATCGAACTCTTAGTAAGGTTCACCCCTTCAAAAGTAGAAGATTGCTACCTTTAACTCTCACTCTCTCCCTGGCAATTAGGCTATCTGCGTATCTCCCCTCTCAAACTTTACCCCAACAATTTTACCCTTTGATTTTATATAATTTAAAAGTTTATTATTCATTTTAATTTTTTCACCTTATTATTTTTTATATAATTAACTTCTAAAGTTTTTTTTATTTAATAATTTTGTTCGAGACAATTTTTGTTTTTAATTTAACTTCTTTTTCCTCTTCCTATTTTCTTTCTTTATTACTTTGTTTGTTTCTCTAAAAACTTATTTTCTACTCTTATAATGTTTTAGTCACAAAAACAACCGCTTCTATTGGAAGAGCTAGACCCTATTTTACTTTTTCTGTTACCGGTTTCCTTTCTACTTGTTTTAACTTCTTAAATTAATTTTATAAAATAAAAATATTCCTCCTTATACATCTATTAATGCACAGAAACTAACCTTTCTATTCTGAACTAATTACTAACTCATTCATCAAAAACATTATGTTTTCTTGATTCAAATCAATACAAGTACTTTTTCACACGCGGAGTATGGCAGGGAGTTCAATCCCTCGGCAATTGTCGCGTGAACGATATTGAATACGGGACTCAACCCTCAAACTCATATTATATCGGAGTAGAGTCTAAACTATTGGTTAAAAAATACCGTGTGAACAGTTTGGGTTGAACCCCCAAGTGGGATCAACCCCAAGGCGGTCGAACAAGGAGTTAAACCTCCTTCCAAACCCCGCGTGTGTACGAAGTAATTGCTCTGCATGCTAGGAGCTTTATGATATGTTAACATTTAAATGTCAATAAATAAATGTAACGGATCATTAATAAATTGATAAATTCAATTTATCACGCATGACTAAAATTAGCTTTTAAAATATATATAATGCTCATTTTTTCCTTATAATTCAACTTTTTCTTTTCTGCAGCCTTAATTTCAGAATTTTCTAACTAGAAATTGTTGGCACTACTGTAAAAGAGTCAATTGTTGCCACTTTATTTAATGTAAGCTGTTTCACTCTTCAATCATCATTAGAAAGCGTGTCTGTACTAATTTTTGTTACTAGCGTTCTTTGAAGGCCGTTAATTCGTAGTATCACATATACCTGTAATTTAATTGGTATATAATGCAAAATCTCTTTATTAACAAAATATATTCAAGAACCTCGCTTGAGCGAATCAAAATGGCGGACGTGTAAAATCAGTGTTTGTGAGCCTACAAATTGAATATATTTCCTTAAAGGTTTGCCTAGTAGGGGAAATGTATATTTGATTTTACCCTATTTTAACTTTATACTTACACGTCTTCGGATCTGCTTCGCTCGATATAAGATAGTAATTACATTAATTTTATTTGCAGCGGTCACTTATCCAGGCACTGACTCGCTTGATTCTGCTTTTTATGATCACACAAAAACAATAGATATACTTGCCGTTTTGCAACGAAACTTAGTATACTTATATATTGCGTAAAAGGATACGCTTGTAAAAACTAATGCTGATAATGCAACTAAACTTGGCACATACGTTGGTCTTATATATAACTATAAGCGTGCCAAATCTTAAAGGTACCGACAAAGTTTTCTTTGCTTTATAAATTTCGCTGAGTCATTATAGCGGGTTAATGACGTCATATACAAAATTATTTGGACGATTTTGTCTCTTTTAATTTTTAAATTTGGATCCAAAATGGTTATCCCTTCCTTATATTTCCTTTTTCTTCAACCCTTCATGTTTGGAGTGGGAGAACCTGCCGCGGTACGCATTAATTTTTCCGAGTCAGTTCCGTATCGGATGTACACACGCTATATACGCCATTTAATCAATCATTTTTTTTACATGCTCTACCGCTTTATTAAATCGCAATCATACGGTCCTCATTCACCATTCATCATTCATCACATCAAGCAGGTTAATTTTCCTTTATTTTTTACCTTTACCCACCATTATTTATTGAATAGCACAACTAGACATAAGATAAGTTTTTAGTTGATTTTTAAGTTTAACACACACAAACCGACAGACACCGTTTTGAAAAACCTCTTAGGAGGTCTTAAAAACACCTGAAACGGATCATTTTGGTGACATCCCGGTGTCATTTTTTTTGTAAACAAAATACTTACTTACTTACACTTACTTACTACATACTAACGGTATAAATAAGGAAAACAAAAATGTGTTTAAGGTTTAACTTCATATCGAGAAAACTTTTAATAAATTTTAAACTAGACGACAAGATTATTAATGGCTGCTTTAGCAAAACGTATCGTTTTAATGTTCTGCAACTAAATTTTTGCCAAGTGCTCTACGAGACCGAGTGGAACTCATTGAACATCCCACGTTACATGAAGTTTTAAAATGGCATATTTGTGATCGATTGTTTGCGTGAACTACTTATTGCATATTATTTCTTTATTATATCATAAATAAGCAATACTCTTTTAATATACTTATGACTATTTATTTTTGTTTTAAGTAAAATTTTCATAAGGCATAATATGTAAATGGAAAAAGCAAAGAAGCTTTGTGTCATGCAACGGAGTATGTATATAATTTGTTAATATTTCCAAATTTAATTTAAAATTTACTTATAGAATATAAATATCATGTTTATAGTGTAAACTTAAATATATTTAGTATAAATATGTTGGGCAGTTTGTTTATATCTTATCTTTACCCTTAAAATTCCTAATAAGTTTTTTAATCGTATACTTGCATTTTTTGTTAATATAGAAAAAATAATTTAATTAGTGCTTGCGGGGTGTGGTTTATTTTGGAGTGATAATGACTAGAAGATATATGAACTGTTTTAGAGGTGTTATATCTTTCACTATGTTTCACTAGAATGAATAGATCAATGAACCGATAAGAAGGGATTAATGTAATCTTAGGACTTAATTTAAAACTTAACATTTAAAATGTTAAATAGGTCTATTGGAGAGCGAGAACTCGTAGGTCCATTTAAATGTTAATGTAGGTCTTTCATCGTTTTCGACTGGTTTAAGTAGTATAAGTGGGGTTATTTATTTATTTGTATTACACTAATAATAATCACTTCGAAATTGTATCTACAAGCATGGTCATGAGTACCTTCTTCTCATTATGTAGAAATTGTCCCTGTTAAAGGTTGCAGAATAAATCAAGGCATTTATCGTTATAATTTTTATTAAACAAACAGTAAATATTAAAAGTAAAGATAGAAAAAGAGAAGAATAAAAAACCTCGAGAGGAGTGGAGTGGAGTCAAGTTGACTTATTATTCTATTATATTAGGAGAGAAATTAATTCATTCAATGAATAATGAATGAGGTGGTCTCGTCATTATTTCACTCCAATGACTCCCCACTATAATTCTCCTATCCAATTATGTTACCCCAATTTAATTTTGCAGCAAAATTTTCAAGTTTTGTGTGTGTGTGTGTGTCCTCTCGCTGTAAATTACAGAGAACAAGAGAGAGAAAATGGGTTTCAAGAAGGTAAGGTTGTGGAAGCGTGCTGTCATGAATTATTTCTGTTTTTTAGAGGATGAAGGTCCTCTATCCGACTGTTTTATTAATTTTTGATTTCGTCGTTGCTACTGGTTTACTAAACACGTGTCGAGATAGGGAAAACTGTTTTTACGAACGTAAAATTTTGACCTGTAGGGTATATAGTATATATCCTGCATAACAAGCAACTTTTTTCATGGCTTGGGTTGTGAAAAAAGGTTTCTCGCAGATAGGTTTTGTGTTCTGTTGCTCTTTTAACCCTTTTTTTCTAGTAACGTTTTTCTGCCCGCCCTTAACACAGGAATCTGATTATTATTGAATTCAACTGTAGCATAAGGGCTATAAAAACTTGGTATAATCCAAAGTTATCATGGAAAAGAATCTGGGTTTGAAATCGAAATGGGTTCCAAATATTCTCCTCCCCCTCCACTCTTTTATCCTATCAGTATCCTAATATTTTATCCTGTCGTAAGCGAGATAGAAAGAGTTAATAGTGTTTAGAGTGAGTAAGGAAGATATAGAATTGTTTTGACGCGGCTCGGCGTGGTGCCAGAAGTCTCTCGTCAGCTGTATATGGTGCGGTGTGTGGTTGCTTCCCCATGTTACTCACTGCCTTGGTGTGCATATCTGCGTATTCTAGTGTAGATTTTCCTGAGTGGCCTACTTCTCGTGATATTAAGCACTTCCTTCTTGTAAAACTTCTTGAGCCATGCTGTGCAAGAAACAACCTTATCTCAAATTATCTTCACATATTTTATCTTTCTTTTTTCTCTCTGGATGCTTATCTAATTTCCAACTTAAAATGCATTATTTTTAAATTCTCATGGGAAAGCAACAAAAAATATCTCTGTTTCTTATGCTCAGTAACAAATGGAAACAAAAAAAAATCAAGACTATTTTCTTTTAATATGTTTAGGTTTAGTATTCTTTTTTATGACTAGTGTCATTCGTAAATGACTATTTTCTTATTCGGAGGCATCATTGGCGTATTATTACTTCCTGCCATTACATATTCCTTAATCTTTTATACTTCCTGAACATCTTGATACTATTTTCAACCCTATTAATGTTTTTATTTTGACAATAAACTTATATATCTACCATTAACTGAGAGCTCACATAGACTCAACATTGATTTAACACTGAATGGTTCGAGATAATGGAAAAGACTTGTGGTAGATAATTTGTTGACTCCTTTGATACACCTGCATGCAGAACATTGTATTGTGAGTGTTGATCATTCTGCGTAAGTGTGTTATCAAGAAATTTGAACATCCGCATACTCTTATTGCCAATGCAATAAGGTGTTAAGTTTTTGCTTATGCATTGCTTCTCCCTCCTGTTAAAAAGTTGAATTTATTTTTTTTAAATTAATAGCTATTTCTCTTTCGATACTTTACTCAAGTTCCCAAAAAATCTTCCTAACCATAGAAATACGTTTTTACGGCAGTTTCTATTTTTTTTATTTAAGTGGGACCTGGAAACTTCTAGATGGATATCCGAGGAAACCATGTTAAAGAAGCTGACTTTGTTTGCGTTTGAACTCATCTTGTTTTGGTATAAATAAAATTGTCTAAGGAGTACCTCGGTACTTTTCCTTACAACATTACACTCGTACGTAGTATTAATTCAGTTTCGCTACACTCGATTTCAAAATCACATAGTGATCCATAGAGTGTTATGACTTCGGACTCCTTGTGGCGAAGTCATGTGCCGAAGATGTTTAAGAAGTATAACATCTTAATACTTTAGGTGTAATCATAGATGCCTACTATTTTAAGTGTGAGCACTATGAAAAGAAAGCTTTTTACTTGCTGTGTGAGGCCTATACTTCTCTTCTTGCCCACGTATTTGGCAGTGGCCTATTGTATAAAGAGGAGCTTTCTTCTCTTAGTTGAAGAAATATCCTTCAGTATATCAACCTTTCTAAGAGACTTTTGGTTGAGTTGGTGTAGGTCAAGAAATTGGGCCTGGCAAGAAGGGCCCAACTACGTGGTCTATTTGCCTGGCTTTGCCTCTACCCTATTAGCACTACTACTATTAATTGGCAGCCTAGTTTTTAGTGGATTTCTTTTGAAAACATTTGCTAATTGTATAGGTGGCGTGGCATGGTGGGGGTAGAAGTGGTTATCAAATGGTCATGGATAAAGTTATTTACATTTTATCATCACTCTTACCAAAATTGATAATAAATAAATAGTCAAGAAGTAAACCGAGATAAAGTTTTATTATGAGAAGTATAGAGTGAGCAGAAACTAATAATTTAATAAACCTGAAAAGTCAGCTAAAAGTAACTTAAACTAAGAAACTTCTTGTTAAAATTTTGAAATGATATTGACCGCTAAAAGTTAAAGAGAATATAAGCTTTGTTAACTCAACCTCCAAAAGTCTTACGGTCTCTTTTGAGTCCTTTAAAACTTTGTATTCTTGCCAAGAATATTGGATTGGAAACGGAGAACTCTAAACTGAACTACTCGGGTTGGCAACGACTTGTACAGACAATCCCATCCACCCAACGGATATTAAACTTATCCCCTGGAATTATCTTCCTCTCCTACATATTAAAACAGGGTTAATACTAATTTTAAATTAGAGCTCCTACTTGTAACAACTATATATATATATATATCAGTTAAATTCAGATATCTGATAATATTCCTACATTCAAATTTTATAGTAATTATCTTTATACGCGAGATATTTCTTATACCTAGTTTAACTCGATTTATTTATCATTTTTAAATTAAAATAATTTTTACTTTTCATCACCTACTACCGTAGGTATTTGGAAAAGTGTTATGTTCTTCCAATGCATCTGAAACCGAGGTGTTTTCATAATTATCCGTTTCAGGCTTTTTCATAACGTTTTGAGTGGTTTCATCTACCTGTGAGTCTCTGTCTCGAATAACTCCTGGTGTGTTTATGCTAGAGAGTTAAAACTTGGCTCAAAAATCAGACTTTAGGGTCTAGTTTTGCCGTCCAGGAGATGAAAAATTTCAGACCTCTTTTGCTGAATCATTAAAACAATTTAAAAATTTAGACGTTTGACAAAAAATTTATAACTATAAAAGGTGAATTGCAAATATTGACTGTAACATTTTAAAATTTTAATCGCCAATAAATTGTAATGCTTATGCTGAATTTCGACGTTCAACATATTGTCAGATAACAAACACACAATAAATGAGTTCTGGCAACTTATTCATTAGTTATGGGTACAATAAATGTCCATAGCTATTAACTTTAGTTTTTAAGTTATTGACGAAATATCTCCTGTCCTAAGTTATATAGCTATCTCCTGTCCTCACCCATAGCTCTCAAAAGTAACTTATGTTTTTTTTTAGCGATTATCTTGTCAACCATAGAAACATAGTAACCATTGTTATTTGCAATTAATTTTATGGTTAAAAGTTCTTTATTATAAGCTTCTTTATCAAGCGGCTGAGTGAGAAGGCGATATATAACAGAGGGAAAGTATCCATTTTGTGACTCCATGGATGTTGAGCCAGAGTAATGTGGGTGACTTGAACCTTAACATGAGAAAATATAGCTCGCCACTTCTGCGCGCTCTACTTCAAGTGCCACCCCCTCAACCAATTAGTCTTACTCGACTCTCCGAGCTATTACCATCTTGGAAAAGAAAATAGTTTTATGTGTTTCTATTTTTCGTATTTTTATGTATTTCTATTTGTCCTTATTTTTTTGGTAATTTATTTTATTTGCTGCATTTATATTATATACTTGGCTCATAATTTGTTATTATACATTTTATTGTATTTATTTATTTTTGTTAGCTTTACTATTATTTTTTATTTATTTTTTATTATATTATTTCCGCGGATTTGTTTTATTATTGGTGCTTGTTTGTGTTTCCTTGTTATTTTTTTTTATTTAGCATTCCCGATGTAATTTGTTTTAATTTTTAATAACTTATTTGTATAGGCACTAATGATGGCCTCATGTTAGGTTGAAAGTGCTTTGCCAATAAAAAAATAGTTTTGTTGAGAGATTCTTTTCTTCGTTTCCTAGTATGAATAACTCCACTTGTGCTCCATCACATTCAAAAAACGTATTTTAGTTTTAAATTTACATTTCTACTGCACACTTAATTTGCCTTTAAGGTTATCTAAAAGTGGTGGATTAATTTTGAGGATGTTATTAATTACGCGAATCTTCTTCTTAATCTTGACGCAATACCCCATTATAAAATAAGTTAGAATGTAAAGGTGTACGTATTTAACAAGTTAGCACGAACTTCTTGCAAAACATTTGACCATTTTGCTCAATATTTTGCTCAAAGCACAATTATACACCAATTATTTTGTAGGAGACGAATTTCCTTTGAAATGCGTGCTTCGTCGCCTTGTAGTTTCAAACTTTCGTATAAACAAAACGGAAAGGAATGACTAATATTCGAACCTGGATACTCTGGGTTTGAGTGCGTGTCGTCTCTTGATTGGGCTTATTCGACTGAGTGTTTTATTTTTTTATTTGCTGAAATTTATTGTTAACCGACCGTATTATTATCACGTTTTTTTTCAAATGTTGGATCACTTTAAATGATCGTATAAACTCCAGACTAGTTTTTTAGATTTAGCAACCCAAAAGCGTGAAAAGACCTATTTGCCGGAAAAATGTAACTCTTAATGTAACCGATTTTGAAAATGTTTCAAATTGTTTTGAAAATAACCGAGTTAATGGCTTCTCTACAATCTGGTCTCTTTTAATTTTAAAGGTTGTTTTTCGTTCTATTTAATTTTAAAATATTAATCAGCTCTAAAAAAATAAACCTCTGAAAGAAGAAGCTTTTCCAATAAAATATTTATATGTAGTTATTTAAAGTAAATGCAGTTATTTATAATTTTTTCTCTGCTTTCCAAAAAACTCCAATTTTTCCTTTGTTTGTTTCTTCTCCCTCCAAAAGTCTTATCGTAATGTGTATGTATTTGATGAACCTGACGAGTTAAAATTTTGTTTTTATGTAGAAAGTTTTTAATATTTGACATATTTTAGTTAAAGTATTCTCATCTGCTAAGTTAAACTAGTTCATATTCAAAGAATGTAAGTATTGTATGCACTAAAGTTATAACTTAAAATTAACTTAAATAACTAAAACTAAAATTCATTATTAGTTCGGCTTTAAAGCTAAGCAGGTTAATCTTTATAATTTATTCCTGACTTTTCGCTTTTTAATACTATTTCCAAGTTTTAGTTTGTTTTAAAACTTTGAAAAGAAAAAAATCTGAAAGAAACAAAAGTTTTTTTTAAAGAAACTATTCCTTTTTATAAATTAGGCTTTGGAAGAAAAAACTCCTTTAATCTAAAAAAGAAAAAAACTGAAGAAAAAATCTAGGATTAAGTTGTCTTAACACGAACACACTCTTATAAAATTCGAAAAGATAACAAAGTTTTTTTCTATAAGCGTAACCAAGAGTTCAAGGAAAACTAGAGAAAAATCAACCAATTGTTGTTTGTGACCAATTAAAATCCTGACAATACCGGTAAGCCTTTTTAGATTTTCATGAAGAATTTTATTGGTTTCGATGAGATTTCTTTTCTTAGCTATTCTTACTGCTAAAGCAAAGAATCTTTGCTTAGGTACAGAAATAAAGAAAACTATTGCAAATACTGAGGCAATTAAATTATTCTTTAATTACAATTCTTTAAAATTACAAAAGGCAGTAACTTAAGCAATGTATATTATAAAACAATAGAACTGTTTATAAAGCCTACATTTAATATCTTTTGTATTGATGCCATTGTTTTCATACTAAACGTTTGTTAAAGGCAATAATATATTTGTAGCTTACAATAAATAACTTATCTCTTCTGTTGTTAAAATTTAAATTGTTATTTTTATTTATAATACTTTATTTTGTTATTTGTCGCTATTACAATGCATTATTTAATGTCTATTGGGTATATTAACACTGTTTAAATATAAAATAACTTTCTTCACGAATTAAAATTATTGCCTTACGTTAAAAATCTACATTTAACTTTGTGAATAACTTCATGGATATCATAGTCACCCGACGGACCCCTCTGGTCCTGTCTGGTTTTGTAAAGGTTAGCTCGTGCACCAGCCAGCCAGACAGTCCTGGTTCGATTCCGGCCGGGGCCTCTAGGATTTTTATGCGGGGTATGGTAATCTTTTAACGTGCCGCCTTAGAAAGGGACGTTAAGCCGGTGGTTTCGGGCCTGTGCGATGTCAGCTGCTCCCAAAATTTAGGACACTCAAAAGTAGTGTATATAAAACTTATTTAAAACATGTATCTGTTTCAGCCTTAATTACTTCTATTAAGGTATTTAACTGATTTTTCACCGAAACAAGTGATATTGTGCTTAAGTTTTATCTCAGAGGCTTTTTAAAAATACAAGTGTTTCACTTGGCGTTTTGAGCTTAGTGAAATATTTAGTTGTTTAACATTAATTGTTTTTGTAAAAGTGTCTATCAATGTTTCATAATTTAAATTAATTGTTAGTGATTAATTAAAATTATTCATTAATTAGCTATCATTACTAATTTATTTAATCTAAGACAATTAAAAAGTCTTAAATTTAATTAAAAACTTAAAAAAAATCAATTTGAAGAATAACAAGAGATAAATAATCGGGTGCGGGTTACCTCGGAACTTTTCCGCAAAGATCAACTTTGATTCACTCATTCATACTAGTTCAAACTCGCTTTGCTCGTCCTCAAATATTAAATACACACAGTGATCAAAACATTTTTTCGCGTTTAATAAAGTTTATAAATTTTTGTTGTCATCATTTCAGGATAAAAATCATTACTTCCTGCACAGCACAACTGGATCTAAAGATTGATTTTTGTACAAAGTTTCTACTCTCTAGAATAAATACACTGAGAGCTATAATAGACACACTCACTCACATACAGACAGACAACTTTGCAAAAACTACTTAAGAGGTCTTAAAACAGCTAAAACAGATAATCCAGGTGACATTGCTGTTTTGGATTTTTTTGCAAACAACACTTTTTTTATAACGTAGGTATTAATATGGTAAAGTAAAATGTGTATAGACAGACAGACAGATATTTTTCCTAATAATAACAATTGGATAAAATCAAATTTTAATCAATTGAGTGATAATTTTTTTTGATTAAAGACTACTTCTAAGCTACGGATACAGAAATGGAAAAGTTACAAGAAGTCATCGACAACTCTACACCTATTATACATATTTTTAAGCTATGGAAGTATATGTACATTTTATATGCATTGTGCGTCACTTTTATTTATTTGTTTATAAACTGTCACAGAACCTCTAATTTATATATTTACATAGAAAGTTTAGAAACAAGAATAAGACATAACGGAAAAAATCAAATAATTTTTAACCTCAAACTTAATTTTAGGATAATCTTTGAAAAAACTAAATATTTACACACTTAGTACTTAAAAAAAACTTCTAAAACTGAGACATGGCACGCAAGTAAAATTACGAGTAGGAAAAGAACCAACAAAGTAAAAATTACTTATCTCAGTTGAAAATTGCTTTATTATATCAAGTAAATGGTTCTATAAGAGTAAACTTTAACTTGTTATACAAGTAGTTGTTATAAATAATTTTATTTATAGCAAAGTTAAAACTAACTTTATATATGAAGTTTATAACTTAATTTTGATGTTTTTGGCTTTTCTTTTAAGCTTTATTTATTTTTACGGGGTGTAATTGTTAATAATTGTTTTTATTACTTCACAGATTTCTTATAATTATTTGTTATTAGATTTATTGGTTTTTTTTGTTACATTTATTATAGTTTTTGTTTAATCTGCATAACTAAAAGTGATTTATAAACTGAAGTAAACTATAAAATAACCTAAATTTCCAAAATTTGAAACCAAGTTACGTTTTTTATTTTAGTTTTAGAAAAAATACACATCCTGATATGCGAATATCGAGTTTACATTTTTATTGATAATGTAAACTTAAGCATATTAACGAAAGCTTTAAGTATATTTATTTATTTTATTTATTTACATACTTGTACTAAATTGCCTTAATTTTACAATGAAATTTAAAAAAAAAATGATTATAATTTATTACACAGACTGCATAGATAGCATAACTTGAATAACAAACTTGATTAAACATAAATACAAAAAAAAAAGATATTATTACATGTAAAACACTAAACATTTAGGCTAGGATAACAACAACTAAGTTATCAGCTAAAACTCATTAAACATTAAAACAATGTTTTAAAGCTTTTTTTAAAGTTTTGTGCTGAAGTTTGACTATTGAAGTGGGTAATTTATTAAAACACCTTATTCCATTAAGATTTGGGGACTGATGAAATTTGTTGAGCCTTCAAGTGGGATTGATGTTAGCAATATATCTAGTGCCATAATTGTGGTTCTTAATATAATTGAACTCCCCCTCATCATACTTTGCTTTAACGAACAACGACAACTATGAAAAATGTGGCCTGAATGGACAGTTACAATTTTGTTATCAATAAAATATTGTTAGCACTTAAAGTCATGTTTAGCATAATTAATACTGATAGCTTTTTTTTGCAAAATAGAAGTATTATTGGCTTCGGGGACTGCTCCCCTTTCTTTAATAAAATAAAGTATACGTGAATGAAAATGCGCATAGTAAGGAAGCTTCATGGTATCAATATCTAAAGTTGTACTAAGTTTACGTAGCAAGATTGAAATGTATGACAGTTTATAGCTTAACTCATTAACATGAGCTTTCTAGTTTAGTGTTCTAGCGAAGGTCACTCCTATTATCTGAATGGGCTAAATATTTATTAAATTTTATTATTACTATTATATTTAAGAGTGTGAGTTAAGATCTGGTTTTTTTAACTCAATTAAAATTAACTTATTTACTATAAACCAGTTATTTGCGTACTTTACAATATAATTTTTTTATTAACTATTTCAAGTTTCTTCCTGTAAATTGTATGTATCATCCGCAAATCTCGGACTCATATCTTCATATAAAGGGAGACCATTCATGTGATCACTGAGCAAGTTGTGTGACCACAAGAAAAGTGATAAATTGTTACACATTTTATCAATTATTTTTAATCTGTCCTAAAATGGGACAATAATAGAAAATATTTAGTGTTTCTGTTTTAATACTAGGTTTTATTGCTTGTTCATAGACATACAACATTATGCTTAAGTATAACAACTTTGTAGCAAAAATAAACTTATAATTACAAGATAAGGTCACTTTGAACGTATTGGTTACTGAAAGGTATTTCCCCTTTCTCTAGTATTAGACCTTTAGTTTAAAAGTAAGGTCTATTTACATATTAGACATACTAGACATGGAGGTCACTATTGACCCCTCACTTAAAGTACCTGGAGTGCAATTAACAACGCACTATAGTAGTTACGACTCACTCAATCTCCCACTGAACCCATCAATTTATACATTTTATACTAAAACTATATTTTTTCATCATGCATGATAATTATACTAGTTGCAATATTTTTGTTCTCAACTGATTTTATTAGTCATTAAAATTAACACTGATTTTTCTTTTTGGTTTAATAGGTGTATTACAATTTATCAATACTTTCAGTTATAATTTTGAAATAAAACCTATATGATTTGGTCCTAAGTTTTATTTGAATCAAAATGTGTTTTTCATTTTTCTATTTAATTTAATTTTAAATATGTTCGTTGTTTTATTTTCTTAAAAATTATTATAATATTCTATTATTTATGTTATGAAATAAACATAAAAAGGCCTTGGTAAAAAAAAAACTGCAGAACATTAATTAATTTTCCTCTCTGCTTCGTGTTTTGCCCCGGCTTGTATTTTTTTAGTCCCTCACAGTTTTTTTTAAATATTTTTTTTGTTCTTAAAATTTTCCGGTTGCCCAGTTTTTGTGTGTTCTCTTGTCCCTTTTTATTTCTTGTATTTGACCTCTGCCTTTTTTGAGAAACACTTTTTTTTAGTTAAACTGTATTAAAAAAGTCAGAGATTCATAGACTGTAAAAATGTTTTTAATTTCGTTACATTATGGCAGATTTTTTATCATAATTTTCAAGGTCAGTCTAATTAAAAAGGGGTTATGAATACCATTTTTAGAGGACTGTAGTAAAGTTGACAGATTAACATTAATTTAGTTCTCTTTGCCACCAATCAATTTGTTTACAATTTTTCTTTATAGGATAGGATGACGAAGACTAATAGAATAGAATCATTATATGATAATATAGTAGGCAATTTGCATTTTCACCAAGTTTGAATATTGTGGGATATAAGTCTGAAAAAGAGTATATTCATCATCACATATTGACATAAAATTATTTTTGGTTTATAGAAAGTAAGGTAGGCATTAAAGCACTGGTGTAATTTGTAATTTTATTTTACTTATTTAACTATATGTACGTACATGTTCCTTATCAGTTGATATATAGTATTGGTACGTACATAATCCTTATCAGTTGGATGGTATTGGTACGTACCTTATCAGTATATGGTATTGGTGCGTAATATTCCTTATCAGTTGGTATATGGTTGGTGCGTACATATTCCTTATCAGTTGGTTTATAGTATTGGTACGTATATATTCCTTATCAGTTGGTTTATAGTATTGGTACGTACATATTCCTTATCAGTTGTATATGGTATGGTGGTTATATATGGTTTGGTGCGTACCTTATCAGTTGGTATATGGTATTGGTGCGTACATATTCCTTATCAGTTGGTTTATAGTATTGGTACGTATATATTCCTTATCAGTTGGTATATGGTTTTGGTACGTACATATTCCTTATCAGTTGGTATATAGTGTTGGTACGTACATATTCCTTATCAGTTGGTATATGGTATTGGTGCGTACATATTCCTTATCAGTTGGTTTATAGTATTGGTACGTACATATTCCTTATCAGTTGGTATATAGTATTGGTACGTACAGGTACCTACTCAGTTGGTATATGGTATTGGTGCGTACATATTCCTTATCAGTTGGTTTATAGTATTGGTACGTATATATTCCTTATCAGTTGGTTATATTGGTACGTACATTATTCCTTATCAGTTTGGTATATGGTATTATACATATTCCTTATCAGTTAGTATATGGTATTGGTGCGTACATATTCCTCATCAGTTGGTATATGGTATTGGTGCGTACATATTCCTTATCAGTTGGTTTATAGTATTGGTACGTTATATTCCTTTCAGTTGGTATATGGTTTTGGTACGTACATATTCCTTATCAGTTGGTATATAGTGTTGGTACGTACATATTCCTTATCAGTTGGTATATGGTATTGGTGCGTACATATTCTATCAGTTGGTTTATAGTATTGGTTACGTACATATTCCTTATCAGTTGGTATATTATGGTACGTACATATTCCTTATCAGTTGCTTATGGTATTGGTGCGTTATTCCTTATCAGTTGGTTATAGTATTGTACGTACATATTCTTATCAGTTGGTATATAGTATTGGTTACGTACAGGTACCTACTCAGTTGGTACATAGTGTGTCAACCTAATGATTCGAAACCGAAATTGCTTAATAATCATCTGTTTCTTGCACTTTTATCACGTTATGACTGCTTTTTACTATGGTCTCTGTCTGTGTGCCACTCTTACAGACAGACAGCACGCATAACTCAAATTTTATTTACGCTGGAAGTTTGTAAATGGCTCAAAAATCAGATTTAATGTATTGTAGCTTACTCCAAAGGATGATTTTTTCCCGGCTTCGATAACCTATTTTGTTGGATTATCAAATTATTTAATTTTTTTTAAGTAACTAATCAAATATTTTTATATGCTATCAAAAATATTTGATTCCTCAGAGAAACGTACTGAGAAGTTATTTTTTATAAATCAATGGGTATTAATTTTTTGCTATGACTTATTTTTACTTTTCTTAATTTACGGTAGGTTTATAGGAAAAGAAAGGTTTGGTTATAAATGCGGAGCCAGGATTTCACCTAAATTATTAGTTTCAGGGGTTTTTAGAACTTCTGAGTGCTTTTTACCAGACAGACGACGTCTGCATGTAGATCTGTTTGTTATTCTTTAAGCTCGAAGTGTAGAGTGTTAAATATTTGTAAATAAAACTTGGCCCTGTTGAGCCAGTTGAGGTTTATCGAGAAAACATTTTTGGCTTCATATACTGTTATAATGGCATTCAAAAATCATGAATTGCAAAAAAAGTTTTGAATCAATTTAATATTTAAGCATTTATTTACATGGCAAGCATGTAACGATATTTACACATCGTTTCAAACTGTGTTATGTGAATTTTAATGTAGAAAATAAATGAAATTTGTACTTAATTCTAATTTTTACTTTTCCTCATTTATACCATAGGTGTATAGAAAAAGTATTGTCTTTGCAAAAAAGTCCTAAACCGGGATGAAATCAGAATTATCCGATTCAGGAGTTTTAAGGCCTCCTGAGTGGATTTTGCAAAGTTAAGTTGTGTGTGTCTGTCTGATATCATCGTAGCGCCCAGTGCATTTTGTACAAAAATCAGTGTATAGGTGTAGTTGTGCTGTTTGGAAAATATTTTTATGACGTCATTAACCAGCAATAATGATGCTGCGAAAATTTCGAAAAATTATAAAACGCGGAAAAATGATGCGATTGGATTTAGATTTGGCACGCATGTGACTATATATAAGACTAACATGTGTGCCAAGTTTCATTTTATCAGCATTAGTTCAATTTATATTAAATTTAAAAACGTGTTTTAAAAAAAGTGTACAAAATTGGGAAATGGTCCGATTGAGTTGAAATTTAGTACAAGTGTATTTGTTTACCTAATAAATAAGCACACTAAGTTTCGTTTTAATACAAGTTTATCTATGATTTTTGTTGGATCATAAAAATTAAGCAGCATAAAGCGTGTTCAGTGCATAGATGGGTGACCGCTAAGAATGAAACAGATGTATTTACCATCTGAGGGCAAGCGAAGCGAGTCAGAAGGCATGTTGCAGTATAAATTTGGTGAACTATATCTCTGAGGTTGAGCGAAGCCAGTCCGAAGCAGGGAGAATGAGCGTAGCGAATCCGATGTAATGAGAAAAATTTCGGAAGTAACCCGTACCCGATTTTTTATTTTGTATTTCTACCTTAATTTAATTAACTTATTTAGTTTATTAACATTGCCACGTGCTGATCTTATTGCTTACAGTTGTCCAGAATTGAAAGTAAATAAATACGAAGGAACAACTAATTTACTATGATTTGTAAAGCTTTGATGTAGTTTTTATTTATGCTTATAAAAAAAAGTAGAAGTGGTTTGCTTGTTAAGGATGGCTCTTTGTGTTTAGTTATTCTTCTGTCTGAGCCCTTTCTATTGTTTAGACTATAAAAAGCTTTGGCAAAAAGACTTCTAATTAGTTCTTCTTTATTTATTTTAAAAAGTGTGTCAAACCATTATGCTTTAAAGATATTCAAATTTTACTTGTTGACTCTTGTTATAGCGATTAGGAAAATTTATAGCTAAAGCTAAAATTTTAAGTAGTATTTACAATTTATATCCAAATCGATTGGAATGAATACCACCAAGGCCTTCTACATCCACGATGTAGGGCATCGATACCACTCATAATTTCATTAGCATTTCAGATTATAGCATTTTTAATGACAAATGTGATAACAGATTTTTAGCGTTTATTGAGCAATATTGAGTAGATACTTTATTTGTATTTGCTCAATATTGGGGTCCTATCTAGTTTTTAAGAAGGATAAAAGTATATATTTATATCAAATACTCTTATTCTTACTTAAGAATACATAAGAATTTACTTGTGTACTTACAATTCTGATCATAAAGTATTAGTTAACATAAGTAGTATTTTTAATAGGTCTTAATTTAAAAATCTTTCTTCTTTATATGTCATTATTTCGTCTGACTTAAGACATGCTATGTTTACAAAGGTATCATTAGAGACGGATGATAAGTAAAATCGCTATTTTATGTTTTGTTTAAAAAAATAAAGCACTTAAAGAATAAAACAAAATACAAATTATTTTTAAACTAAACTAAATTAAATATGGCGCCCATTTTAGTTTTTATTTTACTGATAATATCACCACAAAGTTAATGTCGAACTAAAAAAAATTCATATTTTTTAAGACCCAAGTTACCTTTAAGCCCTTAATTATTATAAATAAAAATTATGAAATTAATTAATTATTTTTATAAAATTTAAATCAATTTTATAACGTTATTTAAAAAAAATGCTCTTCCTTGTCTGAAACATAGTTTTTATATAATTTTTGCAACAACCCTGCTCGGCTAGAGTGGGGGGCCTCTTCCCCCCCCACCCTGGTTTCGCCCCTGTCATACCAAGTTATTATAATTTTCCATTTATCTTTTAAAATATTTAGTGATATTTCCTTTGAAAATTTGCTGAAAAATCTCAGTGCATAGGTTTGTTGACATGAATACAGGAGGAGGCAGGGATATCAACGGCTCTAATACCACTCGAGCAAATCCGTAATTATCAAATAAAATATATATAATGAATCTATTAATTAGCAGTGAATGGTAAATTATCCGCCAATTTCCCTTTATATTTTGGCCATATAAGTTAAAGCAGAAATAAAAGGTTTAATTTTCATGCAACTTTTAAGGAATTATAAAATCCGGCTGGGGTACCTCTGTCATTTTCTTTAAAGCCGAGGATCGTCCTCAGAGTGTCATGCATTCTAATTGCCTATAGCCAATAAAGTACTTTATTAAAAAATAGCCAAAGCTTAAAGTAGTAAGCTTAAGTCTGTTCTTCAGTATTTCTTCTTTAACATTTAAAGTATTTGTTCTTCGAACTCGCTTCAGTACTTAGTTCCGTACGGCAAACAAAGTAAGCCAATGTTTAAGGTGTTATAAAACAAGGCTAACTAAAGCTGAGGAAAGGACTACAATAGATAGCCATATAATAATATAAATAAGTTATTTTTGCCGATTCGTGTAAGTTTCTGTTATTAGTATAGCTCCCAGTCTGATCATGCTAAAGAGTTGAAATTTGTTAAAAACATCTTTTCCTCAAGAAAGTAAAAAAATCCTCCCTTGTTAAAAAATCAAGATATTCTTTGTTCGAATCCAGCTCGTGAACCTTAGATATAATTTTTAACAATGCTCAATGTGTCTTAATAATATTGTAACATTTAAACTAGAAAAACTCTCCATTTTTAATTAAATACAGTAAAATTAACAATAGCGTCTTTACCTTTCTTACTATATCTCTATTGTAATTAAGTTGAACAAAGTAGTGTCTGGATAAGCTGTTATAATATTTGTCATTATTATTGCAGAATTATATACAAATTACCCATTTTAAACTTCATTTCACTTACTTTAATTAAAAAGTAAACCAAAACTAGTTAGTAATAAGTTTCTCATGTTTTCCATATTTGTTTAGGTCTATTTATTATGTTTAACAGTACTTTATTTATAGTAAAATGTGAACTTTTAATTTATTTATTTTATTATAATAAGGAGCTTAACATTATGGTCATCAGCACTAGATATAGTACAAGGGATATTTATAGTACAAGGGTACTTTAAACTAACCTAGGAGTAAATGTAATAAAACTATTGACCTTACAACTTGATTAAGTTTTTATTCTCGCTAAGCGTTCTTTTAAAAAATCAGTGCTTTATTTAAGCGCATATTTCCTCGTTTATACCGTAGGTATATGTGGAGGTGTATTTTCCTTTTTCTTTATGTAGGTAAAGGTATTGTTTTAGAATTGAAAATCCGAAACCTAACCTTCAACTACCAGTTTTTAGGTGTTTTCATGATCTCTTGAGTTGTTTTCACAAAGTTGTGTGTGTGTTTGTATCATGCATCATCCCCGCTGCATTTATCCTAGAGTTTAAAATTTGTATAGAAATTATCAACATAATTTTTAGTGGTACTATCTAGAAATTATTTTTTTAAGACGTCATTGACCGGCAATTATGACTTAGCAAACATTTCGAAAATTCAAAAAACGCGGAAAAATGTTGTCATCAATTTGAGATTTGGAATGTTTTTAATCATATAAAAGACTAACATATATACTAAGTTTCATCTCATTGTTAGCATTTGTATGTTTTACTGAATGACTTGTTTAAAATTAAAACAAACCAATTAAGTTGAAATTTGTTACATGTGTAGTAAAAAATAAGTATACTATGTTACTTTTCTATACGTCAAGTATATCAATGTTTTTTGTTAGATCAAAAGTGAAGCAGAATCGAGCGAGGTTAGTGGTTTGACCGGAGAGACCGCTGACTACTGGAATAAAATGAATTTATTTATTGTCTGAGGACAAGCGAAGCGAGTCTAAAGACGAGTTGTATTAAAAATTTGGTGTTTTTTCTATTCTAAGGACTAGCAAAGAGAGTCCAAATTAGTGAGGATAAGCGTAGCGAATCCGGTGTGATGATCCAAAGTACCCCGTTCCTGTTTGGTATATTGCAAAAATATTTTGTTTGCAAAAAGTCCGAAACCAGGATCAAACCAGAATTATCCGTTTTAGGTGTTTTTAAGGCCTCCTGAGTGGTTTTCGTAAATTAGTCTGTCTGTATGTGTGTGTGTGTGTTATCATCGTAGCTCCCAGTCTATTTGTGTTAGAGACTTTGTGTACAAAAATCAATCTATACATGTTGTGCTATTCAGAAAATAATGTATTTATGACGTCAATAACCCTTAATAATGCGAAAATTTCGTGAAATCATAAAACGCGGAAAAATTATGTAATTTAATTGAAATTTGGCACCCATGTAGACATGTATAAGACTACCATTTGTGATTTGTGTCAAGTTTTTATCTGATTATCAGCATTAGTTCATTTTTTATCAAATGACGTTTTTTTTAAATTATAAAAAAATTATTCGATTGAGTTTAAAATTTGGTACAAGTGTATATCTTTACTTATTAAATGAGTACATTAAGTTTCGTTTCAATACGGCAAGTATATCTTTTTTTTATATAAAAAAATCAAAATTTTTGTTGGATCATACAAATTAAGCTCATAGAGCGTGATCAGTGCTGTATGGGTGACCACTGAGAATGATACAGATGCATTTACTATCTTAGGACACGCGAAGCGAGTCCGAAGACATGTTGCAGAATAAATATGGCGAATTGTATATTTTGACGACAAGCGAAGCGAGTCCGAAGCAGGGAGGATGAGTTTAGCGAATCTGATGTGATGAGGAAAAGTTCCGAGGTACCCCGTACCCAATTTTTCATTATGTTTCCCGGTATTTTAATATTGTAACGTAGTCTTTTTTAATAAAAAATTAATTAAAAAATAAATTAAATATTATAATTTTCCATTATGAATTATACTTTATGTTGGATTATAAAACTTTTTATATAGCTTATCAAAGTATTCAGTAGAATCAGATATATTCGTGTTTAAACCATTATCAGGGATTGGTTGAACATATAATAATCTATTGTTAATTAATATTTTCGATTTCAGTAATTAAATTATTGATTTTATCGTTGTAATAATTGATGCATTTCGATTTACATTTGTTATGACATTTAAATATAAAGTGAAGTATCCATAATATGTAATTATTGGTTAATTAAAAGCAGGAATAATTATTTCTGTTTTTAAATTATTTAATGATTTGCTTCATTTTGAAAACTGTAGATGGAAAGCATTTATTAATGTATAATATACGTGGCAAAAATTTAAATAAACACTTTATTGTAATTTTTTTTTGTTGTCAAATGTTTCTCAAAGAATATATATTACTTTTTTACCCAACAGATGTAGTTAGTTGCTCAGGTTTTTTTAGCTAAATATTTTATTTATTCCAAGTAGTGTACAGCTGTAATATTCTTTTGAAACATTTGAAATTTGTATTTCTCTTTATACATTTATTATTAGTAATCACAGGATAAAGTTCGAACACTTCGAGCACACTGTCTTTGAAAAGATCGCTAATAATTGGCTTTGAAAAAAATAGTCTTGCATTGTGGGCCAGGAGCCCCGAAGTGTGACACAAATCCGGGACTTCGGATTATATTTTTTGTATTGGTCCTAGAAATTAAACATGAAATAGTTTAACTAAATATTAAATTTTTTATTTGTCACCAAAAAAAAACAATACAAAATAGTATTTTAAAATAGCTATTTTATGAAGCTATGAATTACTATTTACTGAAAATAGTAATTTAAGCTTGCTAAAATCATTAAAACTACTCTAGTTAAAAGTAGACGTCTTTACTTGGAAAACCCATACAGGAACCCCCTCCCTTATTGGGCCTCTTGAGTTGTAGGTTTAGGCCAAAATCTCCTCGAGCCTTTTTGGTTCAGTCCGCTACTGTATAGAGCTTTTATTACGGAGAACTATACTAATGAACAACTAGGCAGGTCAGTATGATCACTGTTCAATATTGCATTCGTGAATATAGTATACATGTATTAAATTTATATCTCGTATTACATTTATTACTTTTCCTTATTTATATCGTAGGTATATAGGAAAAGTATTGTGGGTGCGAAAAATCCAAAACTGGTATGTCACCGGAATTATCCGTTTCAGGTGTTGTTAAGACTTCCTGAGTGGTTTTGAAAAAGTTGCCTGTCTGTATGTGTGTGTGTGTAAGCTTGTTATCATCGTAGCCCCTAGTGTATTTATGCTAGAGAGTTGAAACTGTGTTCTAAATCAGTCTGTAGGTGTAGTTGATTTGGCACGCATGTAAATATGTATAAGACTAACATACATACTAAGTTTCATCTTATTATCAACATTAGTTCAATTTTTATCAAATGACGTGTATACATTTTTTAAAAAATTGTGAAAAATCGTTGAAATTCGGTAGAGTATAGCTTTATGCAGAAATAAGTAAATAAGTTTCGTTGTAATTTGACAAGTATATCCATGATTTTTGTTGGATCATAAATGCTACATTGAGTGGGGTCAGTGCTGTATGGGTGACCGCTTAGAATGAAACGGATGTATTTACTATCTCAGGGCGAGCGAAGGAATTAAGAAGACGTGTTGCTGTATAAAATTGGTGTATTGTATATTCTGGGGAGGAGCGAAGCAAGTCCGAAGAAGGGAGGATGAGCGTAGCGAATCCGGTGTGACGAGGAAAAGTTCCGAGGTACACCGTCCCCGATTTTTTAAGCTGTTATTAACCTAACTATATATAAAAAAAACCCTATGTATTTGAATACCTAATAATTCTGAGGTGGAGCTTTGCCAAACCGAAGTAATACCACCCTAAGCTTCATATAAACATGAGATTCCGAAGTCATTATACCCGAGACTTAGGATAATGAAATTTTATGGACAAGCGAAGCGAGTCTAAATTTATAACACCTAGACTTCAAACGACCATTCTATTCTGAGGTCGAGCGCAGCAAGACCGAAATAATCACATTCTAATTACGAGCGAAGAGAAAAAGTACTGAGGTACCCTGTACTAGTTTTTAATTTTATATTTCATCTTGTTAACTCTGTTTTTTAGGCAAAAGCTTAGTTATTTATTTTAAAAATACAATGGACTTTTGTGTGATTAATCTGTTTTTATTTATCATTTTTATAAGTTCACAGAAAATAAATGTTTGCAATTTTAACTTGAACAGTGTTCTCTGGTGGATAGTTTAAAGTTGTTTTAAAAAAGAATCCAGGTTTTTAAAATAGATCAGCTTAAATGTGGCACACCTATCTAAGCCGATAATCCATTGGTATTGGTTAAAAGAAGCCATGATGTAGTTAACTTACTTTCCATTAACTCTATCCTTCTGAATTTCTAGTTTATGTTTAATACTAAATTGTACTTTTGTGTTACAGGTGAGTATTCCTTACATGAAATCATTCTATCTGACTCAGGTACTAAATATTATTCATAATTTATTATTTCTTTTAGGAATTGCTTTGCTTTATGATGTTCCTAAAAATCTAATTTTAACCTTTTAAAACAATACATTTTGTTACTTACCAGGATTAGGTAAGCAAATACCCGCATATCAGTCCTTATTGTGTCGAGAAATACACGACCTGTGTAAATGCGTATTATATCTTCAGGAAACTTTATTTGATTACTCAGCAGATTTTGACAAATTCGGATAATTTGATAGCTGTTCTTTTCCTTAAAATCTTTTCCTTATATTTGTTATAATTTTGTTTAAGCGGATTAATACTTGGCTTGACTTTACACAAGTACAATACTTATTAATCCTCATTTATTCCTTCTAAAATCCTTAGTATTAATGATAATCTGATGAAGCAATTTTTCCTCTGTAGGTTTATAGAACAAGTATTGTGCAAAACTGGGATGTAACTTGAATTATCCGTTTCAGTTGTTTTAAAGGCCTCAAAAGTGGTTTCACTAAGTTTTCTGTCTATGTGTGTGTGTGTGTGTTTTTGTGTGTCTGTTAAGAGAGTTTAAACTTTGTACAAAAATCAGTGTAAATATTTTTTAAAGAAGTAATTAACCCGAAATTATGACTTAGCGTTCAAAATATCATAAAACGCGGAAAAATATTGCGATCAGATTGAGATTGGCACGTATGTAGCCATCTATAAGAATAACACGTATTTGCCAAGTTTAATCGAATTTTCAGCATTACTTCCAATTTTATCAAATGTCTTGTGTATTTTTTTAAAAAAAATTTGTAAAAATGTCAACGACCATGAAGCCTCATGGCGTTGGCAGCTACGCAGCCTATGCCGCGTAGCGGCTTTTTGCTTGTTTTATCTTTTAGACAGCACAACTAGACCATTATTCTGTTATTTTTAAGTTTCATCCATCTAGCATGAATACAGCGGGAGGTATGCGTTACACAGATAGACTTACACATGGTTTTTTGTGTGATCACAATACATTTCCTATATACCTACACCAATAGGTGAGGAAAAGTAAAAAAAATATTCAAGTTCAAAAAGTAAGTTCAATTTTATAAGTAAAAGACCAGTGGATTCTGTGATACTTTGCTCATTAATTTTAGGTAGGAAAACTTTTCCCTTCCTGGTACCTGATATTTCCCCAGACGATAATGTTGAACAAGTATTTTTCATTATGAAAAATTGTTTTACTCTCCCATTATTATTTTTTGGGTGAATTATTTATATTTTGTTTATTTTCTCAACAACACCTCTAAGAGGTATAAATTAAAAGGTATATTTTTCTTCGTTATTTTGAAAGAAAGCTTGAAAATTGAGAAAATATTTTCCCTGTGAGCTAAATTAAGTTTTATTTACATACCTTTAATTCAGTTCAAAGCAATTTCATCATGAGTAATACAATGTATTTTAGTTTTATTTCTTTTAATAATTGATTGTAATTAAGCCATCTTATTCACCATTTTAGCGAATTTTCAAGGAAAAATTAGTATGAAGTTGGGGTCATGAGGGAGGGAGGTGTTGAGAAGAATTATATATATATATATATATATACATATTATATATATATATATATATATATATATATATATAATAATATATATATATCATATTAATTAATCATAAAAGACACATACATACATATACAGATAGACAACTTAGTGAAAACCACTTAATCCCTGAGACAGATAATTCAGGTGTCGTTTCCGGTTTCGAATTTTTTCAAATTAATACTTTCTTCTATACATACGGTATAATGAGGAAGTGAAAAATTGGAAAGTTTAGTTTGGCGTGAAAATACCGCAAATTATTTTTAGATATAAATAGACTAACAACTAACCAAACTCAAACTAGCCTATGGGTAAAAAATAAGATTAAATAAAATTTTTATTGAGTTATCTTAGAATCCCCAGTTATAAACTCATAAAGGCTGTGGTCACTAACCTTGATGTTTATGTATACCACCATACATTACTTACAACACACATCAAAACACACCACCAAGATACATCACAACACACACACACACACACACACACACACAACATCACACACACCTTATATATATATATATATATATTATGGTTCAAAAATTTTTAATACATACCTATGAATTACTTGATATGAAAGCCCTTATATTAAATAAAATCCAACCATATAACTCTTTCATGTAGCTAAACTAGGACACCAGTGGAACCGAGCGATCCTAACACATCCCTATTCTTAATGCTGTTTAGCACACAGTTTATGCGCACATAGTGGAGAAGATTATGCTTATGCATATCTTGAGTATTTTCATGGAAACCAAGAGCGCTAGATATGAACTAATAACTAGAGCAACAAAAACAAGTCTATACCGATTAATGTCAATTCGCTTTTTGACCTTTGCGCACTTCTGGGTGCCAACAATTTTTTTTTATATCTCCATGTTAAATATATCATATTTGGTAAAATATACTTTCGTATATCAAGTCTACCTCTTGGATATTGTCGCATGTTACAAATGATCAGTTAGTTTCATAATATAACATCAGTAATAATTGTGACCTTTTAGTAATTTATTTACGAAAAGTTCTGTTTTAGTTTTGAGTGTTTTATACAAGTAGCATTAAAAAGTTTGTTCTTCCTTAAAATGGTTTGTTCTGTGTATGGGGTACATATCGATATAACAGATCCCAAAGACTTTAATAATTTTTTAGAGCCTTAGAGCACTAAGGACAAAAATTAATAAAATCCTATTAAGTTTGCGAGGATGATTATAATAAAAGTGAACAAATACATAAGGAGGACTGGTTAAACATCATTGTCACGCATTTAAAACTCCGTGTCGACACTCGTTTTTACACTAGGTCTGGTAATAAAAAGTCCGAAAAGCGTATATATCAGGTGAATTCTAAATGTCATAATAAAGCGTTTTTTTTTATAATTTTTTGGCTTTTGTTTAGTTATGAGTAGAGAGTTATAAATTATTAGGATACAGTAAAGTATTTTTGAATGCGTCAAATGAAGGTTTTTTTGAGCAGCTGCCTCTGACGAATTGTAGCTAAAGTGGTCGGCGGAAACACGGTCAGTAACAGGAGGTGCCCTGCTATTTGACTTCGCTTATCAAATACCAGAAATTGCAAGTGTCTTTTGTTTTTTGTCTCTTGCAAATTATCGAGCTACCCCTCCTTCCTGCAACAACCAAAACAAAGCATGCGTTATAAGTATTTTATTGATATTAAATATACATGTGTAAATTATACAGATAATTGGCGGGGAGTGTCAGCTCTTGAAAATATAACTTGCTGCTTCTCTAACCTATTATTGTTTACTCATAGATCTGTTCTTCATTTATTTAAAATTTTTTTTCAAGTAATCCAAAAAGTTATATACGCATTATCATGAATGTTAGATAATGCTTTTTTATAATTTTAATGTTAAATATTAAGTTGCATCTCTAAGGTTTATGAGCATTGACGATTGTGGATATCTCTAAAGACTACTAGCGTAATTATTAATAAATTAATTAATTATTAAGGTACTACAGTCTTCACAATCAAAATGTCTTAATCCCTAAATATAATATATCACCATATTCTACAACAAAACTGAGCGCATATATTGTCCTAAAGAAGAAAAGCAGATGGGAGAGGGTGGGTACTCTATAATAATCCCATGTTTGATATCTTTTAAATCGGCTGAGCAAATATGGTATAAAGAGAGAAATGATCATTTGAAACCAACTTACGACAGGTATTTGTAAAATCATTTAGGTCCCCAGAAAGAACTTTTAATATACAACAGAATCAGCCTGATTTTTAAAAAGATGGAAGAAAATTAAGGGGAAAGCTGACATGCTGTTAAATATGTTACAACTACTTCCAGAAATTATTTATCTACAGAGCGTCATATATTAGTAAAATATATTACTCTTATAAAGAACTTTATAAGTATTGGTATAAGTTATTTATACTCCCTAGGAAAGTAAGGAATTACTATTATTACTACGAGATAATGAGGTTCTAATTTGGGTCGCCGAGTAATAAATTTGGCCGCGCAAATTATAGAAAGACTAGTACTGCTTCTTTATCAAAAAGTTACTGTAGACCAAATATTTCCGTTTTAGGAAATGTAAGATAGTTACACTTCATAAGAATATGTATGTTTGCGAGTATAAGCTGTTTCTACTAGATAATATAACATTTACAAGTATTATGCAAAATCCTGCTCTTTTTTGGTTAATTTCTGAAATAAGGTGAATTCATCCCTTTTCAGTATTGCACTGTATCCAACTGGTCCTTTGGTTACTCAGCTGTGGTTTATAGAAACCGACTTAAGTTAAGTAAAGTCCTTTGGTCTCGACAGAAGTAAGCCACGAACTTGCTGTTATCACCTTTATGGCAGGGTTAGTCATATATGCTCATAGCAGATCCTGTACTGATGGGCATTATTGAAACCTCGTGTCCATAATTCCGTTTATTAGAACACTGAGATCTAATAATTTTTATCTCAGGCGGTGTACAATTTAAGTTTATTAAATAGTTTTTAAAGGAGTAAAAAAGTACTTTTTCTCCCTTGGGAGTGAAAATGTCTTCCCTATTATGGAGTTATAGACCAAGTATAAAAAGTTCATAGAGCTCAAAACTTAGTTTTTTGGAGGTGAGTGCATATCTCGTTTAAAAATTTTATAGCAGCAGCGATACTAGTCACATTTTTATATTGCTTATATTTACTGCATGTTGTTGTATCGACGCCCAAAAATTTTATAAGGGGGGAAGCAACCGCGACCAAAAAAATTTTTTATTGGCTGCAAAATCCGTTTCAGTCAAAAATTAGTTGTTTGGAGGCAATTAAAAATTGAATTTTTTTTCGGTGGCAAGCGTCCCTATAAAAATATATAGAGCGCGAGGATCCCGAACACGCACAAAATAAGAATTATAAGATTTACAAACAAAACACATGTATAAGTTAATAATAAAAATCATACGTCCCTGGAAATAAAATTACGTTGTATGCTACCTTCGGACGTAAGAATCTATATGCTCCCCTCCTCTCATCAAGGCTCAATTTACACAAAAATCCCCTTCGTGCCTTATAACCTCTGAGGATATTATAACACTCATTAAAATCCCTCGGTCCTATCGCCTCGGGGTGTATTAAAATCTATTGGGTATCCCCGTTGGCTTACGCCTTAGGAACAACGAACACACGGAAAATAAAAAGCATTCTTGTTTGCTCCCATTTGGTGCATTAATAACTATTAAAGTTTGGATTTTAACAGGTGTCCCTCAAAAATGTCATTTAACAGCTTTATTGTAAAGAGAGATGTCTTCAGCCCGCACCTTTATAATGATGCTGTATGCTGACTGTATACATTTAGTTTTAAGTAGGTATTCTAGTGTGTAATATCGATTTTGGGTACCTAAGAATTATTCCGAACTTAGATGCCGAGCAATAAGTATCTCAGAAAAACGCAACTTATTTACCGATATGTTTAATGGTCAACCTCGACCTTATTAAAAGATTCTACTAATTTCCACTTTTTTTTTCGTTGTACGTTCTGGTTCCATAGGTACTTTCGCGCATGACTCAGCACTCTACATAGGACGTGCGTAATTTAAAATCCTCTGATTCTCAATATCATCCAAACTAGAAATCAATCTATATTTGTTTACTACAACCTCGTTTTTGTAAAATTAAACACTGGAAATCAAGACAATAATTGGGTTAGAGTTAGGTTAACTTTTAAATTCCACTTCAAATCATCTGATCAGCCTCAATATTACCACCATATAGAATTGAGTCATCTACATAATAATAACAAACAAGAAAAATTCAGCTCACTCATTAACCGATCTGATCACCCTCATAGTTGACCGTATATAATCTAGTCTTTTCCAAAATATAATTACTCTATCTATTTACACGCCTCATAAGCACATTTAATTCCTGAGTGTAATTGCTGAGAGAATCAAAATCTATTTCAAATTGAAATAAGAAAGTTTTTTTTATTCATTATATTTTTAGATAAAGTTTACATCTTTCTAAATAGAATTGTCTTCTAACAATATGAAAACATGAATAGTTATGCTATCATGAAAGCTTACTTATTCAATTTGCTGTACATTACAGATTTCTTATCAAATTTTCCGCTCCCGTCAAAATATACATCATTCTAGTTTTATTTCCGCGCTGATTAACTTATCTAAAATCATCTTTTAAAGTTTATATCAGTTCAGTTTCAAAGACAGTATTGTACCATATATTGAGTAATAATTGAATATTTTTAAATATTTGTATCTCAGACAACCTGGTATTCCCTTTAAAAAATGTCTATCCGGGGTTTCACAAATTAGACATAAAGTCTGAAGTTTTGTATCAAGTTCAAATCTCTAGCACAAAGCAACAAGTGGGTATTATTTCGTACACAGACAGACATCAATGATGAAACCTCTTAAAAGTCGTGAAAATTCCTAAAATGGATAAATATGAAGTGAATCCTTCGTTTCGGATTTATAAACCATCTGTTTACTTTTTTCGGGTGAACTCTATACTTTTCCTATTTTGGCTATACGATTAAGTGGAGAAGAAAAGTAAAAAATTACTTAATAGTAAAAGGCTTGGAATTTGAGAGACTTACTATGGCAATTGTAAAAAATGTAATATAGAGCTTCAATAGAATAATTAAAAACGACTTCAGTTTTTATGATCATTTAAAAATGTTATAATAAATAAACTTTTTCCTATTAACACCTAAAGAGTTATTGTGCGTCACAAATGTATTAACAAATATTTTTTTATTTATTTTGATTTATTTTTAAGTTCTGTTCAGTGGCAGGGACGGATTCGTACTATTTTATATAAATAAAAAATGGATCCGATTCGCCTAATAGCTGGTAAGATATAGGAGAAATAAGTTTATATTGGATAGAGCTAAGTTTAATCACCATGACAATAATAAAAGATATCATAGTAGATGGAAATGGTTTAACAATAGTGAGATGATATAAGAAGCTACTAAATTTAATAAAAAATTTGGGTGACATAACAAAACACATAAAGAACGTAAAAAGTATTGAATAGACCAAATATAATGTGAGAAACTAGGTAACCCGAAGACAGACTGAGTATACAAGTAAGCAAAGGTGCACGCTGGTCTGGCTATCTAGTTACAAGAATAGTTTATAATGAATGGCACTAACAAATTGACATATATTTAAAGGTTAAAAATTAAGATCCTAAATAATTGTTTTAAGCGGTTGGGTATACTAGGCTCTAATTCTCAAGTATATAAATATCTGGCAAAAAGGTTTAGTACACACAAAGATCGAATGGAGCACAAGGTGGCAGTGTAGATTATACAGTTATCAAATACTTGAGGAAGAAGGAATGTGAATAAAGTAAATGGTACCGTTTTAATGGTCGGGCATTTTTACGCAACCAAAGACCTAAAATGAACGGTGAACTGAAAAACCCCTATCTCAGTAGGGTTTATTTGCGCAATAGACAAGCTTGCTTAACCGTTCCATTAATAAACAGATTTGAGTCTGGGCTGATAAACAGTGCGTACATAGAGAAAAAGGTAAGACTGCCTGAAGACGCTCCTAAAGGTTGGAAAAGGAGAACATAATGCATAATTGTTAGGAATAACGATCTATCCAACGTTGATCATACTCGCAAGCTGAACGATTGCATGAGATACTCTCGCTGACGGAACTACCCTGATGTTCGTCATCCTCCAGTCTGAAGTAAAATAAGTACTACTTCCCCAGGATCTACATCGCAGTCTGACGAAGCGCACTTATGCATTTTCAGGTATCTACAGCGGCAATCTGATAAGAAATATCAGGCGAGTTGGCTTTTAGGATCCTAGTACACGAAGTGTTCATAACACTATTCCCACGCGGTATTTAAGTATCTAAACTCTATTTGATTACCAAAAAATGTGTAATAATCGTTAATTTAAGCTTTGTTTTAACAGATATGTTCTTAACAGTACTAGGAGAGGATAACCCAACCTCTAGTATCTCTTTAAACAAGAATAACAAATAGTAAAGATAGACATACGCATACCCTGTACGGTTATAGTTTACACCCTCTTTGGCTTGAGGCGTTAAAATTCTCATTCCTCCTTCAAAAAACACAGACAAGCCTAGAGAAACAGTAGGGTAGAGGTCACATCTTATAACTTAAACTTGTTTCCTAAAGTGCATAGGTATTGTATAATTAATATTATTATTGAGTATTTTATGTTCTGAGTGCACCTTTTTCTTATTATGAAAAAAGTTCTAAAATTTTTCCATTTAACACATTTTCTTCCATATATATATTATATTCTTGGACTTAAATGCAAAATACAAAATTTGCTTATTATAATAAATATTGTGTTACCACTTGTAAATAAATAAATAATCTTTATTATTCTTTTTTGACCTGAGTAAATAGGTAGAATAACATGTAAAGATAAGACTACCATATTCATAAAACACTTTATCCAATAATTAGATTATACAACACAGATACAGCATTTTAGTTTAATGCTTAAATTATTCTTATATATATATAACACTTTAAACGTATTAGTCCCTTATAAAGCTATTGATAGTTATAATAAAATACATTATTGTTTTACTGTTACTCTTGTCTCTACAATAATATCTAGCAAACCACTCTCACACTGTGGTAATCACAAAATTATCCCTCCTGAATAAACCAGCTGCTTGGAGTCGCAGAGATAAAGAGCAACTCTTTTACAGTTTTAATGCACAACTACAGGAAAAAATCTTTAATGATAAAATAAAGAAATCGATAAGAGAAATAAAGATAAAGATTTAAGAATTCTTTATTTCCTTTGTATCAAATAACTTGATAACTCTTTTTGACCTTTAACTTTTTTATTATATTACTATATCTAACCTCATCTCAATTATCACATAAACATATTATCTCATTATTATCTTAGTGTATTAAGATTACAACTAATTTTTAACCTTTTTCCATTTTTAATTAATCAATATATATATTAAAATCTTTTCTTTCTACCTGTATAAATGAAAAGATTATTAATACTAATCAGCAGAAAATAGGACCTATATACTAACTAACTAAATAGATCTCACTATTAAATGGATTACTTCGTTACATTCTCAATCTACATATATAAATATAAAGGACTAACTTTGGTATATAATATATTTATTTTATTCTAAAAGTTGCTATATTAATTAATAATAATTAATAATATTATCTCGCTTATATATGAATGAGACAGTCCAACTCAGTTTGTAGTTTCTGTTCCTATGTATAATTCTTGAAAAGCAGTCAACTAATTTAGTATCACCTTCCTTTACAAACTAATGTTCTATAAACTTTGGAACCTTGTATTTAGGGACGTGTTGATAAGGGGATCCCTGTTTGAATAGTAAACAAGTTATAATGTTGTAAGGGTTATACCTTAGTTTGTATAAATGGCATAAGAGATATCATTACCTAGAGGGCCCCTATTGGCTTGTAATTTTGAAAACTCGAAAAGTACCTGCCACATTCCGATTATCATTATTATCAAACAAATAAACAGAACAAAAAAAAAACCATAAATTATATAGTGGAATGTGTAAAATACAAATCACAACACCAACAATCTGCGGGAAGCCGAAAACAATTGATTAATTATAACCATAACATCTTCTTGGAGGAAGTTTCAATGAGGTTACACAGAGCCCCTGAGAGCCCCCAATACGATGTTTCAGGCCTCTCAATGTATTAAGATAGGCTATGCCCCCTCTAGTATATATCTCTATGTTAAATGGTATGAGTATTCAATTCTTTCCCTGAGTGCTGATACTGCCACTCCAACATTGCAAAATATTCCACGAGACACTCTGCGAGTGCAAACTATATTTTGATTTTGACATATTTCTCATTACACGTTTTGAACGGAAAATTTGTAGACTTTACAATATAAAGTTTTTATTTATTTATTTAACTTTACAAATATAAGCTACAATTTTTTATGAATTTAAAAAAATACAGGTAACACAATTTAGAAACCAAGCCAATTTCCAAAATATGCAGTTTCGATATTTTATACAAAAATAAGCTCTGCCCGACCCTTGGTAGTTTCGTTAGTATTATTTAGGCGTAATAGTTATTTATGCACCAAGGGAGTAAAGAATGTCATTATTTCCCTGAGCATTATGTTGGTTCCTGAGGCAAAAGCCGAGGGAGCCAAAGGATTTAACTCTTGAGGCGAAGCCGAGGGAGTTAGTTATTGCGAGGGTATAATGGCATTTTACTCCCATGTAAAATGGTGCATGTATGGTGCATACAAGATTTTATCTCCAGACGTCGATAATGAAAATAAAGTAAGAATGTTTTTTTTCAATTCTTTTTCAAGATTTTTTTAACTGAAAATTATCTTACCTTTATCATAAGAAACTCGTCGGTGAATTATGCAAAAAATCTTCAACTTGGTTTTTAGTAAAAACATTCGCTTTCTTTGCAACATAACCTTCGTTTTTTTTTTTAATAATGCTATTAGTGATGCATAGCTTTTGATATAATCATTTTCTCTCACAAGCTAAGATGATTTGATCATTGAATACAGCGACCACAGACTTGACGCTTGTTTTGTTTTTCATTCATTATTAAAATAAATAAGCAAGGCATTTTCACTTACTTGTTGTATATTTGATCATGACAACCAACTTTTAAAATTGTTACATGCTTTGTCATATAACTTTTTCGATTTCTTTGGTAACAAGTTTTCTTTTACCAAGTTCGCTTCAATAGCAATGTCAATATCGCAAACATATTATCTGACATAATTGAAATATTACAGCAGTTATAAGTAATATTTTAATCTAATTATAAAAGTTTAAGACAGGTTAAACAGTTAAAGCTAAGGTTTTAAACTAAAAAAACTTTGATTTAATGATATTTTGTCGAAAAAAAAAAACAATGAGTATGCAAATCTTAAAGTGATTTAAAAAAATCAGGATAGCCAACTTAATTTTTTTTTTTAAATAAAACTAGTTTTATTTTTTTAACTTATTTATTCTTATATAATTATTAGCATTTCACTAGTTCTACTTAAAATAATTATTAATGTTATATTCTTTTTTTCATACATCTTATTCTTGTATATCTTCTTATTTATAGGTATCTTAGTTTTTAAATAAAAATAATTATATATCATTCAGTTGGTCGATTATTAAGTTAAGTTGGCAACTGTTACTTTTTACTCCCTTTTTAATCCCTTGAAAAGTGATTCTTTATTCTCTTAAATCTAGTAATTAAATTTCGTATTATATACCGTCTGGAGATGAACATCTTTTTAAGTTTTCTATGTTTAAGTTCTTAAAGCTAGTGACCAATAGCTAGTGTATCCTGCTTCCAGTGATAATTTTTTAAACTATCACTGTAAATAATAATAAATAATTATTATTAAAGATTTATTTAATAATAAATCTTTTAATTCATTAAATAATAAAACCTTTGTAATCCTAATTTTAACTCTTTTAATCTTATGCTTGTATTTGGCTTTGGAAAAGTTTTTAAAGGTGGGTTTACAAATCTATCTCATGGATAGCGGATCGAATGGACGGATTACCCGTACTTGTAAACGCACCTATCATTGTAAATCTACTCTGACAATATTATATATAGATTTTTCATTGTAGAGTTTAAGAAAGAAGTAAAGTATTTTATTTCAATGTATTATTATTTATTTAAATAAGTAATATTTCTATTGTTTTTGCTTTTATTTAATAATAATAAAACAAATAAGATGTTTTTTCTTGTTTATTCCACCTATGCATTAAGTATTCAACCAAATTACAGCCTATTCAGTAGTTTCAGCACCATGTTTCAAGTCAACCAATACCTTTCTACTCATAGAGATATATATTAGAGGGGGCATAGCCTATCTCAGTACATTGAAAGGTTTGAAACATCGTATCGGGGGCTCCCAGGGGCTTTTGTGTAACATCATTGAAACCTCCTTTAAGAGTGAGTTATGGCAATAATAATAATCAATA
>JACMZG010001911.1:34393602-34484041 GCA_018340805.1 Microvelia longipes | reverse complement strand
ATAGCGTTGGGTTGAGCTGCCTAGTTTTTAACTTTTTTTAACTTAAAAGTAATAGTTGAATACCAAAAAAATATGTAATATAATTTAATATAATTTTCTTAATTTGACGGTATGACGAATCTTGAAAAGCTGTTTATATATAAAAATTTTAAAATGTAATAGTAAATATTTTAAAAATTGCGATCAAAATTACAATTAAATTTTGTAGATAATATTGACCATATATACATCTATGTGTGTGGCAAATTTCAACTCCGTCAGTCATATTTTCGATTATTACGAATTTTTGATGGCTAACCAAAATATTGTAGTATGGAAAATATCATCCAGGCATTTAAACTAGACATAACGTCTGATTTCGTACTAAGTTTCAACTTAGCCATAAAAAATTTTAAAAAAAAATCATTGTAATTGAAAGTGCGACTGATCGAGATGAAATTTGATACAAAACTACATGCATGTGTTATAGGCGTTACTGTAGTGTTTAAAAAAAATCTGGTGTAACAAAAATAAAATCAATTATTTTGAATTGCGCAACTTAGCAAAATTACTGGTAAACAACGTTAAAACTGAATACATGATATTTAGCCAAAAAAATGGAATTAAAATTCAGAAATGGAAAATACAGATATTAATGAATGTGCCAGCTGTGAACTATTAAGAGTTAATATAACGAATGAATTAAAGTGGGGAAAAATATAAATATAGCTAATAAACAATTAAATACACCATATTATTTTATAAAACACTTAGGTCTAGATTAAATTGTAAGGCTTTAATTAATATTTACTATGGGTTAGCTGTGTAGTATTGTGGAATGGAGCAATTTTACTCATTGCAAAAATATTTTTAAATAAAAAAAATGATAAGATTAATTAAGTGAGCTAATATGGACGCAAAGTGCAAGGGCTATTTTAAAGAATTAAAAATTTTAACCATCCCCTCTCTCTATGTTTTGAAAATATTAAAACTACCTAAAAAAAGTAACTTTAAATTATATTAGAAATAAACACAATTACAATACAAGGTTTAAAGGTAAATTTGTTGTTATAACCAAACATAGAACTGATCACTTTAGGTCATTAATACATATTAATAAAATAGATTTCTACAATAAATTGTCAGATGACGTTATGAACGTGAAAAAAATGATTTTGACATATTTCTTATGAAATGTAAAAAATAGATTAAATGTAAAAAAGATCCCATGCATTCATTAAAATATTATGGAAAATAATGAATTTATTAGTATTTTAATTGAGAAAAAGGTATATTTTATTTATTGATTGATATATTTTATTTATTGATACGTTTTAATTGTTTTTAAGTTTTTGTAAAAGTTCTTGACATTTTTTAAACAATGTGAAATTTGTCTATGATATAAATATATATTCTATTCTTTATATTATAAACACAGCAGGAGTTATGCGTGACACCAGACAAACACAGACAAACACATACATACTCAGACAGCATGATAGAAACTACTCAGAACGTCATGGAAATACTTGAAACGGATAATTTTGAGAAAACCTCTTCCTTAGGAAAACAATATTTTTTACTTAACACAATATTTAATCCTGTTTTATTGTACCTTTGAGCCTAACAGCACTTTAACCTAATCAGAGGCTGGGATAGATCTTTCAGCAACACATTTTAATCAAGATTTCAGGCCAGGGAGGCTTTTTGTTTTTCTATAATGTTCAGTCTTGCTAACTTAGGTTGATTACTAGCAGCTTGTTTTAATCCAGCATTTCTTTTTTAGCCATTACATTGTTGATTATATTTTGACTAAAAATAAATTCTGTACTGGACTGATACTTTCTTTTTCTTAATTTCGTGTAAACTAATACCTTATGTTGTGTTGTTGGTGTTTTTTGTTAGTTATTTGCGGTAGAGTTAGTAGTAAGAATAGAGGGGCTTCTAGACTAAAGGTAAAGGACTAATGAGCTTGTCTGTTACTGCCATGAAAAGCAACCGTATACCAGTCTTTTCTTTTTCTTGTTCTTCTTGTTGATTTATAGTCACTTAGATTTATCTACGTTGTTCTGCTACCTATGTTTTCTATGTGTTGACAGCACACATGTTAACTCTAAAATCTAATCTTGTCTCACTTGCATCTCCTATATATTTTCTTCTCGCTTTCAATTCTTCTATTAAAATTTTCAACACAGCTTATCTTACATTTCAACATTATTTTCTTTCAATCTAAAATTCTATGAAAGTTAAAGTTTTATGAGTATAGTTTTGTTTTTATAAATGACGTTTATAATTTATTTGTTCAAACTATAAAAACTTTTCTTGAGCGTTGAATGTAGATTATTCTGTGTTTTTTTGTGATATCGTTTATATTCTCTTAAAATTTTATGTATCTTTCTAACTCATTTCTTTATGTTTAAAATATTTTTGTAAGCGAATATTTTTTTAGTGTGTAACATAATCAAAATCCGAAGGTTATCGTGTTTGTTTCTTAAGCGATATTGGTGGATTCAACTCCGAGGTTTAACTTTTACAATAAATTCTAAATAATAAAGTCTTCAAGCCGCTCAATCTCAATATATTTTGAAAGTATTTAAAAAGCTTTTACCAGGAGCCACCTAAGTTCTGCAAAACATAAAAATCAAAATAATGATTAGAATACTGCAGCGCAATTTGAGTAAATATCATAAGATACTCGCAGAGTTAATCTAACTTCAGTCTCAGTCATGCTCTCTAAAAACACAACAACTTCTCGATTCTTTTCTCTCTAGTTAGTTAACTCGTTATTATATTTTTATTTCAGCCTATTGAGTAACCTGTTTTTTAAGTTAATTTTTGCTAATCTGTTTTATTACTATTTCTATTTGTGTGTGTGTATATATATATATATATATATATATATATATATATATATATATATATATATATATATATATATATATATATATTATATATATATAACTTGTTCGTATATTGTATACAAAAAATATAAAAAAAGGTTAACATAAAATGATAAGCAATGAGATATATTTTCTCTTAAAATTATAAATAAATAATGAAATACTTAATTAAACAATGCTACTAAACATTCTACTATGTTTTCAGAATAAGTTAAATCAGACTTCAGAAGGAGCTTAAATGGACTTAAGGCTTCTTTACTTGACACTATTTAGTATCGGTGTGAACATTGAAGAAGAAACAAATATTTTAAGTTTTTCATCAAATTTGCGTAGTCAAATAAGTTTACAATAGCATGGAAGCATGTCACAATGTAATTTATCTATAAATTCACTTGCAAGTGTTTGATTCCCTAACTAAGCATTTGTCACGTCATCTGTTCACGTGTTTTTCATGAGAATGAGGGAGTTACAAATCCATGGAAATCATTTTAAAATCTTATTATCTGTATAACGTCAAGGGGAATCTAAAGGGGTCCCGTGAAATATAGGGTTAACGGGCCTGCTTTTACTCAAATCATTGCTTATACAGCTCCCCTATACCAATCTGTCCGATGCATCGTTTTTTTATCATTAAGATAGTAGGCTACGGGCGTGGCTTACTTGATTAAATTATGACGTGCGTGTTTTTGAATTATGCCTTTTACCAGTAATAAGAAAAATTCGATAAAAAGAGAGCATTGACTTTATCCATTTAAAGGAGCCGAGATAATTTAAAATATCAAAAAAGTTTATGAAAATTTTACAGAGGTAAAATGTTAAAGAATAATTCATAACGTTTGTTTGTCGTTAGACAAAATACATGAGGTAAAACGTAATAGTTAATAACTATGCCATAGAAATAAATCATGATACCAATATTTAAAAATAGGTTATATAACTGTTTTATTTTATTAAGATAGTAATTTTTTCAAGTTTGTTTAAAACATTCTGTAATTAATCTACAGAAACAAATGTTTATAAATACATTTTAAATGAAGCAATATTACATGAAAAAATTAAATCTATGTATGACTGCTTATAATAGTGATAAAATAAAATCTAATATATTATTCATTGAGAATTTTTCATGGAAATAAAGGCATTGAGAAAATTTAATGAAGGATAATACACACACACAACAGGACACACACTGGAAGATAAAAGAAGAAAAGAATGTGTCTACGAGTAAATACAATCTGTTAAGGGCTGTTTCATAGGATATAAAATAATAAAATATGAAGTTATTATTTCTCTTGTTGTAACTACATCTAAGGCTTGTAAAATTATGTTACACTGACGATGTTTAAAACCTATTACTTTTATAACATTTTCTAGTGCCAAGTTTAATGTATAACTCGTAAGGCGGTGCTATTTTCTTCTAATTTTTATTCTGATAGTATCATATAGTTAAATAGTATCCTTAGAGTATTAATATTTAATGCATAAAAATATTGAAAAGGGGCGTAAAATATCAAAATTAAAATTAGTTGAGAAAAACGGTTTTAAATTTTATATTTATTGTTGAGACCCAGAGTTATTTATTACTTGTAACCTTCTTCTATAGGTAAGAAGGGAAGCTATTGTTTTCACCTTAAAATTCCGAAACAAAGTTAAGGCCATAATCAGACGTTTGTTAACAAAAATGAGGTTCCGAGTGGTTTTCAAAATGCTGTCTAGGCAGCTGAAACTTTTGACTTTAGGCTTAAAAATCAGACTTAAGGACTAGCTGTACTTCCTGGAAGATAATATTGTTTGACCACGTTAACCTATTTTGTTGAGACATCGAAAACTTAATAACAATCGTTAAAAATCGAAAATATTATTAATAAAACTAATATTTAAGGCTAATATGGATCCCTTTAAGTGGTTAATCGATGTACTAAATTTCATCCTGACTTGTAAAATTAAATAAACAAAAGATATGATAAAATATACTTTTAATATTCTAATGATGAATTAAAAATGATAATTCTATTACTAGTCCCCCTATTTTTTCGCTCGATGCCAAAAAATACCAAAAGTCAATGAATGTTGGTGTCTGTATATATGTATGGATAGGTGATTGTGGACTTTTGTTGTAAACTCTGTTCTGGCCAAATGGCTCAATGGGGTAAAATAAATCTTACCCAGTTAAAAATAAAGACTCTTAAGAGAAAAATAATATCGTATTATTTTTTGGGTTAAATCTATAATATTATGGTGTTTCCAATGATGATAATTTTTAAACAATTTTTTGAGATAATATTTGTTGCTTAAAACTATTATCAGCACTAGTTGAAAGTTTTTTAAGCCCATCCAGACTTAAACCTCATAAATTGGACCAGGCACAATTCTGCTGAGCATTTTTTTTTATGTCTGCTGTTCCGTATCGGCTTTAGCCGTACTATGATCTTTATAGACTGACTGGTATAGTTTTATTTTTTCATTTAAAAGATTATCGAAATTTTATCTAAAGAGTTTAAGAATATATAAAGAAAGATGGACCCGGGATGTATTATTCCGGGCATGAAAAGGTTAGTTCCGTTGAGAATTAACAGGAGCGCTAGTATATACTTCGGTGGATTCACTATGCCAACTGTAACAATGCAACCCTTTCGTCTTATTTTCGGTTTACTTGTGGTACAATGCAAATTACTTGTGGTACAAATCTTATTAATCCATTTATTTCAAGTAGATATTCGTTTCATTAAATGGTGATGAAAAACCAGATGATTTCATTATATCAACTTGCAAAATTGGGAGGAATATAATGGTAAGGACAGTTAGTTTTAGTGCTGCCACTAGATGCCAGCACTGAATTTCTACCTACCATCTGTCTGACTCTCTCGCATATCTTCCGTCGTTCTACACTTTTTACATTCTTTGAGTGCTATATTTACTATTGGCAAAACTGGTTGAGTATATTGGGTTTGATTGATCTGAGTATCGCATTTTATTCTTTAATATCTCGAGAAATATGCTGGAGATTGTAGCAGATGTGGTTAAGTTCTTGTCGGCCTTGGAACTTCAATTTGCAGCTGATATTCATGTATTTAAAAAAAACAATTTGGTGTTTTTTGGAAATTCGTATTTGCCGCCAAATATCATTGCTGGATTTTTCAATGATCAAATTAGTTTGAAACTCCTAGAACTTGATTATCGTACCAAAAATCTTTAATTCATTTTAGTCGTTCTTATGTAGCGTGTTTACAAAACGCCAACTTGTTTCGAGTGTTGGGATTTGTAGGTGCTGAAACGTGGACATTATATAAAAAGAGTTAGTATAGCGTTTTTTTTATTAAAAGAAGAAGTAGGAATGCAAAATTTTAAAATTTTCGTGAGCTTATTTTGATAAAATTTATTTGGCTGAACGGCATACCTTTGTTCTTAATTTTTACGACTTATATTTAAATATCTAGATAAGCCATGTATATGTGTCTTAGGAATACACAACTGTGCCTTTTAGCGAATTTCCTTTGAAATTCGCCTAATGGGATAGGCGTCATGGGGGAATTCGAACTCGGACCACGACACAAATCCGTTTCAGAGGTCCCTTATGACGAAAAATACTTTTTTTGAAACTTTATATATATATATATATATATATATTATATATATATATATATATATATATATATATATATATATATATATATATATATATATATATATATATTATATATATATATATATATATATATATATATATATATATATATATATATTTATTATATATATGTATTTCTAGACACTTTCTTGTAAACACTCTATCTTTCGAACGGATTAATATTTTTTAACCAAACTTGGTACAAAATCAACCTTTGGGAGGACACAAACCCTATTGAAACCAGGTTTTTGTGACGTCATTAACCCGTTTGCTGAGTCAGCGAAATTTTCAAAAAAATCGGCAAAATTCAGGGTTAATATTTTTTGCCGCGAAAAAAGGTCATTATTTATGTTTTTGAGACGCTGAATCGAATGAAACCGGTCCGAAGTCGATACGACCACTTAAGTGACCTAAAAATCGAAAAAAACCATTCTAAATTCCCGAAAACCAAAATTTAGGTCGATAAAAAATAAATTTCGAGTAGGTGTCGTTTTCTATGTAATTTGGGCGCGGAATCGAATGAAACCAGTCCGAAGTCGATACGACCACTTTAAGTTACCAAAAAGTCGAAAAAACCACAAAAATTATAGAAAACCAAAATTACGGTCTTTAAAAATTAAATTTCGAGTAGGGTGTCGTTTTCAATGTTTTTTGGGCCTCTGAGATGAATGCCAGTGGTCCGGAGTCAATACAACCACTCAAACTCAGGGTACCTGGGTTCACATCCTAGAAGGGTCGATCATTTTTTATCGTTTTTTTACCTAATATAAGTTTACAACTAGGAAATAATTCTGGCGCGGTGGTCCGCATGTCGGGCGAATTTCCTTTGATGCGTGTTTCCGTGCTTTTTATATAAGTTTACAACTAATAAATAAATAATTTCGGCGCGGTGGTCCGCTGTCGGGCGAATTTCATTTAGAATACGTGTTTCCGTGCTAAACAACCATTTTCTTGCTTATGCAAGAACCATGCCCATTGCGTGGTTCCGGTTCATGCTTTAGAACCTAAGCAGTTACTCAATTGTCAAGCACTGCTCGTAACTCATTTTGTCTGTATTTTCCAAAGGAAATGCGCTAAAACCTTTAAAGATAACTGACTAAGCTTAAAGATAAGTAACTAAGCTTTAAACTAGTGCAAATAATAGAGCGTACTTCTAATTTTAGAGGCATAGTTTTGTGCAACCAACTGGATAGTTATGCGCATTTCCTTTGGAAAATACAGACAAAATGAGTTACGAGCAGTGCTTGACAATTGAGTAACTGCTTAGGTTCTAAAGCATGAACCGGAACCACGCAATGGGCATGGTTCTTGCATAAGCAAGAAAATGGTTGTTTAGCACGGAAACACGTATTCTAAATGAAATTCGCCCGACAGCGGACCACCGCGCCGAAATTATTTATTTATTAGTTGTAAACTTATATAAAAAGCACGGAAACACGCATCAAAGGAAATTCGCCCGACATGCGGACCACCGCGCCAGAATTTTTAGCTTCTGATTTTCTTTTAAAAGTATTATATAAATCAAAGAGAAATTTATTTGATAGTATAATTATTTTTGATTTTATGATTTAAGACATGGCTTTTCACACGTAACATCCTATTATGTAACGTGTTATGTTTTAAAGTTATGTGTTCCTTTCAATAACTCAATATATTAGTCTATTATAGCCATGTTGTTCTAACATGTTATAATATTACCAAAACATTTTCCTCTTTCTATATGATGTATTGTGTGGCTTACTTCCTTGTTACGCTGTAGTTTCCAATGTATGAATCTTGAAACTTGTTCTCTCCTTTATCATACTTTGCTCTCTCATACATATTTTAGTTATGTATTCGTATTACAAACACATACATAATATGACGTATTGCTATATACATACTATTTTTTAGTACGGACGTGGTAGAGGTAAAGAATTTTTTTTGAGTTTTTGTAAAATATCGTTTACTGATATTTTTGTTCAAAGAAAAAACTTGGATAATACTTGAAATTCTAAGAGCAATTTTTATACTTTAAAAAAACTTTGGCTCAAAAGTTTTTAATCTTTAAAAGAGAATAACTTTACCAAATAAGTTTAAAATAATTTAATGTTGCGTTTAAATTTTTAAATTATATTACAAATTATAAAGTTAAAAAGCTATCGGTGACATGCCAAATATTTAAATAAATGCGTTAAAGTAAATTTAACCTTAAACATGTAAATTGGTTATTTATATAATGTATTATTTTTAAAATCATAAAAAGCTGTTATATGACGTTTATGAAAGTTTAAAAACAGATAAATGTATTATATGTGATTTAATAATTTAAGCTTTGGTGGTGAAACGTTTTTCAGATTTTACTCATGTTTCAATAAATTGACTTTAGAGATAATAAAGTTAGTTTAATTATCTATATTCGAGGTCGTACAGAACGGAAATTTTTCTACTACATTAGAGAATTTTTTAAACTTAGTTTAAAGAATTTTTGACGCAACATTAAAACATAAAAGAAAGTTGAGAAGTAAACTCTTAAAGATAAAATTTAAAACTTTATCAAACTTGAATTTAGGAGAGAAAATCGTTATGAGAATTTTAAGCATTAAAAAAGTATTTTAAGATGAAATATCAGTAAGCGATATTTTACTAAAACCTTAAAGTAGAAAGAGAGAGGAGAAACCATCTCCTTTATGTTTAAAATACGATAGAGTAGGTACTTAGTATAGCCTTATATATTATATACATGTATATATAAGATATGAATACATAACTGAATTATGTATGAGAGAGCAAAGTATTATAAAAGGAAAAGAGCAAGTTTTAAGATTCATACATTGAAAACTACAGCATAACATGGAGGTAAACCGTACAACATATAACATAGAGAGAAGGAAATGTTTTGGTAATAATGTTACATTGTGTAACAACATGGCTATGGTAGACTAATATATTGGGTTAGTGAGAGTTTCCTAAACTTAACATATAACGAGTTGAGATCTTAAACCCTAAGTCAGTTCCTTCCGATGCCGACTTAAAACTTATTCTAAGATTTACTTCTTCTTCCTTTTATTTTAAGATAGGTAACACTGTTATCCTAAGCTACCACCCTCCATATTTTTGTAAAATAAATTGTGACCTTATTATATTTTTGTAACTTTTTACGTTTACATGTTTATGTATACCTTCCAAATATTTATAGTGACGCCACATATAAATTTAAGATAATTAAATAAAACAAAATTAATGTTTTGACTTTAAACTATTAAAGTCATCTATGGTTACCTTAAGTTTCACAGTAACTTAGGTTCGAATCTTAGTCAGGGCACATATTTTGACGGGTCTATATTTTTGAAAGAACTTAAATTCATGTTTGCTAATTCTGGTCAAAGATCATAGTTGGACAAAAATAGTTGGCAAAGATCATTTTTCAGGAGTAATTGCTGGTGATTAGCGAGTGGTTCTCATCTCTCCCTTGACGCGCCATTTGACTTTTAATTATCATAAAATGCTGCTTGTGTCTTTCTTTCATTTAAGTTCACATTTAAATTAAATCCCCGCAAAATCACTTGTATGAAAAAGACATGTCTTGCGTAAAAATAATTGAGATCTTATACTACTTCAAGTCTTATCAGCCTTACTTAATTTATTGGCATCCTAATGAGCAAGCATAAAAAGCCTTAATGATTTCACTTTGTGACTTGATCAGCACGTATCATAAAGCATTAACGTATTTAAGAACCGGGTTGCTCTGCGAAATTGCTTTAGTGACTTCTGCGTGCACTGCGTACTGGTCAAAGCTCAAAATGAAATCATCAAGGCCTTTTATATTTGCATATTTTCTTGCATATATATTTCATGTTTCATATTTACAAATTAGGATGAAAATGAAATGTGTTATGTTCATATGACTTGGTGTATATGATCAAAATTCTTTTTATGCTGATTTGGATTGTTTTAAACTAGTGTTTTTGTCGGGGATTACATTAATTTTTGTAAGTTCACTTTAAATCCTTAGGTTGTTTTTCTTTTTTTAACTCCTGTCAAAATATAACTCTCGGAAATTTTAGTTATGACGCTTTTTACTAGGTAACGCTAATAGTAAACATTAATAATGCGCTCTACTCTATTTAAATCGCATCAATAGAGTAACATGTTCGTCTTGACAAAACTCTTAATATTCTTAGTTGTTGAGTGCTCTACTAGGTGGCGCTAATAGCTACCAGTTTTCATTATACTTAACATTTAAAATTAGAATTATTTGTTGTCTTCAATAGTACGTATTATCTCTTTGACATGACTAAACATGTCAAATTTTTATAATTATTTATGAATTTGTACAATAAATTTTACCCAAATTACGATTGCTGGAAGAGTTATGATGAGTGAGTGTCAAGAGCATCTAACTTTAGGGCTTTATTAAACCAAGGCTGTTAAAGAAATACAATTTTGAAGTATAATTTAACTCATTATAAACCTTTTAGCTGATACTAACGCTACATTTTAACGTCTAATAAACAATATCCAAATTAAAAAGCCACAAAGAGGTGAAAATAGCCTTGAGATGCTTCCTAGAATGGGAAGGTACGCCAGTAACCATCCAGTGAAACTTGGTGGGGGTATGCCCCCAAATAAACTACAGAAGTCTACGATATTACAATAGTGTGTTAAAAACAGAATCATAATTTATTATATTAGTACGAAAAAAAGAAAAAATTCATTCTAGTAACATACCGGATTCTTTAGGAAACCCAATTTCATGGGTTTCTGAAAATTCTTGTGGATTTTCACTGAGGCAAAACTTTCCTTCACAACGCATTATTTTAAGAGATTCAATTTAAGTGCTGCGGATACTCTATAAGTTATAATTTTATGTATATATGTAACTAAATAATCACTTATTACAAATAGAATTTATCCGCATGGAGCTCATAATTTAATAGTTCTTATGTTGTACGATTCGAATTTCTATTTACTTTAACTAATATTAAATCTAAAGTTTATAAAAATAAATATACATAAAGATATAAATGATAGAGCAAGCATAGGAAGAAGTGTTATCTATAGTTGTATATTATCTTTAACGTTAGGATGTGTATCGTTTAATTCACGTTTTATATCCCCGGAGGATCGTTTAAAATACGTTTTACTTGAGCAATCAGGTTATGCAATTTAAAAAAGGGTTTTTACCTGTTCCTGTAATATAGTTTACGTAAGAGGATTGCCTTTTACATCATACTTTGTAGGGTTTATTTTCTGTTGTTTCACGGATCGTTAGCAAGTCGTTGTTATTAATTATATTGTGTTTCATTAAGATTAAATTGATTAAATAAGAGATAATGTTTAAAATTAATATTGACGCGGAAATCATAAAGTTGCCTCTCTTGTTATGACGTGTATTATCTTTATTGACTAATATAAAAATAGATATAAAGCCCTTTGCATTGCCTTTTGATTTTTGTATCAAGTTTCAACCCTGTAGCATAAACATACTGGAAGCTGCAACGATAACACACACACACACACATGCATACAGTCAACTTTGTGAAAAAGACTCTGGAGGTCTTAAAACATTTGAAACGAATAATTCGAGTAAATTCTCGGTTTTGCAATTTTAATGCAAACACGATATTTTTCCTTCATACATATACGAGGAAAAATAATATATACCTTCGGAAGAAATTAGGCAAAAAGTAAGATTAATATTTTCGAAGCTGTTTAGCATCTCTTTCCTTATTTAACTTTAAATTATAAAACTAGATATACATTATTGTCTTTACACAGATACCTTGTGACGTCACACATCCTCATTTTTGTGAAATGAGGATGGGAGTCAAATACTTGACTCCCAAAACTGGGACCATAATTGAACATAATTAGATTGAATTAGTTGTAGTTATTAGTTGTATTATTAGTTGTAGTTAAGGCACAAGTAGCGTCCGAAGTGTCTGTAAATGTTTTGACAAATAAGCAATAAAGCAAGTGCCTTGATTTCGAAAACAGAAGAACATTGTTCACATCACCATTATTTGTTGAGCGTGCGCACAAAATCGCAAGCCTCTACGACACATTTAGGGAATTTAAAAAAGCTACAAGATGCACAGCCTTACTTGAAAAGCCTTTCATTTCCCCATTATATAATTTTAAACGTTTTAAGTTGTCTTTTGCTTCTAAGAACTCTTTCTGCTCTAATACGGTATATGGTTTGTATCTTAGAGCATCCTACTATGTTACAAAGACTATAATCTCGAGTGTAACCTAAACTGGTTTATCCTCTTTACGACGAAAAAACCCTTAAATTTTTAGATTATATTTTGCACACATTGCTTTCTCAAGGTATAGTTGTTGCGTTTAATTTTATTTCATGTTTTTATATACTTATTTACTTGTCCTACACTATAGCACTAACAATGAACTAAACATGGCGTGATCAAAGCTTGTTCTTTTGAAAGGGCAGTTAATTTGTGCGGAGTTCTAAAAGCACACTTCTAAAAGTAGTGTAGTACATTACCGTAAAAAATCGCTAGAATTTTTTAAACTGATTTCCCATTTCCTAAGGAGGAAAAGCACGTTTTTTGTTAACACGTGGCACGAAACTTTGTTATTAAATGTATACTTTTTAGTGCCTATAGATTCCGAAACATCTGTAGCTAGAGTTCTGAAAATTAGTTTAGTCATCTCGTGGATCCCGTAACTTCGCGCTTTTTTCTTAAAGTTAAAAAGTGTCTGTTTTTATCTTTTTGCAAAGAAAGGGTGTTGTGTATAGATAAAATTTAATTTATTTAAATAAAACAAGCTGCTAATTAGGGTCGAGGATTCCGTACCTGCAGACTTTAAAATTATTGGAGCATGTAGTATTGTACAATGAAATACATAAATTATGCAAAAAGAGTTATAAACATACTAAAGCAACCCCGCAGATGTTGATGAGGCATTTTTGAGCTTCAAGACATTATTAAAAATTTGTTTTTATCAAACAAATGTTTATACTTTTTTTTATTTTTCTTTTAAAATTATTAATGACCCCATTGTAATACGTCGTGTAAGAGTGAGCCTAAAATCTAATCAATTCATTTTCGCTAAGGTCTTGAATTTTTGCCAAGTTACATTGAAATTGGATTACCCGTTTGAGATGTAGCTTTTTAACTAGAAATGGAGTCATACTTACTGGCAAACACAATTTTTTTATATATCTTTAGACGCTGAAACGTGAACATTTAATGAAAAATGTGTATGTTACGTTTTTTTGCTAATACAATGCTTTCTCCTCCTTTTAGAAGGTAGGGAAGAAAAATGTAACTATAAGTAAGAATTAATTACCGAAGTAATAATATCATAGATATTGGACAACATCCAAATTCTGAGGTCAAGCGAAACGAGATTAGAGTTATACAATTGAAGGTATTTCAAGGGAGACTGAAACACTATGTCTAGACTACATTCACTACGTGTCGAAATGCTGAGTGCACTAATACATTCTGAGGACGATCATATTGTAGCACTGATTTTGATTTCTTATTACTATTTTATATTTTTGTTTATTAATATTAAATTATTTATTACGTACTTAGGTCTCTCTTCAAATTGTTAACATTGTCCTTACTTACTAATGACAGACATAATGGTGAACTTAACATAATCTGTAAGAGACCCTGATAAAACGATAAACCCAGACCTCTTAAATTCTTAGTTTGTGCCTATCCTAACTTCTGTGTTATAACGAGAACTATTTTCTCTTCGTGCTCGAGAGGGAATAGGCCATAAACCATGCTCCTATTTATAGATGACAGCACGATGTTTATTGCAGCAGAGCTTAATACAAGGAAATCCTGTGTTTTATATTTATTTTTGTGCAAATGAAGTTTGTACTCGCGAATAAATAAATCTCCAAGTTTGTCCCTCATATAAATTAAAGGCATTATAATTTTTGAAGTTTTAGTTAAATCTAAAACTAAAGGCAACGGTCCTTTTTAAATTTATAATACATTATGAACAAGTATTCTTGTTTTATAAAATATAAGTTACAGAACTAATTTATATTCTTTTATTGATATAACAAATAACTTCTTCTTAGTTGTTGCTGTGTTATGATTACATGTATTCAATGTAAAATTCAAAATTGATTTTTTTATAAATTATATATCTATTTTCTATTGGTTTTATTATAAATGAAAAAAAAAGAATTAAATAAAACGGAATAAAAAGTATCTAGTGGTGTAAAATAAAATGTTTCAACCTGTTTTTATCTACAATGATCATAAATGCTTTTATTTCTCTCTAAAGTCAAAAAATATGTTGACACTAAATGTACTTTTTTCCTTCCTGAGGCATTTTGTTATAGATTTAGGAGTTATCTTATTGTCATTTGATTTCGAGGGTAGACATAAAGCCCATGGTCTGTGCATGCTTATATGTACATGCTCTGTGACTTTAAATCTTTTTTTCCAAGTACCTTTATGTAATATCTTAGTAGGATCTTTAATTTCTTTAATATTTTTTTGTCATATTCACTTTTTGGGATCTTAAATTTTGTTGCTTTTGTTTAGCTTTTCCAAATAATATAAGTATCTTGTATGAAGAGGTTTACCGTTCAAATATTGTACGTGTTGTTGTTAAGAGAATAGGCTTCAAATTCTTCTGAAAGGCGAGTTAAAGAAACCAGTTATTTAGCTAGCCGCTGTACTTAAGTTTGTTTACCATTTGAATACTATATGATTAATCAACCGTATACTGTGCCTTAACTTAGACCATTGTTCCATTGATGATCATGGTTGCTGGACATTCTCTAATGTCCAGTCTAATGTGTCTTCTTAATTCCAATATCTGGTTTTATTTAGGTTTGTTCTGTACCTTGTTTAGCCAGAGCATCTACTATCTCATATCCATCTTTATCTTTGTGCCCAGGAATCCACCGCACATATTGCTGTCGACAGTCAATCTGGAAAGGTTCAGTAATCTTTTCTATACCAGTTAATTATTTAATAGCAGCTTAATAGTATAAAAATGACTGCTTTTGCTTGCTTAACGTCTTCCTTAAGGGTATAGAGAAAAAGAGTTATCCTCAATGCGAATCCTAACATTGGTGTTAATGCAAGTAATATCACAGCTAAGCCCTGAATTGTCATTGCTTGGTATACTTTGTGATCACTATAATATTGTCTCTTCATATCATGTTTTATCATCACCTTTTCATATCATCTTTAATATATTTAAGATTACGTAATAACTTAAACCAAGGTTTAAATTTGACAAGCTAGATTATTAAGGAAACAGTTATCAAGTTTATTATTCTAATTCTAAGTGCTATTATTTTGAGTTACAAAAATTGTATTACCTCGAAAGCTTTAAAAAGCTACACAAGAAAATTGAATTACTAAGGGATGATTTAAAGTGGTTCAAAATACGACTATGAAAAACGAATGATAATCATTCACCAGCTACAAAGAAAATAACTCAAGAAAAATTGGGTGCTGAAAAACTGAGAAAAAACTAATCTTTATTTAGAATAAGGAAGGATAATTTTTTAAACTTCCTTCCTTAGTGGTATCAGTGAAAATGGAGTGAAAAATAAAATGGAGGAGGAAAAACAACTACTTTCTACACTCTGTCTTTGCTGACAGTTTGAAGGATAAATTTTCAAGCCCGCAGGCAAAATGAGATATTTGAGATAAACCTTCCAATACCCTTCCTTTCTATGCTTAGCTAACTGATGAATATTTTTTTAAGGTACAATAATAATTTTCCAAACGAGAAAACTCTCATGAAAAGAATGGTAATAATAAAAAATATTGGGTATAGAGTTCCTCGTTAATTTTCCTCACAACTTTGGACTCGCTTCGCTCGTTCTCAGAATGTGATGATTACCCAAAGCCTTAGGTAGTATTACTTTGGTCTTCTTACACTCGACCCCAAAATAGGGAGGTTATCCGAAGTCTAGAGAGTTGTGACATCGGACTCTTTATGCTTGTCCTCTAAAAGCCATATAATCGAAGCTTATAGTAGTATTACTTTGGTCTCGCTTCGCTCGTCCTGATCGCTTTGCTGGGTTGATTAAAGATTAGAAAAGTATACAGTAGATAGGGATTCAATCAAATAATACGGGTTATACTTTTATATCACGTTGACCAATGCATTAAAGACCTATAATCATATTTGGCTGCCTAATTTTCATTAGAATAGTCTTTATAAGAGCTTTAGCATTATATTTTATCACTGCGTCTCATCATTAAGTTTATGTGTGTTCATATGTGTTGAAAACATCATGATTTTATAATATTAAGTTTATGTGTGAAAACATCATGATTTTATAATATTAAGTTATGTGTGAAACATCATGATAAATATTAAGTTTATGTGTGAAAACATCATGATTTTTAATATTAAGTTTATGTGTGAAAAAACATCATTTTATAATATTAAGTTTATGTTGAAAACATCATGATTTTTACAAATTTAAATAATCTTTTTCCTCTAATTTTAAGTGTCCCACCAAAAATACATGTGTTTACATATGTGTTACATGAAATTACATAGCTATGGAATTTCCACTTCTCATTAACTTTAAGTTTTGCTATTTGACGGTATGTCAATCTTTAAAACCAGTTAGAAAATTAAAATTGTATAAGCCGTTTAAATTACAAAATGTAATAGTCAATAATTTCGAAATGGCGAATAACATCACAATGAAATATTTAGGATGCATTGACCATTTATCGATGTTTATCGTGTGTTGCATTACATTTCAAACGGCCAAATTTTCGATTATTAACGTTTTTTATTTAATTTTGGGCCTTAAAAAAAATAGGTTATTGTCTTCTTCTACTAATACTTTTTCTACTTCTTATGGAAGAGTCTACGTTTCCTTTAAACTTGAATACCACTCTCAACTTTCTTCCTAATTTTAATTTTCATTTCACTAATTTAATTGATATTTAGTTTTTTTATTAACTATTTTTAAAAAATATATTTTTCTGTTACAGGTATGTGGAGCTGTAATGTACGAAGTATTAGTTAAATCTAAATGGTATTTTTTTTAATATTCTAGTATTTATTTGTATCTATTAAATTAAAAAATAATATTTCATGTAAGTTACTACGATTGTGATAGAAAATTCAAAATTTGATGCGATTTTATACAACAGACACTGTGAAGCAATATGTGTATTGATAAATGGCATATGTTCCTCTGATAAATGGCATGTGTTCTTAGGTCGAATGACCCAAAATGATAAAACGGTGGAGATAAGAGTATGAGATAATCTCCTCATTCTGATGTATTTCGTGTCCGATCCTGTCTTTAATGCCCATTTGAACGTGCTATGTGCTTTGTATACTGAATAAGTATACTAAATGTATGGTAATACATAAAAAACTTTTAAATAAGGTATTGCTTATTGCTTCTGCAGGTAATTTGCATAGTCCAACGAGTGTATTTGTATATAGCTAGGGAGATAAATACAATATAAGTTGTCAATACAAATTTATGTTTTCTCTCTTGTGATATTCATCTCATTTTACTATTATTGTTTTACTTTACTAACGTTACTTTTCTATTTATCTTTTAGTCTTTTGCGTTTAAAAAATATTTGGTATCTTGTTTCTTGTTATATTATAAATTACCTCATTGATTTTTTACTCTTTATTACTTAAAAAATTACTTTTATACGTGTTTGTTAATATAATATTTTTATTATAGTCGTTAAATACTTCAAGAAAAGGATTTATTACATATTTAAAGCAATTTATTTCATTAAAATCTGATTTCATAAACTTTTTATTAAAAGAAATGTTGTAAAAGTAAAAAATTTATAATATTTAACCGTAAACTGTTTTTCATTAGTGGCTCATATTGTTTTTAACCCTGGAGGCGTTTTAGTGGTTCCATTTGAAATTTTATGGAACAAGGAAAACATTACTCTAATTGCTGGTCTAAAGTAACTTTTAAAGCTTTTTTCTGATTACGGCTCAGAGGATTTTTCCGGTTGAAATTTTTTCCCTTTTTTGTTATCAGGTTAAGTAAAAAGTATAAACAAGGCAGTGAAAAACTTTGAAGTATTAAAAGTTACCGAGCTTTACAAGTATTTTAACTGCTTAAACAGTTTAACGATTAACTTTAATGGAACACAAAGTTTTACGAGGCACCAAAGTTACTTGCAATCAATTTTAGTCATGGTAAACTTGGTTTCAATCCATCTGATACCCCTTGTGGCCCTTTCAGTGGCAATCCTTATCAAATGGATGGTATTTCAACCCTAAAATCTCTAAGCTACCCTTTAACTCCAGTGGTTAAGCCCATTTCTATTTAAGCCCACACTAATTTTCTTTTTATGTTTGTAAATCATGTGAATTGCTGTATGTTTATGTTAATATGGCTTCTCAATAAAAAAAATCTCAATTAGAAACAAATAAATCTATGGATAGGGTTATTCGGCGAGGAAAGCAATTCTTAAATTTCTCTTAAAAACGTTAAATTCACGTTAAGTTCAGTTCATCGATGTCTAGCAGTCTAATTTTATGATTTAGGCAAGCTACCGTGCCTACATACCCTACTATTATACAAAAGCTTTAAAGCTTTTAAACGTATACCGTTAGCGCTATCGTCTACGGTTCATGCCCCTTACTACCATTGAGTATATGCACCCGTCTTTCATTACAAATAGAGTGATTCAAATAAAAACATTTTTCTTTATTTTTAGGGTCGAAAAAGATTTGTGAAAAATCTGTAGAAATAATTAATTAGCATAATAAAATATAAAGTTTTTTCAGTGAAAAACAAGTTAATAATTTCCCTGATAAGAAGTTTATTTTATTGCTTAAAAGTTAAAAAGTCCTAACAACAAGCTACCTCTTGTAACTAAAAAATTGTCAATGGGACTTTTTTACTTTCAAGATTTTTAATTTATCATTTTTAATTAAATATAATGTTTTAAGAGTCCTTTTTAATTAATATTTAATTAGTTAAACATTAATATTGAGTTTTTTAGTTTTTATTATTACAGAATTAAGTTTTTTGCACTTCATTTATTAAGCTTTCTCTGTCTGTCTTTAAAAAATAAAAATCATTTTTTAAATATTTTTCTTTTTTACTTTTTCCTTATTTATACGTAGGTATATAGAAAAAGTATTGTGTTTTCAAAAAATTTAAAACCGGAATTATCCGTTTTAGGCGTTTTAAAGGCCTCTTGAGTGGTTTTCTCAAAGTTTTCTGTCTGTATGTGTGTGTGTGTGTTATCATCGTAGCGCCCAGTGCATTTATGCTAGAGAGTTAAAATTTTGTACAAAAATTAGTCTACCGCTGTAGTTGTGCTATTCGGAAAATATTTTTTTAATGACGTCAATAACCCGCAGTAATGACTCAGCGAAAAATTCGAAAAATCATGAAACGCGGGAAAATGATGCGATCAAATTGAACTTTGGCACATAAATAAATAAATAAATAATAAATCTTTATTTGCATAAATACTAATACAAGTACAATGGCAAATCGTCAAATATACAAAAATTAGAAGTAACATAAATTACTCAAACATAATTTTATTAGAGAAGTACTCATTAATACTATAAAAGGCTGCTCTGTCAAGGCTTTTTTTACGGCTTTTTTGAAATTATCTATTGGCAACTCTTGAATTTTTACATCTTAATGATTAAAAAGTTTAACCCCCAATACACTATGACCCACTTCTGACTTCTTAAGTCTATGAGTTGGTATTGTAAGTACATTTTTATTCTTTGTATTATATCTATGATAATCACTATTGGTTTTAAATTTATTTAAGTTTTTTAATAAAGAGCACAGAATTAAAAATAAAAAGATTTATGACAGTCATTATTGCCAGTCTCTTAAATGAAGATTGACAGTGTGAACCAGGTTTGGCTCCCGTTATTCTTCTAATTATCTTTTTTTGATAAATAAGCAATGGATCTAAATTGACGTGTCCCCAGGCAATAATAGCATAATTTAACCTGCTCTGAACAAGAGATTTGTAGGCGAGCACAAGAGTTTCTTCTGGTAACGAGTCTTTTAACTTTCTAAAAACAAATAAGTACCTAGCAATACTTTTAATTTACTCCAATTTAATTTACCGTCAATAGTGACTCCCAGAAATTTTACTGGTTGTTGTTTGTAATCAAGTCGGAGACTTATGATTAATGACTGTGTTTTATCTTTATTTAGTATAAAGTCATTGCTACTAAACCAATATTCCATTTTACTTAATCTTTGATCTCCTATTTTTTTCAGCTTAGTTTCGTCAGAATGGCGGTGAGTCAGGTTGGAATCATCTGCAAAGGTAGGTAAGTCTTCTATTATCTTTTCTGTATTAGTTAGGTCCATGAACATTGGCATATCATTCGTGCTTAGAAGGTAAAGAATAGGGCCTAAAATGGATCCCTGTGGAACCCCTTTATTAATTAATTTATGTTCTGAACATACATTGTTGTGTTCTACGTATTGCACCCTATGTGAAAGGAATTCTTTGAGTAACGAATAAGCGTTTCCTTTGATGTTTAGAAGTTCACATTTTTTAAGTAGAGTTGAAATACATACTCTATCAAAAGCTTTTGATAAATCACAGCAAGTAAGCTGAGTATGTTCACCACTCTCTAATCTTCAAGCGCTGATTCTACTACTTTAAGTATAGCTTCAATAGTAGACCTTCCTCTCCTGTATCCATACTGTGTAGGTACTAATAATTTATTTGTTTCCAGGTATTGAACTAACTGGATCTTCACAGCTGCTTCTAGAATCTTCCCAAGTATAGGAGTAATGCTGAGAGGACGGTAACTATCAGGTAAGTCTTCATTTCCTTTTTTAAACATGGGGGTTACTTTAGTTTACTTTTAAACAGTTAGGGATATTCCCTCTTTTAAGCAACTATTTATTAAAGCCGTCAGTGGTGTTTTGATATAAATAAGATTTTCTTTTAGACTATTAGTTAAGCCATAACAGTCTTTCGCCAGTGACTTTTTCATGTCTAAAACAATCTTAATTATGTTGCTTTCTGTTACAGGTTGAAGGAAAATATATTGTCTTGTATTGCTGGTTTTGAAGAATAGCATTGCTGAGCAATTTCCACAGCTTTACGATTGTCAAACGTCTTGTCAGATGATGCTATATTTAAAATAATCATTAAACTCTTTTGATGTTACTTTATCACTTCTATATTTATAACCATTTTGACCACATTCATCCTTGATTACCTGCCACGTAGCTTTACTAATGTTATCTGCTTTCTTAATTTTATTTTCATTAAAGTCTTGCTTTATTCTCTTTAAATGCTTTCTATATACTTTTTGCTCCCATTTATAACGTCTCCATCTTTACTAGATTTATCTATTTTGCCCATATCATACCAATTTTGAAGTGATTTTTTCATTTCCACCTCCAAGTCAGTAATCCATGGACTGTAACGTTTCTTAGAATTATTACATTTAAGCTTTTTCAAAGGAAATGCTTGTTGATATAGATAGCTTATTTTGTCTATAAACAATTTAAATTTATCACTAGTTGCACACACACTGTCCAGGTAGTTCCAATCAGCTTGAGATAAAAGATAAGTAAAATAATATCTTCCTCTTTCTGTTAATGGTCGATAATAAGATGTAACTCTTGTGGATTTTTTATTTGGCACTCTAAAAAGAATCATTCGATGATCAGATATTTCTTCTATGACATTAGCATGAATATTATAATTGTGTTTTGTAACAATGTTATCAATACACCTATTTTCTCGTGTTGGTTCTTTAATCTGTTCTTTCATACCAAAACTCTTAAACAATATATTCAAGTCAGAGACATCTTTGTTCTTATCATTTAACCAATCAATGTTAAAGTCAGCTGCAAGAATAATTTCAGGATTATTTTTAACTTTGGTTACTTCTTCTAAAGCCAATTCTAATTGTTGTTTAAAAATCTGAAAATCACTATCGGGTGTGCGGTACGCAACAATAATAACAATGTTTTTCTCTAATAAATGTACAGCTGATAACTCACAATGCCTTTCTAATGAGTGCTTAGTAACGTTGTTAAGATTTTTAAACTTTAACTTATTATTAAGAAGGATAGACGTACCACCATGTTTTAATATGCATCTGTAGAAAGCAGAAGCAGTTATAAAGTCATGAGGTACATAAAGACCTTCTTCACTTTTATCAAGCCAGTGTTCTGTTATTAATAGCAGGTCTAAAGATTTTCTTTACATAAAATTTCAATTTCATCCAGCTTGTTTCTTATGCTCTGAGCATTTAAGTAAAGTCCATTTAAAGTGTTGGTTTTAACACAGCGCTTCTTACGATTTATAGTAGCTGACTCTTTAAACGGCTTGCATGTTTCTGTTTGTCCATAAAAAACGGCGGACTTGAACGTGTGCAGGCCAAAAGGAGGGTTTCATTACTTCATCTTTGAATTGTAAGTCTAAAGCGACTCTAAAAGATGGGTATTCAATACTTTTACTTATCATTAAGCATTCAATTTTTGCTGATGGCAATTTTTTCTTGATAAATGATGTAATCATTCTTCAGTGGTGCTTTTTTTAACTTTACTTACATGAATCCAGGCTCGGGGTTCTGGTTTACTTATTGGTGGTAAGCCTTCAAAAATTACCTCTGATGATCCACTTTCTGATTTCTGTTCCTATGATTACACTTTTAGGGTTTAAAACCTTGCCTTTTTTCTTTTTTCTTTCCACTTTAGACCATTCGTCATCACTACTGCTATTATTTGAATTTCCGGATTCAACTTCATTATAATCACTGTTATTCTCACAACTTGATTTTTTTCTTCTTCTTTAGAGTTCTTGTTATCTTCAGTGTTGCCACTTGAGTCAATTTTTTGAGGTGGTACGGAGGCCAGAACAGCTTTTTTATTGCATTTATTTTCTCCATAAGCAGAACCAGCCGGAGTCGTTCTTATTTTGTCATCTTTTTAGCAGTTGATTTAGCATCTACGGAGATGTAGTCTCTTCAACCGGTTTTATATTAATTACTTTGGTACTAATAATTTTTCTTAAGCTTTTCAGCTCACTTTCCATGCTTACCATTCTGTTTATAATTGAAGACATTAAATTCTCGTAGTTTTCAACTACAGTTAGTGTGCAGCCCTCTTCACATTTGCTACATTGCCAGGAAAGACCAGGAGTTTTTCCTTCAATGAGATCATTAGTAACAGCTCTTCCTAACTCTGTACATGTGGAATGAAAACCAAATCCACATTTCCTACAAATAATGTCTTTATTTTGGCCAGTAAGGCCTTTGTCACACTTGGCACAGTTAAATACATCGATTTTGTCACTTTTTGTAGGTGTCATCATTATTCAATTATTGTTCTTTAAAAAATTAATTTTAAATGTCAGCAATAAAACTAATTTCACTACACTAAACTACACTAAACTATATAACTACGATGTTTATGCTACCACGGCTAAATCACTTACTTATAGCCATGTATAAGACTAACATACGTGTCAAGTTTCATCTCATTATCAGCATTAGTTAAATTTTTATAAAATGACTTGTGTACGTTTTTTAAGAATTCGTAAGAAATCAGAAAATAATGCAATTGATCTGAAATAAGGTACAAGTGTATCTCTATATATGATTATTGGTACGCTAAGTTTCATCTTAATACAACTAGTATATCTATGATTTTTGTTAGATTATAAAAGTTAAGCAGAATCGTGCGTGGTCATTGCCTGGATGAATAACACAGTTGCATTTACTATCTAAATACGAGCGAAGCGAGTCCGAAGGCATATTGCCGGATAAATTTAGCGAACTGTATTTCTGAGGATAAGCGAAGCAAGTCCAAAGCAGGGAGGATGAGCGTAGGGAAGTAAAAAGAACACAAAATTTAAAAAAATGTTAAAAATTGAAAAATAACCCCATTAAGTTCAAATTTATTACAAGTGTATTCCATTAAGTAATAAGTTTACTAAGTTTTTTTCCGAATTTTTATTTTTATTGTAGTTTATTTAACTTTTTTTTTATTTAAAAATTAAAAAAACTGCCAAAAATATCATAAACCTAATGTATAAACTTAAAACTGTAGTTAAAAAGGTTGAAGGTTAAGGCTAGGAGACAGAGATCTGTTATTTTTAAGATTTATATAAGTAGATTATTTTCGTTGTCAAAATATTTCTAAAAGTTAGTTATAGATTCATCATGATATCATAGTCCCCTACTTCATGCCTGAGAGCTTCGTGCTCCAGACTCGAATGCTTCGTTGTAGACATCATTTATTTTTGCGTGATTCAATCTCTTTTATTTTAACTTTTTCCCCAAAAATTAAACTACCATTCAAATACTTAAGTATTTATCTGTTTTTTTTTTTAATTTAATTATTTATTAATTGGAAATGAAAAAAATCTTTATTTTTGAATACTCTATATAATGAAAGAGCCAGCTTTGGGTTTCACAAACCATCATTAAAGCCTACCCAACAAAGTGCAACAAGATTATTTATTTTATTTAGTTCGATTCGTTTGTTAATTTTGTTCGAATGTTTTAACTAGTTAACAAAATAGTTATTGGACTGTTAAGAATTAAATTCTCGGTTAATTAATGAAGACTTCAGTCCTATAGAAATTTTATTTAAATAAACATTAATTATTTATCAATTATTATCAAAAATAATTGATGTTCTTGTGGTTTTGGTTATGCTTTACTAAATATTTTGGTGTTGGTTGTTTGTTTTTGGTTTTTGTTTACACTGAAGATGCTTGGCTTCGCCATGCGAAACGTCTGTAATCAATGTTTATTTAAATAAAATTTCTATAGGACTGAAGTTTTAACTAGTGTTGATAAAGCTCATATCACTATTACTACGTGCAATATTACAAGGCATTTAAGATGAAAGTCTCAAAATTGCAATTAGTTCAACTTTGTGGAGGGTTTTGTTTAAATCGGATAAACACACAGAGCGGTCTCTGGTGTGTCGTAATCCACAATAATATGCAGCTAAAGGGCGACCCGGAAAACTATGTATGGTTCAAGATAAGCTTCTTCTTAAAATATTATTTACCTAAAATGTTGAAAGAATGTTTTAGGCTGGCAAAAATGCCCCTCCTATGAATATCTTACAAGTTTTCTAAAATTTGTAGAATTATTTATAATGATAATTCAATAGTTGGGAAATTAGTTTGTACTCACATCAACTTACAGGTCTTGTTGTATCATCTTTAATTATGACATCTTAAATTTATTACATCTTTAACCCTCAAAATTATTATAATATCACTTAAATTGATGAAGACTTCAGTCCTACTTAAAATTTATTTAAAATAAATTGATAAAGAGCTTTCGCCTAGGGTTCTTTGAAATTGACAAAAATGAAAAAGTTTGAAATTTAATAAAATTTTGATTGTTGTTTTATGTCACGTGTTTTTATAACATTAAATATTTGTGTCTAAATTTTATTGATTTTCAAGCTTTATCATTTTTGTAAATTTCAAGAAATGAAGAAGCTCAGGATCCCTGGGCGAAAGATCTTCATCAATTTAATTTAAATAAATTTTAAGTTGCACTGAAGTCATTATCAATTTAATTGTTATTAGAATTTATAACAGTCTCTGAAGTTGTTACATCGAGCACGACTAATTCCATAAAATAAAAGTATTTTGTAATATTTTTGATTTTGTAAAGCAGAATAAATATATATTTTATTTTTTTTTTAGGTAGGACGTATTTCTAGGACACTTTTCCTGATATTATGCCCCACTAAATCAAGGAAACAAGCGAAATCAAGAGTACTGATTTCTCTTAAATGAATTTTCACTAAAAACTTTATAGACTAAACTTGTCTATGTTTAGAGCAAAATTCTTAGGGACTTGTCATTTCTACTCAGTGAAGAGATAAAGCCGGACTTAAAAACAAGAAAAGGACATTTAGGAATAAATTAAATCCCTTACGGATTATTTCCCTTAGCATTCTCGGCTTTCCTTTGCCAATCAATAAACTTTACTGCCTTTGCATTCTGTAATTATTTACGTTCCTGTTTAGAAAACTGTTTAGTTTCAAAACGGCGTGTATATTTACGGTTTTTGTTGGATCATAAATGTTAAGGCGCATCGAGCGAGGTTAGTGCCTAGATGAGTGACTTCGAAATATAACAAAGTGACTAGTCTAAGCAGTCCAAAAGCATATTATTGCTGTATAAATTTGCCGATTTTTATTATCTGAGGACGAACCTAGCTAGTCCGAAGAATTTGGCGAGAAAAAGTTCCGTGGTACCCCGTACCCGATTTTTTTTATCACTTTTTTAATACTTTAATTAAAGTGAAAGGATATAAAATGGTTTGTTCAGCTTATAAAATTTCTTTTTATGTTATATCTTTTAAAATTAGAATTTCTTCAGTATAGAATTTTTAAATTAATAAGAATGTCGCCTTGTCTATCAAAACTAGGATAAGAAAGTTATGTTCTTTTACGAGGAACCTTCAAATACCTTTTGTATTTATTAAAACCATATACAATCAATAGTTTTGAAACAGTCCTTTGCGATTATTAGGATTATTAGTTACCATAGTTGCGGGAGTCTCCCGTGGTATAGTGGTTAAGGTAAACAGAATGAATGGACTTTAAACTTCCGCGAGATTATTTAGTCATGGGTTCAATCCCTGCACGGGCCTTTTGGGATTTTTATGTGAGGGGACAAAATTCTGCGTACCACGTTCCTTCAGAAGGGACTTAAAGCCGGTGGTCTCGAGCCTGTGCGTTGTCAGGTACTCGTTAAAAATCATAGTAGATTTATTATAATACTATAGTGTGTCTGCCTTATAGTTTAAAGTGTGTGGAGGTTTGGTTTATCAGCGAGTGCACGTGTTGTTCCTAGTTTTCACTAGACTATATAAGTCAGTGAAAATATGTTTGATTGCTTGAAAATGGCATGGGAAGAACCATAGAAATTCACGGCTCTTCTGTCTAGATTAGATGTAATATACCCTACACTTGAAATTAAAAGGAGTAGAACACTATCTTAGGAAGCTGGAAAAAAGGGTCCAACAACGTGGCCTACTTGCCTGGTAGTTACTACCACTCCTCCCCCCCCCCCATGTTACTACTCCTACCATAGTTGCGCTTGGAATGTTTCTCTTTGATTTAATGTATTGTTGTTTCAAAGTGTATTAGTATTAGTTTGTTATTTAATTAATTGTTTCACAATAAAATCTTATTTATTCGAATGAAAATATATTGTTGTTTTTTTTCTTGAATTTTGATATTTTTTTCTTGGATATCTTTGGTCAAAGTATGTGACGTTTGTATTTTCAGATCGTCTGAGTCATGTATAAAGTTATGATGTTCGATATAAAAGAAGCGAAGTGTATGGTTTGATTGAATACTTGAACTCCATGAATAAAAAATATTGGACTTCATACAAGTATACTAACTTATGTATAGGTAGTATTACTTATTGACTATGATATATTTTGTAATACAAGTCATGAATCTTATCCTACTTAGTATAAGATTGTTATCTCTAGTACATACTGCTATATATGAATGTTAGCAAAGTCTAGATTCTCTAGAATGAAGATAAGATTGTCAGGATAAGGCACATATACACCAAGGTATATGGAATACATGTAATAAGGTTTGCACAGTATATTGTCAGTCATGTGATGTTATACCCCGATATAACTCTACAAGAAAAATCTAAAAGAGAAAAAACCTTCTACTAGAGTTGGTTTGTAAGGTTTGGTTTTCTTGTATGGTTTAGTAGTAAGGATGTTAGCAAGGTTTTAGAATTGGTATAGAGAAGTAGTAGGGGGCTATGTACGTGTGTTGAATTGTACAAAGTCCACATCTATTCCCTTCTTTTCGTTTTTTACCCCCATCCTTTACTGTTTCCCCTTCTGTCCTAACTACGTTTATTTTTGGCGCGTTTATTTTTCCTTTTCCCGCATTTTTTACCATCAACTTGACTTGGTTATTTCTATGTATTGCTTTCCATATTTAAATGAATTTTTTCCTCCAATATTTTATTTTCTCTCTTAACTAGGCCACTGCAAGATAAATTTAAAGGAAACAATTTATTATACTTTTTTTTAAACTCTTTTATAAATTATTATTATAATAAAGTTTCTTCTTATTTTTTTGGTGAGTTTATTTCTTAATTTAGTAACTTTATTTTTTTTGTATCAATTTAAAAAATATAAAAACAATGTTTTTGTTCTATCAGAGTGGATTTTACAAAAAATTACTTTTTCTTTTTCTCATTTTCTTGAAGTGGGTTTTCTTTCGAACTTCTGTTTTATATTAAGATATTCAGTGCAGGTTTTACAAGGAGGAAATATTTTTGTCGATAAGGTGACAAAGAAATGATTTTTGTAAGTTTGTGTCGCTGAGTGTTAAAGTCGTTGTCTTTAAGGTCGATTTTTCCTCGTCTTTTAAGTCTCTTGAGCTGATAGAGGGGACAGGGAAACAGTTTGGAATCATATTTCCCCTTCAACTCCTCTTTTGATTCTTTTGATGATTTTCTGCTGTCAAACTCCTGAAAACGCACCCTTCTCACAAATTTTCCCCTCTCTTTAAAAAAAATATTCAATTGTTTCTTCTTTTCTATTCAATACAGATTTGTTTCAAACATTTTTAAAAATATTTTTTCCAAGTTTGTTTTTTGTTAAGTTGTTACTTTTTTCTTTTTCTTGCAGTTCATTTGATATTAGTAAATGCACGTTGACTCTTAAAACACAAAAGGAGTTTCAAATACAAAAATGAAAACTATATAATTAAATTATAGCTGAATAAAACATATGATTTAGTATATTTAAGTGTCGATAATAATTTATTAGTCATTAATTATATGCTTAGACGTAGTATATTCAAAGAATAAAGGAAAGGCATTTTACCATTTAAATATTTTAGTTTACGAACACCGTTTAGGCAGATATAAGCACCCCTTTCAAATATAGACTAGAATATATTTACCGAAATAATAATATTCGAAATTATTAAGTCTACAGAATGTCTATTTTTTCCTAAAGCATACCACCATTTTTGTGTTCCAATTTGGAATTTTTATGGTCGATATTGCTGCTGTTTTTTATGAGACATTTGCTCAAAAAGGGGTTCAATGAGTAGCGTAATAAATATTTTGTATTTTTGGCAAAAATACATTATTTATGTTGAATAATCATTTCAGTCGATATTTTATTGGGGTTTTTGCACACTTGGTTAGTCATAATTGATTAAACACTTGAAGTGTATAATACAAGTAAAATTAAGGACATCTGTACTAAACAAATGCACTCCTGGTTTCGTATACACTTCATGGATAGTTTATTTTATTATGATTAGATTTATTTTCCTGATAAATTATTAGCAAATAAAACTAAACTATAATAAATTGTTGTTTCTATATTTGTATAATAAACCAATATAATAATAAAAATATTACGGATTGCAGTATTCATCAATTTGATTATAATATGAGTTGCCAAATTCTGCATTTTATTATAAATATTAGAAGTGAAACATCTTTACTTTTCTTAATTTATAGCTTATGTAATATATATAAAAAAAAAATAAGTATTGTGTTAGCGGAAAAATTCGAAACCAGGTGATTCGACGATCTCCTGAATTATTTCTTTCTGGTGTTTTTAGAACATCCTAAGAGGTATTGTACAAAGTTTTGAGTGTGTGTCCCTGTTTTCATTGTAGCTCCCAGTGTATTTATGTTGGAGGGTTGAAATGTAGTGCAAAAATTATTTTTAGGTTTGATTTTGGTATTTAAAAATAGTTGTTTTATGACGTCACTAACCGGCAATAATGATTCAGGAAAATATCGCGGAAAATATCTCAATCATTTAGGGATTTGGCGCGTACGTAGTCGTATATATGATCAAAATACGTATTAAGTTTCATCTCATTTAAAGCATTAGTTTAATCAAATGAATTTGTATATGTTTGTTGAAAATTTGTAAAATTCGAAGTATAATTTGATTCTGAATTTCAACTCAATTAGATATTAATTGCGGTAACTTTTCGTAAAAGTATAACCCTTACGAAAATAATTGTAGTAAGTATATATAATGAATATGAAGCGGACAGTTTTGTCTCTCTACTCTACATATATATTATATTTATATAACATATATACATATATATTATATTATATATATATTATATTATATATATATATATATATATAAATATATAATATTATATATATTATATATATATAAAGTCTCGCGAAACGGATTTGTGTCGTGGTCCGAGGTTCGAATTCCGCCATGACGCCTATCCCATTAGGCGAATTTTCAAAGGAAATTCGCTAAAATGAGTCGTTGAAGACTACTTCGAACAGGTTTTTCCATAGAATCAAATAAACTTGAACATTTGACTTTTGATTCATCTATCTGACTTACAATTTAATACTTTTTTCACGAACTTAAATTTAAGGATGGACTTAACAACGGAGTTAAATTGCGTAATAGAAAGTTAACCTAAAAATAAGTTTGAAATCTGCTAAGGAAAGATGTGAAGTTACAAGAAAGATATTTTTGCCCTTTTCCTAGTCTTTATTATGTTTTGAATTTTCTCTAAAGGATTAAACAGAATGAAAATGTCCACCATTATGACAAGGATTTAAAGTTAAATACTTGTGTTTATTTTGAAATTCATCTCTTAACTAATTTTGTCTTTTTACAGACAGCACATTGAGAGAAATGATAGCTTTTGCTAGAGCAAGGCATTATGCCTTTAATGAGTTATTGTACATCCCACTTTCTCAATGTAAAGAATTGTTAAACTTACGTTACAATAGTTGTGTCCAAAGTAATAAGAAATAATCTGAAATCTTTTAGATTATTTAATGAACATTAAATGAATGAAAATGTTAATTTAAGGACACAATCTCTATCTTGAACTATTTGACCCTCAGTTATCCCACACTTTTGATCCTATTGATATTGATTATGTACCTTCAGGGTTTAACTCTTAAAATTGTTAAGAAAACAGTATCCTTAGAGACTCCAATTATTATACTTTATTAGAATATGGCTCGTAGTTTATAGATATAGAATAAAGTTGTTTAAGTTAGGAATGAGTTAGGACTGAGAAATGTTGAGGAGTTTCCTTAATTCTTTTTAATTGTTGACCCCCCCCCCCTTCTCGTGCTTCCATCGATAATCTTGTTTACATCCAATTTATAAATTATGGAAATTTCAATTAATCACATTTTTTAATTATTATTGAAATAACCGGGTCCGGAGTACCTTGGTACTTCCTAGGGTTAAAACTTAAGGATTAATGCTTCGAAAAGTATTACAATAGATAGTCATTCAACTACGTTTGTATGTTCACGAAGGATTGAAATACCTTTGTATTTTAAGCTAAATAGCTCTTATTTGGCAACCTAGTTGTTTTTAATTTCAACCCCTTTGTTTTTATTTCTAAATAAATTATAGAAATATTTTCAACGTATTATGTTTCGTCCCTCTAAATTTTGGTAAAACTTCAAATTCTTGGCACATAAATATTTGTGTCAAGTACGTATTTTAACATACATACGTAAAGTTAAATACCTATTGAATGACGTATACTAGTTCTTAGTGTTTTACATTACACTATCTGACGATATGTCATACGTTGAAACAAGAGGCCTTTGACATCTTTGCCGCTCCACGACCTCGGCGTGGGGGCTGGTTCGCGGCAACATGGTTGTTGTGCTTTATCTGTTCGTCCATATTGCTGGTTTTATATAAGTGGCATCCTGCCGATGTAAACAAATTTTTAAATGTATTGGTGAAAAAACGTGATTTGTTTACATTATGACAATTAATGTTAAAATGGAAATTCGTATCTGTATAAATCATACATAGTAGTTAGTATTCGTGTAAAAAAATCAGCCCAATTTAAACTCTATATGTAGATTTAGAGGTTTTTAAATGTTATCGTGCCCTATAGAAACGTCTATTGGACAAAAATCTAGTACATATTCTAACTGAGACACACACACACACACACACACACATACATATATATATATTTATTTATTTATTTATTCTTGATCTGTGTGTCCCCCCTTTCAAAAAATCCACCACCCCCCCCTCTTATGACCCCATTTCATAAGGTCAATTTTTCTTCGAAAATTTGCTAAAACTGTTGGCAAATTAATGATGTAAGCGTGCAAGTATGATTATTCTAAAGTCAATAACTGCTTATTATAGATATAAACTACTTTTTCACTGCCTGTAAAAATTCACTTTAATTTACTTTTTTGAGCCTGTATTTCTTGATTTAACTAGCTTTAGATGAAACTTAGCTCTAGTACGGCATAAAGAGATATCGTGTTTCGAGAATTAATTTTAATTTAACAAATCAATAAAACTAATTTTTAAAAATGTTACGAAAGCACAAATTAATCACAAAATTGTATCATTTGAATAAGTATATCAATATCAGACACGATAGTAATATATTTTCTGACTTTGACACACCCTTATATAAAGAACAATAAGTAATACAAAATAGGGAATAGATGAAAAAGATATATGAAAAACCAATTGTTAACTGACTGGTAAAGAATAATAGTAGTTTGGAGAATAAGACAATAACAATCAAATGTTTGGGATATGACCCTTGCTATGGAACTAACATCCATGTGGAAAACTAGCTAGGGCATCCCTTTGTATACCTGTTAACTTGTAATCTTTATTCTTGATCTATTTTCTAGGGGCTAGTTCCCTAAGTTTCAAGGATAATAGAAACTTTCTTGTTTGGTCTAGACTTCTGTATTTTACTCACCGATAAAAGTTCACCTGACGTCATATTGTTGTTTCTTTACTTACAAACCTAGATTTATTCGAATTTCGAGTATAAAAACCAGCTTTTAGACTTATTCAGAGTGTCTAAATTACATCTACAAAAACCTACACTGCTAAAGATTATTCTTACGACCAAGTCTGCATAATTCTTGATACTATGATTGTATTAAGGCGAAAGATATTACCAGAGACTATAGTTCTAAGTACACCGTGATAACCAAAGACTTTAGACTTTCTTTCGTAATGTTTTTTTTATGATATCATTCATAATACTTTAGTCAATTTCATAGAGAATTCCATGATTGAAGTAATAATACTCTCGAAGTGTTAATCAGTTAAAATGTAAGTCATTTCACAAGTAAATAAATCTGTCAACTCTAACAGTTTATACTAAACACTTTTAACAGAAAATTTAATTTAGTATTTGTTAGCAGTTTCGTTTATGAATAATAATTTTATGGAAGTTGCTACTGTTAATACTTATTTATGCTTCAGACGTTCATTTAGGCTTTAATATGTTCAGACTTACTTAATGGTCGGTGTAAAGGAAACTTATCTTGATTTTAACCTATCAAATGAACACTTACTACGTTTTCAACTATGTGTTACTAAGCATAGTTTGCAATGTGTAGTATCCTTAGAGAGGGCAAGGAGGTATATTGCCCATATTTTACCCTTCATGTCTCACCCTCATTGATCTTAAAGTTACACTGGTAATTGTTATTGGGCAATGAGTTGTAATTTCAGTGTTTTTCTATTAAGTGTAACATAAAAGTAAAACTTAGATTGTGGTTTAGAGCTAACTTCCTTTCCACTTATTCCTCCCTTCTGTGCTTGTCCCTCTATTTCACTTACCAACCTACAAGTTTCTGATAAGTAGAGGGAGCTTATTTTATAATTTTCTGGTTTCCATATAATGGGAGAGGTCGGCAAAAAAATAAGAAATAGAAAACGTAAGACTATCTATCCTTAAATTTTCTCGACTTAAATTTGGAAATGCTTTATTTTGTTTATTAGAAATAATTGTTTTAATAAATATTTCCACATGTTAAATTGGTTAGTTAATATAAACAGTTAATTAACTTGTGTAGGCTAACATTAACCATGCGTAAGCCATTTTTATATTTTTTACTTTTCCTTATTTATACCTTATAATAAATAATTACTCATCTTATTATCAAAATTAGTTCAATGGACGGTGTAAAGGAAACTTATCTTGATATTAACCTATCAAATAAACACTTACTACGCTTCAAATGACGTATACTTTAAAAAAAATCAGAAAATAATCTATTTTTTTTTTCTTTTTTTTACGCTTTAACCCGTAGGGTCATTTAGCGTTTTCCCCTCACTCAAATCTCACTCAACATTAACCCCTGAGTTTGTGCACATCCAATCATCTAGGAAGCACCCCCTCCGTACATGGCAGCACATGTAACCGGTTTACAGTGTGTCTAGTTCATCCAGCCCAACCAGACTCAATCCAAACTCACTGTTCTGGCTAGTGCCCGCGACTAGTTCACAGTTTACAGTTTGCCTAGTTCATCTAGACCAGCTAGACTCTGGCTAGGCTCACCGTTCTGGCTAGCGCCGACTACTAGTTCACTGTGTGCTTGTTTCATCTAGTCTGACTAGCTCCTCTGATCACATTAGTCTCACTTGACCTCGTACTTCCAGTTTCACCAATCCCATCAGTTCCACTAGCAACACCAGACTCTAGCTAGGCTCACCGCTCTGGCCAGTTCAGCGCCACCCGACAAAGAACTCTAGCACCCAGATGTCAGTGTGCACAAACTCATTCTATAGCCCTGACCTGAAAGTCAAAGCTCCGCAGTGCTATTAGGAGACGTCTGTCTTCAAGACCCGAGCACTTTGTTCCTAGTCACTTACGTTACTCGTGTCGCCGCTATCACTTTCACTGACTAAGTTTTCGGACATACAAAGGCTCAGTATATCTTTCCGACCTTCATCTCCCCCAGCCCGCAGAACATTAACTTTTCGTGAGCTAGAGACAACGGAAACGTGGATCCAGACTTGTCTCAGATGAAACTAGATCCAACCCCGCATTTGCGTATTAGTAGCCAAGGAAACCACGTAAAACCTTGGCTGGGTTGGCCGGCCTTGAATTCAAGACCTCCCGAGTGTACGGTACAAGGGATAACCTCATATTGAGGTCCTCCCCCGGCTGGATTTGAACCCTCGACCTCCAGGTCGAAAGGCGAGCGCTCTACCACTGAGCTACCGGACTCGGTAATAATCTAATTGAGTTGAAATTTAGTACAAGTGTATACCAATACGTAATATATAAGTATACATCAAGTTTTGTTTCAATATGACAAGAATATATATAAATTTTGTCAGATCATAAAAGTTAAGCAGCATCGAACGTGGTCAGTGCTCGAATGGGTGACCACTGGAAATTAAACGAATGTATTTACTATCTGAGGACAAGCGAAGCAACTCCGAAGACGTGTTGTAGTACAAATTTGGCGAATTTTATTTTCTCAGGACGAGCGGAGCTTGTCCAAAGTAGTGAGAATGAGCGTAGTGAATCCGATGTGATCAGGAAAAGTTTTAAGGTACCACCCCATACCCGATTTTTATTTCTTCTAAATTAAGTTTTAACTTTAGTTTAATATTTTTGAGTTAATTAAAAACCATCCTGATAAGAATTAAGGGCGTCTCTAAGATGGAATTTTTTTCTCAGAAATGCCTTAATTTATATTATGCCAATAAGCATGCTTCCTTAGTCATGCTATCACATTTCATCAAGATAAGGGATACTATTTCTTACAGCAATTTACTTGGTAAATTTAAATTTCTTTTGCATCATCTTAATTACATTGTTTTGAGTTAAAATCGTACTGCGCTGACATCATTACGATTCTATGGTATTTGAAATATTAATATGACGTATCTATTTAAATATTTATGTTATATAATATATATATTATATATATATATATATATAAATATATATATATATATATATATATATATATATATATATATATATATATATATATATATATATATGAGATTTTTGATCCTAGACATTTCTATAAAACACAAAATTTTCAACAAAAAATTCAAACAAATTTTTCCAACACTTAATTTAATAAATTATTAAAAAATAATGCAAATAAATAGCACAATAATTTCAACATTTTCTATTAACATACATTATGTATTTTATTTTACTTTTAATCTTTAAGTTTTAACTAATTACTCACCATGATGGGAATTACGATCTTTTTGAGATGGAGGTTTTTTTCTTAGAAAAGTCTTATTCTGCATAAGGCTAATTAGCATGCTTCATAAGTTAGGCTATCAAATTTTACGATTCTAAATTATTTGAAATATAAATATGACGTATTTATGTACGTATTTTATATACGAATGTTATACATGTAATCGTTGTTTTGCCGTGGAACATTTACAAAGCAAATTAGGTTGGTATACCTTTAATAATTGATTCTTTATATTTTTATCGGCCTTATTTTATTGATATGTTTATTTTTAATATACTTAGTCCTTTCCTGGTTTTTTATACTATATATTTATGATTCTTTTTATCTATAACACATCTATTTTCTTTCCTTTGATTTATTATTTCTCATCAATTTTTAAAGATAACTTATTTATTATAATAAAGAATAATTTAATTTTGTTTGTCATTTAATTACATAATCATGCAGTTTTATACAAATTTTATATAATTATGCATGCAATATACATAATAAATCAATGTGTTAAAATAAGGTATATGCATAATGATTTAACACATATTTATGACATAATTTAAAAACATAACATACACATATTATTTATGTACATCCTGTGTTACCTTTAGGTTACTACAAAATACACACTACGTACTGTACTTAAATTTTTTTAGAAATAAAATAATTAACTATTTTATTTGATTAAATAAAATAGTTAATTGCTGAAGGTAAGCATTTTATCTTATCAGTTGAATTACATTTAAGCTTTATAAAATATAAAATTTAATCAATATTATTTAGTATCAACATTTACTATTTATAATTAAATATGACCTATATACCCTAAGTGTTTTATTTTACTAACCCTAATTTTACTTCGTTTTATTTTATTGCTTACTTTTCTTTATTTATACCGCAGGTATAAAGGAAAAGTATTGTGTTTGCAAAAAAAATCCGAAACCGGGATGAAACTGGAATTACCTGTTTCAAATTTGTATGTGTGTGTGTGTATATGTTATCGTCGTAGCGTCCAGTGTATTAATGATAGAGAGTTAAAACTTCGTACAAAAATCAATCTACCGCTGTAGTTGTACTATTCGAAAAATATTTTTTATGACGTCATTAACCCGCAATAATGAATCAGCAAAAATTTCTAAAAATCATAAAACACGAAAAAATTATGCGATCGAATTGAGAAGTAGCACACATGAGGCTTATCCGAAGCTGGGAGGATGAGCGTAACTACCCCGCCCTATACTGTTTTCCGATGTGATGAGGAAATGTTTCGAGGTACCTCGTACCTGATTTTTTTTTATTTTATTATAAATATTTTTTTTAATTTTATAGTATAGCGATATTACTCATTATAAAGCCATACATCACTGCATACTTCTCCCATCCTAGCCGACTCCCTTCTATCCCATACTGTTCTGTACCAATTTTTTTGTCCACATATCCTTCTCATCTCTTTTCCTCTCACAACTTCTCTTGGATACCTGAGAGTATCAGTTGCTTGGTCCATCGCCTATCCTCCGTACTGACTACATAACCTGTCCATTCCCGCTCCCGCTTACTAGTCACTCTCCCTATATATTGTTGTATCGTCTGATTTAAATTGTTTGAATATTGCTTGAAAGTTTTCATTTATAAGTGAGCCACTGGAATAATTTATCTCAGATATGTAAGTAAATAAATTAGTAATATAATGAACAGCTACTTATAACTTACTATCTCATCTAGATTTGTTTATTATATTAATTAATTACTTTTTGTCACACTTTTTTCGCTTGCTTATGAAAATAAATTTTTAGATTGGTATAAAAAATTAATTTAATTTTACTCTAACAGGTTTTAAAATTACAAAAATAAATAATTTAATACGGCACAAACGCATTGAATATTGATTGGTTGAATTTATTTTCTCTTTATTAGATTTTGGTTTGGAATTAAATTGAAGTATTAAAAGAGTCGGTTTTGATATAAATAGAGGGCATAAGACTAGGAAAGAGATAAAATTGTATTTGAGAGATATTGAGAGAAAAAGAGATATATGTTATGGAAAATAATTTCAATTACTAGATCGGATTGAGTTAGAACTCCATCTCTAATTTCACTTTGTCGTGTCGATCCACCTGTATCCAGTAATTAATTTTATATTCTTTTCTCCCTATTCAAGGTCTATGTGAAATTATGTTTGAAATTATATAATATTGAAATTAATTTTAAATTGTGATTTTAGGAATTCATTCACAAATAATTGAATTTTGAAAAGATCTAAATAAGCGTATAATTATTTTTAATGATATTTATTGATAGTCTGTTTTACATTTCCTTATTTATACCGTAGGTATGTAAGAAAAGGAACGTGTGTCCACTAAAAATCTGAAACCGAGATTTTAACTGAATTATCCATTTCAAACATTTTTATGACCCCAGCCCTTAATAGAATGGGTAAGTGTACAAAATATTATTTTATTACGACTTGTATATCTATTTAGATATAAATAAACGATTTTTATTTATTTATTGTTTTTGTTAGATCACTAATGTTAAGCAGCATTGGGCGTGGTCAGTACCTGGTTGTCTCACCACTAGAAATAAAACGAATGCTTAACTGTCAGATAACAAGCGAAGTGAATTCAAAAACGTACTGATGTATAAATTATTTATTTATTTATTTAATTTTACACCATGTTAAGCATAAATTCCATAATAAGGTACAATTCAATAACACAATAACTTAAAAAATGAGATATAACTAAATTTAAAGAACAAATGTATAAAAATGTGTCTCTATAAAGGATTTATAAGATATAAAAGGAGGAGATAGGATAGTAGCAGGAAACGCTAAAGGACAGAGTAGTGGACGCAGACAGAAGACCTAAGCGTAATTTATAATGACAATGAGTTAAAAATACCTACTTAATATACAGTTATGACTAGGTAAAGCGAGAGCTGAGGAAAATTAAATTAAAGAACTATAATTTAACAAGATTACTTTAACACTGACATTATATAACATAGTATAACTAATTAAAAACTAAACTAGATGACTGGGTTTAATCAGTTTGAAGTAAAAAAAGGAATAAATAAATAAAAAAGATAAAAAACCAAGTTAAAATAATGTCAATCTACAAGCAGTGAATGCTTAGAATAATACTATATATAGAAGGAGCACTACTGATAACACGAAAGGCGGTTTACTGGTGCAGCTATGTAATGCTGCCACCCTAACAATATACAATTTTCAAAAAAAAGTTGGCAATACTTCCGGTTGCTGAATTATTATGTTCTATTATTAATTAATGATTGATTACTTATAAAATACTAATATAAATATCGGTGCATTACAATATTTTAAGCATTTTAAATTGTAGTTTAACGTATTTATTAAAATTATATACAAATTAGTCCTCGTCAACTAAATGTAGATTGTCGTATTCCGCCACCCTTTTGCCATCTAAGACCAGTTTTATTAAATACTCAGCAGGTGTTTTAAGTTATTATATTTGTTCTTTACGATCTTTCTTCATTAATAGATATTTATGACAAATATTTAAAAAAATGTTTTGTTGTCAGGTTGGCAGCATTACTTAGTTGCACCAGTCAACCGGCTTTCGTGTTATCAGTGGAATTACATTGTGTTTACGGTCCTGTGCTCCTTCTATATATAGTATTATTCTAAGAGTGAATGCGAACTAATATTAATGCTAAGAAAGACTGAATTAGGCGATTTCCTCATTTTGAGGTCAAGCAAAATGAATCCAAAGAGCTCTTGGTGCGCGTATCTGTTTCGATATATTTTAAGAAACAATTCTGTGGTAACCCGCCTAATCACGGCGGGTTAAATTATAAAAAGAATATAATTTATTTACCAATTACATAATCAAATACATTATAGTCTGTCCTCTCTAAACATGTCATATGTATCTTATTTAATTTAGAGTGTATTAGTTTTACGAACTCAATGCGTATGCGTCCTTACATGCCCTATTTTTTTTTTCTTTAGGTCGTCATCATTTGATGAGAAAGTTAAATTTGATTTCTTTGCTATTATTTTGCCATTTAAATGTTTCTCTCTACTTATAAGTTAGGTTATCAAAATAGTACAGTGTATAAATTATTTTTTAAAATAAAGAATTTCATTTAGCTTTTTTTCTCCCAATATATAGTTAACATTGTTTTATAAAAATTGTGAAAATTTTTGTTACTGTATCAGTTAGATGATGATCAGTCCCTTACTTTTTATTTATTTATTTTTTATTTTTCTTTTTGTAGAGCCATTTATTCATTCTACTCCTACACAGATTTTAGATATTCCTAATTACCTTTGTAATTATTGAAACTTGGGTTAAATAATTATGATTAGGTATGATTTATTGAGACTTGATTAAAATTCGTTATAACTTATAGAAATTAATGGAAACCGAGTAGAGGGGATGCCGTAATAGGGCTATTCAGATAACAAAATGACCCTTTCTAAACCATTTAATCCGATTGCCATGGAACAATGCATTAGGACAATTATTTACCTTAATGATAAATACCTTTGAATTGCGTAACTATTTTCTATTGTAGAAGAAATTTAGGGAATGAATACTATGAATATTTAGGAAATTAGTCGATGTAGTAAACTTTCTATAGGCAATTAGATTTATACAATTTTGAAGTAAACTTTTTAGATCTGTTCCGAACAGATATAAAGTAACAGAGTTGCTTTAGAACTTTACATGACAAATAAATACACGTTTATTGGGAACGTAAACAAATGTAAACGTTAGAGACTAAATAAATAAAGAAACATTTAGATAGACTAAATTGTGAACACAGCCTATGTCAAGTCGGATCATGTCGAAATAATGTAGTGTTTATTTTATTCAGAATATAATTATGTTTTGGTCGTCCTATGCTCACGATAAAATATAAAATTGCTACTTTCTTGTCTTAGCGTTATTACATATACTTATTATATCACATAAGTTAAGTTGAATTTTGCATAATCGCCATTGGATGGGTGATCGATGACTTATAATCCTATACTAGTCTTGTAAGATATTTTGGAACCTGAAGATACAGATGAGAGTGATCAGTGAATCCATTTAAGTATTTATACTTGTATATGTGGCTGAGTATAATAATAGGAAGTTCTTATATTTTGTTCATCTTGCATAACTATAAACATTAACAAAAGGAACACTTTACGGTGCAAATACAAAAAAAATAAAAATAAATAAATATAAATAAAATAAAAATAAATATAAAGTAAAAAGAAATAATTAATTATTGATTTGTGATATTTATAATAATTATTACAATGATTATTGTGCATACACTTATCATAACGAACACGATATAGATGGCCGCCTAGAAGGTTAAGATCGTAAAATCTTTGACAGTGGTCTGGGTACCCCAGGTCTAGTTAGATTATCAGTTTGTGTTTATTTTAATATAATTTGTTCGAACACATATCATTGTCAACGATTTGTACTTAAGATTATTGGTTGCAATTAGGCATCATTTCGCCATGTGGTTCCCGCAGGGTTATCCCTGCATGAAGAGGCCCACAGCTCTAAACGTGTATTATTATTATGCTATATTTATTATTATTACACAGCAAAGGCCATTATCTGAAATATTCATCCTCACAATTTATGAGAGTTTATTAAACATATGATTCAATTCTTAACATTGACTTTTGTGAATATATCTCATTAGGACCTTACAAACGTTCATAAATATTACTACAAGTGTATGACAATTTGAAATATATTTGCTATGATGCTGAGAGTGTCTAGTATTGCATTTAACATTGTAAAAATGTTTTCGTTTTTCAAATATAATTTATTTTACATGAGAATCTATTTTTGTATCATCTAATAAATTATTCACTGAAGGTAGTGTTAAAAATGGGATTTCCTAAGTTGAAATTGGATACTCAATAATCTATACTATTAGGTCTAAAAATGTTATTTTTTACAATAGAAATTGTTTAAGGGCGGACTTTCACGTGGAAAATAAAAACCACTTTTAAACCTTTCTAAAACAGAAATGAAAAATAAAAAAAATATTACAATTTTTATAATAATATCCTAATGTTACCAAAAAAGGTGATAAAAACCAAATTCAATTTGCATAATACATGGTTAGGTTTTACCCGACACCAGAGAAAATAAAATATCCCCAGGCTAAAGTAAGAGAGGGGGTGAAAGGAGTTTGCATGATATAAATGCCTAGTGACTCAAAGGGTCACGCAAGCTTGATGCTTAGAGATGTTATCATAATTATAAAGAATAATTTAAAGTCAGCAAATGGCAAATGATGGCACTAACGATGCCAGTCTAGTTAATATGGATGATGACATTTTTCACCCTTCCTTTGTTTTACTCTTTCATTTATTGTTTATAATTTTTTCTTCCTATTATTTTTGTCTGTATTATAGCTGTCTTTTTTTGTTCTAGTTTTTATCCTTCATTATTATGTTTACTTTAAATTAAGTTTTTTTTCTTTTGTAGTTTAACTCTATAGTTAAGTTCGTGTAATTTGAAATTGAATTATGAGTTAATAACTTTATTATTTAATTGGTAAAATATTATTATTTATTTTCTCTGTATACGTAGTTTTTGTATCTTATTGTTAACTAGCTGTTGAATTTTTAACTAGCTGTTGAATTTTTAACTAGCTATTGAATTGTTGCATTTCCTTTAAAAAAAACGGCGATTGTATAGGCGCCATGGTGGGACTCGGAGCCGGTAGTGCGGCTAAATTCCTCTATAAGGTCCCTAACCTCAAAAAATACGTTTTGCGAATATACATACACACCACACACACACACACCACACACACACACACACACACACACACACACACACACACACACACACACACACACACACACACCACACACCACACACATATAATATATATATATATATATTATATATATATATATATATATATATATATTATATATATATATATATATTCTTGAATTGAATCTAAATCTCTGTGTTATTCATAAGTGTATCAAGTGTGCATAATAAGCGTATATTTTTAGGGTGGACATCAAAAATAAAGATATAAAAGTTGACACTAAGTAATGACAATAAAAAATTGCATCACAAAATTCCTCATTTAACTTAACATTAAAGATTCACCCAACATTTCCACACCCAATGGTATTATTTTTTTATGCTGGGCAAAAATAAAACTTTACTGTCATTTCACAATGAAGAAAATAGTTATAAAATTATAACTATCCATGTTTTGCAAAACATGGATAGTTGACACAATATATTGTTCACAATTATATTGGATAAAATGCTCATCATTAAGAAAAACCTTAATCTAACCTTAGGTTAAGGTAAAAATTTACTTTAAATTATTTGAATATAAAGTACATTTGAATTGACTACTTTTGATTACCATATTTTAATTAAGTGTTATGAGAGGAGATAAAGATTATGATAAGATAAAAGATAACAGTAGTGAAAAGTACTCTGGAAAAGGCTAGATAAAGGGATAAGTATTATAATTCTTATAATTAGACTATTAGTGCTTGAGGTCGATAATACTTGGGTTCTACTTACTTTTCATATCTTTCATACTTCACGTCATAAATAAAAGGCCTCTCTTCATGTATGTCTATTGATATTTTTCTTAAAAAGGACAACAATTTGAAATTGGATTTAGCTGAATCATAATCTTACATTTCTCGTAAATTAAGATGCATCAGAGTTTCCATTTCATATTTTTTCTGCTGTCGTTAGAAAAAATAATAATTATTTTTGACTCGTAAAATTGGTAGTAGCAACAGATATAATAGAGGTTTTTTTAAGCCGAGAGATAATTAACCTTTTGCCTTTTTTTAAAGATGGCAAAGAGTTTTTGCTAATTTTAGAAGTCGTACTACTTTACAAAGTTATTATTCTTTTGACGTTGTGACGTTGTTTCCATATGCCATATGTCCCAAATTTTATATGTACTGGGAAAAAATTATGAGAAAAAATATGGTTTTTATGTTTCGAATGATTATTTTCAAGCTTAGCGAATTTACTTTCGAATAACTGCTTCCTTGATTAAAATCCATTTTTTGTTTGTTATAGATTGGTTAAACCTTTATACTTGTTTAAAGGAAATCAAGTAAAATCCACTTGAATTCATAGAATAGCATCAGATTAAAATATGCATAATACAGACCACATGTAGTGGCCAAGCTAATTAAATAAACACAACAAATTAAAATAAATGGGCCATCGGCCCGTAGCCCAAACCTCAAAACAGGCCAGCTACGCGGGCCTGTGAGTTTTAGGCTATGACCCCTTCAAGTCTACACTATTGTTTTAGTATTTATTTTTACATGGCACTTTGCCATGTTTCTAGTGAATTTTCTTTATTTACGTTATTTTTATGATATAGCTGTTAGTAGGTATAGCAGGTGTCTGGAGGCCCCCCACTCCTCCCCCTAGGCCACGCCCCCTCATTTTATTACAACTTGAGTACCGAACCTTTTGGTCAGTTAACATAAATTCGTTAAATTTATCAAACTTCACTCTATCTTTCTCAAACCCTTTCTAGCATATGGGTTAAGGAAATTTAGATTTTCTGCAAATGTACACCTCTTTCCATACTTTTGCAAGATTTTATGGATTAGGAGAATTTCTCAAAATTCGAATACCCTCTCCCCTCTCCTTTCTCTAGACCATGCCCTCTAAAATGCATACTAGCTGTAAATAACTTCTTCAGCAGATTTCTTTTTAGGTTCTTATTCCTACTTATGGACATAGTTTTTCGTTAAAAACCATAATCCTTCAGGTTCATCAAAACCTCACTTTTTAGACGTGATTTATTTGATTAGAGTAGCAAATACGATAAGATACTATGAAAGCTGTCAAAGTGCGACCTTATACGAGGAGGGTAGAATATCCTTTCTTCGGGTGCCTTTTGCTAGAATTCATGAAAGTTTCACAATATCCCAATTATGATACGGATCATCTTATAATGACTACACCCCCCCCCCCTCTTAATTAAGATTTTATTAATAATACCCCTACCCCCAGTCACTTATGATCAGATGTCTTTAGTCTAATTATTGTATAATTCTTCTACTGCCATGTGACACCTGTAGTTTACTACCCCTGAAAGTAGTCAATCTAAGCAGATTGACTTCTTAGCCAAGTCCTTTAAGTCCTCCCACAACACTCATTTAGAGTACATACGCTTTTATGGGATGGTTACAAATAACTAAGGGCTGTATGTACACACTATTTGGGTGGCAGGGGTGAGAGGGCTCAAGCACCACAACTACATAGCACTCTACATACTTCTTACTCACTCACTCATTCAAACAAATTAATCACTTTCATTTGTTATATGTAGGTTACTGCATTTTAGGTTTTAAGGTTAATAATACAAGTTAAGTACAGGGTTTAATTATTTTATTTACATAAATATATTTTTAGTAGTTACAAATTTTCATTTCAATTATATTTAATTTTCTTGTACCCCCAAGGCAAAGAGTCATAATTTTCTAATAGTTTTCTTTTCCTAAAGTTAAGTTGAAATATCTTCTGTCCATTTACAGTAACCACATCGTGAGCTTTGGTTCTTCTTATCTGTTTCGTACAAATATACTTTGGGGGTTCATCTTTCAGTACCATGTCTCTCATTTTTCAAAGTTGACATCTTTTGATGTCTCATAGTTTATAGTTATCCCTTTGACTTTACACACAGTGTGATGCAAGTTATTTAGAGGACTATAAACTTTATACGCGTAGTTCTTCGGCCCACCAGATACAAACTCTTTAATATAGCTTCCTTTTCCGTAAACTTCTAGTTCATCCGTCATATCCCCTAAGAAGTTACCTACAGGAACTTCATATTTTCCTGGTTGAGAAATGTATATTGTACAATCTGTATCAAAATATACCACCCGATTATCTAGCTTGTCCAAATAGTCGTAGAGTTTTAATCTTGCTTGGGCAGTCGTATAAGCTGCCAAAACAACATTTACCGTAGGAAGAACATTGAAACATTCTTCTTTGTATTCCCAGTTAATGATCACTGTCGTGTCATTTATCATTGTTATATTATTCACTTGAATAGCAGGATCTGACAAAATTTTAAAAAACTCCTCCGCTTTGTTAACAATCGTACTCTTAGGCTGATTTTCTTTCTGACCCAATTTACCCCAGAAACTTGTAATTAGGCTTTTACCTAATAATCTTAAGCCAGGATTAAAAACTATTTCATCAGGATTAAGTTTAACACCCTCCTTTTCTAAATATTCTTTAATATACTGGTTTTTTGATTCTTGATTTGAACAGTGAAGAGGCCAGCCGGAAGCCTGTTGCTTAATCCTTAAAAATTTGTTTATAAAACCAGTAAAAAGCCCCTCGGTATCTTTGTTGTACTGAATAGTTTCATACTTCCATATTTCATAAATATGTACCACGTGATACCCTTTTTCTATGGCTTTTCTAACTTCGTCTATAACCCATGTCCCTGTTATGGCTCTCTCTTCCACACTATGATCACATTTTTTCTTTAATTCTTCAGTACAGGACCGACAAAGCGAAAACATTAACCTACCGTTACATTTCATTGGTAATACAGGGTGATACAAGTCTTGCGGTGGTAATATTTTACATTTAATTAGACCTTCTGTAGAATTTAAATTTAGTTGACGACATTTAACATCACCGACGTAAACTTCTGGGTGACCCACGGGGTATTTACCAAACTTATTCACCCAAGGGTATAACGAACACACGTCTACATATTTTATCTTTTCGTTTTCTTTAACTTTGTAATATGTTTTAGTAGCACCTGTTCGACCTCCATAAAAACTGTCCCTAGGATTAAGAGGTAAATTTGTAACCAGAGGGTGTGTACTAATGTACTTTCTGATACTAGAATCTTCTTCCACTTCTTTCCTAAAGTCACATTCCCATTTTTCAATGACGTCATAACCTTTACTTCTTAAACGTTCTACTTTCGTATTAGTACTAATGAAACGGTTCTCCATTGTATCCATTAGGTCATCATGAACGGACTCCTTTCTATTGTACCGAATACATCTCGGGCATCCATGATAAAAGCACCCGTGAAATTCAAACACTTGATTAGTGTGTTTACAATACCCGTCAACTTTTACACCAGCCACTATAGCTTCTCTACTTTTGGCAGCATGAATAATATCAATATTGTTTCTACGTTCTTCCCAAATCAACCACTGGACAGCTATTTTAGACTGGATATCGTTCCATCTGTAACCTTTCTTAGGTATTATTCCTATAGTATCTTTTTTTAAGAAATTTCTTCTAAACACTTTATTACAGGCCGAAGGAAGAGTACATGCCTCGGTAAAAGGACATACGTTTCCCTCTTGCATAATAAGTTTCCTAAATTTCAAGCATGACTGCGCTAAAATTTCTACATCGGATACACAGTATCCAATAATTTCCTTTTTCATATCAAATTCATCGTTTTTATGTTCTTCGTACCACTTCAAAAATTCAATCCGGGCGTCTGGCTTCATATGATCGGGGTCGTAGTATTCAACGCGGGGAAGTAAACCTTTGTAATTCGAAAACTCCGATCGGTTCAAAAGATGCGGAAAATATCCTTTTTTCAGTTCCGTCAAAAGCTTTCGGAGTGCATTTAAAGCCATTGGGAAATAGTTTATACTATCTAAAAATTTAATATTGCCAACAGTCATTGAAATCAAACCGGAACCCCTTGTTATTAGTTCCGGTGTTAAAGTTGTTTGTGTTAATATATAATTTAAAATAAACTGGTGATCGAACCGTCCGCCGTTATGCGCTATAGCAACATCTTTAAATTTTCTTTCTTATAGTAAGAAGGTGGTGGGTAAACGGTGTTACAGGGTCATCGCATTTTACTATTTGTAACCTAACACCACACAGTTTTACAAACTTGAACATCAGTCTCTAAGCATTCATAACAATACTGCTTAAAAACACACAAATTAGGCTCATGAAGTAAGCTTTTGTTCTTTAAAGTTTTCTCCTGTCTGGTTTCTAGGTCGTAGATCACAAACAAAAAATCTTTAGTTTTTGGTTTCCCGTGATCTTTTTGCATGTAACATAGGTGTTCGGAAGGTTGATGTTTATTACATATTTTTCAAAAAACACTTCACCACAAAAGTGTTCTCGACTGGTCCTTATAGTTTTAAAACATTCATTACATTGTGTGATTTCCTTGCACACAATACTTTTCTCCAGAGAACCAGGTTTCTGATGGTTTTCAAAACATTCTTTACTCCTAAACTCTCTACGACATTCACCACATTTTATTTTCATGGCGCTAATACAAGCCGGTGATTGCTGACAAGCTGGGCATTTACTTTTGCAGCGATGTGCGTTTTTATGATCATACGGCACATGACACATTTCGCAGTAATAATTGCACACAAAGGCAGCAGTTAATGAAGTATAACATTGTAATGCCCATCACAAAAAAGAGGTTTAAACATTTACTGCACCCGTGTTCCTTGAAACAAAACATCCCTTCTTTAGTTCCGTAATAATAGACCACTATGTCATAGCCTTCAAGGAACTCTTGAAACTTTTTCAATTCCGGAATCCCACAGCCTTCTTCTGGTATTACAACTCCAGCCTTTTGAATCAATTCTAAACTTATAGTAGTTTGAATGTTTTGTATTTAATCTAATTTTATCGTAATCCCGGACTCTCATCTATTCGGCTTTTTGATACGACTAAGCCCGAGGCAGACACAAGTTATCCGTATTCTTTATTGTAAAATAATACCTTTACTATGCATTCTTCGGTAAAGTTGTTAAATTTTCTTGGCCCCATACCTTTTCCCGTAGGCATACGTTACAGTTGTTACACTCAAACAGAAATTATCGATTCCAAGCCATAGAATTGGACTGATAAAGATCAGAAATAACTTCCAAACATCTTCGAATGTTACGTCACGAGCCTTCTGAAATTTAAGCCAGCCTTCTCCTCGTAAAAAATCTTTGTTGCAGAAAGCAAATCCTAAATAGTCATCAGGTTTAATATCTTTTGTTACCTTAGGCAACTATTTGCTCGACGGCTCTTTTGGAACGTTATAAGTTCTTCTTCAGCTCCATTTGCGGCTTGATTTAAACTCGACAGTTCCTCTTTTGAGTCCAACTTACGGATCATCTTGACACAGTCTTTTACAATAACAAATTTTTCAGACATTTTAAACTTGAAAAGTTAACTAACGAATGATCTAATCATCACAAAACTTCTCCTTTTAAAGACTTTCCCCCACTCCTTTTTTAGTTAAGACACGCCCACTCTTGAAATTTTACAGATTTTCCGAAATTAATCGGGAATGACCGAATTCAATCGGACAAATTATTTAACCAGCTTTAAAATTCAATTTACAAAGGGAATACAAATATCATTTCTATGGCATTTTTACTACATCAACATAAACTGACAAGTTATCTCTTAAAACGAACCCACTTTTATTGAATGCTTCCCCATATTAACTCCATTACATCTTTTTTCCTTCTTAAAGAAATATCAACGGGGTATTTCATATACCTAGTATGATTTTTAATCCTAAGTCCAACCATATCTTGTTCATCGGCCGATTCCATTACATACTCTAGCAAACCTGCTATAGACACTTTAAACCATTCTATAGGATTGATATTTTCAGGCGACGTTAAGTTTTGCTATGATGTAAACGTTTTCAGCCTAAACCACGTAAACTCTCTATCAATTTTCTTTTAACATCAAAATGTATTCCTTCCATAATCTGGATATAAAATAATTTACTATAAAACTAAGTGTACTTATCAAGTCTCGACTATGAGTGAACACCTTCATGTGCTATAGAGAGTACCGGTGAAATGCTGTCTTATTCGTCTTGCTATGTGTACACATTTTCAGCTCTCAACCACGTAAATCTCTTTCAATTTTTCTTTTATCATCCAAATGTATTCCTTCCATAAGCCGGAATAAAATAATTTACTATAAAACTAAATGCACTTATCTAATACGATAATAATCTTTATTACTAATTTAATACAATAACCATGAAGGCAGTGAAGTAGGTAGGATTTGTCGGTTCTAGGACAGGGCCATATGTCCCTAGGTCATGTGAGCCGTGAGTACGTACAGGGGGTCTGGTGGGGAGGCTCACATGACCCTTGTGCCGGGGCTGTGTGGGTGGTCTCACATGACCTCATGTGAGCCGAAGAGTACGTGAAGGGAGTAAGGCTCCCGGCATGTGCTTGTGAACCTATGGACCAGGGCTCACATGCCTAAAAATGCGTGAAGGGGAGTGAGAACCGACAAATCCTACCTACTTCACTGCCTTCATGGTTATTGTATTAAAATTAAAGTAATAAGAATTATTATCTATTCGTATTAGATAGTGCATTTAGTTTTATAGTAAATTATTTTATATCCGGCTTATGGAAGGAATACATTTTTGGATATAAAGAAAAAATTGAAAGAGATTTTACGTGGTTTGAGAGCTGAAAATGTGTACACCATAGCAAGACGAATAAGACAGCATTTCACCGGTACTCTAAATAGCACATGAAGGTGTTCACTCATAGTCGAGACTTTGATAAGTACACTTAGTTTTATAGTAAATTATTTTATATCCAGATTATGGAAGGAATACATTTTTTGATGTTAAAAAGAAAATTAGATGAGAGTGTTACGTGGTTTAGGGCTGAAAACGTTTACACATAGCCAAACTTCAAAACGTCGCTGAAAAATACAATCCTATAGAATGGTTTTAAAGGTCTTAGCAGGTTTGCTTAGAGTATGTAATGGAATCGGCCCGATGAACACAAGATATGGTTGGACTTAGGAATTAAAAATTCATACTAGGTATATGAAATACCAGTTGATATTTCTTTTAAGAAGGAAAAAGATTGTAAACATGGAGTTAAATATGGGAAGCATTCAATAAAAGTGGGTGGTTACGTTTTAAGAGATAACTTGTCAGTTTATTATTGTTGCTGTAGTAAAATTGCCATAGAAAATGATATTGTTGTTTCCCTTTGTAAATTGAATTTTAAGCTGGTTAAATAATTTGTCCGAATTGAATTCGGTCATTCCCGATTAATTTCGGAAATCTGTAAAATTTCAAGAGTGGGCGTGTCTTAACTAAAAAGGAGTGGGGAAAGTCTCTTAAAAGGAGAAGTTTTTGGTGATTAGAGATCATTCGTTAGTTAACTTTTCAAGTTAAAATGTCTGAAAAATTTGTTTAGTTGTAAAGACTGTGTCAAGATGATCCGTAAGTTTGGACTCAAAGGAAGAACTGTCAGAGTTTAAATCAAGCCGCAAGATGGAGCTACAGAAGAAAAACTTTATAAACGTCACAAAAAGAAGCTGTCGAGCAATGTTGTAACGGTAACAAAAGATATTAAACCTGCATGACTATTTGGATCTTTGCTTTTCTGCAACAAAGATTTATTTTGACGAGGCAGAAAAAGGACATGGCTTAAATTTTTCAGAAGGCTTCGGTGACACGCGTAAACATTCGAAGATGTTTGGGAGTTATTTTGATCTTTATTCAGTCCATTTCTATGGCATTATTTGGATCGGATAATTCATGTTGAGTGTAAACCCAACCTGTACGATATGGCCTTCGGTAAAAGGTACTGAGGGCCAAGAAATAAATTAACACTTTACCGACAGAATGCATAAAAGAGTGAAAGGTTCTCTCTCCTATAACAAATATAAAGAATACCGTATAAAACTAATAATTGTGTCTGCCTCGGGCTTTAGTCTCGTATCAAAAAGCGAATTAGATGATGAATGCCGCAGATTACTCAGATAAAAATTAGTAAAATACAATATAATCATTTGCAAGCACATAACTATAAGTTAGTAGATTGATTTCCAAAATGAGATGAGAGTTAGTTAAAAAACTGACAGAAGAAGGCTGTGTGGATTCAGCGAGACATTGAAAAAGTTTCAGAGTTCCTTGAGGCTATGACATAGTAGGTCTTATTACGGAAACAAATAAAGGAAGGCGATAGATAATATGGTAATTCAAGGAACCGGAAGTCAGGTAAAGTAATACCTTCTATTTTTTGTGACCTGCGGGACCATACACTCAATGTAATATTCATTACTTTCTTAACTGCTGCCCTATTAGTGGATAGACCACTCTATTATACTGTCCCAAAATGTTCTGTAGCAGTATGATCATAAAACGCACATCGCTGTCAAAGTACTAAGCAGACCCCCACTTAGTCAGTCATCACACGGTTGTATTATAGACGCAATGAAAATAAGAATGAAGATTAGACAATGATACGATAGAAAGATGTTAGGAGTAAGAATACGTCTGGAAATAAAACCGAATATCAGAAACAAGACCGATTTACTTATGGAGGAAACATGTACCTTAGTGTGCAACGGAAATCACACAATGACCATGAATTGATTTTAAAACTATAAGGACCAAGTCGACTAGACCTGACAACTTATTAGGGTGAAGTGATTTGGATAAATAATGTATATAAAACATCTCCAACTTCTTGACACCTATGTTACATGCAAAAAGATCACGGGAAACCAAAAACTAAAGAATTTTTTGTTTGTGATCTACGACCTAGAAACCAGACAGGAGAAAACTTTAAAGAACCAAAAGCTTACTTCATGAGCCAATTTGTTGTGCTTTTTTTTAAGCGTAGTGTTATGAATGCCTTAAAGAGACTGATGTTCAAGTTTGTAACTCTATGTGGTGGTTAGGTTAACACAAATAGTTTAAAATGCGATGACCCTGTAACACCGTTTACCACCACCCTTCTACTATAAGAAAGAACATTAAAGATGTGATTTGCTATTCATAGCGCATAACGGCCCGACGGTTCCGATCACCAGTTTATTTTAAATTATATATATAACACATAAACAACACTAATTAACACACGCGAACTACCGAATTAACAAGGGGTTCGGTATTGATTTCCAATGACTCGTTAACCCTGGCTAAGTATATTAATTCCTCTATACAAAGAGCCGCTATAAACATCCCCAAGTAATGGCTTCTACCAATGCAGCTCCCGAAAGCTTTTTGGTTTGACGGAACTAGTAAAAGAGATATTGCCGCATTCCACTTTTGAACCGATCGGGGAAGTTTTCGAATTACACCTAAAGGTTTACTAATCCACCACGCGTTGAATATCACTACGACCCCGATCATATTGAAGCAGACGAATCTAAAAACACCGGAATGATTCCTCCTCGCAAGATTCCCGGTACGAAAACAAGAAAAACGATGAATTTGATATGAAAATAATGCGAAATTATGGTATTACTGGTGATCCGATTGTAGATTCTCTTAGCGCAGTCATAGCCTTGAATTATAGGAAAACTTATTAATGCATGAGGAGAAAAGTATGTCCTACCAAAAATCTTTACCGAGGCTATGTACTTTCTTTCGGGCCTGTATAAAGTGATTTCTAGAAAGAAATTATTTCTTAAAAAACAAGAATCCCATGATAGGAATTAATACCTAAGAAAGGTTACAGATGGGAACCGATATCCAGCTAAATGCTGTCGTGGTTGGATATTGGAAGAATGTAAAGAAGACCACTATATAGTAATTATTGTACACTTGCTGCAAAAGTTAGTAGATAAGAATATAGTGGCTGGTGTAAAAGTTGACAAGATGGTATTGTAAAACACACTAATCAGTGTTTTGAAGTTTCACTCGCTAAACAACAGGTAGCTGCTTATCTTAATCTCCGACTGCGATTGCCGGGATGTATTGCCCACAAATACTAATAGAAAGGAGCCGTTTCATGACTGACGTAATGGATACATGGAGAGAACCTGTTCATTTCTTAATTACGAAAGAAACTAGTAACAGTTAGACAGAACAGGTGATGACGTCATTGACTCAAAATGGGAATTGACTTTAGGAAAGAAGTGGAGAAGTATCTTAGTATCAGAAAGTACATTAGTACACACCCTCTGGTTACAATTTACTCTTAAACCATAGGGGACTGTTTTATGGAAGGTACGACAACGGTAGCTAACAATAAAAACATATACTACAAAGTTTAAAGAAAAACGAAGAAGATAAGATTATTGTCAGACGTGGTTCGTATACCTTGGGAATAAGTTTCGTGGTAAATACCCCGTGGGGTCACCATAAGTTTATCGTCGGGTGTTAAATGTCGTCCACACTGAGAATTTAAATTCTACAGAAGGTCTAATTAAATGGTAAAATTAATTTACCACGCAGACTTCGTATCACCCGCTGTCATTACCAATGGAAATGTACGGTAGTTAAATGTTTTCTCATATTGTCAGGTCCTGTAACTGACAGAATTAAAGAAAAAATGTAGTCAGTAGTGTGGGAGAGAGAGCCATACAACAGGGACATGGGTTATAGACGAAGTTAGAAAAGCCATAGAAAAAGGTATCACGTAACGTGATTATTATGGAATATGGACCAGTAAGGCAACACTATTCAGCATACAAACAAAGATACAGAGGTGGCTATTCTTATTGTATGATAAAACAAATTATTCTAAGGATTAAGCAATGCTAGGCTTCTGGCCCGGCCTACGTCTCACTGTTCAAATCAAGATCAACAACCCTCAGTATATTTAAAATGATACTTTAGAAAGGAGGGGTGATTAAACTTAAATCCTGATGAGCAATAAGTTTTTTAAATTATGCGCTTGGCTTAGATTTTAGCGTAAAAGATAAAATTACACCGTTTCTGCGTGGTCAAGTGTAGTCGGTCAGAATATGGATCACCACACTTTGCAGACGCGCCTCACTAAAAGAGTACGATTGTTAACTCAAAAGACAGTCGCCCGAGGAGTTTTTAAAAATTTTGTTCAGATGTCCTGCTATTCAAGGCTGAATAAGTTATTAACAATGATAAATGACCACGGACAGTTGATCACTTAACTGGGAAAACATACAGCAAGAATGTTTCACAGTGTTCTTTACCTACGGCTCACCAGATAGTACCCTAACTTCCTGGACAGAAACAAGTTAAATTTACGACTTTGCCCAAGCAGATTTAAAAGACTCTAGCTATATTCTGGATCAGCTAGATAATCGAAAGGTGTAATATTTTGATACAGATATTGATACAATATACAATTCATCAACCAGGAGAAATATTGAAGTTCTGATGTAAGGTAATCTAGGGAGATAATGAAACGGCGCATAACATATTGAACTAGAAAAGAAAGAGATATATACGGAAAAAAAGGCAACCGCTATATAAAGAGTTTGTAATCTGGGTGGGCCAGAAGACAATAACGCGTATAAAGTTCTGGATAGCCTGCACCTCTAACTAACTGGCATATCAACTACCTGTTGTGTAAGCTCAACAGGGATAACTTAGTTAAAGCTAATGAGACATCAATAAATAGATACTATTGAAAAGCATGGAAGATGCACAATAGCCTGCGTACCTGAAGACACAGATGAACCCCAAATAATATAACCTCTGGTCAACGAGAACAGTATAAGAGGAAGAACCAAGCCTCGCACGATGTTGCTGTTACTGTCAATCATGGACAGGAAGAAGTTATATTCAACGTTAACCACGTTTCTAAGTAGATAATAACGAGATAAACTAAATATTAGAAAATTATGACGTCCATTATGTGGCACCTCTGTATAATGCCGCGAAAGAGTAACAAGGAAAATTAAATATAAATTGACCAAAAATGTTGGAAAATTGTGTTCAAGCTAACCAAACTAAATATATTTAATCGTAAATAAAAATTCAATTAAAACCCCCTGTACTCTACACAGCTCCTGTATTATTACACACCTTTTAACAACCTTAAAATGCAGTACCTAAGATTTATACAACATGAAGTCGATTAATATTAGTCCTTGAGATGAAGTCGATCGCCAGTCGAGTAATGAAGATAATTGATAAGAGTCTATGTAGTTTGGGGGTGCTTTCGAGCCATACACAACTCATCCCTGACCACCCAAATAGGTCCGTGTACATAAAACCGCCACAGTGAGTTGTTTTGTAAACTCCGCCATCCATAAAAGAGACTTATGTTACTCTAATGAGTGTTGTCGGGAGGATCTTCCAAAGGGACTTGGCTAAGATAGATCATATTCTGCTTAGGATTGACACTTCAGGCCGGGTAGTAAACTACAGGTGTCAGATGCAGTTAGTAAGAATTATACAATAAATTAGACTAAAGACATCTGATCAAAGTGACTGGGGGTAGGGGTTTATTAATAAAATCTTAATTAAGAGGGGGGGGGGGTTGTAGTCATATATAAAGATGATCCGTTATTAATTGGGATATTTGTGAAACTTTCATGAATTTCTAGCAAAAGGCACCCGAAGAAAGGTATATCTACCCTCCTCGTATAAGGTCGCAACTTTGACAGCTTTCATAGTATCTTATCGTATTTGCTACTCTAATCAAATAAATCACGTCTAAAAAGTGAGGTTTTGATGAACCTGAAGGATTATGGTTTTTTAAACGAAAAACTATGTCCATAAGTAGGAATAAGAACCTAAAAAGAAATCTGCTGAAGAAGTTATTTACAGCTAGTATGGCATTTTAGAGGGCATGGTCTAGAGAAAAGGAGAGGGGGAGAAGGTATTTCGATTTGAAGAATTCTCATACCTAATCCATAAATCTTGGCAAAAGTATGGAAAGAGGTGAACATTTGCAGAAATCTAAATTTCCTTACCCACTATGCTAGAAGGGTTTGAGAAAGATAGAGTGAAGTTTGAATAATTTAACGAATTTATGTTAACTGACCAAAAGGTTCGGTACTCAAGTTGTAATAAAATGAGGGTGCGTGGCCTAGGGGGAGGGAGTGGGGGGGCCTCCAGACAACCTGCCCGGTAAGCATATAGCTTTACTGCTGCTTTTATAGTTGCTCAGCCTAATTATATTGTTATACATTATGCTACAACTGATAATGTACTTTTCTCTCGCCCCTTCGTCAAGAAAATGTATCTCACTTTCCACAACTTAATACTGTTTGGCAGGTTGAAAATAAATATACAACCACATTTTTTGTGCTCTTAAAAACCATAAATAATTCTGATTTGCGCCTCACATTCAGAAGATACGACCATACTAAACAGTTCGAAACGCTGAACCTCGCTCGCCTCCGCATTCATGAAAATTTGACTTGCGCTGAACCAAATTCGTGGCAAGACTCGCGCGCGCTCATGTACTGTAATGTCGTAAGTAATATTCGGATCTGCGTTTTCAAGCTGATATCTATAAACTCCTCAATCTTAGGTACGAACAAATAATTATATCCATAGATTCATTGTTCATTAATAACAAACAAAATATGCCAAAGGTATGAATGAAATATAGATATATATAGAACTAATTCTTGAAATATTAACTTGAATCAGTGGTGTAATGATAATAATTATTTGTTTATATGCTATATTTTTAAGCAATCTAATGAATGTTTGGTATTTTTTTGCAGGTAAGAAGAAGTTTTTCCCATGTTTAGTTAGCCATGATTTTGGGATTGTCCAATATTCAGGTATTTTACTATGTATGGCAACAATGTGATAGTTGCGTGTTTGCTCAAAGAATATATAGGATAGAAGATGGTCCTGGGATTAAGCTATTGGACAAGAAACACATTCCGCTCCGTAAGCCAGTTAACAGGCTCCATCGGCTCCATGCCAACTTCTTAGGAATGCGCTACTGGTCGTGCTCTTATTATTAAAAAACTACTTCTGACGCAAAACTGATTAATCCAAATAATTTCTGTGAAAATAATAACCAATTTTCAAGTACATACTCTGCCGTTAAATTTGTTATAAAAAAGAAAATGATTTTACAATAATAATTTAGAAAAGTGGGAAAGTGATAGTTAGGAAGAATGTAAATAAGAAGAGGTAGTTTCAGAGTTGCCGCTAGATGCCAGCACCAAGCTCACCCCTACCTTTCGTCTGACTCTTTCATATACCTTCCGACATTCTATACCTATTATATTCTTTCGTGTTCGTTATAAATTTTAATTTGAACATATCACTGATAATTTATAACTGCACTTATTCATTCATAACGCGTTATCAGTGAACTTCACTGAAAAACGCGGCGTTTCTGTTGCTCGAGAGCTAATTTAATTGTATAGCCACGAGCCTACTTCTGGCACTAATCAATTATATCTGCTACGTAACAAATCAGGAACTTAGATATATATATTTGTTTATATTCACCGAAAAATTCTATCATCCAAACTTGCTTCCCCGAGGACTGATTGTCCTCGGAACAATATTGAAAATCAGTTTGCAATATACGACTTCTAGTATTGACATTTTTCCATTCAAACTTTTTTGAATAGTGAAAAACTTGACTAAAGTATAGAAGTTAGAAGTTTAGGAATAACCTTAAATGAGTCTTTGATTAATTTATAATTATTTCGTTGATTAATTTTTATTTTATTCTTGATTATATTTTAACTGTTACGAAAAGTTTTTTTATCTCCAGAATATTATATTAATGTGTAGTTTTTAGGAGTCAAAAAGCACTTTTAACTTCTAACAAAGAAAAAGTTACTTTTTATGGACTAATAAGTAACATTCTCGCCCTTAGGAGTAAAAATTGTTTCTATAATTTGGTTAGAGCCCTCAAATATTATAAAGAGGAGTATTTTTCCATTTTATTCCCTATATGTATAAGGGAAACCGGCGAAATTTTTCTTTGGATGGATAGGCACTGCCAAATTTATAAAAATGAGGTCAGAACCATTAAGAAATGGTGAAAACAAAAATTCAACAAAACGTATGAATTATAGCAAATAACAATTAAATAACATCTGGAGATAAAATCTTAGAGCAACATTTTTCACATCAATAATTACCGCCTCTGCTTTCTCTGCTTATCAGCTTTTTCCGCTTGAATCTTTCCGAAAGGCATTATTCCAAAAACCAACAAGGCCAAAGTTAGGCCACTACTCTAAAAAAAAAACAACAATAACTAGCTGCATAAATAATGCCTAAAATAAAGTTAAGTTGGCTTCTTCATCATGTTTGTTCAAAACATACTATAAATAATTATAATGTAATTTTATTTGACTTGAATATTATAATTAAGGTTGCCTAACCATGCTAGGAGTTCATAAAAGACCAGTGTGAATATTATTTGCTTTATAATGTTAGCATTATCAATGCAAACAATTTACCCTCAAACTTTCTGCATGAAAAACTTTTTTTTTAAAACTTTACATACAATAAACATTGTTTTGTTGCTTTCAGGTTTTTATTTTACCCTGAAATAGCATCATGGGAATAAGCACTTGCTCAAATGTTTTCCCCCTATTTGAAACGTACTAAAAACAAACTTTAAGCTTTGTCCGTTTTTTGGTAAACTTTTTTTATCTAGCTGATGTTGATGGGTTAGGTTTGTCCTTAGGTTTTGTATTTTAGGATTTTGATGTTCGTGAAAACAGATTATGATGTTTTACTTATCCTTGTTTCCCTTCTATGTGAGGCGTTTGTTGTTCCTACTTTTCTTTTTAAATTAGAACTTCTGACAGCTGCCAGGTATTCAACTGTGCGTGCATTACTGAATTTTTGTTCAAATAGGTTCTTGTTTGTTAAAACTTATTTTGTTATAATTTTTATAATGTTAGTTTCATAAAACCATAATCCCATTGGTGCATTCAATCTTTTAACCGTCAGTTTTCGGAATAACATTTTTTAAAATTCAAATGGAAACAATGCCGCAATATTTTGTTGACAGAAAGTTATAAAATAGTTATTTATGTACTAAGGGTAAGGGAGGAAACAGAGTCATTACGCCCCGTTTTTTGTTGGGTCCTGTGGCGTAAGCCGAGGGAACTTATTCTCAAGGCGTAACCAAGGCAGCCATTATGTTTAAACCTAGCTAAGGGGTTTATAAGGATGGTTCAAGAGTTGAAGCTGAGGGAACCAGAATGTTTACTCTTAAGGCGTAACCGAGGGAAGAAATTATAGAGGGGTGTGATGGTGTTTCTCCTGTGGTGCGTACAAGTTTTTTTTTCAAATGTTTTTTTCAAAAATGTTAACAAATAAAACTTTTACTTTATTTATATATATACATTTTGCTTGATTTAAAATCTTTAACTAATTATTCACTGTAATAACACAATTATAATACAATATTCATGTAACCCACAAAATTGTTACTTACCCAACAACAACATTTGAGTTTTTGTTGTCCATAATAATATGGATTATTATTAAACTAGCCATTATTTGACTACGGAAATAGAGGCCCTCGGCTTCTTTGTCGCTAATTTGCGTCGGCGTTGCCCTACGTTGCGCGCCTCCCTGTGGCCTCTTCGAGTCCATATGGTTGTTTTACTTTGTCACATCGTCATATTACTGGTTTATATAAGTGGATCTGCCACGATATAAGCGAATTTGTAAATTTATTACGTTATTAAGTTTTATTAAAAACGTGATTTGTTTACATCATGTCAACTATAGTACGACACACGGCTAAAATCAATTGACAGCACGCCAAAAATCTGTGAGGGAAAGAATTCTATTGGTTCAGACAGACCTCGCTCTTTCCCCCTCCACCTCATGCCAACCTCGGTATAAAAAAATACCTTTTTCATAAATAAAATCATAAAAAGGCAACACTGGTTGTAAATATTTGTAACCTCGCGTTGCTTTTATTTCCCTCATTGTGCATATTGATCTGTTTGATTCCAATCTGTTCAATTCATCCAATTATTGCGAAGTTGTAATATGATCTGAGTGCCTATATATGACGCTTGGATATTGACGTATTCTTCAAGCATTTCTTGCTATTTGAGTACAGCGCAGGTTTTGTGCTCTGTCAACCAAAAGACAGCATTTTTTTTGAAAATGCCATGTCTTTCAATAGATGACAGTCTTGACTTATATACAAACTTGACACAAAAAAGCAGTTTGTTTTGGAAAAAAGTAGTTATAGCTGACAATTTATTTAAATCGTCAAACTTTTATCATAGAACTGTTATGATCCATTGCATTACGTAATTAACAACGTTAACTCCACTTAATTCATACTTCCCGAACAAATTTAAAACTACACTTTTTTGTAAATTTAACAAAAAATTAACTTTTTTGTATAAGTTGGTAAATTTATAAGATACACAACAATATTCCTTCTTAAAAAGTAAATAAATAATTTTTAAAAATAAAAAAATATGATATCAAATAAAAACAAATAATAACATTCAAAACATAACCTGACTTTCAGTGTTGCCAGAGTAGGGAATTGTTTTTGTTACATAAAAAAAGGGATTTTTTTTTATTAAAAAAAGAGGGTTGAAAGCATTGAGATTTTGGCGGGCTGTCAATTGATTTTAGCCGTGTGTCGTATTATAATGGCATTGTTTTATTTGACATATATATGTTATATGACATTTATATGTTATATCATTAAAAATAGAACTTATACTGATATGGAACTACATATGTTTGTGAACTATATATAGTTGTATACGTGTAAAAAACGGCAGCCCAATCTAAACACTATATGAAAATTTGTGATTTTTTAAAATGCTTCTGAGGTAATTTTTGTGGGTTAATGACGTCACACATATTTCATAAACAATAGGGTTTGGGATATTAACAAGGTTGATTTATGTTCCAAGTTTCATTTCGACAACGTTATATATATTCTTGATCAATGAGTCCCCTTCTTTAAAAAAATCTACCTCTCCCCACTCCTCTTCTTTAACCCCAACCTCATAAGCTCATTTTTTCTCGGAAAATTCGCTAAAAACATCTAAAAAAGTACCGATTATTTTTAACGATGTAATATTTAATAATCTATACCAGAAAATAGCCATTCTTTCGTCTTTATAACTTACGTGACCATTATTGGTGAAGATTGGTGTTAAAAAGTCGCCATTAAAAAGTCATTTTATTGTCAAAATGATATTTTAAATATTTGGCTTGAAATGTGTTTGCGATGCAAATTCTAATGCGTTGTTAGCACTAAGTGTTAATACGTGTTTTTGATTAATATTAACATTGAGTCATTTCATAGAAGATATGTAAATCGACACGAAACAAACATAAACCCTAGTATAATACAATCATAACATGTCAAATATATCAGGTGACATACGAGGGGTCAAATCATATTTGCTACAATTACTGGATTTCATCACACTTTATACACACTAACACACTCGAAGTTTGTATACTTTATTAGATTGACATGAAATAATTGATTTACATAATTATAAAATTTACAATCGAGTTACATCCAAGATTTAAGCTTAATTTAAAGTCCGTAAAAACTATCTGATCGATTTAAAATTTAGGTCCCATGTAGTATTATAAGACCAAGTAATGTGAAAAAGTAAACATTTTTTTTGGTGAAGTAGTTTAAAATTTTGGAAGTATAAATTTGTATCTCTAAAAATTTAGGTAGCCAGTGAAGAATAAGACCAAGTAGGTAATACACCTTTTAAATTCACTTCGTTTATAACTTTAATTTACTGCGGGTGGATTCTTAATCATGTTTTAGATACTAACTGAGTAATAATATTATTTTAGAATAGTTACAGTGAATTCTAATATTGTTTAGGTTTAATTTATTTTATGTTATAAAGTTAAATTAATTTCCATTTATAGTGACGTTTTTGGAAACTCTGAATTGCATGTTTGTATGACAGTCTCTTCTCTGTGAATTTACATTTTGATATTATTAAAAAATTCAAACCTCAAAGCCATTTACAATTGTTTTTGCCCTTTTATGTTGTACCAATCCATATAAAGGATTTCGTCATTTATGAGACAATATGAGACAATGCACTTTTCACAAAAAAATTAAAATTGGATCAGCCATTTGATCTGTAAAGTGTTTACAAGAAGTGTGCACATCTATTGAAACATATCTCGACAACTCTGGCTAGCCTTTGCTGTGGTTGAGACTCTTTTTATTCAGAAAATTATAAAGAAACACTTCTTATTAAACAAATATTTTTTTCTTTTTTTAAGTTTAAAGTAACGTCATTATAATACGCCGTGTAGGATTAACTCTAAATTCTAATCAGTTTTTACTCTTATAGAATTGAAATTTACTGCTAAATTTAATTAAAATTAGATATACACTTCGCCCTTTTAGTGTAAAAAAAGTAACACCTCATTAGCTATTTTGCTTTTGGAATTTCACGAACAGCTTGCATTTTGCCCACGCATTGTTCTTGTGTAACATGACATAAAAATTATTTTACAATAATAACGAAACAAGGATCACAGACTCCACCCACATGGAAAATTTAGTCCTGAAGTTTCGCTCTACAACTTAGGAGCATTTTATAACATTTATTGTTAAGCAAAATGTCCCTAATTCCACTCTAGCAAGGGGGATATAGAAATAGAGAATTTATAAAGTAAGTAAGAATTTTAAAGAATAAAAATTGTACAAAAATTAGAGCAATAAGTGATGAATTGTTCTAACCAAAGTCATGTTTAAACAATGTAAAGGTTCTCCTATTCAATAAACTTTAATTTAGAATATAATTTGTTTTTTTAACGTTCTATTTAAAATAAAAAACCTGATACAAGATTTAAATTGCAAGGTAAAATCAAGTTTAAGCTAACTGACAAATAGATTTAGAGTAAAATGTCCTGTGGAAAAACAAGCCAGTTGTAAATCCTTTGAAAATCTCTTACTAAAAAGGAAAAATCAATGAAATGTCTCTAACTGAGGATTGTATGGGTCGGAGAAAAAGTAATTTATGTGATAGTTTTTTTTTCTTACTGTATTAGTTAAATTTTTCAAAACTTATGATTATAACAATTATTCTTTTAAATATTGTTGCTTAAATTTTCTTTAGAGCACAAAAAATGTATTTTTCATTGCAAATATATTTTTTGTACATGGTCATATTATATAAAAACTTAAAAAACAAACGGATGCTGGTGAATGGTGCTATTGGTAAATATCTCGGAACATTTCAGCTTATTCGCTTTGCTCGTTCTCAGAATGCATCAATAACCTAATTTTTATCGTATTATAATAGTAGTTATATATTGTAGTATTTGAACTCGTCCTCTTACAGTTTTTAAGGAAAAGCATTTTTTAAATAATTTTATGAAATTATTTTAAATTTTATAAAAATAATTAATTAATTTTATCATTTTTCAAAATTATTTAAAAAAAATCGTTTTTAATTTTAACTTTTGTTTAAAATATTGTTTTTTTTATTAGTTCGACATTCACTTTGTGGTTTTATTATTAGTAAAATAAAAACTAAAATGTCCGCCATAATTAGTTAAGTTCAATAATAATTTGTATTTTTGTTTTATTCTTTAAGTCTATTTAAAAAACTAGATTTGATTTGTACTTTAAGTGCTTTGTTTTTTAAACTAACATAAACATATTTTAATTGTTTGTAATACATACAAACATACACACAAACACAAAATATATATTATATATATATATATATATATATATATATATATAATATATATATATATATATATATATATACATATATATATATATATATATATATATATATATATATATATATATATATATATATATATAATATATATACACATATAGGCCCCCCCTTAAAGGCAACCTTAGTTATGCCCATGCATTGTCATCAAAGATTTTTTTGTGGATATACAATCTCCTATTTGTCATTAATAATAATGACCTTTAATCTAACCATATTAAACTTAATTACATAAAATCGTGCCAAATTTTAATTAAATTCTTAGATGATGTTTTCCTCTTTTTTATACGTATACATTTTTTATTTGATAAGTATTGAACTTATGTTGATATGAGATGAATTTTGACATATGTTTGTTGGTTTTAAAAATACTACATGCACGTGGAAGATTTTTACATAATTTTTCTATGCTTATGACAGTCATTACTGACGTTTAATGACATTATAAAAAATATTTTCTAAAAGCTGTCCTAATGATCTATTTTTGTATCATGTTTAAACACTCTAGCCATACACACTATTTGCTACGGTAATACCTGACACATAAACAAATACTGATAGAAGACTTCGTTGAAACCGCTCGCAGGATATCTTTACTACACCTGAACCGGATAATATAGTAGAATTCTTGGCTATAAACCTGCAGTAATAATGAGGAACCGCAAAAGTCATATATTATATATTATATATATATATATATATATATATATATATAATATATATATATATATATATATATATATGTATGTATACACATATATACATAATATAGCTTTAAAGATTTGATTGTGGTATAAAAAGCTTTCCGAAGCTATTCCTGAGTCAGTCGGGTAAATTGTAACTTACCTGAATATTAAGATTCGAATGACATATCTGTCAAAAATAAAATAAATATCTGAACAGAGTATACCGATTTTGAAATCAGAATTTCTCACATAATAAGTGTTATCAAGCTATTTATTTTTCCGTGTCTTTTTAGGCTCTAGAAACTACTGTTTTCATTTGAAATCTTAAAATATAAAACTATAACCTAAAATTTAGGTTTCTAAATTAAAGTTTTCTAAGACTGACGATTAGGGTTTTAGATCAAATAATTGTTTAAAATAAAGAACAGTGAAACAGAGTAACAAAAGTAACTTTGAAGATAAAACGACAGAAAGGCTTCCGATAGATAAAGAGACAATAACCCCTAACTATTGGTTCTCTAATGAGGGTCAGCTTCCTTTCCTTGAATGTGTCCTTTAATTTAAAAGACACTGTCTTTCAATAGGAAAGCTACTATCTCAGTACTAAAAGGAAATGGTTAATGAAAAATTTAATCTACTTTAATATCAAAATGTAAATGAATTCTAACATCGAGTAATAAAAAAAAGCTTCATGACAGTAAAAATAACGATTTTAAATCTTCAATTAAGTTAAAATCTATTTAACATATTTTGGTTAAAATAATAATTATTTCTGCACAGAGGGAGTAAATAATGTTATGATTACCATGAGCAGTTAGTTGGTGCCTAAAGCAAAAGCCGAGGGAACCAATGCATTTTTTTGGTCGGATCCAATAGAAGTTTTGAGGGTGCCATTCCAGAAATGTATTTTTTTTGTATTTCTCCAAACAATTAACAAAATAGTTATTGGACTGTTATGAATTAAATAATAATTAACCTAAATAAAGAATTAATTAACCTAGAATTCTCCAAACAACTTTGTTTGCTCAAATTTCTCCATGAATTTAGAGCGACCAGTCCCGCTTATAAATTAAAATAATACCGTTTGCAAAAAAATTGAATAGAACCCCCTTTTATTAGATTTGGGGGCTCTAATCCCAATGGATTAAGAGTTTTTTACTTCCATGGGAGTAAAAAGTAACTTTCTCCCTTGGTCATTAAACTGAACATTATATACCGTCTGGAGATAAAAATAAAGGTATTTACTATTTGAGTATTTATAGAGACTGCATTAAGTTAGTCATTCATATTATTTACGGCATAAACTTCCAAAAATTGGCACTCGTTGATAATTTAATTCATTTTAAGGTGTAATGATAGATTTTCCCAAAATCGAATCAGTTTTTTCCCAAGTAAGACTTAATTTTTTTTTACTTTGCTAGCCCTGCTTAATTCACAAGACTGCTAAATTAACAAGACAAAAACACATACATGCACCGTACAGACATCAAATTGCTTTCACTATGTGGGTTTTCAAGCGCAAAAACATGGACATTGGATTTAAAAAAACGCGTACGGGGTTCCTCGGAACTTATCCTCATGACATCGGATTCGCTACGCTCATCCACCCTATTTCTGACTCTTATCGAACGTCTTTAAAATATACAAGTCGTTAAATGTATACTGTTACTCATATTCGGATCGCTTCGCTCGTCCTCAGATAGTAAATACATTCTTTTCATTCCTAATAGTCACCCATCCAGGCCCTAACCACGCTGGATGCTGCTTAACTTTTATGATTCAACATAAATCATAGATATACTTGTCATATTGAAAGTAAACTTGGTTTCCTTATTTATTATGTAAAGTTATACACTTGTATCAATGTTTAACTTAATTTAATTATTTTCCGAGTATTTACAATTTTAAAAAATGTACACCCGTCATATGATAAAAATTAAAGTAATTCTGGTAATGAATTATGAAACTATGCATATGTTAGTCCCATACATTGCTACATGCGAGCCATATCTCAATCCCATCTCATAATTTTTCGGCGTTTTATGATTTTTCGAAATTTTCGCTGTCATTTTTGCGAGTTAATGACGTCATAAAATATTACTTATCGAATAGAAAAACTACAGCTGTAGTCTGATTTTTGTATAAAGAAAATCGCGTAGGGGGCCTTAAAACACCTGAGACGGATAATTCCGGTGACATCCCGGTTTCAGATTTTTGGCAAACATAATACTTTTCCAATATACCTACAGTATAAATGAGGAAAAGTAAAAAGTGCAATGGGTGTCGTTTATTCTTATTGCAATGATTCTTCTCCTATAAAAAAACGGGCCTTCGGCCCGTAGCCGCTACGCGACCTCGGCGCTTCGCGCCTCGTCCGCTCCGCGGCGTCGGCCCACCGGGCCGCTTCGCGGCCCGGGTGCCTCCCTGTGGCCGCTTCGCGGCCACATTGTTGTTGTTTTGTATGATGTGTTCTTTCATTATTGTTCTTGTTACATGGCATTTTGCCATGTACCTAGCGAATTTTCACAGTCTTTCCACACAGGCCCGCTTCGCGGGCCTGAGAGGCTTTCTCACAAATTTGATTTTACTAATTAAGATTTTATTAATACTTTATTATTAATAGTATGCTATAATATTAAAACTAACAAGCGTTTTAAACAAAAATATATTCATGACTTTTGTTTTTAAATAAAAATACCGTTTCCGTCACTTAGGATCATAGATAAACAATATTAACATAAATGGCTCACTCAAAGATTTAAAAAAAATAGTTGATGGGATGCAGGAGGCTCAAGTAGTACAGTCTAGTGGTGACAACGTGAAACTGTCAGATATTTTTATTTCTGACACTTTTATTTTTTTATTTTTATTCAACCAAACAACGAGCTGTTGAGGGTAATCAAGTCTTTCCATCCGCTTTTCAGCGCTAAATCTTAAGTCTAAAACACTGAAAATTAATTATTGTTATTTTTTTAAGAAAACAATGGTGCTGCTTCGCGTGATGAGGCCACCAAGTTTTGAAAAACATTTGAAAAACAAAAATACATCGCGAATACTATACAGCATACCAGGCCCTTCAATTATACTATATCCCCACCCTCTAACACTACTGAACCCAACAGATATCGTACAAGTCTTTGACATGGACGTATACATATATACAACATTATATTTATATGTATACTGTTTGCGCCATTTGTGATGGTTTGATTCAGCTGAAATTGGTCTTAATCGATTCAGCTAGCTGTCTACCTAAACACGAAATACCTTGTTTTAAAGCCATTTCAAGTTTCAAAAAAAATTTTTTTTCATTACGTCATAACTTTGATTGATGACGTCATAATGTTTTTATAAACAATAGGCCTCGTAACCTCCACAACATCTCGCGATTTGCAAAGTTTCGTTTCAATTTGAGAATGCCTTCGAGAGTTATCGTTCGCCATACGAAAGGGTAGAAACTCTTACATACATATATATATATATACATATATATATATATATATATATATATATATATATATATTATATATATATATATATATATACATACATACATATATATAAACTTTTTTGGACATATATTTTTGTTATCAGGAAGCCAATAGGAACCGATTCCGCTCACTCCCACCCTCAACTTCCGTCATCCGAACAACCTCATAAGCGTCATTTTCATTATGAAAATTCGCTAAAAGATAGGAGAAGAAGCACCTTTATTTTTTTACCTTGAAACATGGACCTTGAAACATATATTTTTTTGTCCTTTTACAATAGGAAATAAAGGTATTTCCTATTGTAGGGAAGTAATAGAGGGATGGGATGATGTTTTGTAAATTCGCTTTTTACCAAGAAACGGAAACATTAGAAAATTAGCCTCGAAGAGACCACTTCACGTCAAAAACAGAGTCTGGGTCTGGAGGCCCTGGTTGTTGTTAATAATGCAATATAAAGAATCTACATAGTTAAATAATATAATAAATACAAGTGAAAAATAAATAATATGTTATTCTTGAGGGTGTTACTGAACTATATTATAATAATTTTTAAGACATGCTTATTAATTCCCATCCCACAAAACAATTGACTATCAGGTATAAAAGTATGTAGCAATGACTCCTCCTTTTATATATGTCATGGTTTTCTTAATCTCCCCCCCAACCAGTTTAGTTTTTGGAAAATTTTGCCAATCCATTTTACTTAAGACAAATATAGTTTTTTTAAGTAAAACTCTTATGAACTAGATGTTAGAATGAAGTTATAAATCAAATTTTAACAGCTCTACAGACCTCAGAGATTTAGTAATCAAAAAAATTATCTCATAAATTCGTGGTAGCTTGCGGATTAAAAAAATATGAAAATAAAATATTCAAGAGCTAGTTAGGAGTTAAATAAAAAAATATTACTATTCACTACAAAATACATGACAGGAATTTCCAAATAAACAAAGAGATCTTAAGTTGAATATTTCAACTTTTTTTTAACTGAATGAAATTGATTTAGGTTACATGATACAAAAATTATAAATCTACGTAATTGATATTACACCTTCATGAAATATAAACATTAATAGAGGCATTTTGCATAGAGGAAATCTAATATAGATAATAAAAATATATTGTATATATTGGGGTTTAACTAACACAATACAGTAGATTTCAAATTTATTTACTTTGGTTTCTTTTATAGATGGGAGTATTGTAAAAGGTTTTGTTAGATATTTCTTCAAGACGTTTACTGAAGGACATTGGATAAAACTCTATTATACCTATCCAATAAAGTTTTACATGATTCTATCTTGATAGTGAAATTGCGGAGGAAGGCAAAAAAGGACTGACGAAGTCCGTTTGCTTGGCAATCCCGGATCTTTTACATCGGTATAATGTTACTTTCTAGTACTTACAATTTTTCTATGTATTCCTCCAATCTCTATACCTCAAAGAAATACTGCGTAATTGGATTCAAGTCGGTATCTTTTCCAACCATCTACTGTTCTTTTTTTATTGATTCTGAAATCGATATTTTAATACAGCGTACCTTTATAACAGAAAAATCTCTAGTTTACTTTAACAAGCTTGAAGAAAAAAAGAAAATAAAAAGGTCAAAGCAAGCATACATAATTATCCTTAAATAATTTAAATAAACTTGAAATTATTTATTGTATAAATAGGAGTGGTGCAAAAGAATCTGCTAGAACACGCAATCTGAACTGGTAGAGACAATCGCTTCAACGTCTTATGTATTGGTAATAGTACAACCTAGAAGATTTGTGATCGTTTCATGTAAACAAATATATGTCAATCACTAAAAGATAATACGTTCACACACACTTCTAGATCTGCGGAAAGTATGGGATACAATCTCTCAATAGGGTAATATTAGCTGTGTAGACCATGCGGAGGGGATCCGATCGCATACGCTAGAACTAGGGAGATGGAATCTACATGGATCCCCCGATACGCTGTCTTTTTGTGTGTGTGCCTTTAGAGACGATCGTATTTAACGGATAACCTTCTCGTCGAACTTTTATTTCACTTCATTACACTTCAATTACCGTTTATAATCAAATAACTTTTTGAATATTATTTTTTTAGTGTAACTTTATTATTATGCAAAGAAATCACAAACTTAAAGTTGGTTATAAACTTCCTTATAACCATAAGTGAACCTTCACTATAAAAGACGCGATGTTTTGGGGGGATCAGTTATCACATAATCTCACTTGATCAACTAAACAAAGACGCTGTAAGAACCGTGAAGTTAGTTAACCGTATTGCATACGTATCCAATACGATTGCCTGTTAAATGCGCTGTGTGTACGTAGTAAGAGACTGTTGAACGTAAAATTGATCATAATTCAATGTTCGAATGGCTTGAAAATTAGCCTTTAAAATGAATATAATACGTATAATAGCTATTCTTCAATATTTTCCATTTTGAATCACTGGCTCCAATTTTTCTTTATTGTAAAAAGTATAAATATTTATTTAATAAAAGTTGTTTTACTCTTCTATCATCATGAGATGATAGAAGCGTGTCTGTCTGTAGGCCTGTAAACATTTGTTTTGTTACAAAACCTGTTGGTCGAATTTTAATGTCATTTCCAGGAAATGTATTTTTAAAAGCCGTATTGTAATGAAATGTAATAAATATCGATTGTTAACGAGATTTAATGTATTGCACAGTATTTTTTTAACTATTTCGTAAATAAAAATAATCTTTTAATATACATATAATACATATTACTACGTATTTGATAACATCATTTTTATATGTTTATTGTTAAATTTAAAAGACATATAATATACAGATAAAATAAAAATGAAAACTTGTTATTTTTAGAATTTTAAGAAGAACTTTTGTATTTTAAGAAGAAATTATTTTTTACATTCAAAAAGTTTGATTTATAATTCTGTTGTTAAAAAGTTTCATTATTTTGCAAATTCGGAGTCATAGAAAAGCCTCAGGTTTAGCCTCCTGTCATGGACTTTGTTAATATGTTATAATAGATAGATTAATACAACAATAAATATGACCAGTTAGTTTAAAAATGTAACAATGTTAAAGTGGGCTAATCTATTATTATATAGTGACAAAGATATCTAAATAAATCGTGTTTTCCAAGTGTTTATGACACCTTGAGCAATTGTAATAATTATGTTTACTTTCTAGTCCCAAACTACCCCTTGTATCTATGGTTAAAACTTCTAATTGTACGAAACTAAAACTATAATAAAGAAGCCTATACTTTATAAACATTTCTAGGTATTATTAGCAAATTTTTTATCATACTTTATGATTTTTCGAGAATTTTCAAAGAAAAATGAGCTTATGAGGTTGGAATCATGGAGGAGTAGGGCTGGTAGCAAATTATATATACACACACACACACATATATATACATATATATATATATATATATATATATATATATATATATAGATATATATATATATATATATATTATATATAATATATTTGTGTGTGTACGTATATACGAGATATTTGTCCCTAGATTTTGTTATGGGACACGTTAACTTTCAAATGCTTTCTCGGATCAAATTTAAACTTGGTAGAAATATCGACTTTGTTAATGTCCCGAAACCTATTTTTTTATTAAATAGGTGTGGCGTTGTTAACCCACAGTTATAACTCAGCAAAAATTTCAAAATTTAAAGTGTTCTGATTTTTAAAATTTCTGTGTGATGAAAGTGTTCCATGTATTGATGACTAATAAGAAGTTAAATATTTAATATCAGCATTAGTTGTGATTTTATCGATAGACATGTGTAGCATAATGTAAACAATTCACGGTTTTTTACTTATCGTGGCATTAAGCCACTTTTATAAACTAATAATAAGACAAACTGGTATTAGGCAGCAATTATGTGGTCGCGAAGCAGCCACAATGGGATGCGGGGGCTGTGGAGCGGCCCGATACCACGTAGCGGACAAAGCCATGGAGTGGCCAAAAGGCACAAGGCCTCTTTTTCACTTCATCTCTTATTTAGAAGTTGTAACTTTTACACGATATAAGAAAGGATCATGGGTAATATGACGCTATGGTGTCATTAACTCTATGACCCTAATATATTAAATATTTATAAAAATGTTTCGATAACAACACAAAATGTACCCGGGAAACATGGTTACTTTAAAAGATTAAAAATTCAACAAATGTCTTTATCCTTTTCCTATAACCATTTTCTAATAGCTTTTCTTTACGGTCTTAAAATGAAAACTGTTATCATAAATATCACGAGGATATTGCTTCAAGATATTTAAAGTGTTATATGCACTAATAAAGGAGATGGAAGCAAAGGTTATACGGTATCTCGCATGATGTTAACAGGTAGAACCTTTTTATAAATAAGTAAAAAAGTAGTGACGTCACAACATATATTTAGATATATGGTATCAAATTTTACTATAACATTCTACAATCTGTTGACTTATATAACGAAGTAATTTGTGCAATACACGAAATTTATTTATATACTCAATAATACATAATATGTTTGGAATTCCTGCAATGTCTTTACTGCCGGATTAATACCTAACATAAACAGAATAAAACCTTTCACCTAGCAGTGAAAATTATTGTTCAGTTTTACCCTTAGTGATAGTAATAGTCTTAGAATAATACTATATATAGATGATCATAACTGATAACAACAAAGCCGTTTCACTGGTGGTCTTAAGTAATGCTGCCACCCTAATAATATTCATTTTTCTTCTAACAAAGTTGGCAATACTTCCGATTGCTGAATTATTATGTTCTATTATGAATTAATGATCAATTATTTATAAAATACTAATATAAATATCAGTACATTCAAATTTTTTAAGCATTTTAAATTGTATTGTAACAAAATTTATGTTAAATGTAGTCCTCGTCAACTAAATGTAGATTCTTGTATACCGCTACTCTTTTGCTATCTAGGACCAATTTTATTAAGTACTCAGCAGGTTTTTAAGTTATTATATTTGTTGCTTACGATCTTTCTTTATTAGTGGATATTTATGACACATATATAAAATAGTGTTTTATTGTTACGGTACTTAAGACCACCAGTAAATCGGCTTTGGTGTCACTGAATGGAATTACATTGTGTTTACGGTCCTATGCTCCTTCTATATTAGTATTATGCTAAGGTGATAGTAATTAGGGAGAGGTGATTGACCATCCAGCAAGTAGGCAGCGTTGTTGGGCCCTTTTTGCTGACTCCCTTAGATAGATGATAGTGCTCTACCTTATGAGTCCTACTGCAGGAATTTTACGTCTAATCCAAAGAAGAGCCGTAAATTTACTTTAAGTTTCCATAGCTTCAACTATAGAAACTTAGAGCTAGTAACTTAGCTTCAACACCACGTGCCTCACTACCAAACTAAGCTTACTTAGAGGCCCCGTACAATCCTAGGATCAAACCCGGACAGTCTGGGTGGCAGACGTACACGCTAATAATTACACCATCCGGAACCATTGTTGTACCCCTAATTGAATGACTTCTACTCTTCCATGAAAAGCAATAGCCATTCATTAGCAAAGCCATAGTTACACTAGTATTTATCTTTATAACGTTCTCCCTGAAAAACTAAAGGATATTAAGATATGGAGGGATTTCCTGATGATTGATTAATACGACATTTTGGTTAAAAATCCTGTGCATAAAATTTCAGTGTTTTATTTTGAGGATTATTTTAAGAATTACAAAACATGTAAAAATAGTATTGTTAAACGTATTTAGTTTTGTTTTAAATGTAGTCTTTGTTCTTTTATTATCTTTTTTGTCAATGTTGAGGGTTTACTTATTTTTATTTATTTATAAATTAAGTGTAATTAAGTTTATTTAATTTAAGACTATTTTTATTTGTGCATTAATGTATTTAGATTGACAAATTGTGACCGTACTTGATTGATTAAATAAAACAAAAATTAAGTATTTATTTATTTATTTATTACGTAGTATTTATTTTGCACAAATGCTAAATAAAAATGCTAAAACAAAATATTCTTTGTTTTCTCTTAGGACAGCAGTAGAATCCATTATTCATTAGTACTAAGGTTTATCCAATCTTTTATATCCTAAGTAATCTTGTATATCCTGAGCGCATAGTTTTATAAAATAATGGACTATTACTCCACTCTGGATAGGCAGACTATGTTTTTTCTTCACAATTGAAGGTATATTTTCAGAAAAATTTGGTTTAATGTAGTACGAAATGAGTCACATTTTTCAGGTCCGGCACTTGGACTAAGCGGTCAACCGTCTACTAACTGACTTGTCTTGATGCAGCTTAATACTATTGATCCGACTATCTAAAACACAAAACTGAAAATGCAGTTAAAATCCCGGTTCAGGATTTTAGAGTAATCACATTACTTTTACGATATATCTACGGTATAAATGAGGAAAAGTAAAAACTTGCATTAGTAAAGACAAAGACACAAACCTACATACATCCTTTCTTTCTAATTACTTGATAGCTCACACATAATAATCAGTTATTGCCGAGTATAAACCAAGGTAAATTTAAATGCTATAAACTAAGTATTTTAAGTATTTTAGGTCAAGTACACACAGTACGGGAAGTAATAAAAAAGTAATATAGGTGTAAAGACGTTATGCATACGACTTGTGTATATAATACAAATATACGTGAATGATAAAAGTTTATATATATATGTATATACTATGCATTATGTACATACATAATATAGATATAAAAATATATGAAGATGTTACAGTCTTTTCAGATTTAATGTACGAAACATAAGAGACGAGATATAAACCCTTACACACATACAGTAAGTGTGCTGTTATGATTTTCTCGTGATGACAGGAAATAAAGCCAAAAGATGAATAAATATCTTTCGTTGGGTGTATTGTAATCCTCTTAAATATAAAATGTAAAGAATTGAAATATAAAACCTAAAGATATGGTTATACAGTATTATTTTTGCTTTCTTCAAGTATCTCGGGTTTTAAGTTGGTTCTCGTATGTCCAGATATGTGATTTGGATACGATTCAGTTTTGTTACGCCGTGTGTATGGAGATCAAGATAGTGATTTGTTTCAATTTCAAGGTCCATTCACCTATAGTAATATATATCTGTCAGGAGATGAGACTAGAATATTATGCTTGTTTTCGATTTAATTTATTATGTGACAATTTTTTCCTATAAAATTGAAACGTTTTGTACACACTGTATCATCGCATCCATTCTGATTCTAAAATAAGAATTTTACGTACAGCGTGATAAAAACGATCACAACAAGTACAAGTATGCGTATGTTAGTGCCACCAGACCTACTCAAATCCTAAAAACCATGGGGTCCCGGTAATGTAATGATTAGCACGTGCGTCTGCTACTCAGATAGTCCGGGTTCGATCCCGGTCGGGGCCTATAGGATTTTTATACGAGGGAATGAAAATCTTTTCATGCGCTGTCCTTCGAAAGGGACGTTAAGGCAGTGGTTTCGAGCCTGTGCGATGTCTGGTACTAGTTAAAGATCACTAACCCTAAATGAACCTGGGTTTAGGCAACATTTCAGACTCTCAATAGTAGCTCACGTATAATATATACATGTTTCTACCTTATGTTTTCAAGAGGAGAAAGGCTTAGTTTGACAGTGAGGCACGTGTTGTTTCTAATAGACGCTATAGAAACTTAGAGTACAGTCACGGCTCTTCTGTGGATTAGACACAAAATGCTTGTACTAGGACTCATAAGGTGAAACACTATCTCCTGTCCAAGCGAGTTAATTACTATCACTAATATCACTATCCCTAAGACCGCTAATTACAAAAATCCTACTGACAACTAATTATAAAACCTTCTAAATCTCTTTATAGACAAACCTGTTAGACATCTGCGGCAGTAGCCAGTAGCCAGATCTCAACTAGACCCTCCATAATTCCCCTTGTAGTTTTTATAATTTAACACTAATAAACATCAATATATATATATATATATATATATATATATATATATATATATATATATACCCCACATTTAACAACTTCATAAGGTAGATTATGACAAAAATTCGCAAAACATTGAAAGGTGATACACCTTTAACACTGCACATTTTCCATCTAGTTAAGGTTTATATTTCCTTCTGTTTCTAATGTATCTCACAGATTTTCCTTTTGTAAATTTAAAGTTACCAATTCTGTTGTATTTTCTTTTGATGTGGCTTCAGTTTTATCCTGACTAATTAATTGATTTTTTGCTCTCTCTTTCTCTCAAACCTTTTATCTGAATAAACCTTTTTGATTAAATTTGTTTTTAAATGTAAATTAAGAAGGGAATTCATTTGTTAGATGTATATTTATTTAATTAAATGTATATCCGAGTTTATGAAATTCAAAATAATTATATAGGTTAAAATTAGAATATAACAAGTTATAGAGTCAATTTGTACGAAGAATATATTCACTAATAAATCAATGTTTGAAGAATAATTATGATCTGATGCCCTTTGTGTTCAATCTTTTGACAGCAGAAATACATGCCGTTATAGCTTTTATTTGTCGTTTTATAAGCTCAGAGACGGTAGTTAAGTTATAAACTACTAAAACGTTTTTAGCAAAAACTTTAAAATAATTATTTAAACAAAAATAATTAAAACTTAGTAAAAAATCAATATTAATAGTTATTTAGTCCTAATTTAACAAATGAGGATAATTTACTCCTTCTCTAATCAAATGCTGACAACTGAAAATACCAATTTTGGCGTCGTATATTCTCTTAGTCCTTTATATCTTTTAGTCCAAAAACAGTGTTACCAACTAGATAAGCCTAAAAAATCTATTAAACAATGAATACGTTTTTAATCGAGATTATGTATGTAATGGCAATTTTTAATTTACCAAAATTAAATTTTAATTAAAATTGTCAACCCAGAATTAATGGTAACATTGTAACCTATTCCCCTAGTACTATTTTATAATTTTGCAACATTTTCTAGATCCTTTGGAGTGAAAAAAAAATATTCAACACTTTGTCTATATTTTCTCAGACTAATTTTCAAGTATTTATGTATTTAGTTCAAGTGAATTTTCAAAGATAATTCCTGTTTTTTACTTTCCTTATCTACTACTGAAATATTAGAGGTAGTTTATTGTGTTCACTTTGATTTTATTCAAACAATAAATAGAGAAAAGTGAAATTGGAGCCATAGTAATTGTTTCTTGTTTGATAAAATATTTTATCCCAAAGAAATAATATCAAACAAAAGAAACTAATTAAGCTTTATATTCTGAAAATTCGATATTATGGAAATTACATTTTAATATATTTTTATGTATCAAAGGGTCTTTCCCGTAACTTAAAGGTAAAAATCTATTTTTCGTAAAATTTATAAGGGCCTTAAGAGATTTCCCTAGCTAACCCTTTTAGTCCTGGACCCCCAGGGAGTTGAATAATAGGCAATGTCTTCGGATTATGACCGCTATAAAAAATATTCAAGGATCAATATTGTACAGAACAAAAAAACTAAGCTTGGAATGTAAGATACAATTCTTCCATTTGTATTATTTTAATAATTCCTTACTTTTTCTCCTTTATACCAAAGGTATACAGGAAACGTATGGTGTTGGCAAAAAAATCTGAAAACGGGATTTTACCGGAATTATCTATTTTAGATTCAGTAATTTCTCCTTAGTCTCATTTTTAAGTTTATAGTACTCACACATTTTAATAAATCAGTGAACTATTAATGACTTTAGTTTTAATGACTAGCTAACAAATATTTGTGTATAGCAATGACATTTCACCCATCACTGTGGGCATCATTAGGCAAAAATCATTAGTTAAAAAAATTTAACTCGTTTACAATAAATAAAAATAATAACCTACTTTATTATTTTTATTTATTGTTGACGAGTTAATTTTTTTAACATTTTTTTTAACTAATACTGTGATATTTTATCTTTCTAGTTAAGTTATTAATTATGCTTTTGTGCTTTCATTTTTTATTTTGTTATGTAGTAAGTAAGGAAGTGTTTTTAATGTAGTTTTAGTTTTTAAGCCTGATGATGCCTATAGTGATGGGTGAAATGTCATTGCTATACAAAAATAATTGTTAGCTAGTCATTAAAATAATTATAGAACTAAAGTCATTAATAGTTCACTAATTTATTAAAATCTTTTTTATGTGTTTTTAAGGTGTCTGTGAGTATATGTGCGAGTTATCATTGTATATCCCTGTGTATTTATGCTAGACTCTAGAGTATAATCTAGTCTAGAGTCTAATTGTAGAAGTTTAAACTTGGTACAAAAATCAATCTCTAGGGTGGCGTGCTATCCGAAATAGTTATTTATGCACCAAGGGAGTAAAGAATGTCATTATTCCCCTGAGCATTATGTTGGTTCCTGAGGCAAAAGCCGAGGGAACCAAAGGATTTAAATCCTGAGGCGAAGCCGAGGGATTTATTGGTTTAACTCCTGAGGCGAAGCCGAGGGAGTTATAGCTATTTACTCCCGAGGCGAAGCCGAGGGAGGAAATTATTGCGAGGGAATAATGGCATTTTACTCCCAAGGTGCATACAAGATTTTATCTTCAGACGTCGACATTGAAAATAAAGTAAGAATGACTTTTTTAATTTCTTTTTTCAAGATTTTTCAACTGAAAATTATCTTACCTTTATCATAAGAAACTTGTCGTTTGGTGAATTATGCAAAAGTCTTCAACTTGATTTTTAGTAAAAACATTCGCTTTCTTTGCAACATAACCTTCGTTTTTTCTTTTTAATAATGCTATTAGTGATGTATAGCTTTTGATATTAACAAGCAAAGATGATTTGATCATTGAATACAGTGACCGCAGACTTGACGCTTATATTGTTTTTCATACATTATTAAAATAAACAAGCAATGCATTTTCACTTACTTGTTGTATATTATGATCATGACACCAACTTTTAAAATTGTTTCTTGCTTTGTCATATAACTTTTTCGATTTCATTGGTAACAAGTTTTCTTTTACCAAGTTCGCCTCAATATCAATGTCAGGAGATGTATTGTTAAAAAGTTTGTCAATATCGCACACAATATTATCTGACATAATTGAAATATTAGAGCAGTTATAAGTAATATTTTAATCTAATTATAAAAGTTTAAGACAGGTTAAACAGTTAAAGCTAAGGTTTTAAACTAAAAAAGCCTTTGATTTAATGATATTTTGTCAAAAAAACAATGAGTATGCAAATCTTAAAATGATTTTAAAAAAAATCAGGATAGCCAACTTAATTTTTTTTTACTTTTAAATAAAGAACTAGTTTTTATTTTTAAAATTAATTATTCTAATATTATTAGCATTACACTAGTTCTACTTAAAATGATTGTTAATGTTATATTCTTTTTTTATACATCTTATTCTTGTATATCTTCTTATTTATAGGTATCTTAGTTTTCAAATAAAAATAATTATATACTATTCAGTTTGTCGATTATTAAGTTAAGTTGGCAACTGTTACTTTTTACTCCCAAGGGAGTAAAAAGTACTTTTCACTCCCTTGGAAGTGAAAAGTACTTTTCACTCCCTTGGAAGTGAAAAGTGATTCTTTACTCTCTTAAATCTAGTCATTAAATTTCGTATTATATACCGTCTGGAGATAAAATATTTTTATGACATCAATAACCCGCAACAATGACAAAAATTTAGAAAAGGTATAAAATGCGAAAAATTGTTTTTATTTGGCACACACGTAGACATGTATAAGACTAACATACGTGCCATGTTTCATGTCATCATCAGCATTAGTTTAATTTTTATGAAATAACTTGTAAAGATATTTTAAAAAATCGTGATAAATTGGAAAATAATTCTATTGATTTGGAATTCAATTTGTGAAGGGATACACTTCCTTTATGTAATAAATAAGTATTTTAAATTTCCTTTCAATAATGCATTCCTTCACAATCAAACGTTTTTGTGGAATCATAAAAGCTAAGCGAGGTCAATGCCTAGATGGGGTTCCGCTTGGAATAACACGAATGTATTTACTTTCTGAGGACAAGTGAAGTGAGTCCAAAGATATTTTGCTACACATGTGGTTTTTTATATTCTGAGGATAAGTAAAGCAAGTCCGAGTAGTATAGATTAGCGTAGTTAATCCGATGTGGTGAGGAAAAGTCCGGAGGTACCCCGTACCCTTATTTCTTTTACTTTTTTTTTAATTTTTCCTAATAATTTACTGCTATTCATAAAAATATATCTTACTATCCCTCCGGTTTCGGTGTTGTCAATGATTAAACTCTGTGGCATTGATGCCTTAAGACTATTTATAGAATACTATTCTTTTATAAAACTTTGGGTTTATAGTTTGGCTTCATTCAAGTTTTTCTGATTAATAGGTTTAACAGGTATTTGGATTAATTCATCCTCTATGTAATATATAATTTTCAATGTGGATGACTAAACCATTTTAATTCCTTATTTTTCATACAAGCGCAGAAGAAAATGTCTTTGGATTAAAAACGAGAATAAAATATAAAAATATGTATCGAACAAAAATCTACAGATTTTATTATTCAGTTAAAACATTTTTTTATAGAACCTTAAAATTTAATTTGCCTTTATTTTATAATCTACGTTTTAAATCTTTTTTACATTTCTAAATAAATGAAAAATAGGCAAAATGAATGAAAACCAGAGTCGCCAATAATATAAGCATGAAGTACACACGTATTTTACTATACTACAACTTGGAAAGTTATTTTTTAATAAAATACATAAATTTTTTAGATTTGTATAACTTTTATATAGCTTTTTTCGAGCTATAAAAATCTTTTTTTATTTACTAATATTTTACTAGCTATAAAAGTATAAAATTAAATATTAGGGTATAACCTTTAGAGTGGGTGTACCTCTTCTGAAATAGCAAACGTGACACTGGCTTTTTGTAAATAAAAAAAATATATACTTCCTGTAAGTTGTATTATATGAATGCCTCAGAGTTTAATTATTTTTTAAACCAATTTCCCTCTTCTTATAAACAATTTATTGAATACTGCAGTCCTTATAATTTGTTTTACTTATAACACATTCAAACTATTCATTTTGCAGAGAATACTATTGCTGAGTGCAGAATGAAACTTTGCACCATTGGTAGTTGTATTATGTAACTATTCCTACATCAGATAAAAAAATATTATTAACCATACAACCCACAATTTTACAAAAAAAAACAGGATTTAATTTTATTCCAAAACCACAAAATAAACAGATTAAAAAAACTAAAAACATACCCAAACATGTTTTTATGTTTTTCTGGTTTTGGTATCACAAGGAATATTGTTTTGTAATGGTATTTATAGTTATATATTATATAAAGATTAAGATAGTAAAATTATCTTAATGGTGTTTAAATAGTATCACTCTAAATATTTTTTAATAAAGACTGCAGTGTTCAATAAAGTTTCTATAATAATTATTATTAACAGCCCATTAAACATTTTATTCAATTAAGTTATTCTGGAAGATATTGTTAAAACTTTACTGTAGTATAGTACCCGGTTATAATCATTGACAGCGTTGGAATATAATGTCGAGGAACCAATAAGGTCGGCCTGATACGAAAAATGTGGACGTGGTTCAAGACCCAGGACTAACTTCATTGGGTTGTCAACCGACTTTAAGTGTGTTTTGTACTTTAACTTTTATGAAAATAAAATGTATAATATTATTAGTTCCAAGGTCTCTATCACTAGTAAGATTTTGTTTCTTCTCATTCCCCGTCGCCACTCTAAGGGCATTGCCGGTCGGTAAATTTGAATACTCAATTAGGGAAAACCGTCACAGTTAAACCGTAATTTTTATTTAGTTTTACTAAGTTTTAATGTTGTTATAATTTATATTTATGGTTATGAGTTTATTGTTGCATATTTTAACTTTTCTTCATTTATACCGTTGGAATATGTGAGAGATATTGTGTTTGCGAAAAAAATCCGAAACCGGGATAACACCTAAATTACATTTCAGGTATTTTAAAGGCCTTCTATGTGGTTTTTGACAAAGTTGAAATAGAGAGGAAGAGTGTAGCGAATCCAACATTATGAGGAAATGTTCCGACGTACCCCTTACCCGATTTGTATAGCTTCTCTTGTGTTAGTTGTGTATTATCATGTATTTTAGATCAATGGATTGCCCTTTATTGTTTCTTGACATCATCAAACTCTACTAGTTCTTTCTCAAAAAAACCAGGCCATCACAATCCTCTGTTATGTGATTAAAGAAAGGTGGCAACACCAATGTTTTGTTTAGATCTATTATTGTTAAAATATAAGATCTAAAATTGCATATTTGTCTTTTAAGGTCCATTAAAATTATAGTGCTAGTAGTTGTTTTGACATTGTGGCTAATGTTCACAAAAATTATCATTTTAAAAAAGTTTAATTGCTTATTTAGCCATACCTCAAAATGGAAATTTTACTCCATTACCTTAGGATGAAAAATAGCTGAATTGGCTCTTTTTCTTCTTTTACCCATGAAAGTGTATATTTTTTTACTCCAATTGGTTTCATAGCAATTGATTAATATGATACGTTAATGTCATAAATTAAACTTAGTATGTCTCTAATTTATAACTTATGTTTTAATATCTTTACCCTATTTTATAAAAGTAGAATAACCCTTGGTATAATCTATTTTTACATACAAATATTAGAAAAAAATTCAATTAAATGTGATGCATTTTTAAATAAATGATAGTAATGTTGATAGATCCTTTTTCTAAAATAAATTTGTTCTCTTTTATCCTGAGCATAACAGTGAGGGTAAACTAGTTTGCAATGTTGCACGTGCAGATGTTGGTGTAAAGGGTTTAATGTTTTTATGCTTGTTGAGTTAGTAAAGACATGTGTATGTTTACAAAGGTTTATATAGTTATTTAAATATAAATACTGTGGCAATATGTATGAATCGGATAAAATTTGAAACTAGTATAAAGAAGCTTTGCACCTTGCCTAGCAGATGATTTTATTTTGTTTTAAGCAGTATATCATAGTTCGTGTTTATTTCTGTGTTCAAAAATGCTTTAATAGAAATTGTATCATTACTCTGTTAATTACGAATAAGAAGAACCTGCTTTTTATTTTAATTATACTCATTATGATTTAAATATAAAATGATATATTTCATATTTAGTCAGCAATCTAGAAAAGAAATTACTAAGTAAGATTAGTCAACAATATTAATTATCTAAGTAATTTTCTTCTTACATTTAAATTAAGCAGTTTCATTTTTTTGGAGGGGGGGGGGCTTCTCTTCTAAATGACTCCTTTAGTTGAAATTAAAGAAATATATAATTGCACTGTCACTTAGGCATTATTAAGGATATATTTTATAATGTAGTGTATTTAACATCATTCTACGCTAGTGTTTGTTACAAGCATGGGTTGTGCTAGTGGTGAATGATAATAGTGTAATTATTCATTCAAATTTACTATGTTTTCTAAAATTATTATTACAAAAATTATATTTTTCTTCTCTGACACTTTAATACTGTGAAACATATTTATAATAAAAGAGTTATATTGTCTACAATTTATTCCAAGGGTTTGTATTCCTAAAATGACAAAATTTAAAGAAAGCTTATATAAAAACAATGCTTTATAATTTTCTATAGAATAATACCCTAGAGGAAGAAAAAATATTTAGGTTTTGGTGTAATGACCAAAAGTCTTGAATCACACCTGAGGCTCTTTAGGTAGTTATAACCCTTTAGTACCTTACCACCCTATTCTTATAGATTAATAATACTCTTAGCCGTCAAAGCCTCTACAATACTAAAATCAAATAGGCTTTTAGAAGCATAAAGTTTTAAACTTTTTTTTGTATTTTAGAATTATTTAGCTTTTAAAATACTTTTAGAAATTTAGAATATTTTTTCCAAATTTTTCTAAATTATTGTTTAAACTGTAAAACAATTTAAAATTAAACCGATTTCCTTCAGATTGTATATGCGTTTAATCTTCAGCTGATGTTACAAAACTTAATAAGCGGAATGATTCTTTTTTGGTTGTTATTAAAATTTTAATCCTAATGCTTTCATTCATAAAAATTATTTATCTTGCTCTCTTTTTGAGGTTTTTACTTTCCCTCAGTTAAGTAGGTATGTAAGAAACGTGCTGTGTTTACCCTTAGAATCAGAAACCGAGGTTTCATCAGAATTATTCAGTTTACACTGCCCAGTCAAGCCATTCTGAATGGTTTTTGTCATACTTTCTTTGTGTGTGTGTCACGTATAACTCCCGCTGTGTTTATGCAAAAGAGTTAAAATGTGGTACAAGAATCAGGCCTGAAATCTAGTTGTGCTGCACGGAAGATAATATTTTTTAAACCGGAATAACTTATTTTGTTGTCATTAAAATTAAAAATATCCCTTAAAAATTGAAACATTATTCGAATTTCCGTTATAATTCGAAAAAATATCCGTTTTACTAATCGAATCGAAACATAATTCGATACAAATGTACATCATTAAGTTGTGAATCGTTCCACCAAATTTTATTTACATATAGTCACCTCTTTAAAAATTAACTTTTTACTTAAGTTAAAAAAACTCTATAAATTCGATTATTTATTAATCGAATTTAAAATTTTAAGACACAGAAATAATAGTCCAAGAGCCAGGCCTAAAAAATGTGATTCATTTTTTGCTACTTCAAACCAATTTAATCTGAAAATATACCTTAAATTATGAAGAAAAACATAGTCTGCCTATCTAGAGAGGAGCCCTTCATATGAATGCGCTCGCTCAAAATATTAGAAAATCGCACAAAATCAAATTTTCTTGCAATAAGTGGTCCCCGTGTGACAAACATGATAGAACATATTTCAAAGGTGATACAATTTTTTATAAAACGAGTGTTTTTTTTTCAAAATTGGATAACTACATCTAAAGTTATGACATTTGTTAAATGGCACAAAATGCACAAAAAGCCAATATTTTTCAAAGAAATTCGCTGATTTCGCATAAATTAACAATTATTTTTATTTTTTTAAAAGAGCCATAACTTTAGTTATAGTCATCCGATTATGATGATTAAACAGTCGTTTTATTGAACATTTTATTAGCTTTAAAAAATCTGTTTATGTTTTGCACACGAACGACAGGGAAGAAAACTGATATTAGTTCAATTTTATATAATTTTGAGCATGCGTAATCATATAAAGGGCTCCACTCTGGCAGACTATGTTAGGCAGACTATTTTTTTCTTCATAATTTTTTGTGTATTTTCAGGTATACTTGGTTTAAAGTAGTACAAAATAAGTCACATTTTTTATGTCCGACTGTTGGACTATAAAACAATTTCAAGCTTTGGATAATCATGTCATTCTGAGGACAAGCGAAGCGAGTTCAAATGTACGATAAAATGTACCAACATACCTCGTACCTGATTTTTTAAGATTACTATCTAAAAAAGATGTTTATCTTATGACTGTTATTTATAGTTTAGACTGTTAATATTTTTTTACGGTGTAGCTATGAAAAATAAATAAATAAAATACGGATAAATAATGACAAACAATTTGTATTAACAAATAAAAACAGTATATTCCTGGGTATCACCCAGAGAACCTCGATTTACTACAAAAGGACTGAAATCCTTAGTTTTAAAGTATTCCTATAACAGGATTACATTAATGTGGAATGTGGAAGACATAGTATGTTGAAAAATGTATTATTATATTATAGTCCTAGTTATTTTACTCTCTTGCTCTGTTAGTTTTAAGGCATTCCTAAATGGTTTGCATGTTAAATGAGGCGTTTAACTCTTTACGGCATTTAACGAATTGAGTGAGCGTAATCTGTTTATGCTGTACAGTTTTATACTCTGGCTGCATGGCAAGTAGCAGCACAACTGGATGTAGTGCGTATTTGGAATACTAATGCCTAGTTTGCTTTCCTCGTAATATTTGAGTCACTTGCAGCAATCATGAAAAAATCATGGCCCTATAAAAGAAACAGATTAATTTTTGCGAATTTCTAAAGAATAAATAACCTTATGACATAAGGTACATGAAGTAAGGAGGGTGGACACATGATATATTATATATATATATATATATATATATATATATATATTATATATATATATACATAATACATACATACATACATACATACATACATACATATGGAAAGAAACTGACTAAAAATATCAATCATATTAACTACTAACCTACAATAATTACTCAGCAAATATTCTTTTTAGTCGAAATCATTTCTATGAAGTTAAAAATTATGATACAATTTAAGACAAACAAGACAACAATGTCAATTAAGTTATAATGTTATCAAATAAAATATACAGGGTGAAACGTTTCCGCTGCAACTGTTGATTCAGTACATAGAGTAACATGTCAGTACACGTCTACTTTGGAAACTCCATCAAATTCTAATAAATTTGATAATAATATCACTATATTTTGATAATTTGTCATCAAGCTATTGCTAGGCATCAGATATCAGGATTTTTGTTCGAAACCACAAAAAAAAGATTTTTTTTTTACAAATATACGTGATATATGTCTCGATAAAGAGAGCTTGATTAAAGTATGAAAGTAAGGTAATATTAGTACCAAATTCCTTAAAATTTAATGGATTTTCCAAAATAGACAATATTACGGTATGTTCTAATTTAACTTTACAACTAATACCTAAATTACCAGTTTTGAGTTATGGTTAGCAAAATAATACTGATAAATTGAAATTCACAAGCATCGTATTACTTGGTGTAGAGATTCTATTCAAAACTCTAGAACCATGTTTCATTGGACCATCTCTTATCTATAAGGATTTAATGTTAGTGAATCTGAAAAATTCTACCCTGTATGATTTGATGTAAAACAATTTTTGATAAATACATTTGGAAATTTGAAAATATTGTGGTAATTTGCCTATTATATAAACTTTGACTAACTGATACAAAGCAACAAACAATGTGGTCGCAAAAGTGACGCCAACGCAACGCCTCTGCCGCCAATCAGCCAACCTTAGTAAGATTCCATTTAAATTATTAAATTCAAAAGCTGTACTTTCATGTTGAGAGTTGTTCTTTTTTATTTATGTAGCTTAATTTTAAGTTAATTTAAAAATAAAAAATAAAACATGAACTGGTTTGTCTTAATGTGTCAAATTTGCTTAATTTTTATCGGCTACTTTTAACTAGCCTTTAGTTTAAAATTATAATTTATAAGTATGTTAGAATCATATTTTTTACTTCAATAAATATAACCGCATGCTCGAGTCAAATAATGCTAAACAACACTAATATCTAACAGCTAAGTGTAAGCTAATGAATGTTATATTCCTGCCCACAACCTAACCATTTACAACCTAACTGCTTCTTAACATTTGTTGTTTTTACGCTCCATGCCTGGTACTTGTAAGTTAGTTTAGTAATTTTCTTTTATTATGAGAAGTTCGCGTGATGCCAAGTCTTTCCATGGATATAGAGAGGAATAAGAAGGCTTCAACTTCACTAGTGTTTTATATGCTTAGCTTTAACGTCACAAATTAACTTTATACTTCAGTAACACATTTATATAATGATATCAACAATAAGATAATAGATCAATAAGATTGATATCTAACCACCATAACCTTAACAAAAATTCTTGAAAAATATAGTTATATTTTTATTGTAAAAAATATCAAAATTAATCTAAAATTTTATATTCTGTCTCTATATAAGTAAAAGAGACTGCTATTAAGAATAAAACACAAGTTTATAAAAATTACTTGTGCGTAACCCTCCCCCCCTAACTTTGAAATAAAACCGGGATTGTCTTCTTGTGCTAAGTGAATTTCTTAGGGGTCTGATAAATTAAAAAAAAGATTTAATTAAAGAAGATGTATTAATTAGGTTTTTTAATTGTAAGGATAATTTTAGGGCTATTTATCCAGCAGTTTTTGTTTAAGGACCAATATTTTAGATCCTAAATGCGCCAAACTTTTAAAATTAAAGCATTTCACGACATCGCCAATGAAATTTTATTGACTCTTTTTGAAAGTTTTCCTAAGAGTAATAATGTATTATTTTTACCTAGAGAATGTGAAACACTCGTTAAATTTTTATCTTAAACCTTTTATAGAATAAATTGCATAAAAGCTGGTTTTCATTGCAACTTAAGATAAATGAATTTTGCACAATATTACAATCTGCAAATAAAATTATCAGCATACTCTACGATAACTTGGAACAAAGACGAAAAATGCTGGATTATCATGACAATCATCATTAATATCATGGCTATAGCCAAGTCAAAAATTCCAAATACTATGCCAGAAATTACTTTTGTCAATTATACAATTATAATATATACAATTGTAAAGATTAACTAGGTTATATTTACCGCAAGTTGAAAAAGCAATTTAAAAATTTGCTATTGTTGATACTTTCTGTTGGATATGAATATCCAAAAGCATATAATCGACGTTAGTTGATTCTTAAATTGTGTAAACACATTGGAATATTTGCAGATTAAAATTAAAATGTCATTTACTCAATTATTTTAAGTTCGGTCTAATAAGTGAAAGACACAGAAACAGCTATTGAATGAACCCCCTTTTTCCTCTGAAAATTAAAATAAGCTTATTTATGTCAAGGTTCGAAATTGTATAAAGGGATCAGAATTTCTCCAACAATTCGTATTTACTTATTTGAGTTCATTTAATGTTTTTAAAGATATACTCGATTTACCATTAATAAATTTTATGTTGGTTGGTTAAAATTTTAGAACTATAAACTTTAGAGCTTTAAAAATTTATTACTCTACAAATATTTTTAATTAATATTTCCATTTTTAACTTAATTAAGTAAGAAAGCACTTAAAAGAAATATATAGAAGTAGTTTTGTTTTCATTGTCTGAAAACAAGGTATATGGAATACCCTTCCCTTATACAATAACTTATTCTAATTTGAATGCCAAAACACATATTTTTCTTTAACTTAATTCCTTATCTTTAATCAGTTTTATTTCTTTTGTGATTAATTTTATCACATGATTAAAAGTATAACCTGATTTTATCTGGTTTTATGATTAATACTTTGTCCTAGTTATATAATTCGATACTAAATGTAAAGAGTAACCTAATAAAATAGTTAGAAAAATTTTAAAAACTTAATATAGTTTTTAAGTTTTATAATAATATACTAGATTCATTTTCTAAAATGATTCCAGCCAGAAAGTAGACAAATTTTAAAAGTCCTTCCTTTGTAAAATTTAAGGTATTTATTCATTCATTTATTTGTTCAGGCATGTTGTCCTGTTAGAATGAAAAGTGTGAAACTAATATTTTTTTATTAAGGCATTTCTGAAAGAATAAACT
>JACMZG010001911.1:34141102-34391102 GCA_018340805.1 Microvelia longipes | reverse complement strand
ATATGCTTCTTAAGGTATAGAACTTCCAATGCCTTTAACTTTAATTATTAGCCCTAATATGAAATGCGTTGTACTCAAGAGAGACCAGAGGGATTTGATCCTACCAACTTTATAGGTTAGTCTATGGCCTCTGAATTTAATATTACGACCTTAAATTTAAAATTTTATATTTTGCACTCTTTAGTTTTCAGATAAAATTTCAGGGTTCCTCAAAACGGGTCCATCTATTCTTTAATTATGCTCAACAGTACTAATTCGTAAATCTGCTTTGATTAAAATGAATCGAGCCGCAATTTCGTCCAAAATTCAGAGAACAACTTAGCTGAAGAGAAAATGCGAAGCAGGATTTAAATTTTGTGTTTGCTAGCGAATTTATTTTACTCTTATTTTAAATTTTAAAAAATTGAAGAATCATATTTAAGTCTTACTTTTTTTCCCTCCTCTATTAGGTAGAAAAAGTGCTCTCATATCCCGTATGGAGGTAAACATGTATTTATGTGATACTATAAATACATGAAGGAGTTAGTTTACATCATTCAAATACATCACGTTTTACTTAATAAAACATAAAATCGAGTTCGGGGTACCTCGGTACTTTCCATCACAACTTCGGTCTTGGTTCCTTTCTCCAGAATGTTATGCTTATCCGAAGCTCTGAACCTCAGAATGAAATATTGATCCAAAATTTGGAATGTTAACTCTTTGAAACTCTAAAGTCAATAACATCAAAAGGGTGTCAAATATAAAAATAAAACTTATTGGATCGATTTGATTTTTATTCAGCACTCAGCAATATAGGTTTTCTTAGTCTTAAAAATAAGTTTAATTTTTGTGCCAGGTTTTTAACTTTGTTGTATTAGTTCTGATTTTTTTGTTTTAATGTTATGCGGGACACAGACACACGTGCGACCATCACCGCAGCAGGTTTGCGTTAATACTTATGTTTTCATACAAGAAAAATGTTGCAGTACTTTTTCTAAATATAGAATTTATCCTAAGTAACTTATTATAATTGCAAAAAAAAACCCACTAGTTATTAATAATTATATTATATTACAATTCTTGTAATACGTTGCTAAAATTGACAACAAAAGAAAATGCAAGAATACCCAAGAAACATATTGTATTATTTTATTATCTAATAAGAAGGTTCGGGTAAAAAATAAAACGAATATAGATTAAATGAGAAAATATTTTAACAGGAAATTAAGATAAAATCATCTTTATCATTTATTATTAATTAAAGTTTCATAAAAACTTCTCTTTACTGTAATTTTTCTTTTGTTTCCGACTTTTTTTTATACTCAATGTTGGTGGTTCTTATTAATCGACCTGAGTCTTCTTAGTAAAATATTTTCTTTATTATTTCTTTTTTGTTTCAGTTTCTTTTTACAAGCATTAATCATTTTTGATTCTTTTATATTTTCTATTATTTTTTTTTTTTTAAAATAACCTTATTTCCATTTTTAAATTTTTTAGGCCCTTCAGGCTTTGTGTGTGTTGGTGTTTGTTAGTGGTATTGTAATCTTCTTTCTGTTTGCCCCCATTCTATTATTTTTTTGTTACTAAAGCTTCTTCTGTTTCCTTTTTACTACCTTCATTTTTTAACTTGGCTTTAGTCTAAGAAAGGAAGAAATAGGAAAAGTATTTTCCCAAATAATTTAGTTCACTTTTATCCTCTTTTCTCTTTTTGTTCGTCATTTTTTCTTTTTGTAGAATGACGATTATGGAGTTCCTCTTACTTAAACCTTTTTATTGAAAAAATTAGGACCAACATCTCAGAAGAGGGTAAAAATTTTCATCTTATTTCTTTTTTTAAATATCTGTTAAAAGTCGAGGTCTTTGTGTACTTTTCCGAGTCTTGTATTATAAATCGATTCGGTGAAAAAATAGAAGGAATTAAATTTTACTGAATCGGAGTTTTGAAAGAAAGAAAATTTTCAGTTTCCTCAAACAATCTAGAAGTGAGTGTATTGGAATTGATTCATTTTCCTCAGGAAAAGGTTTTCCTTTACCCCTACTTCAACTGGTTGCTCATAGTTCTCACCAACTCTAGGACACTTATATAAAAGTGAGAAAAACACTCCAAACACCAACTGCCTTCTAATCTAAATTACTAATCTTTAAAGTCAGTTTGTAAAAGTATTTGCTGTCCGTCTCTATAAAACTTCTCTATTAAAGGATTAAAGTTTTTATATAAAGATTAAATAAACAATTGTTTATAGTGTTTACTTAGATTTTTTCTATTTTTACCCCACTTCAAATCTTATAATTTATTTTCTTTGTTTATACTGTAGTTATATTGGAAAATTAATTTCCTTTCACAAAAATTGCTAGAATGGTAATGATAATGACATAATACCCGTTTTGTAGCAACCACCTCAGACTGTAATGGTAATCATTATCATCAAAGTGTATTGTGAAGTTTACGATAGTTTGAAAAATAATCTTCAATAGGGCGTAACGTAGGATGCGAACCCCAGACCTCCGTGTTACAAAAGGTCAGTATAATTACTGACATCTAACGACATAGACTTCGGAGGCAGTCCGAGCCGGTAATTAACTAAACTATCCGTTTCAGGTGTTTTATAGACCTTCCAAGTTAATTTGACCAAGTTGCTTGTCTGTTTGTGCGTGTGTGTGTGTGTGCTTCTCTTTTATCATCGCAGCTACCTGTGTGTTGCTAAAAAGTGAAATTTCATTACAAAAATCAATCTGAGATATAATTTTTACTACGTCGCTTGCTATTATTAATGGCAGCAAAAATTTGCTAGACATAAAAAAATGATTGGATCGATTTGAATTTTTCATGCAAGTTCTCATATATGACCAAAAGAATGTGTTTCACATTTCAGCATAAGTGTTTAATGTAATAAATATCAAATAAAACATTAGATGATTCAAATTCAGCAGGTTGTAAATTACCCGGTTGTAATTATTCAGGGGTAACTACCCCTTAATTTTATATAAATGTATTAAGTTTTTATTATTATATCTTTCGGATATAATATCCGAAAGATATCTTTTTATATTTCATTATTATATCTTTCGGATCTCTAATGTTCGGATCTTCCACCTGGAAGGGTGACGGTGGGGAAAAAACATACGTTTTAATGACCTAAGGATGAAGAAAGTCCGAAGAGTTTCTTAAATATAAATTGGGTGCCCCATTGGTGGTCGAAGCCACTCCAAAGTGGTGAGGATTAGCGAATCCAATAAGGTGAGCAAATTATCGCAGAACCTGATTTGTTCAAATTATGTTAATTTTTCATGGGCATTTTTACAGTGAGACTTCTTTCAACCAGAAAAGTTCTGTTACTATTTCATAGTACCATTCTTACTTAGTCATAAGTTTCTTAATAATATAATAAATAAAATGCTATTTTACACATACATTCATTTCAAACAACTGTATTACTTTATTATCTATTAACATAGTAACTTAAGTAACTAACTTTGATTTTAACTGTAAAAGAAAAATTATTCTCCTAAATCCCGTGAAACAATAAAAACCTTATGTCACAAAAAGTCAAAACTGAACTAAATTCCCTAAACAGAATAAAATACAAATTAAAAATTTAACTAGTCATCGCTGTTACAGCGACGTATTTATATATGTAAAATATTTAATTTAAAAATCTTATGATATAAATAAAATACGAAGTATGACATTGCAAAGAAAAATAAATTATAATAGCTTACATTTATTAAATAAATAAATAACAATTAGTATAATAATAAAAGAGGTAGTTAAGGATTATTATTTCAAGAGTTTAGATACGCAGGTACATGCGCATTTTCCTAATTTAACAGCTTATATATTTAATATATGTAACAGTATTTATCTATGAATGCTGGTAAATAATTCCCAGTTTCAATTACCTATTTACCACACATTGATTTATCTTTACTTCTATATAGATTAACTATTTATTGTATCGTCAATTAATACAATTAATCATGTATGTAATAAATAATATTTTTAATTCTAGTATAATTTATTAATTACTTCAAATTTGTTTACTCGTCAAATATGCTTTGTGTGAAGTTATTTCAAACCAACTATACATACAATTGGGATCATGTTTATTTACTATTAAATCATTATAATTGTCTTTTGATTATTACCTCAATTCTATAACCACAATTGTGATTCAGTGAATTTAATTAGCATAATAATTTGATTGTTTATCATTTAAATCAATCCCATTCAATGATAAATATTTGTGCTGAGCCCTAACTAAATAACTATTCAGACAATTGAAATTTGCTTGTAATTGTATAAAATAAAAGTAATTTTATTAGAGAAACGTTAAACAAGAATTTAATTTTGTAATAGTTATTTAATAATTATCTAATGTATTTATAATGTAATACTTGTGCATGTAGGTATTATAAAAGCTTAGGGTCAAAATTATTCAACTTAAAATATTCTTATTTAATTATAATCTTACCAAAAAAAGTGTTAAAAAAGCCAAGTCAAGCAAAAAAATAATTGAGATCTTATTTTAATTCTACTCTTTATTTTATTATTTTGTTGGCATCCAAATAAAAAAAGCATAAGAGGTCTTGATCATCACTTGGAGATTTGGCCAGTACGCATTGTATAGTATTGTGCTGTATTAACACTAGGTTATATTGCGAAATCATACACTTTAGGTGTATGTTAAATCCAAACAACCATATTATTATATACATAATATTATTAGTATTCGCTGTTTTTGCATAATTTGACCATTTTTGTTAATTGTATCAGTCTTACTAGTAAGAAACATAGACTCACTTCTCTACTTCTTTAACATCTCAACGGTTTTGAACGGTTGAAAGCGCTCTGCCTATAAAGTTTTGTTTTGTGGAGCGACTTCTTTTCTTTTACTATTTATGATGGACTCCATTCACGCTCATTCTACTAGTACAGCCATAACTTTGGTTGTAGCTATCCGATTTTAATGTTTGAACACCCGCTTTGGACTCGATATTTTTTATCATCTATTCATGTTTTGTACACGACCCACACGTAACCACTTATTTCAAAAAAAACTGAAATTTGTGCGATTTTATAAAAATTTTGAGCATGCGAAATCAAATGAAGGGCTTCACTCTGGATAGGCAAACTAAAAATATTCCTTCATAATTTAAGATATATTTTCAGAAAAATTGGAAGTAGTACAAAATGAGTCTCATTTTTTAGGCCTGGTTCTTGGACTATTATTTTTTTACGTAGCATATTGCCTTGAATTTGTTAGCAAGAACACAGAATAAACAATTTATTCTAAATAAACTTGAATTTCCTTTAAAAATTAAGTTGTTAAGTAAAAAAACACTCATTTATTTCATATTAAGTACTTACGTATAAAAATCTTTATCAAGCAAATGAGACTTTCTCATTGAACTTAAAAAAAATATACGAAAACCTTGAAAACTTCATACTAGTAAACACAAATGTAAAACTTTTTAACGAATAAGAAAACGTATGAAACATCAATAAAAAATACATATCTACGTTTAAGTTTTTTGGCCTAAAATATTAAACATCCAGAGATACTGTAAATATAAAGTTTTTGAGAGGAAACTTATTTGTATTTAATGCAGATATTATGTCCTTACTAAGTCTGAAAGAGTTAAAAGAAAACCGTAGATTTATGTTCTGCTACTAGTAACGTCAAGAAAAGTTTTTTTTGTTACATGTATGTTGTAACATTACGTAATGTTTTCAAAGAAGAAAATTTGCTAAGATATGTTTAATGTCAAGTTTTCTCGTTTATGTTTAAAACAATGTTTTCCTTTAAAGTGTAATACTGATTTAATGCCTTGTCTGTAGTTTATTATCAAAGTAACAACAAATTCATCAATGTTTAAAAAGTTTTTGCTTACGAAGGTGTAATCACATAAAGGAAAAAACAAAAAGACTGACAAGAAAAGCGTCTCAATCTTCAAGGGAAATTAAAAAAGATAAAAAGCATCGTAATATGTGTGTATGTTTTTAACTTTCAAATAAATTACTGACTATTTTAAAAATTTTATATAATTTTCCGAATTTATCAAGAGAAAAGTGCAGCAGTATTTCCAACATATATAGAATTTAAAGTGATAAATTATTTTTTTCCTCTATAAGGGAGACAAAAATTAACTTTCCGCCCTTACTTTCAGGAAGAAAAAACCGTATTTTTCCTGTTTGTAAACATAAGGAAGGGAAAAAATCAGGGCGGAAAGAAATTTACTTTCTACCCTTCTGTTTGGCGTAATAGGCAAGAAACTTGCCTAGAAATCAAAAGATTCCTTGTTAATATCGAGTCCTGGAACTGTTGTATTTATCGTTTTACTTTATACAAGTGCTTTTCTTAATATTTTCAATAAAACATGCATGCATTTTTATAATGTTTGCTAATACTGTTTTTGTGTGTTTTGAAGTTACAGTGTCTAAACTAGAAACAAACGTATCATTTTTACTTAACTATGGTAGAAATAAAAAGGGCGTCACCTTATCTTTATCCTAACTTAGTCATTAGATCACATATTAAAATTATTATAGCCATTAATATAGCGAAGTAAAGGATATTACTACGATTAACTCTTGTCTTTGTTAAGAGTACATCTTTCTAGATGTGCACAGTAAAGTATCATAAGTTCTCAATGCCGCCAATCATAGATGTACATTTTTGTAAAATTTCAACTTGATCGATAAAACCTAGGTTTCGAATTTTTACTGTTGACTCAATACTTTTCTTTTTACCTACGGTATTAGGCAAAGAAAAGAATAAAATATCACAATAATAAAAAGAATTATTGATTCAAGGAATAAAAGGCAAGAATAGTTAAATGAAAAACAGGAAAAAGGCAAGATTTGAGAAAAAATCCCGGAAAACAAACTGTTGTGTTTACTTAATTTATAAACATTTAGACATTTTTTATGTTCACTGCTTTTATTATTCTTCTGCAAGCGAATTTACATTGAAAAAATCGCTAATGAAATGGCTTGCATAGGTTGGCTTGAAGGTTGGCACAAATCCGTTTCAGAGATCCCTAATTAATTACAAAAATATTTATTGAAAGTCTTTATATATATACATAATACATATATATATATATAATATATATATATATATATATATATTATATATATATATATATATATATACAAAATGAAAACTGAAAATACTAATCGTATTTAATAAAACATTAAAGATAATAATAACTTACAGAGGGTGAAAACATAGGTGTTGTGGGTTTTAGAAAAATTTTCGACATACGTCTTCGTCGGTCTATAGAGAAAGGAAGTTTCCGAGCTACTCAGTAGCTCGGAAACTTCCTTTCTCTATAGACCGACGAAGACGTATGTCGAAATTTTCTAAAACCCACAACACCTATGTTTCACCCTCTGTAAGTTATTATTATTATCTTTAATGTTATATATATTATATATATAATATATATATAATATATATAATATATATATACACTTTCTCTTAGATTTAAATAGATAATAATAATGAAACTTTTGATAAAACAACGAAGAGTAAATAAATAAGAAAATACAGTTTGACTACAGTATATACAAATAAAATGATATAGAATAATGTTTATTTTATATACTATATACATAATAATAATTTTTTAATATTATAGAATAAGTAATATAGAAAAAGCAGACTGGGGGAAATGATCATCTTTCATAGAGAGAATATTCTTATAAAGGTTGACACGTACCCTATATACTGTACTGATTGAAAATTTAATTCAAATTCAATCATTAGTATGTGGTTAGGAGTACTAGACGGTAAGTAAAGTAGTAATTTCAATAAATTCAGACTGAAAAGAATATAGATCTGTTGATTACCTTAGCGTCCAACATAGCTACTATTGTAGTGTAGACAGAGAAAGAGAATTAAGAAAAGTGAGTTCAGTGGACCTAGCATCTGATTTTGACTTTAAGAGACTTTGACTTTACGAACTTAAGCAGAAGTAAGTTACCTTTTGATAGGAAATATTCAGATGCTTGATACATTTTTCTACAGGACGCATTTTGTACACCTAAATTGGTGAAATGTTTATCATATTCTATTTTGCTATGATTAAAACTGAATGGTCTTTAGTTTTATTAGATCTATAGAGAAGGTAAGATTAGAAGCTTGAAAATTCGCCCAGTTTGCAAACATCCGCACCAGAATTATTTCGTTCTTTTGTCAATTGTCTTTTACTAAGAGTTAACAGAAAACTGTTGAACAATCTAAGAGGATTAAATATTGAAACAAAAGAAGGGAAGAAGAAAGAGAAAAATCAAACATTCAAAGAAAGTAATATGAATAAAAGATACCTAAAAATACATAAAGAATAATAAGAATATTAAATGCTATATTAAAAAATAAAGAAGCTAGTATATTAATGTTTAATAATCGAAGAAAATATGAGAAAAAAATTATGAAAAATAATGTAGTGGCATAAACTATGGAATTTAATTTAAAATGAAATATTAAAGAAGTTCGAACAGCCAAAAAATGTATTATTAGAAATGAAAATTACTTAAGTTTGACAAAACATCTTAATAAAATTATTTAAAAGTCAATAGATTTAAAACGTAATTACTAAAGTAATTATAATTAGATTTTACTTTTTCTCATGTATACCGTAAAGTATTGTGTTTGCAAAAATATCCGAAGCTGGTATTTTACTTGAATTGTTTTTTTTATATTTATTTTTTAGAACTATTGGGTAGTTTTTACTAAGTTTTCTTTTTGTGTATTTGTGTGTTTGTTAGCTATGTGTGTGTGTGTGTGTGTGTGTGTGTTAGCTATCATCCTTGCTCCCAGTGTGTTTATTTAAGAGAGTTGAAACTTGGTAAAAAATAATATTTAGGTCTGATATGATTACTAATTTCAAAAACGCGGAAAAATATTTCGATCGATTAGAAATTTAGCCCGCATGTAGTCATATAGTGATAGTAATATGGGGGAGTGGTAGTAACTACCAGGCAAGTAGGCCACGTGGTTGGGCCCTTTTTGTCAGCTCCCTAAGATAGTGTTCTACTCCTTTTAATTTCAAGTGTAGGTTTATTTCATCTAATCTAGACAGAAGAGCCGTGGATTTCTATGGTTCCTCTCATGCTTTTTTCAAGCAATCATACATATTTTCACTGAATCATATAGTCTAGTAAAAACTAGGAACAAAACGTGCCTTTACTGTTAAACCAAACCTTCATACACTTTAAACTACCAGGCAGACGCACTATAGTATTATAATGAATCTACAATGAGGGTCCTAAATTTTGCCTCTACCCAGTTTCATTTGGGGTAAGGGATCTTTAACGAACACCTGACAACGTAAAGGCTCGAGACCACCGGCTTTACGTCCCTTCTGAAGGACGTTGTACGGCAGAATTTTTATCCCTCTCATAAAAATCCTAGAGGCCCGTGCTGGGATTGAACCCATGACTAAAGTCCATTCATTTTGTGTATTGGCCGCGTACCTTAACCTCTACACCACGGGTGACGACTCTATGTAGTCATATTTAAGACTGACAAACGTGTTAAGTTTTATCTTATTAGCTTTTTTTATTTTTTTATGGAATTGCTTGTATACGTTGTTAAAACAAAAATTGAAAAATTGAAAACTCATCCAATCGAGTTAAAATTTGGTGCAAGTATATTCCTTAATGAATAAATGGGTAAATTAAGCTTCATTTTAATACGCCCATTATGTATATAGTGTTTGAGGAATCTACTGTTAAGGAATATCCAGCGAGGTCAGTGCCTAATGAGGTGACCGCTGTGAAATATAACGGATGTTTCACGGTCTTCATTTGTTAATATATACATGTGTATAAATTTGTTATTAACCTCAGTCGAAGTGCGAGCGAAGCGAGTCTAATGTACTAAGGATAAGACTAGCAACTCCGACATGGTGAGGAAATGTTCTAGAGTAACCCTAATTGGTACCCCGCTCCAGCTTTTTAATTATAATATAGAATTTGTAATTTATTTACCTATGTTAATTAAATGATTCATTAAATGATCCTATATTAGTCTAAACTATAGAAGAAAACCTTTTGTAAAAGTCTAAATTTTTTACAGAATGTTTTTATTAGTTTGATCGGACACAAGGTGTCCGATCTTGAGTGTTCAGGTTGGCATAATTGATAGTTCCGCGTTTTTCGTTACCGTAGCGTCTTAAATCATTTCTATCCTGCTTAGAGCTGAAGAAATAACTTATAAATCTAGCTATTCTACTTTTTTTAAAAAAAAAGAATTCTTCATAACTTTTAATATAATAAAATTGTTCATTTCATATTATTATTATTATTATTTTTAATAAAGTTTATTTATTTTTATGTTTGTTCTCATTATTACTTCTGTTGAATGCTTTTTTAAAAAGAAAATTTGTTGTATATTTTTAAGATGTTCTTTTGTGTTTAATACAAAATTACCCTCAAACTCTGGAAAGAGTTTTTCTTCAGAAAATTCTTTTCTTAATCTTTTTGTATTAGAGTTCAGCTAAAAGTCATGCTCTCGGTGTGACAATAAAAAAAACTTGATTTCTTTTTGCAATTTTCATTCGAAATCTTTCATTCGAAGAGACACTTTTTGGTAAAATCCTTTGTTGTATCATTTTAAGTTAATTGACAGGAGCCTAAAGAGGAAAAATTCGTTTAAGAAAAACATTTCATCTTGGGGTTTTTCGTACCCTATGTTGTTAAAATTCGAATTACTCTGATTAATGTTCGTCTTTAAATTCTCGCTCTTAATATTGCTTGCCGAAAAAGTGTTTTAGTATATGATATAAATAACAGAAAGATATTTGTGTCTAGATGCCAGAGTAATATAACTCTAGCTCCAAATAGGCAAAGCTTTTAAAAATGTATAATTTGATCTGAATAATTTGATTTGTAATCTATTTGAGTTTGTCCCTGTAAATCTAGGGCGGGGAGGCGTTAATTAACTAACCCGTAAATTTATAAACGGGTTTTTGTGAATTTCCAAGTATGATTAAGCAAAATATGTCGATGGCAAAAGAGCAGACAGTTAGAGTGGGAGAATTGATTCCTTTTGTACATAACCTTATCAAAATCTTTTAGATTCTGTGGGTCTTAAGACCCACAGAAGAGAAAGGTAGGTACCAACCAGCTTAGCTACTTTATGAGTTAGTCAGTACTATAAAAAGCCCTGAAAAGGCCACAGCAAGCCCGCTTAGGCAAAATATACGCTAAACAGTCCACATGATGATAATTCGTAGTCATTTAATGATATATGCGGCAAAATACCACAAATAAAAATTGATAATAAATCAACTAAACAACAACTTATATACAAAACAAAAAAAACATCTTCATATCGCCAGCAAAGCGACAAAGGGCCTTAGACCCTTTGTTTAATTTAGTTGTACCGAATTAGTTAAATCGTTTCACCGTGCTTACAAAAAAGTGCAATTAAATCCACTTATTCAATTTTTGTGTTCTGTAGTTTTTCGCGCTGAATCAGGGAAATGCAAATAAAATGCATTGTCACATTTTTCTTATAATGATTTTCCCTCTTGTTGTAAGAGACAAGAAAGCAATGATAAAATCAACATTTCAATTCGTTCTGTTCATAATGAAATTATGAATTAGTTATAATACAATATAAGGTTTGCATTGTTTCCAATGACAGGAGCAGCTCTCGTCTCTTTGCTACTCAATTTTTATTTATTCTGTTTTATTTTAAAATATAAATTTGAAAGCTTCTATATTACTTTTTATATTTTCTTCAAACTACTTCAGACAAATAGAATTTTCCTAAACGTCAGAATAAATAAGATGCATTTTATTTTTTTTTTATTTTTGAAGGTTGAAATCTGGGTTTTTGTTACAATCAAATTAAATTTAAGTTATTGCTTGGAATTTTTCTTAAAAAATATAATTTTGTTGAAAAATATTGATAATATTTTGCAATTGTTTAAAACAAGCAAATATTTAATGAACTCATTATTTTAGTCATATTTAATTATTCACTTATGAATTTCTGCAATATTTAAATAAATATTAAATTAAATTTTAATTAAATTAATAAATGTTAAAAACATTCTAGCAAAGGTGTGTGCTAGCTGGGCGAATTAATTCACTGAGGAATTCTTGCTCAACAGATAATTTTTGCTTGATTTTTTTGCCTATGCATTTAAATTTGGGCATTTAAGTAAGAATTTTCGTAAATAATTTTCCTGTATTTTTTTAAAGGAAATATGTTTTTCATTTCATACGCTATAGTTTGGTGTTCTAATTTTTTCAAAATCGACTTTTTCATAGCGTTAATAAGATATAGCTATAAACTGAGCTTGAAATTGAAATGTATATATGTATGTATGTATCCACGGTAGTGTATTTTTATTTTACTTTTACCATTACATACTACAGATTTCCTATTATTTCCATTATGTAAGGGAATAAACGTGTTTCATCTTGTTTACCAATATAATTTTATTTGATTTCCTATTATACTTAAGATGGATGATTAAAATCATCTCAATCATGCATTTAAACTTCACTGAACTTGAATTAACTTTCAAGAAAATTGAGTTGAAATTGGTTTTTAGAAGTTTATAAGTCAATAAGGCTTTAGGAATTAGAAATGAGACGGGGGTCCTAAAAGTGCTCGAGTACTTTCAGCCCTTACTGTACTTATAGTTTCACTCAACAAGCCTCTTCGCTTTGACTTTAAGTTTAAGGATCAAACTTCTTTTGAATAATTATATTTTAATGTCATGAATTAAAGTTTTAAAGACCCTTTATTATTCTCGTTAGCACATCAAAGATTTTTCTTTTCTACTTTTTTTTAAAGAAAAATTAATATATATATTTTAGTAAGTTACAATTAAACTACTACTTAAAATAGTTTAAAAATTTTAAACAACCGTTTATTTTTAAATGTTATTAAACTTTTTACTTTGGTTTTTACAGCGTTTTGAAATCTTTTATCAATTTATGACTACTATAATCTCCTCTATAACTTATTTTAACACTAGTAAAAAAACTTGACTCGCTTTTTCAACTATTTATCATCGAAAATTGCTGCCTATGTAGTATTAATAAATTCATACTTATATTAATAAATAATAAAAGGGGTACGGGGTACCTCGGAACTTTTCCTCAACATATAACCGTTAGGGGCTCATCCTCTCTAGTTAGGACGTCACGACCTAAGAATATACAATTCGCCAATTTTATACTGCAACTCGCCTTTTGAGTTGCTTCGCTCTACCTTAGATAGTAATTACTTTAGTTTTATTTCCAACGGTCACCAATCCATTCACTTGATCCAATTAACTTTTTGGATCCAACAAACACCAAATATACTTGTCGTATGAAAACAAAACTTAGTATACTTATTTAATCCATAAAAGAACACAATTGTGCCTGATTTCAGCTCAATTGGATTATTTTATGATTTTTTTGAAATTTTCTAAAAACCGTATACGAGTTCAGTAATGTGTTGAAACTGGCACATATGCTGTTCTTATATATGACTACATGCAAGCCAAATCTTAAACCGATTCACAATTTTTTCCTCGTATTATGATTTTCAAAATTATCGCTGAGTAATTATTGCGGGTTAATGACGTCATAAAAACATTATTTTTCTAGATAGCACAACTAGAACTAAATATTGATTTTTTATTATTACTTGTGTGTGTCCCCGTAATACTGTGCTACGTGTAAGTAATGAAATATAGTTTATTTAAACTACTGTGCTACGTGTAAGTAGTGAAATATAGTTTATTTAAACTAATGAAATACAGGTCCGTATTCACCATGATCAAACATATTCAAAAGATATCTCTCCTAGGTTCTTCCGAGGTTGTTTCTAGCATTTTCCTTGCTTCAGTGTCCATTTTAGTGCATTTTTAATCGTCCCTGGGGTTAGAAAGAGATCCCTTCTAGCCTTTTCCTAAATTCGCACCTTTAATTCTAGGAAAAAGCTATAAACAACCTATGAGAAGGCTAGGAACAACCTAGGATTTTTTAAAAATGATTCTGAATGCGGTCCTTAGTCTCTGCTGTGCCCTAAGCTAATAAACTCTAGCATGAATACCCTGGAAGATACGATGATAACTAAACCAAAACACCCTCACTCATACAGACAGCAAATTTTGTGAAAACCATTCAGGAGGCATATAAAACATTTGAAACGCATAATTCTGGTGACATCCCCGTTTCGGGTTTTTTGCTAACAAAATATTATTTTATTTATACATAAATAAAATGAGGAAAAGTTAAAAAATTGCCGTTAAATGTTATTGTAAAAAAAAATTGCTCGTCAGAGATTATTCTAGTACCTGTCGCACCTATTGTAAAAACCACTCAGGGGGCATTAAAGCACTTGAAACGTATAATTCATACGAATCCTTGGGTTGGATTTTTAGTGCTTACACCTTACTTTTCGTATACTGTATCAATGAGGAAAAGTAAAAAAAACCTTTAGATCAACGCATGGGAAGGCGTAGAAACAGAAATTAAATCCTATTACTAATGCTTAGCTTTATTAATAAACGTTAAAATAGTAAAGTATTAAATAATTTTATAAACTTAATTCGGGTAACAACATGGGAATGATTTATTTGACAGAAAACCATTTTAACAATACAATAAACTAATTGCCTGTCCTACGTTAGACATATTAATAATAATTAAAAATAGTCTTAAAATGTAAATTATGTTTATATTTAGTGATAGTAGTCATTAGATGATGATAAATTGTATCAATAGGGCGGCTGAATTTTTAGACCTCAAATATTAAACAATTCTGGAGCGATGGTCTGCATGTCAGGCGAATTTCCTTTGGATGCGTGTTTCCGTGCAAAAATTTAAAATTTAAAATAAAAAAATAACTAAACATTCATAATAATAAAGAAAACAAAACTGTAACACTAAATTAATCAAACAAACAATGAAATTTAAATTTTTAGTAAAATTGATTAAAAAACTTTTCATTGAGTATACGTCATTAAATGAATTTTTAAAATAAGTGAATATAATTGACATTAATTTTATAAAAAATTTAATAAAATAAAGTAGATTCGAATTTTTAGCTATAGATTTAAATAAACTAATAGAAAGAGAACAAAAAGTATAAATATATTAATTTTTTTATGAATGTAAAACATAAGACTGTCTGTCCAAATTGACTTATAAAACTAAAGTGATTTCTTTCCTATGAAACCCTGCATTTTAAGTATTGTAGGTTGTGTTCCATCTTTCGAAGCGAATGTCCTTACAAAAAATTATTTTTTTTTGAGGTAGTACGTAATTGAGCACTTTATTGGACCGTTTTTAGGATGAGAAGCCAATCATTATTGTTATAGGAGGTTATTTAGTACTTTTCACCTCCGAGGACAATAATGAATGTAAAAAAACTCCTAGGACGTAAAAGTAATTCATATGTTGCCGCCATTACTGTAATGTAGCGTGTTCAAAAAACAATCTATGTTAAACCTTCATGAGTTTTCTTTAAAAACATTCATTTTGTTTCTGTTTTTTTTCGTAGACTAATTTTTTTTTTTGTTTTTAAAAGGTGTTCTAATTGACAATTTTTGTGTGTTTATTTGTAAAGCTTTTACATTTTTGAGTAAAAGTGTGAAGCTATGGATGAATTTAGTGACGGCGATAATATGGAGTTAATAATAATTGGACGTTTGTTTTTTTTTTTTCAATTAAGTATATAGCGCAGTTTAATGAGTGCTATTTTTTGATTTTTTTAATAAGTGCTTTATTTAATGAGTGCTACCTCAAAAAAAATAGTGTATGCCATCCGGCTGAGAATGTCTTTATGTCTTGGCAATTTTTCCCGACTCGGTAAATCTAATTGCCGTGACATAAAGACACACTTCTCAGCCTTATGGCATAAATAACTATTTTTATTCTTGTTCGTTCTGTATGAAACTAATGAATACGGTTTTATAAAAACATATTTACTCGTTTAAACTTTTAAAAATAACTTAAATAAATCTTCGTTATTAAAAACCATGAGTTCAGTTACGATAATATTTTAATATGATGTACATTAGATTTCCTTCAGGCTTGTAATAGGCTATACATATTATGTTTGTTTTATACCTACTTTCCCCGTCGATTCACTTTAAAGTTTATTATATAAACTTATTTTAATAATATATTAACAATAGTTTGCTACCTTAAGTACATTATACATTACACATGAAATGCACAACATTATAACAACAATGTTTAACTTAGTTGAGAAAGGTTTGAAAGTTTCTAGAAACTATATTGAACTAGTTATAGTCGAGAGTAGAGGATTTGAACCAAGTTTTCCTCTTGTAACAAAAAATAGTTGTTACTCTTGTTGATGGGCTTTTCATTGTTTTAATCCTGTTTACGACAGCTCTTTTCAAAGTTTCAATTATTCTCTTTTCTTTTTACTTCTCCTCATTTATACCTGAGTACATAGGAAAAGTAATGTTTGCTTTGAAAATTTGAAGCTGTGATTTAAATTTAATTATTCCGGTTTTGTATTTTTAATGCCGATACATTATTTTTTCTATGTAACTAGGATTACTTGAGGACTTGTTTTAGGACCTTCTGAGTGGTTTTAAGTAAGTTGTCTGTTATTTGAGTTTGTGTTTCTTATAATATTAGCTTTAAGTGTATACAGGTTTTGAGCGACTTAAGGCAAAATCAATTTTTAATTTTATTTGTTGTGCATTCCGGAAAACAATCATTTTATGTTGTTTTTAACTGCCAAACAACTATTTCAAAAATTTATAATAAATTCTTTGCTTTTTAGCAAAAAAAATCAATTTGATAAAAAGCAAAAACCATAGTTTGCTTATTAGCAAAATTTGCTATGGAAAAATGTTAAGATCGTTTGGAATATCATAAATTATGTAACCTTTATTTGACGCCTCCAAATGTTTTATTTTGTTGTTAGTATTGTTTGATTTTTATCAAATAACGTGTGTGCTTTATTAAAAAAATAAAAAAAAAAACATTTAATTGAGTTGAAATTTGGAACGAGTGCATCCCTTTATGTAATAAATAAGAATAAAATGTTTTATTTTATGGTTTTTTGTATCACTATCGTATTGTACGAGGACGAGCAAAGCAAGTCTAGAGTCGTACTGCAATGTAAATTAGGTGATTTCTATATTTTGTGGAGGAGCGAAGTGAGTCCAAAGAAGTGAGGAATTTTTTTTTATCTCAGAAACCGTATCCTATTTAATTATTATTTCACTGTGTTTGTTGTTTTTTATGCTAAAATAATCGTGTGACTATAGAATTAAATGTTACATTAATTATTTTTTCTGTTTTATGTATCTAAATATATGATTAAAACATTTAGAATGGATCTGAACAATCTGAAGGTTAAACAATAATAGGCAATTGATAGTTTTTATAACTTTTAAAATGATCTAGTTTGTAATTAAGACGTCATTAAATAAATCTGACTGACGTTAGTAAAGATATAAATTATTAGAAAAATTCAATACATGCCTATAAATTTGTAATTGCAGGCTTTAAATTTGTAATGTTTCGACACAAATGTTTCCCGAAAACTTTGTTATCTTTTGCTAAGAGTATTCATTACTGTTCTCAATTCTTCTCAGTTCTCAATTCTTCTAACCAGTTGTTAAACCTGCTTTCCGGTTTACCTACCACATCTTTTTTTAGATAAAAATCATAAAAACTTCTTTTTTTCGTCGTAAGATAAAGCATCCAAGAAATCGTTAAATATTAAGCTCCCTTAGGTCTTCCTAAATTCTTAGAATCTTTATCAAATATATAAATTTCTATTTACTTTACGACTGTTACCTCTACACCCACTGTTCTGCCTCCTACACCTCATACTATACCCACACTCAAGTCGTTCGTTTAATTATTATTGTGTTGCTTTGCATCAATAATTGCTGTTGTAGTGACATTTTGTTTGTTCATAGCGGCTAGTTGCATTTAATATATTCATTTGGGTTTTATCTATAATTTATTTAGTTCGGTCTTAATTTATTTTGTGACCTATTGTTTACGCTTTTAAGGTTGTTCGAATGACGGAAGTAGTGGAACAATTGAATAGATCGATTCCGCCCTGCCTCCGAATTTTAAAAGCATACATTTTTAAAATCAGGATGTTTAAAGATTGTCATTGTATTATAGATAAGGATATTGTATACAGATATTTAAAGGTTATTAAAAGATAAGGTATTCACCTTAACACACATATCTATGTATATCTTTAAACATTTTAAAAATCATATACTAGGCTTTGTATAACGGTCCAAAATGGTGTGATATTCTGATTTAAAAAGGACGAGGATTAAATAAAAGTAAAGTGATTGGACTAAACGGTATATCAATAGGCATTTCCTTTGAATAATCTAGGAAAATTTACAAAACAATAGTAGTGTTGATATTCTGACCTGGAAGCATAAATCGAAAACCTTAGCAAGATCTGGTTTATTGGCCAGAAAGAAAAAAACATTCCAAAATCAATTCGCCCGGCTTGCGGACTTCCGCGGGAATTTAATTTATTTAAAGAAGTGTTGTTGTTGACCTTGTTTGTTTTGTATTGATGAAAAGATCTTCTGTAGCTAATTTCTTTTATTAAATTTCTCTGAATTTTGAATCTCTACAGTATATAAAATATGATAGAACTCTCTCTCGGGCTTTATATCGCCATAGAGACTTTCCATTCTCTTAACATTTGTGAAGTAAATGAAAAACGTTTCTCTCTCTCAAAATGAAGAAGCTAATAAAAAATAAAAACCAGAAAAACACGGCCCTCTTGTATATTCATAACATTTATTAGGAATAAAAAAATTGTCTTTAACAAATTTATTTATTTTTTTAAAAACTGGAACAATAATTTTACCATACCAAGTTATACTAAAACAAAAAATGTATTATAAAATGCTAATGAAAAGAGTTGCTCTAAATAAGCTTATTCCTGCTATGTTGTGTTACGTTTAGAATACAATGATTCCACGTTTTATATTTTCTTTGATCCGAGTCAATTGTTCGGAACCCTTATAATGTTTTGTATAATTTATTCTTTGTTTTTCTTCTGTTATTTTTTTTAATAAAACACCATATCCTAAATAAAGTTTTGAATAAAGCATAGTTATTTATTTTATTTTCTTAGTTTATTTGATAGAAGACTTGACCCTATTTTTTTCTGAACATTACCTGCAAACTAATCTGCGTTTACTTATTTATATTTATTGACTCTTCATGCTTCTTATCATCTAATAAAGTATTTATTTTCTATTTTCTTAGCTACAATATTGTTCTGGGAATATAGGTATGTATAATAGGTAATCTGTTTGCAATTTCACGAAAGATATATTTCAAGTCTTACAAGGTGCAAAATGTTTGCGAGGTAGATCAAACACTGCCTCTTTTTAAGTCATACGAGTGAACAGCCTTCCTATAAATAAGTAAATATTCCTCTCTGAGTTTTATAAACTATGAAAGTTAGTTTTCATATTAATAAGTATTAAACTTTCTTACTATCCCTATTAAACTAACCCTTCACATTATCTTATGAGAGACTGAATGTTAGGATCTCGCTAACTAAGTAATTAACTAATTGTACCATCCACACAAGGTAATTTACTAGGATTGGGCCATGCAAGCTGCTACATCTGAAATCTAATCCGTCATTATTGATATCGATAGAAACTAAAATCACCCTGACCTTTATCTAAAATTTTGGAGAGATTAGATTAATGAATACTTAAGGAAGGCAGGAATGATGAAATAGTTTCTGCTCTTATTAAACACTTAAATATTTAGTTATCAATAGTGCCGGAAAATAAAAGCACTGCAGTTTTTAGCGCTACTATCAAGCTTTAATGCTAACAAGATAGTAATAATATACTAAAACACCCGTAAGTGTGTTTTACCTTCCACATTAATTTAATGCATTAAAATGATAAAGCTTGCATTTTCATTTCTTATCAATAAAGAGGATTGTTTTTGAATCGTTTTAAGTTATTAAACTATTTAAAAAGTCAGTTTTTTTTATTAAAATAGTTGAATGGAAAGTTAAAGATTTTGAGGTTTTGAAGTTAAGAAGTGAGGTTTTTCTTACTGAATTTTCGAGGTAAGTGGAACAGTAAATATAAATGTCATGGTTAGGACAAATTCTTGTTACAGCCTACTAGTATTATATATACTATTAATATACCAATGATGTTAGCAAATTATTAATAGCTGACTAACGTTTTAAATCCATCATAGTTTGCTTGTTTTTGTGAGGAAGTATTTTTGAGTTATAAAGTTATTTTTATAACATCATATTTAAACGAGCGAGGGTTTAGAGTCCTTTCATAAAACCGTAAACGAAATTACACTCGGGTTGGGTATTTTTTTCTAATATGTAAACTGAGACTCGTTACATTTATTTTGTATATTTTATTGTAATTTTTGTCAGTCATATATACGTGACCCAGTTGTAAAGAATATTACACTTGACGTGGAAGTAAGTCCAGACAATTTTTTAAAATACATTTCCTTTTATGAAAAAATTAAGTTATATTTGTTAAATTGCATTTTTAAATTATTTTGTTGTCTTTTCTTTTAACAAAATTGTATTTGAGAACAATGAAGTTGAATCATATGAATTTTGACGTCATACAAATATTATAAATATTAAAATTAAATAGTTAAAGTGTGTAAGAAATAATAACAAATAGTTAGGGCAGTTATGAACAATCAGGGTTCTCTTAGCTTAATTTTCATCGCCTCGTCTCAAAGACCCGATCAGCACATAAGCTCGCTGTTTTTGTTTTAGTATTTATTGTCACATGGCAATTTACCATATGCCTAGAGCATTTTCATCGCCTCTCCTCACAGACCTGCAGCTCAGTATGGCCCTTCCGGACCATATAGACGTAAATGCAATAAGAAATATGACCAGGCGACCAATTATCTTATCCCAATGTATAGTAAAAGTAACTATAGTGAAGTTAGAGTAAATGTCACTGTCGTGATGACAGATATATGTTTATCTGTCACACAATTTTATATTTTAGTTTAGTTTTATTGTTTAAGCTGTTACTTTAATTCTTTTAGGTAATGAAGTAATAATGAGTAATTAAGTAATTATAATAATGAGTAATAAAAGAGTTACAAAAGTGATTAGTGTTTCAGTAAAAGATTAAGTAATAAGAAGCACGCTGCAAGAGTTGGCAGCGACAGTAAAAAAATTAAAACTCAAGATTGGAAATTTAAAAGAAAGTTTGACAACTTAAAAGAAAACATCTGTCAATTTAGAATTTTTTGGAAATTTGAACTAAAATTTGATTAACCCGTAAGTAGCTATTTTAATACTAGTTTAAAACCTTTCAACATCAAAATGTCTGATTCTGAGACCAATGAGGATAAGGTTGGTAAAGAGTTTAACTTGAACGAGTTTTTGAGCGAGTTAAAACATAAGAGAGAGGAAGTTATCAACCTTATCAACCAAGCTAAAGGAAGACCTGGCAATCATGGAGTTGTAGCGGTAGCCAGGACTTCTCTGAGTGAAATGGTCGAATTATTAAGCACAGTTAAAGACGTTAAAAATATGGATCAAACTGTGTTTAATGTTGAATGGTTCATAAATGAAAGACAGCTCGAGATTGAGAACTTAGAGACGAGTCCATCAGCATTAATAAAATCTAGATCAGTTCAATCAAACAGTTCAAGAGCCAGCGCAAGCAACATACTTGAGGCACAATTAAAACTCCAAAAAAGAAACCAAGAGATTCAACGTCAGCAGCTCGAACTCGAGCAGCAAAGAGCACTCGAGTTAGCTCAAGAGCTTGAAAATAATAAATTAATTTCTGAAGCGTTGAAAAATCCTGAGATAACGCCGGAAGAGATAGATAAATACATGAGTGATGACAACCAAGATATGGAAAGAAAGCTTGAACCTCCATCATTGCCGACCATCAGATTCACAGAGCCGACATCTCGAGAGACGGAGCCAGCAGAGGTTGCAATGAGAACAAACCATGGCTCTGATTCTGCTCCTGTTGAACCACGATCTTCTGTTAATGAAGCTTCTTCGATGGTAGTAGTAGCTAAAATTAATCTGTTAAATGCTTTCAAACCAATGTTGTTTAATGGTAATAGTGAGAGTTATCCTTTGTTTAGAGAGGAGGTTAGGAATCACCTAGAGGACGGAATTCTTTCTGATCACGAGAAAAAAATGTTTTTGTCAAAATTTTTAGAAGGGGAAGCCTTACGTGTTTACAGATCTAATATGGGGTTGACTTTTGATCAAAGTTTAGAGTTATTAGAGAAACGTTTCGGCTCTAATACTGCTATAGTAGAAGCGTGGATAAAAAAATTGACTGGAGGTCCTCCAATTCTATGTAATGATAAAAAAAGCTATGCTAGATTTTACTGATTTAGTCACTACAGCCACCAATGTACTTAAGGGGAAGCAGTATGATGAGATAAGTTCTAAGCTATGCCTAAAGAATATAGTTAAATTAATTAAATTGAAATTGATGGCAATTAAAATTGCCATCAAAGTTTCGATCAGGGTGGATAACGTATATTGCTGATAAAGAGGACAATGAAACAATTAAAGATTTGTCAAATTATTTAAATAAAATTATCGTGCAATACAGTCATCCCGTTTATAGTGATGATTATACCCCTACTCGAAACTTTTCTGGTGCACCGGCGAAAAGTTTGGCAATTAATAGTTCTAGTTATAATAATAGCAGTAAAGTAAAAACCGAAACCGAGCAAACACAATTTAAGATTTTATGTGAATTTTGCAAAGCGCCTCATGAGCTTAACGTTTGTAAAAAGTTTATTAGTGTAATTTGGGAAGAGAAAAAGAAGTTTATAGAGAGTAATAAGATTTGCTATTCTTGCTTAAAAAGAGGTAACCACATCGCTAGGTATTGTAGGGATAGGTTAGGTTGTTTAATTGAAGGATGTGCAAAGAAACACCCAACTTCGCTGCATAAGTTTAAAACCGATGAATATGTAAGACGGTCATGTAGAGTTACCGTGAAAGAACTAAATGTATCAAAGCAACCGATTGAGAAATTAAATTTAGGGTTAGGGCAGTCTATTGATGATAAACATTTTATTAAAAGAATAGAGAGTGGGTTAAAACCTCCAATAAAATCAAAATTCGATTTGGAAATAAATAAAAATAAGTTGAATGAAGCTGAGTTTGTATTTAGATCGGAGCAAAACCAAACATTTAAGAAAAAGTTAAAACTTATTGAATCCAATAATAATTTATCGCATGCATTCAATCTTGGCCCGCTTAGTCCATTTAGACATAGAGGGATAATGTGCTTTGGAGGGAGATTACGGCATGCCAATTAGTTAGGCAACAGTAAACAATAACACCCGTTAAAATTATCCAAAGGAAGGCATATAACAACTTAATAATTAATTACTACCACGAAAGAGTTCATTACGAGAATCGAGGAATGACAGGATACAGAATCAGTAGTCTTGGTGTCTGGATCATTGAAGCCTTTATCAGAGCATTAAAATTCTTTTTACAGTTCATTGTTCATAATAATTTGCGGAGCCTTTGCGTAGAAATTAAAATGGCCTATAATAATACTAGGAAACGGTCAATGTGCAATCTTATTTAAAAGTACCGGTTAAGGGTTCATCCCCGCCGAGGACAGTTTGAGTTCTCTAATTGGAGAGCCATTAAGGTAAATTCGAGCCCCGAATTTAGGGGAGCCATGTCACTGTCGTGATGACAGATATATGTTTATCTGTCACACAATTTTATATTTTAGTTTAGTTTTATTGTTTAAGCTGTTACTTTAATTCTTTTAGGTAATGAAGTAATAATGAGTAATTAAGTAATTATAATAATGAGTAATAAAAGAGTTACAAAAGTGATTAGTGTTTCAGTAAAAGATTAAGTAATAAGAAGCACGCTGCAAGAGTTGGCAGCGATGGTGAGATTGAGCTGAAACCGGTCCCAACGTTTTTAAACTCCTACGTTCATATAAAGAGTACTTAGAGGTACTTCCGTTTTTTTGGGGGGGGGGGGGGTGGCATGTTTACCTCGGCGTAATTCTATAGAAACCATTTTTGACCTATTTGTCTGGGCAATAGGCTAACCGGTGTGGAACAAGAGGTAAGGGTCCTCCTTATATTCTACCCCATCCTTATGCCGTTATAAAAGGTTAAAACAATAGGCATTATAACTTCCCAACATCTCACCATACGCTAAGTTTAGCTCCAACGTGAGTAAGAGTTATAGTTCGCCATTCGCAAGGGTAGAGACTCTTACATACATATTACATACTATACGTATGTATATATAATATATATATATATAATATATATATATATATATATATATTATATATATATATATATGTATATTATATATAAATAACCATTTATTTGCACATAATAATTATAAAATACACTTACAACAAATAACTTTAATTTACATAATGAGCGCAATTCGGCCGACAGCCGTGGTACCTCTTTTGATATATATATATATATATATATATATATATATATATATATATATATATATATATATATATATATATATATATATATATATATATACATATATATATTAATATATTATATAATATATATATATATATATATATATATATATATATATATATATATATATATAAACATTTTTTATATATTTTTAGTATCATGTTTCCAAACGGATTCGTCATCTCTCCACTGTCCCTCCCTTATCTTCTGTCATCTAAACAACCTTACAAGCGATATTTTCATGATGCAACTTCGCGATAAAGGTTTTTACCTTATGATTCTTATTGTATTGCAGTCATTTGAATTTTGTGGGCTGTGACTTCACTATAAATTTCTATCGCTCGAAATAATCTTTTCCACTCCTGAAACCATGGGGCAGAAACATGTAAAGATATGTTTTATATAAACTATACTATGAGGTTCTTAAATTTGCACAAACTCGGGAGCAATTATGGTTGGAGCATATTTTACGATTACCTAAAAACCACAAATGCTCAAAACCGTTGGATTGACATTCTAGCAGCCCTGACCGACTGTCTGGGTGGCAGGCACGTGTGACTACCATGAGACCATTAGAACAACCATAGAACCATAGATAAGAACCATAGATAAGAACCATAGAACAAAGGCATAAATAATAATTTTTATTTTTATTTTACATTGTATCTCACCTTTATATTTATAACTCCTCCAATTTTATATATTTATAAACTTTGGAATTGAACAAATAACTTTTCATATATAAGTTTTGTAACCGAACAAGCTTGTTTTTTTTCAGTCGTTGACAATTTCAAGATAGCCTTCGACGAAAAAGCAATATAACTTTTAAAATTATACTTTTTGTGAATTGATAGATTCTGATATTTTAAAAAAGCATACATCGTAGTGTTCTACTTATTGTGATAGAGTAATATAAATAAAAAAAATTCCATTAAAATTTTTTTTAAGCGTATAAAATTGTGTTTTCTAATGATATATTGTAACTTTTTTTTTGCTTCCTAATTAGTATATTTGTACTTATTTTTTTTAACCTAAAGCTATGAATTGTTGAAATATGAGTGATAGATCTGTGAAAATCTAACTAAGAGAGAATAACTAAAAACAAATTATTGAAGACTGCAATTTATTTATTTATCCATTCAATATGACATAGATTTTGTTTTAAGAAATTTCCAACTGAAAAATGAGCTTTTGAGATCGAGGTCATGGAGGAGGTGTAGATCAGATTCTTGTTCTTAAACGTTTCTATGGCGCAGGATACCTTCGAACACTTTTTCGGATCAGAATAAATTACTAATACGTCAAAGTGATGTAGGCTAACAACTATTAGGCCCCGGTCGCTGGGGTTGAAGCTAGAATGTTTTAATGTTGTCATAATTTTCTGTAAAATTATTGATAGATTAATGAAATAAAACTTGATTTTCACTGATCCACCAAATGATAAATTTATGTAAAATTATTAATAGAGCAATGAAAATCAAAACCTGATTTTCACTGATCCACCAAATTATAAATTTATGTAAAATTATTGATAGAGCAATGAAAATCAAAACCTGATTTTCACTTATCCACCAAATTATAAATTTATGTAAAATTATTGATAGAGCAATGAAAATCAAAACCTGATTTTCATTTATCCACCAAATTATAAATTTATGTAAAATTATTGATAGAGCAATGAAAATCAAAACCTGATTTTCACTGATCCACCAAATTATAAATTTATGTAAAATTATTAAATGAGCGATGAAACTCAAAACATGATTTTCACTGACCCACCAAATTATAATTTATGCAAAATTATTAATAGAGCAATGAAAATCAAAACCTGATTTTCACTTATCCACCAAATTATAAGTTTATGTAAAATTATTGATAGAGCAATGAAAATCAAAACCTGATTTTCACTGATCCACCAAATTATAAATTTATGTAAAATTATTGATAGAGCAATGAAAATCAAAACCTGATTTTCACTGATCCACCAAATTATAAATTTATGTAAAATTATTGATAGAGCAATGAAAATCAAAACCTGATTTTCACTTATCCACCAAATTATAAATTTATGTAAGATTATTGATAGAGCAATGAAAATCAAAACCTGATTTTCATTTATCCACCAAATTATAAATTTATGTAAAATTATGATAGAGCAATGAAAATCAAACCTGATTTTCATTTATCCACCAAATTATAAATTTATGTAAAATTATTGATAGAGCAATGAAAATCAAAACCTGATTTTCACTGATCCACTAACTTCTTTTGTAACTACTTTTCAAAAGAAATTTCTAAGTTCTGGAACTTATATATTTTCTGTGAAAATCTGTTAGTTATCATAAGGATTTATTGGTAAAAGAGAATATTATAAAAATGCTTTAGCATTATTTTGTTGTTAAGAGCTACAAAAAGAAAATAATTTGCCTACGTTGTAAAACAACGTGGATAACGCGGAGAAAAAAATAAAGGAAAGGAAATATCAGCTTTATTATTTGTTTCTTTTTCTCGACTTGTTGTACCTTTTCCCACTTTATTAGCCTAATATAAAAAAGAAAATCTCACAAGATAAGATTATTTTCTGTAAAAAGTTTCGGAATAAAATGTCTACTCTTGTTTTATGTTTCGTTTTTTCAGGATAACAAGGGGGGATGTTAAAGAATGACCCTAGACCGTTGCCCTACCGGCTCCAGACCCTTAAGAAGGGTTTGAAAAATTATCCTTTCTGGAACGACTCAGGTTGAGTTGAAGCCTGACATTGTTACTCCTGTTTAACAATCTATACCACTTTCAGTTTCAGACATTTTTATGTTGGCAGTTACCTATCTAAGACATTTTTATTCAAAGGAATCAAATATTTTTTTCACTGAAATTTTAACACTCCACTTCATCATTCTTACCCCAACAATAGCTTAGTAATCATGTGATTGTAGATACACGATAGTGATTGTAGATACGGTACAGAACTTATTCTGTACCAATCACTTCAATTATTTATTCGATACAATTAAATAATGCGTAATATAATAAACCAAACCAAATTCTTAAAGTATTTCAATCATTCAAAAATCTGAGCAGTTTTCTTCTTCGAATTTGCATAATTAAAAAAAAACACTTTAGTTTTAAAACAAAAAATCGGGTACGGAGTACCTCGAAACTTTTTCTTATCACATCGGATTTGCTACGCTTATTATCACAAATTCGGACTCGCTTCGCTTGTCCTCAGATAGTAAATGCAATCGTTCAATTCTCAGCGGTCACCCATGCAGCACTGACCACGCTCTATCCTGCTTAACTTCTATGATCCACCAAGTTTCATAGATATACTTGTTGTATTAAGCTTGGTGTTCTTATGTATTACATAATGGTTTACCCTTGAACCAAATTTCAACTTAATTGGATTATTTTCCATTTTTTTAAAAAACATATACAAATCATTTGATAAAAATTGAAATAATGCTGATAATGAGATGAATCTTAGCACATATTTTAGTCTTATTTATAGTTACGTGTGAGCTAAATGTCAATCGCATTGCATACTTTTTTGTCGTTTTATGAGTTTTCGAAATTTTTGCTGAGTCATTATTGCGGGTTAGTGACGTTATAAAAAAATATTGCCCGACTAGCACAACTGCAGCTGTAGACTGATTTTTGTACAAAGTTTTAACTCTCTAGCATAAATACACTGGGAGCTACGATGATAACAGACACACACACACACACAGATAACTTTGCGAAAACCACTCAGGAGGCCCTAAAATCGCCTAAAACGGATAATTCTTGTGACATCCTGGTTTCGGATTATTTTGCTAACACAATACTTTTCCTATATACCTTCGGTATAAATGAGGAAAAGTTATTTGACCTCAATCAAATAAAAGATAACACGTTAAAACTATAATGGCACTGACCGTTTTCGACTGCAAAGTCATTTTTTGAGTTGTTTATAAACTTAGTTTAACTGAAAGCTTCAGAATACAATAAAAGGGTTAGGTGTGAGTATAACTTGGGGTGCGTGGGGTATGCTTGTGCTTCTTTAGAGTTTCAGAAACTACGAACCAGGTATAAAACTATTGTATAACACACGGTTAAATCATTTTATAGCCTGGGAAAATAGCTTGAGGAACCAATGATTTTAGCTTGATATAAAATTGTGGGGTGGTTTAACATCTAGGAGTAACCTCATTGGCTTCCGCCTATTATTTTCCCACGCTATCAACTGATTTTAACCATGTGTTTTACTATAGCAGAAACTTAAATTGTAAAAAAATATAAAATATTAAATCTAAGAGAATTAATTAAGACTGATACAAAGGCTTAAGAGATATAATTGTTGCGCAATACTAATTATTAAAAACGACTTAACTGCAAAGGGGTTATAAAATCACAGCTTATAAGTTATAAAGAGGTTATAAAATATATGGAGAAGTATGGAAATGATTATGATTAGTATTGAGTAATATGGTTATAGCGTATGGGTTTGACTAGAACGGAGTTATTGACTTACTGACTTTAGATTTACTTTTTGTGCAAAGTTTACCGGGAAATTAGCATCTTTACAAAAAAGTACAAGTATCTAACCATTAACATTTTCCGGGAACTGTAAGTATTGAAAATAAACATTTGATAAATTAGAAACTCACATTTTTGATATAACATTACTTCATCCTCTTTTAAATGGGAATTAGGGAACTGAATACCGTTAATGATCTTATTAAAAACATTTTAGGTGCATGGTAAAGGAATTAGTTTTAGAAATAATCTTGTTTTTGTTGAGAAATTCTCAGAAGTATCTCTACAGCGTAATAAGTTATTAAGTAACAAATGTTAAGAGAAATCTATAATAATATATTATTTAATTTAATTTTCTACTTGTATTTTATTTGTTATACTAGAAACATTTTTTTCACCACAATTTATTTCTTGTAATAAATACCGCCCAAAATATACAAAAAACCAACACGTCTCACCACAAAAGAGTATATTAAATAAAAGCAGAGCTGGCTTTCGGTAATAATGCCTTCAACAGTGCCGGTGAGCTGAGAGCTGGCGTCTCACAAACTATTCAAAGACTGAAGCCTGACTGCAGTCACTGGTCAAACATTTGTGGCGTAATTAATATTTTTTATTATTATTCTTAAGTTAATTAAGTTAAAAATGTTGTGGCTGGAACCTTCTCCATTTTTATATATTTTTTTGTTTAAATTTTCTAATTTTTACAGTTTATTTTATTATTGTTTTCGTAGTTTTTCCTTGAAGTAAAAGAGTTTAGTTTCCTCAACCTAATGCGTTTTAGAACCCTTTTTAATACTTACAAATAATAATTGAAGTTTTTCTTTTTTTCATTATATATATATATATATATATATATTATATTATATATATATATATATATATATATATATATATATATATATCTGCTATAGCCAATTTCTGGGGTAGAACATTTGATTATGGATATCAATAGAACAAATAATGTGTTTATTTGCTTATTTATTTATTTTATCGATCGATTTTATCACTTTTATGTTTCGTACTTATTCTTTTAATAAGATAAGAAGCTTTAAGTTGAAAGCGAAAGAAAACTTTGTTATTTGTCTTACGAGGCCATTGTCCTCTGTGTTTGGTTTGTATACTTCGATTTTGGTTCGTTGATATTTTTCTTCGAGTTGGTTCGAGAAATTTTCAATACTTAAAGTATAAAACAAAGTTTTAAGTTGTATAAGTTTAGTGCTTAAAAATAAAGTAGGATAAATTATCTGTTAAAAAATGTCGTTTTGAAATTGTATAAGTAAGTTTTATTGACTTTACTGTGTCAATTACTAAAATCATATTTTTTAAATTATTAATTTGCTTTATACGTAACTTTTTTAGTCCTAATTCTTTATTAACCACAATTTGTCATTAAATTTGTTATATCGACTTGTTGTCTATATAACAAATTAGTTTATAATTAACATTAACAATTAACATAATTAATATAATTCAACTTGTCGAATTTAGATTTTATTTTTTTTAAATATTCTTGTTTGTTACAAGATTATTTCATTGACTCTGTTAAAGATTCAAAATCCAAATTGGTCATGTGGCCGTGTTTGAACTGTGTTAGAACGGTACAGTTTAATACTTGCAATGCTTTTATGACTAATGCTTCTTCAAATATCAAAGAGTTCAATATGAAAGGCTAATTGGGGTAAAGTTCTAGAGAAAAATTTCGAATCTTTGCCCTGCCATTTGATAAAAAAGCACCCATTACACTTTTGTTTTGATAGAGTACTTATTGGCCGCTCCCGAGTTTGTTAATGCTGATGTTTGCTGATCAGAACAGAAATCGATATCGGCATGAACACTCAATACTTGGTCAACGATACCGCTCTCGAGTTTGTTACGATGTTTCGAACTCGATATCGGTGTCAACGATACGCTCTCGAGTTTGTTAGTGCCGATGTTTGCTGATCGGAACAGAAATCGATATCGGCATAAACACTCAATACTTGGTCAACGATACCGCTCTCGAGTTTGTTAGTGCCGATGTTTGCTGATCGGAACAGAAATCGATATCGGCATAAACACTCAATACTTGGTCAACGATACCGCATACCGCTCCCGAGTTTGTCATTGCCAATGTTTGCTGATCAGAACAGAAATCGATATCGGCATAAACACTCAATGCTTGGTCAACGATACCTCTCCTGAGTTTGTTAGTGCCGATGTTTGCTGATCGGAACAGAAATCGATATTGGCATAAACACTCAATGCTTGGTCAACGATAGACTCCTGATATATAGTACAACTGTAAAACTTTAAGTGGGTTCTTATGAACGAAGTATCAACACGAAATACGTATAAAATACTTTTAAAAATGTATATTATTTTATTCTACAAATATAATAATATAATGTTATTAACCAATGTGTATTTCTTTCATTGAACCAAAGTTGTTATATAATTATAACTGGCCGTTTTTTAAAGCTGTATTATTACTTTCAAATAGTTCCGTTCGTATTGAAATATATTAAATATGTTATTGTTTAAAAAACGTCCTAGTTAGTAGTAATCATTATCGGTTTGCGATGACTATGTTTCATAGTCAGCTCCAACTATGTTAGCCATAGTTGGAGTTCTGGGGAGTAGCATTTTTAACATCAACATGGTGTTTTTACTAGAATTAGTGTAAATTATTTTAAGTGTTCAAATAGTTCATCAAATGGTTTTCTGAAAGAAACATTCATCTACATCATCACTCTCTTTATTAGGGATTTTTCCCTAAAATGGTTCAAAACATTAAATCCTTTATAAACCCTTGGTTATTCAAGGAAACGAGTAAAAGCTCTTTTATTAAATTAAGGTGGTGCTTTTCCTTTCTGTCTTATTTAATAAAGCTATATTAGCTGTATCATAGTTATGCTTCTTAAATGTGCGAATTTTCATCAGAAAATGACGCTTGTTTTTTACTTTTCCTCATTTTTACCGTATAGAAAAAGTATTGTGTTGGCAAAAGCACAAAAAATGGTGACCAGGCAGTCACCTGAATTATCCATTTCATGTGTTTTTAAGGCTTCATAAGTAGTTTTCACAAAGATATGTGTGTGTCACACTCCTTTAAAGATTTGAAAATAATCTAATTAACTGGAAATTTAATTTAAGTTTTTACCTTTACGCAATAAAAAAGTATACTAAGTTTTGTTTCAATGCGAGAAGCATATTCATGATTTTTGTAGGATCATTAAAGGTAAGCTGCGACGAGCGTGGTCAGAGCCTGGATAGGAATGGAACGAATAAATTTTCAATCTGAGGACGAGCGAAACGAGTCCGAAATAGTAGGGATGACCGTAGCGAAACTTTTCCTTATCCGACGGGATGAGGAAAAGTTCAGAGGTACCCCGTACCGATTTGTTTTCTTTTGTTAGTCTCATCTTGTTTTACCTTGCTTTTAGTTTTAGTTATACCACAGTTGATCGATTCTAAGAAGTCACTGTTACAAGTATGAATAATTAAATAAATTATAATATTATAATTTATATATATATATATATATATATATATATATATATATATATATATTCCTTCATCTAGAGCATGATTTTTTTTACTTATATTGGTGCAAAGGTTGCTACAGAGAGCTAAGGATCCAATATTTTAATTATATCAGTTTTCCTGTGGTATCAAAAGAGCAAAAAATAATAGGATTTCCTTGAGGTAGTAAGTTTGAAAGTTAAGGCTTAGAATACTATTTATCATTTAGTCAAACTCCCTAAACCGGTACTTTGGGTTTAATTTAGGTATTTTAGAAGAACAGTTACTACTAAAACCTCTAGAATTAAAACTATTTCAATTAAGCGGTGCTGTTAAGGAAATGTTTTTTGGTAAATGCTGGATCATTTGATTAAAGAACAAAATTAGCCTCTCTTTCAGTGTTATCGATTTTCCATTCTCTTGTTATTCCATGAAAACTCAAGTCCTGTTAAATTAATTATAACTTTCCTAAAAGGTCCCATGATGAAAGTAGTTCGAGTGACGATACCAGTTTTTTTATGTTATAATCTTGTATGTAGCAGCGGTACAAATTACTTACTTCTTTAGCGTTCTTTATTTTTTAATATTTTTTACTTTTCTGGTTTGGAAAGTGATTATCGCTATCATTGAAATTCTCAAAGCCTAATCTGTTTATTTCTCGTCATTTATACCGTAAGTACATAAGAAGCGTATTATGTTTGCAAAAAAATCCGAAACCGGGATGTCACCGGAATCATCAGTTTCAGGTGTTATAAGACCTCTTGAGTGGTTTTCACAAAGTTTTCTATATGTCTGTGTGTGTGTCTATTATTATCGAAGCTCTTAGTGTATTTATGCTAGAGTGTTAAACTTTGTACAAAAATCAATCCATAGGTTTTTAATGAATTTAAAAAAAAATAATTTAACGTGGCAATACGTTTCAATGAATTTGAGATTCAGCACGCATGTTGCCACTTATAAGACTAACATATGTTATTCGTCTTATATATGATAGTACATTTATATGCCATGTATTATCATATTAGTTCAATTTGTATCAAATAATTTGTGTACGTGTTTAAAAAAATGTAAAAAACGGAAAATCATCAAATGGAGTTAAATTTGGTACAAGTATATAAATAAGTACACGAAATTTAGTTTTAATACAAAGAGTATATCCATTATTTTGGTTAGATCATAAAAGATAAGCAGCATTGAGCATGGTCAGTGCTGTATGGGTGACCGCTGAGAATAAGAACGGATGTATTTAGTATCTGAGGTGGAGCAAAGTGAGTCCAAAGTTGTGTCGTAGTATAAATTTGGCGCATTGTTTATTCCGAGGAAGATTGAAGCCAGTCCGATACGATCCTTAACTTAGATAGAACTCAAACGGCCGAAATCACCTTTAAAATAACATTTATCAGCAGCAATAACGTATGAAAAGTTCTATATATAGCTTTAATGCCTAAATCTCAAGCCGCTTAATAGCTGATCTGATTATTCGCATCATCTATGCTGCGAAAACTGATTATTTATGATATCCATACTTCAATTATTTTGTTATGGTCCTGCTTCTATTGTGTTGACCTTATTATAAGTCCAGTATGTAGTTGGTTGTATTGGAGATGTGCGTAATATTTATCAGCTATAAAAGAGTAAATATCTTGGACTGGTATTTTGGTATACTTGGTATTTAAATATAAACAACTATATTTAATAAAGTTTTTCATTTAATAAGGCGTAAAAGTGTATTGCGAGGTTTACTAATTATATTTAAACTAAACAAATATCTTTGATACATTTATTAACTAATAAGTATAACATCAATTGATTATTGATGACAAGAAACGTGGCGAATGATAACCGTAATTCAAGATAACCTGCCCTTTGGTCGGTTACGCCCAGTGTTGCCGCAACGACAGTGTAGCCACAACACAAAAAGCTACAATAAAGAGTAGAATATGTTATGAAGAATAACATATTTTATGTCAAATAGTGCACTCTATATTATCTACTTTAAATATGACAATTTTAAAAAGGACCAAAATATTTTTTTTGGTCTATAAATTATTTCTGAACAAAGGTGCCTAAACAAGGTCTTAGTTATTCTTAATTTTAAAACGCGCGAATAAAAAGTAAACAATACAGGACTAAACTAAATATCAGCTGATTGGCTTTGTTAACTTATGGGCATAAGGAATATTTTGAAAAACTAAAGATTTTTTTTGTGAACTAATGGGTTAAAAGTTAAAGAACTTAAATGTGGAGAACTTAAATATGGAGGTTATAACACTAATTATTATCAGTATTTAAAATAGCACGAAAAATTAAAAATAACTACGACAAATAATTTTAAGTCTATTCTTAAACAAAAACAACTTTAGGCTTACGCCATCTACTGTGCCTAAAAAAATTAATAATATTTATAATTATAATTACAGAGTCAGACTTGGGATACTCTTGCGGCAAAGACAATGTGAAAAAGTATGCGAGTGGGGGTAAAAATATTTTCTTGATTTCCTCTTTTTATTGCGATATTAAACTTCTAAGTCTATTTCTCTGTGAGGTTAAAACTTTGACATGAATATGACAACCTCTTACTTACTATTCATATCTCTCACACGCTTCTATGGCAATTCCACTTTATCTAATTGATCCTTAATTTTGAAAGACTTTTGAGTCTGTATTATTTTTGTCAGTTCTGATGTTTATTTTCTGTTTTGCTTAAAGTTTGGTTTAAATGTTGCAGGACTATGTGTTGGTGGGTGTTGCTGCTATGTGTGGCCATGTGTATAGCAGGCAAGCCCCAGTGTAAGATAACAGAATTTCATTGCAACTCTGGTCCCTGTATAAGTTTGGATAGATTCTGTGATGGCAATAACGACTGCCAGGACAAATCTGACGAACCTAACTTTTGCTCACGTAAGTTAAACCTATTTAATTGTTTTAAACGGAACTACTTAGAAGTTGTAGTAATGAGGTAGATAGACAAAATTAGTTAATAGGCTGCATTATTTATCTCTCCAATGATCCTGGTTTCCTTAGCCTATACTATTTCTACTAATAATCTTTTATTATGTTATAATATTTTTTTAGTATTTATTTTTTATCAGTATTATATTATTTGTGGGGCTTTAGACTTTTCATAAGGTCAGGTAGAAACCCTGTTTAAATAAACCTAGATTTTGTAAATAATAAAACAATTTGATCATGTTTGATTTCGATTGATTCTTTAGTACAATGATAAAAACCTCAGTTACCCTACTCCTACAAAAATATTTAATAAATGGTTCCCAGAACTATTTTCCGAATCCATTAAATTTAAAATATAAAGTGTAAACAGAAAATGAAAAAAAAAAAACAAAGAAAATTTATTTGCCGTTAGAATACAAAGATTTTAACAATATGTAAATTGATGATATTTATTACTAATTAAACACTATTTTTTTGCAAAGTAATACTGCATACAAAATATATCCATGTACATTATGATAGCTGTTCCAATCATAATAAGAAAATTATCAACATATTTAAAATGGTAATATGAAACATTAATTAAATGGTACTTTCATCTCTAGGTAAAATTGATAAAATAGAGATTTGATTAAATTTAGAGATAAACTTTGACCATAGCTTAGCTCAAAATATTTTCCTTTAATAAACAGTATATTGTTATATTTAAGGGGAAATATTTGAGTTAAGTGGGAAAGAATTCCAGATATTTTGTTATTTTATAATTTAAACTTTTCTTCTTCCTGGTTGCAACTGGTTTACATCACTTCGAATCAAACAAGTTAATTATAGCACTTTGAAAATATTTATCTTAATGATGCCCAATCCTACCAACTAAACAACTCATTTATAAAGTAACTCTTTGACTGGATTCAATTACTGAGTTTTATTTGAGTTTTAAAACAATAATACTATTTATCACATTTAGAAATAGAGACTCTAGACTTTTGTATATAGAATTAAAGCTAACAAGTAATGCGTTGCATCACTTAGAAGAATACATCAAATATAATTATTAAATATAACAGGCTCCCTTTGCTCGCTAGATAAAATAAATCATTTATTAAATAAATAAAGACATCGCTCGTTTGATTGCTTTATAGATTAATTGTAATAGAGCTCGCTTTACTCGCAAGATTGATAAAATCCTTATTTAATATGAAATGAGAAACTCATTTCGCTTCCTATATGCCTAAATGAATTAAAATGTTTATTTTATGCCAAGAAATGTTTTGAAACTCATTATTTTTTTTTTAATTGTGGCGTCAATATTAAATTTGGGAAACTTGTAAATAAAATTTTCTTCTTTACTTAGAGCTTTTCAACAATATATTAATCGAACTATTTCGTTAATTTTTTTTTTTAACCTCAAGCATTGTGGCGTCTATTTTCAATTTTTACGGCATTTAAAATGTTTAAATGTGTAAAAGTTTAGATGTACAAACAAACAAACATATATACAAACAATCAAATATCGTGCCATTTAACTGAACTCACTGACGTTTGTTCAATAAAGTCTATTTACCCAATTCATTTTAAACATGCAGATTCAAATAATAAACTAAATTGGATGCTATATGATGTGACCAACATATGTGCCAAGTTTCACCGCATTATCAGCATTAGTTCAATTTATATTAAATGACTTGTGTAAGTTTTTTTTAAAAAATGTAAAAATCGGAAAACAATCCAATTGAGTTGAAATTTGGATCAAGTATATCCTATACGTAATAAAGTACACCAAGTTCCGTTTAAATACGACATATATCCATGATTTTTGTTAGATCATATAAGTTAAACAACATCGAGCGTGGTCAGTGCCTGGGTGACCGCTGAGAATGAAACTGATGTATTTACTAGAGTTGCAGTTTATATTTAACAACCTGTACATTCTTAGGACGAGATAAGCTAGTCCGAAGCAGGAAGGATGAGCGTAGCGAATCCGACGTAATGAAGAAAAGTTCCCGAGGTGCTCCGTACCTGATTTTTTATCTTGAGATGATTTACGTAATTATACTACTAATTAAATTGCTAATGACTATAAACTTATAATAAGTAAAACATATGCTTAGACTTAATGTTAATAACCTGTTCATTAAAACATTTTAAGTTTAATACTAAGAGAATATTTATTAAAATATAGTTTTATTCGAAGATCCTTTCAAAAATAAATGCTTGTGTCAAAATAATGCTTGTTTAGAGACATGCGGCTCATCAGGAATAACCCCTGCTGGAACCACCTCAGGTGGTAGAGGCAACCGTTACGCTTGCCTCTGTAACAGTGTAATAATTAACTAGTTAGCAATAATTTGTTAAACTAAGAGCTGTATATACTGACTATATATATTTTATTTAAATAATACATTATGAATATTACCTACGCAATTTTGACTCTATGCAATTATCGAGCTATGACAAAAACGTGCTTTTATTCACATCACCTTTAAAGTTAAAATAAGATTGTTGATATAAGAAGGTTATTTTTCAAAGAAAAAGGAAGATAAAGTAAAGATATTGGGACTTTATTTTATAACGTCACTTCCTTTGTCTGCTTCCTTAAAATATGCCTATGTAGGATAGGCTGTAGGATACTCTCATTTATTCTTATTCCTCTCTCTCCTGTTACAGGTAGATAAATATCTTAAGGCAGGTTTTCATAAAAAGAGCACAAAAATTTACCGTTATTCATACAATCTAATTCTTAAGGATACTTCTCTTTAAAAATGTTTTTCTTTGAAAGATTAATAAAGCAAAATTTGTTCTGTTCAGTTTTCCATTTTTTTTAATTAGAATTCTTTATTGTTGTAATTTCAATTTATGAAAAGAGTATCTCTGAATATATATTTAATATCCTCAAATTTAAAAACCTATAATGTTTGCTCCGTCAGTTAAGTACAATGAATCGTTTCACTAATAATACTGTGAGTATACATTTTATAATAGCATAATGTCTTTGTTCAACGTCCGAAAAAAAAATTGTTTAGTCAGTACATAGGTTTTTTTACTGCACAAAAATGTTCTAAAGCCAATTTATTTGGTACGGTTTTCTTGTAACCATTCGGCCTTCAAGGTTGTAGGCTACTCTCGTGCAAGGTTGGCCTAATGCTTCCTCTTTTAAAGTAAAAATAAAGCCATGGATCCTTACTACTGGACTGATTACGGTTGACTAATCGTTGTCTGTACATGAATTTGATCTCTTTTATATGCATTGAGGGAACCAAGGTTATTGCTTTTGTTTAATGGAAACTGCGTTTCATTGTTGCAATAGTACAATGGCGAAACTCCAAATGCTTCCTACGAATGCCAAATGATGTATTTGGTATTCAACTGTTTATTTAGTTTTCGCAAAGTTAAACCATGAAAAAAAGAATAAAAGCTCACACTCATTTACACTCAATCATTCTTGGAGTCCATAAATCTATTTAAAATGTATTTTTTTAATTTGCATTTTGTATTTATTTTATTGAAACTCTTAATGAGTGCTTGGAACTCCTAAAATATAGTTTCCTTTACGCAATAGATGTACATAAGACTTAATAATTATAAATATTGAAATATTTTAAATCTTTTAAACTATCTGATGAGGGGGAATATCTGTTCATTCTGAATAACTTTTTCTTATTACTTTAAGTGGTCATATTCTGTTATATATACATTTTATGTCATCGGTCAATCAGTAGCAGTATAGCTTATTTTAAAAAAGGAGCTGCGTAATAAGGAACTAAGGGCCTTTGTCCTAACTTGAAATAGCGCCGTCGAGTACCAATCAATTAAAACAAAAACCACGTCCCTCAAACAAGCTCGTCTAGTGACAGTGACTAGATGAGCTTGATCTGCCCACAACTCGACAACACTATTAATGGCGTGTTGCCAAAAGTCTGCTCTGTCAATATGTTAGAGGAGAGAATTGTTTTATTACCCCCGTCTTAGTTTAAAAACACGGATACGGAGCCTTACCATATCGGATTCTCTACGCTCAATAACACATCTATGGACTCGCTTGTTGACTTCAGAATATAAAAATATCTAATTTATAATTTATTCTCAATTCGCCAATCCTTTCGCGCTACTGCAAAACGTCATATCAAAGCGTCATAACGCATAGGATATTCATAACTCCAGAATAGTAGGGTGATCTTAAGGAAGGTAGTGGATGAGATGATAAAGTGGTGGGGGGTAGAAAATATGGTATAAGGAAGGTCGTGGATGCGTATGAGCAAAACATGAGGTTCTTTTTTAATATATGCACCTTCTCATGAGAAGTGTGTGAGGTTTGGATGAAAATGAGAACCTTTTTTTATACAAGGGTTTAAGTATTGAAGGAGTTCCTTTTAAGGGCAGGTGTGCTTGGTAGGGTGGTTAGGTACCGTGACGGCGGGTCAGGTACAAAATGAATTCTTTCATTATTGATATTTTCTTTTTTTTAAACACGAGGAGGGTAAGGATTTACCAATGTGAAAAAAGAAAGTATTATTGTAGTTTAAAATAGTAATTTGTTTTTGTATTGGATAGTAAGTGTAGAGATGTTTTATATTTTAAGGTACGGTTAGACTATAGATTTATAACTTTAGTATGGCATGATTGACATTTTTTCCTTGACGAAAGTTACCCAGACTAGACGCATTAGTGCGTGAGTGTTGGTGGTAAGTCTAGCGTATCCACATCTTTGGGGGTTGTTTTGATTTCACCCTCACTTATATCACCTGGAAAGGTTTTCAACTCTTAACTCTAATTAAATAATTTATATTATACTTACTTTTAAAATGGATGTCTTGTCAAACGAAGTGCAGAAAACAAAAAATATTAAAATAGAATTAGCGGCATAATATCCTGATTTTTTTTTTTTTTTTTTTTTTTTTTTAAGAAATAGTTTTCTTCTGTTTTATTGAATAAGAATAGAGAATCTTGTTTAAGTTTTCAAACCTAAACAGGCAACTTGGATGTGATTTCTAGTAAGAAATATACTGTAAAGGATTTCAAGTTTGCTGCTGTATTTAGTAAATACAGAAACATACTTTACAAAGTTGTTGAAATAAATAAATGCGTACACATAAGGTATTTTTTTAAAAAGGTTTATTTGTTAAAAAAATTACAATAAATAGTTTTTAAAAAAACTGGTTCATCTTTTTATTTACAATTTATATTTAAAAAATTAGAAAAAAGTGTAAAAGTATAAAAATCTTAAATGTGAAGTAAAAAAAAAAAAAAAATTACTTAATCTTATCAAAAACTAAGTTATAAGCTTTGCCAGTTCTTCCGCAGTATCTTAAAGCCATGTAGGGTTCCAAATTGTACTGTGTAATATCTTCATCCGATAAAATCGCTGCAAATCTGCGAGGTAGAAAAACGTCGACATATTCTTCTTGCAGCTTTTCATCGTGTTTTAAAAGTGTCGCTACTAGAGCAGCACCGTATTGAGTATTTTGCACCATAAACATACGAACAATATTATAAGGAATATCTTTTTGAAGATCTTCGATGGCAATTGTTTTTCTAAAGCTTGCGTTGCGATTAAGTTTGTCATGAAGAGACATTATGAAAGTTTCTAAAAAGACTGATGCTAATATCAAACGGTGTCTGCCTTTTATGATTTCCATCGTATCGTTAGTCAGTGGTGGGGGTTAGACTGGATAAACAATTTTTTTCAATACGAGTTCACTTACGCCCAGCTCTTTAATGTACTGGACAAAGTTGTAATACGAAATTTCTACGTGGCAACATGAACATGTGTCTGGACCCTCTTCCGCTGATTCTTGTGACCAAACACACCCCTCGTAATGAGTGCCGTGTCGTGTTGTAATGGGCCTGTTAAATTGTCTGGAAAAACGAATTAATTGTGCCAATTCCAGTGCGGCCGCTGTAAATAGGAAAGCGGTCTTTTCTGCCAAGGGCTGTGTCATATGACATTCTCTTAGTTCGCGGAACTTTTCGACATCGATATTATCAAGGACGTCCATGATGTCAACTATGAAACTAAATTTAAATCATGTACCGTTTCACTTTATATAGAGTTTTCAATGATATTTGCGTCTATAAACACTGTCAGGCCAGATATTTTTATATTAGACATAATTTCACTGACAAATTTGTTTGAATGATATCTATAGCAGGCAATAAGTTCTTTTTTGTCACATAGAAAAGTAATGATAGGATCTTTCATTCTCGTTTGAAATAAATCTAAAGTAATTATAACTTCTGCACTATTTGACGCGTTTCTAGTTGCGTAATCATAAAGCTTAAACAAACCCTTGTACAACCACTCGTAGGCGGGAAATTTTTTATCATCAGGCGTGTATTTAATTAAAGCTACTAGTCGTACAAAATACGAATTCCCGCCCAAGTAACCGTGAGAAGTTTCTTGTGTTATAATAAAATGCTCGCATTCGTAAACTATATTATTTTTGTTAAATGGTGGCATTATTCACGTTTTTTACTATCACGCTTTGATACACACACTGAACACTTTAACCCCTTACATAAGGGAGACCATCTGCAATGTTCGTTATCGGGGATGTCCCCACAATCCCACTTGGCTAAGGCGATTTTACAGTAAACACACCGAGCCACGTCTTCAAACCCAGTGTAATAAAAGCCTGAAATGGCAAGTCTCATAGGGGAGACGTGGGAGGACCAAGTTTCAAAAGTGAGAATACGCGTTTCCCAATTAGTCATGTCTAAATTTAAGGCCTCGATTTGTTTCATTACAAAGAAAGCGTTTGACAGAGCGCAAGGCACGCCTTTGGCATGTTTATAATGTGTTAAACAACGGTTTTGTAAAAGAGTGTTTTTTTCATCGGAAAATAAGTCAAAATTGACAACTAATGGTAATTTCGAACCAAATAAGTTCTGTAAAAGTCTTCGAGTTCTTTTACCTTGAAAAAATATGAAATCATAACCTCTAAGGGTCTCTTCAATAATTTTATTTAAATGACCTACATCTATGCTAGCAATATATTGGTCGGAATTGTAACTTTCAAATACCTGGCTCGGGCTATTTGTTCTAAAAATCCAATGACACGAATTCCCGTTAAAGTCCACTACGGCAAGTTCCTTTACAAGAACCAATGACGATTTACCATTCTCTTTAAATTTGTCACCTAAACTATCAATTACTATGTAACGCATTTTAAGGTTCTTATTATTATTATTATTGTTTGCTTAATTTTAAGTAAATAAATTTAATTTACTATATGGTGTAATATTACTTTTAAGAAAAAAAAAAAAATGCTACTTTGAAAATTCAATGTTTTTACTCAAGCAATGCTATTTTTACAATGTGCTCATGTTAGTTATATCAGGCCCCCACACTTCGCCAAAGTCTGAGCACGTAGTGGGGGACCCACCCTTTGTTACAGAGAGTGGGGATCGGACATTAAATCGGTCCTATATCTTCCAAATCTTGGACTAATAGGGCGAATTCGTCATTTAACGAACGGACCGTTTCTCTAACTGGTGGCGCGCAAATTCTTTGAGCCGGTTGCGCGCGTCTGTCCGATACTTGGTTATTATTATTATTATTCCCGTTATTGGGAATACTATAAGCGGTGGCGCTATTAGACGATGCTGTAGCGTTGCTAGTAGCATTTGACAGCAATGACATCGGTATACTAGTGTACAATATTTCACCGGCTAATTTGATTTGTGGTAACAAAAGATTTAATCTAATAGCCTGTTGTGCATTTAAATTAATTGATAACGGAGCCCTTTCCAATAGGCAGTCCAACCAGCTGGCCGTGTAGACAAAATCTATAGTTCTTGGTCTAGTTTCATAATTTATTTTAGCCGAAAAATGCTTTCCAATAAGAATATATTCAGTGTTCTTCCTTTTCTTTTCAGACGAAATTAAATCCACCATTTGCCCAAGTCCGTCAAATACAATCTTCCAATCGTCAGGGGTAAAATAAAAGCATATCTTACCGTCAAAACTAGATAGAGCAACTATAGGAGTCCGACTTGTTTTAGTTAAAGCTAACAAAACAACACGTCTTGAGTCAAGTAGAAAACTCCAAGTAATACGTAAATCTTCACAATGCTCCATATTTTATTTAGAGTACGCGCGTTATAAACGATATCAATAACAGGAAAAAAGGCGCGTTTCGAACAAAAAAGGAATTAATTAGTTTAATATTAAACGACAGCAAGGCAATGACAAAATCCAACTCTACCGCGTCACACCCCACTTCTCACCCCCTTCGCATGGTTACGCATCGCCACTACTACCACCCTAGACCTACCACCCTACCGCAGGTTGTCATGGGCACGTGCATTGGATTGTAAACAAACAACCAACACGCGCACGTACATGAACAAATTGGAACAAAAGTAGAAAAAGATTGTCGCTTAACAAAAAAAAAATAATATAATTTATTTTAAGGTTATCCAAGAATTTTTTTCGTTAGGCATACCTAACCATTTAACTAGAGCACGATTTTTGTCCTTTTTAAGAATTTTTTCAATTAAAAATGAATTGGGGAATCGCGTTTTACGAATTTCCTCTTCGTAAAACTTGCCCAATATAGGACGTTTATCTTCATCAATTAATTCGTACATGGGCACAGATCTGGGGTAAACTTTGGCAATTTTAAACTGCTCATTAGTCCATCGGGGAAGATAACCCTTTTCAAATAGAGTCTTGTAACGACTTATACGCACAGTGTCGCCAATTTTTAAACGTGGAAATCTCTGCTTCATTTTATATTTGTATAGACGTTCAAGTACGGCTCTCTCGTGCTTTTTCGTCACGTCCTTAGGTCTCATACCCGTACTACGATGTACACGACTATTGTAATCTGAGAGTAACTGTGGCAAATATTTTACCCACTTGTACTGACCGATAATATTAAAATGCTTCCACATAGCCTCTTTAAGGGTTCGGTTAAACCGCTCCACTATAGTAGCTTTTAAACTACTATACGTACTGTAATGCTTTATCTTGTTTTCCGCCATCAATTTTGCAAAATCACGATTATAATATTCTTTTCCAAGATCTGTTTGAAGAAATTTCGGAGTAAATTTAGCTTGTTTGAAAATTTTTTGCATTGCATTAGCAACTTCTAATCCAGTTTTGCGTTTTAATGGGATTGCCCAAGCTTTTTTAGAGCCACAATCAATTGTTGTTAAAAGATACCGATATCCCATGTCTTCATACGGTATCATTTCTACAAGGTCTGACTCCCACTTGTCATCTAAGACGCCTTTAATTATAACTCGAGATCTAGGAAAATTTCTACGGGCTGGTGCATGAATCTCTTGAACTAAAGCTTTTTTCAACGTTGTTTGTTGCCGATCGCCGGCGGACAACGAAATTTGGCGCTTGCGCGACATCGGGGGATAAACTAAACTGCCACTTTGCAACGTACTCTTTACTATTTAAATTAACCATTGGCTGTTGTTGTTGTAATTTAGAAGTTGTTTTAGAATCACTAATCGGTCCGGATTGTGTTAACACGGTATTGATTAATTCGTCTACATAAGCTTTAGTGCACGCGTCGGTCGGACAAATCGGAGTCCCGACATTTATTACCCTTTCTCCGCGTGCGTCTAAATCAAAATGATTACGACGTTTTCCAAACTTATTCACAGACATTACTGATTGCCCAGCTCCATTAACGTTTATTTTATACGAAAAAAAAAAAAAAAAAGTATAAGCACGCATAGACGATGGCGCGGGAGTTATTACTTAATTATAATACCGGCCTCTTCGAGTTCCTCTATAATAGACTCTATTTCATTATCAACCCCTGTGTTTCCCGCCATTTTTGAACCCGTTAATAAACGTAATCTATTTACTAATTCGTTTGCATTGTCCCAGTAAACATAATTTGTTTTTAGCGACGTGTAAGCATTGAAACCGTCTGTTAAACTTTTTCCCACACCGTGGCCAGTATTTTTTCTGTTTTGTTTATATACTAATTTCATTAATAAAGACTTGTACTTCCCGCCGGACGTATTGTACCGTTGAAATTTGGAATAGCCACGCCTTGCTAAATTTGTATCATTAACAATTTCGGTGTAATTGTTTAAATCGTCGAGTGTATAATCTTTACGTTCGGGTTTGCGTAGAAATAATAATTTGAAAAGTCCCGGAGTTGCCGGATATGCATTGCCTTTCACGTACAAATGATTTCCGTCTATATTCATATTTGAATCTCCTATTGTGAGTTTACCCTGAGCACCGACCCTAGGTCCGTAAATAGTGTCCAATTCCTGACGAATGCTCGAATTTCCGGTCAATAACCATTTTACATAAACTCGGGCTGACGGATTGACTTTGCTTAGAAATTGGTCTATACTAGCACGCCGCCGAGTTACCGGTGTTTGACGGGCACTGATATTTTTTATTCTACTACTACTACTATTACTAGGGGTGGAATGACTTCTAGCTCGCGGAGACGGTGAACTATTTACTAAAGTTGACGCCAATTTCGGTAAAAAAGAATCGTCAAGACTTGTCTTTTCTATTTTTCCTTCATCTCCCGTTTCGGTGGCGCTATCAAAAACGTTATCACTATTTCCGTCGTCGCCGTCATCATCATCATCATCAAAACTATCACCTTCTTCCCACTGTGTCCCAACTGTAGATCTATTTGCATGATTATTTTTACTACTACTATTACGATCTGTCCCGCTAGCGGAAAGTGTTTTATTTAAAGTTTCAGAAATGTTTTTAAGAGGTTCCAAGATAGGCTTAACACTTTCTTCAGCCTCCTTTTCCACGATCGCCCTACTTTCACGTATAAGGCGATTTTTCTTGCGCACGGCATCTCTAACCCTAATTAGTTCTCTCTTGACCTGTTTACTCTTAGGATCCATTTTTTCAACTGAAAGCCTCTTCGGGCTTTTCAAAGATTATAAAGACGTCAAACCCTTTTCTATACCGTCCCTTATTTATGTCGGACAATTTATCTATAACTAGAAAGCCGTACTCATTATCATGCCAAGTTTTGCGACACATTTCTTTAAATCGGTCAAATGACATGTCTGTATTTATATGGTCATCATAAATGTGCCTAAGATTTAGTAAATCGGTTTTAAATATTATCAGCATATTACACTGGTCCCTTATTAAATGTTTAGGGATGTGAGTGTAGGACTGGCAAAGATAGAATGTATCTATGCCGTTGTGACGTCCCTGAGTGAAATAACGTTTTATAATATCTTGATTAGACGTCATAACATCGTCAAATACACAAATTGACCTATCTTTTACCTCATTGGGTTCGACGACGTTATTTGAATCGGAAAATTCAAAATAACCAATTTCGGGTAGTTTTTGCATGACTTTTGCTAAATACCTATACTTGGGCTGGTGAAGAGTTTTACTGTAAATGTATAAGTTTTTAAATCTCAACCCGTTTTCGTGTAAAAGTAAATTAATCATTAAACAAGTTTTACCTGACCCACTGGCTGCACACACCAGTGCACGTATCGGTTGTTTACCAAACAACGGACCGTGACGGTTCTCTATTTCACCCCTATCATTTTCAGAAGCATTAATCGACGACACATCGAGTTTAGTACGATGTTTCTTAAACAACATATTAGCATCTATTAACAATCAGGCGGTGCTTCTTCTTTGTTATATACAAATGGAATTAGTTTGATTGTCTTACGTTCTTTCTTATATAGACCTTTAATGCTGGCTATATCAACAGAATTTAATTGGTAATCGATCAAATTTGAGGGGAACTTGTCATGCCTATACCTGGGGAAAAGTAAACTATGAACTGAATTATTATGATACAACCCTAATGAGTGCGCCACCTCATGCGCCAAAGTAATAAACAATGAAACTTTTCTTCCAGACGGTCTATTCATGGAATAATCCCAATCTACATCACCGTTTAAGTGAATGCTAGACTTTGTCATAGGCTCTGGAAAAGTAGCGTGCCCTAGACTGTTTGTACTTTTAAAAACATTAGTACACATAGCAGTACCCATAGTAAGACGTTTGTGTTCGTCTTTTTCAAAACTTATTTGTATATCTGCCTCTGATGGTTGAATTGGCCCATGATCACCTGTAAATTTAGCGTACCATACTACAGTTAAAACTTCGTCATCTATATGTTTAGTCCACAATTCAAAAGCTCGGTGAACAAGATCATGTGGTATATCGCCAAATACAGCATATGTAATGACGGGTTTCTGCCAGCGTACTGGTTCTAGTTTAAAGCCTCGTGTAGAAGGTCCTGTATTAGAACTATTAAGAAAATATTCGCAAACGACTTTATTGCAATTTTTGCAATCACCTGTTTTCAGTGTACTCGGCTCCATTGCTAACAATGTACTGATGCAAAAGTTGCTATAGTCGTGCTATTTATTCATTTTTAATAGGTGGTGGGGTATATTCTTAAAACTAAAAAGCCAATAAATACACACACATTTAAAAGCATATTTATAATTTGTACATTTTCTTTCTTTTTTCATTATATACATTTATTTATTTATTAAAATAAAAATGTGAAACACTAAAAAAAAAAAAAAATAAATCAAAATAAATAAAAACGTTATTTATAAAAATTATTACTATAATTTACACGTACATATTGTGTATAAATATACAAGTACGTAATTAAATAAATGCAAAAAAAAAAAAAAATAAAATAAAAAAAAAAATATATATACATACATACATACACATTATTATTATTATTATAGTTAAATGCACGCACTTTCTTCTTCTTTTTCTTCTTTAAAAAATCCTTCTATTACCAAAGAGGTATGTGTAAATTTTTAGGGCCTGGTCCCGGGCACAGGAATATGTTGTGTTGGAGTGGTCCAAACAAGCTTTGGTGCTAAATTTGGACCAAAATTCGTGGTCCGCAAATGCAGGCATCCCCATTTCGCCCATCTCTATAACGTCATGGTCCACCATGCCGAGGGATCGTAAAAACTCCCTCTTCTCTCTCCCTTTAACATATATTTTATCACTGCTGTCACTGTACCTTTTAATTATCTCGTCCATTTTATTGTAATCTACATCGCCGGAATCCCAATGCAGTCCGTGAAAGTTTTGAAATAACCACTTGTTGTTTTGATCATCTGCAAAATTAGTGTTGGCCGACGGCACTGGGGGTTTAAAGATGTAATGGTTGCAGCAACCATTATTCGCATCTATGAGACAGAGCTCTTTCACAATAAAACTCGAATTACTCGACTTCGTATGGTTACAGCTCTTGCAGTGGCTACCACTGTAGCAAATAAAGTCAATAATTAATTCACTGGCCATTTCACTTTTAATTTAAAACTTTTATAATCGAAAGAAAAAAAAAATTTACGAAACTTTTTTATGTTATTATTTAAAAAACAAGAGAGAGAGAGAGGGAGTTACTTGTACTTGAGTCACAAACAAACTGGACCCTTTATAGAAAAAAGGTTGAGGGCCGTACAAGTCATACAAGCGTGAAATGTTTGTTTTGTTTTTTTCTTATCCCCCCTTCGTTACTATGCCGCTGAGGGGGAAATACTGGTATACTTTGTCGTTCAATATAAGACAATAGGCAGCTGTGTCCCGCGGGACAATTTTCTTCAAATTCAATTTCAAGTTTTATATCTACGGGAGACGAGGAAACAGATTCAACTTGACGACTACAATCAATTACCGTTAACGGTGCACAATTAATGAAATCATTGAATGAAAGCAACGGTGCTGCGTCTCTTTTACCGTAGTAACTCTTTTGAAAATTACTGTACATCTCGTACAGCCAAGCCACACGCTTTTTATCGAAATTCAAATTTAAAGCGTTGTAAGGATACGTCTCTGAGCCAACGTGTAAACGTACATTTTTTAACTTGCACGAGTCATAAAGTGACGCGTTTTTATCGAGATTATTTAACCGGCCCGTTTGTAGACCCAAAATAGCATATCTGGGTTTTTCCAATTGTGTACTGGTTTTAATAGTCCACATAATATTAGTAGTTGTAGGCAATGTTGGGTAAACAAATAAACTCCACGAACGGAATGCCATAGGGATGGGTAGATTTTTCTCTAAATATGTCAACATTTTCAATTTATACCTGTCTCCCAATGTAATGTACGGCAATTGCCAGGTAATTTTATTAATTTCAACATTTATTGGAATAACTTCATCGGCTTTAGGTTTGTTAGCCGGGTCCACAAGTGTGAGCATATTTTCATCTCTATTTGACCTAACCAAAACAAGTTCCATGCGTGCGTTTAATAGTACATAATTATAGTCTTCACAAAAACCCAAAAGGGTTTTTAACGGTAGACAAATACTAAAATCTCCTGTCGACGTGTTGACGCTTTGATTTTCGGTTTTACCGACAGTGGGCATTGTCCAAGCACCTGAATGTAATTTTTTCACTGTCGCATCACTAAAACTTGTCAACCCTTTCATTGTTGCCGCATGACCAGGTGATTTAATGGCGTCAATCTCAACTCCGTTTATTTCAAGTCGAATTTCGCTGAAGCAATGTGCCGCTGCATTATTGGATAACGTGTAATAGTTTTGCCTAGTTATCTTTCCTTCGATATAAATCGAGCTCTCCGACGGTAAAACAAATGTATCCACTTGTTGAAACGGTATTCTTATTTCATCTGACGGTGAAAACTTTGTATTTGCGTACGGAGCGTGCGAGTGCACTTGATATTTGACTATACTTTCGTCAAATTCCGGCAATACGCCAATGTCTAAAATGTCTGCATTCATTTTTTCAACTTCTTCTTCTTACTATTACTAACGGTTTTAATCTGGTAACCTAATTGTTTTAGAAACTTTCTATTCTCCGGTGTTAACCCTTGCACAGGTAAAGCACGACTGACCGATGACAATTTTCCAGATCTTCTTTTATGACACCCCGCCGTACTCACGCATTTCGAAGGGGAGCGCTGTAAGTGCGTCCGCGTCCGACGCTGTTAAAAATTATCATTTTTTATATTTTAATTTCTGTGTCTTTTTCTACTATAGCCGCCGCTAATACTACTACCACTACTGCTACTACTACTACTACTACTACTTCTAATTAAATGCAAGCGTACCGTTATCCTTTCGCCGCGTGTATCGACCAAATTTCCGTCTTGATCGACTATTTTTAATGTTATACTATCGATAACTTTCTTGGTTATATCCAAATAGACAACTGGCTGGGGGGTTTCGACAATTTTATACCCGTACGGTACGTTTGGGAAAATTGATGCAATGTATGAGATTCGATGTTATTCGTCCAAGTACCTTTGACTATACTACACTCGATAGCCAGTGAATTGACTTTAAATATGTCTACGACTCTTTCAGACTCGTAATTTACGTTAATATCTAATATTCTAGGCTCGAAACCTAAAATTGAGGCTATATTGTTGGGACCTTTTAAATCTACTCTATTTTTTACGGACTTCAAAGAACATTTGAGTGTATTTTTATTTGCACTCAATTCTAGCCCATAGAGCCGAATTTCCCTAGCAATATCCTCCAATTCGTACGAACCTTTGTTAATTTTAATTACATCTCCCATAACCAATTTACGATTGCTAATCTTATGTTTCGGATATTGATCAGATTCGTGCTCTTCATTAGCGCTTAATATACGACCTTGGCTGAATCCTAAATCAGATAATATAGTGTCATAATTGACATCGTTAAAAAGCGCCTTGGAACATTTGATTTTTACCTTATCGCCAATGAGACTACCTGTAAAGGTCACCGACATGGGGCTCAATTTACTCTGAAGTGCGTTTAAAGATGTCCATAAATCAGTGATTTCATTTTCATCCAATGTGATATCAGAATCCAACAAATACAAATGATTATTCGTATCGTCCAGATTAGGTATGCTGTTGTAACATTCAAAAGTGAGTAATCCCAATGAGTACTCTGAATCATCGTCTAAATGTATCGGCGGAAAATATGTACTGGTTAAAATCGGCTTATTGCCAGTGAATGTCAAAGCTATTGAAGTGGACGTCATGATTTACTCGAAGCAAATGCTCTATCATCGCCAAATACTACAATATATATATATATATATATATATATATATATATTATATATATATATATATATATATATATATATATATATATATATATATATATATATATATATATATATATATATATATATATATATATATATATATATATATACACACATGTGTGTGTGTGTTTATTTTTTCAATTAGTATTGAAAGGGGTTAAAAATAATAATAACTCATTTTCTTTACATATATACATTTATTTACTTACAAATATTACAAATAATAAATCTATTAATATTTTAATTATTTTCTGTTAATTTACAATTCTTTACATACATGTGTTTACCTATTTAATCATAACAAAATTTTACTACTACTACTACTACTACTTTTTGACATTAAAAGTAAAAATAAAATACATAAATGACCACAAATGACCGTATTGAAAGGTTGGATTTTTTCACGGTTATATGATAAGTTAGTTCCTTTTAAATATTTAACTAATTCTAATGGACATGGTAGTCCAAAGCTATCAAAATATACTGAGCGCGAATTGTGTACAAAATAAGCACACCAATGACTTCCAGGTTCGAATTTTGATTGCAAATTTAAAATTCCACATTCAGTAGGAATGTTTCGTTTTTTCGGAAGTTCGTCTCTCATAAAAACCCCTCTAAAACAAGTTATATTTAATTTATTTACAATCTTTAATATATCATAATTTGACAGAGCCCGATCTGGAAGGGGTATTACTAGTTTTTTGAACCGGAACGAACTATTAAACCTAGACCACTCTTCCACGGTTTTAAGTAAAGACCATTACGGATACTAGTTCTTCCATTTTTTATTATGTCTTTTTGCTTCGTCCATTTCTTGGGCTGCTTTTCGAGCGTCATTTACTGTTTTAACTATACTAGCTGCCCCACCAACAACGCTTCCCAAAGCCGCTATTGCGGGAATTAAAAAATTAATTATACCCCCATGTTTTTTTGGAAGTGGGATAACCCTAGGGTAGGGCGCTTTATATTTTTTCCTACCTAATGCTCCGTCTTTTTTTATAGCTCTAATAGCTGCCAAAGTTTTCTTAAAAATACTAGCACCCGGGGGCAAACCAAGCATTGCCCTTCTTGCGGCAGACATTCTTTTTTTCAATAAATTTGTTGTTAAAGTATTTAAACGGGATTTTGAATTCTTCTTCTTTCTTCTTCCTTGGGTAGATTTTCGTTTTTTTCTTCTTTTGCCGTCTCCGGCACCGATTTTACTTTTTGCTTTCATTGCACCTGCGACAACTAAAGCTGCCAATTTTTCACCTACTGTAGAATCACGTGCTTTTACTCGTTGCCAAGCGGTTTTTAATAATTCAAGATCGGCTCGTCTACGAATTTCACTGTCTTTACTACTATAAGCAGTATCGTGTAAATAACAGCCGTAATCTAGAGGATTAATACCAAAATCACCTTTCGCTACTCGGGCCTTAACTTTAGTGCCGGGCCCGCAATAAGAATAACCGGGTAAATGTAATTCGATTGGGAGTTTATCAATAAGTTTATTAATCAAACCGAGTGAACTACTTTTCTTTGAAGTGTTCTCTTTGAAAGATAAAGACATACTAAATTAATTATTATTACAAGTTATATTTATATATATATGTATACTCGGTCATGGCATTAATATTATTATTATTATTATTATTATTATTATTATTATACGCAATTATGTCTCGTCCAAGACTTCATCGTCAGATTCTTCAACATTAGCTAATCTTGGGGGCGGTAAACTGTAGTGGCCGTGAGCAAGTGTTGTCACTTTGTCGTCTTTTATAAATCTTTTATCGTCTTTTGACGAGAGTGATAACTTTCTCACTGCCACTGTGTAAATTTTATGACAATAGGATCTTATTGTGTTAAACTGTGTATACATTTGAACGTCGTCAAATAGCGCCTTTCTATAATCGTTAAAACTGATTTTAGTTTTTACCGCGTTCTTTTGGACACCCTTAGATTTTTTTAGTTCTACGTCGTTCAAAAGTAGCATAGCGTACAGTTTAGCACGTAATCCCACCCATTCTAATATTTTACCACCTGCCATTTCATCTTTAAATTTACCTAAAACTTTTTTATTCGCCTCTGAATAAAATGGGCTATCTTTTGGCAGATTGCTAAAATCAAAGAAAAACGATAATGCCTTGGACACCTCTTCCCTCCAATCGCGCCCATTTGTGTTTAAAAAATAACAAAAGGAGTCGGTGTCACTGTAGGCTAGTTGGAGGTTATTTGGCCCAAAATGGCGTAGCATTACGTCATAATGAAAATTTAGCATGTGTAATTTAGCCAAGTCAAGAATTGTAAAACCGACTATAATGGGTTTGTTCAATTCTACACTAGTCTTTTTCATAGATACAGCAACTAAATTTTCTGTAATAATGCTACGCCTACTAAAATTAGGCTTTGCAATTAATTTTCTAGCCTCAGCCCAACTGGTGCAAAGTCTTAAATCTCTACGGTTTCTGACCTGTAACACATAAGAAAAACAAATATCCATTAGTCCTTTTTTTTTTTTCAAAATTTTTTCTACCTGTGAATATGATATTAAAAATATATATATAAATATATATATGTACATAGATATAAACAAATTTATTTATGTTTATTAATAACCGTATTGTTAATAAATTATTTTAGATAATAGTTATAATTACTTTTTCAATCAATTTGCCGTAGCATGAATTATTGAGGCTCTTCCACATATCCTTTTCAAAATCCGTTTTGGCATCTTTCCTCATTCTGGTATTGAATTGAATGAAGGGTCTCATCCACGCGCTTTGTTCAAAACCAATTACTCTGTGGACCTTTTTAAGAATACAGCCGTGAGACACTGCAAATTGTAGCATCCTATAATGCAGACAATATTTTTCTTTATTTGTTAGGGTGGCCACCAGTTTAACATACTTTGACCCATTAACAGCCAATTTTTCAGTGAGAGGCGGAAAAGAGTTGAAATAATCGTGAGTGTTTGGCGGTATTTCTATATCGACTTCTGCTATATAGCCGATATTTGAATCGTGGGCAGTATTTAATAAATCGACACTATCAGGGTCGACCCATTTAAAATCCGATTTGGGATTTGGTCACTGCAATAGGCGTACAAATTATTCGCGTCTATATACATAAATTCATTAGACGCGTCCGATTTTGCATGCCGAAGTGTTACTTGGCAAAAACCACCCCTTATACCCCTTTCGATCATGCAATGCATGTCGTAATCTGTCATTATGTCCAATTTTACCTTTGTTAATTTCAACATTCCTTCAAAGGCTAGGCCACTTAAAGAATATTGGTAACATGGCTCAATTCCATATTCTGAATTTAAAAATTGTAATCTGAAGTTTTCAAATACTTCGGCCAACAAGTACACGTCGGTTTTTAAATACAAATCGGAATATTCTTTTAAATTTTTAATGCCGAACTCACGCCATACTTCTTGTGCATGGGCGTATTCCTCGTCTGTTATATCTTTTTCACTTAACGAACTTCTAAAACTACTTTTAGGCGGGAGGCAGGTGTCGTCTAATTTTTCCCAGTCGGTGACATACTCATATGGCATGACACCTTTTTTTAATAATAATTCCAACTGCCTCCCTTGATAATGCCTGGGGAGAATATTAAACTGAGACGGAGAAAGACTTTTTGCTATTGCGTCTAAACTGTACGGCAAGAATCTCATCGAATCTAAAAATCGAATGGTTATAGTTTGTTTATAATCAAAGTGGGTTACAACCTTAGAAAAAGTTATAAATCTTTCATCGGTATTGGCCAGAACCGTAATTTTCGTAGGTGGGAGGTTTGCTAATTCGCGAACTAAAAATTTAAAATCATAATTACTACCGTTATGATAGAAAACCGGCAAAAAGTAGGGCGAATTACGAGCAGTTTTGTTGCAGCTCGTGTGTGCGGCCCCACGGTAATTATTGACAGATCTTAAGTGATTGTGCTCGATAATTTTGGGGTCTTGGGGGTCATTAAATTCACCTAAACAGAGATAACAATGTTTGGCACTGTCATGCGCCTTCTTTTGTTCTTCTGTCATGCGAACAGGGTTATTTTTTAAATAATGTTCTAAACATTTTTTTTGCCATGTGCCATAGTTTCCAAAATAACCGGAGCCCACAGTCTTTACCGGAAAACATGAGCAATTTATTAAAATCTCTTTGACTATTAATGCCGTGAATGTCGCTTACTACGTAAGCGGCACATGACATTATTTGGTGCTCGTGTTTTTTTATTGTGTAAGACGTTAACGCCTTATTGTTTTCTGAGGGCTCGGACATATCGCTTCTAATTATTTTTAAAATTGATTCTATGTCACTGTAAGCGGCAAAGGGCAAACGTATTTGGTGCCTATAGTTTGAATATTTGACATTGGAACCGTTTTTAGGCATTTTTACTCTTAACGGCGCTTCAAAACATTGAAGCGTGTGAAGATATAGTTTCGCTTCTTTTTTACCGCCAAAATCATCGTAGTATGTAAAACATCGGCGGCATACAGCCACCGAGCGCTTACAACCGGTTATCTGGGACCTAATTAATTTGTCAAAATTAAATATCCTAACGAAGTGGTGATGTTCTTCCGAACTCAATAGCAAAATGTCTATTTGGTGTGGGGCTAAAAGATCGGGTACGTGAAAAGGATATATTAAACCTGACTCATCAATAGCAAATAAATTTACCCTGCACTGATTACATTCTTCAAATTTTTTAATTTCTTTTAATGCCGTAGGAAATGAAACCATTGTAAAATCGAATATTTTCCCACCCGGAGGGGGTTTTGCCAAGATAGCCTTTCGAAAGCAATCCGATAAAACGGAAGGGTATTCTTTATTATCACATGTGTTAGTTTTAAGTATACGCGCAGGTAAAGGGATTTGACACGTGCCGGCTTGAAGAGGGTCATACTTACTGATGTACAGTACAAACCCTTCAATTCTAAATAATGTATGCCCGCTATTTTTTGATTCGTAATCACAAAGTTCGCGGTCAATTTTGTCAACTCCGACTGTCAGAACATCTTCAATGTCCGTTAGTTGGAATACCGGCACGTTTTTTGTTTTTAAAACTCCTCATTACAATAGCGCCCGTTAATGGGTGTATATAGAGTGTTTCTAACGCGTAATTAGCCTTAACGGACGTCCACTCTACTAGACTCTGTTCTATTAGGGTTTTCATACTATGGAATGCCATATGAAAGAATTTATGAGTTTCGTTAGGACTCATCGTGTTCTCTATATAATAATTTTTTAAATTGTTATTCAGCGCTGTGTAAACAAGCGCCGCATTCACATTTGGGACGGGTGTGCTAATTTCTTTTCTTAAACGAGCCGATCGGAGTTTTCTTTGATCTACCGGTTTGAAACACATTTTAACGTGCCTTTTTAAAAACGTCTTATTTAAAAATTGCCTATTGCAGTGAATACATATAAAAGGAGTAGAAATACCTTTACAAACACTCTGATGCCTCAGCATGTTGTAGCGAGTGCTATAACTCTTTGTACACTTCTCACATACAAAAGTGGGCTTCTCTTTCACGTGACTGCTATTGCTGCCACCGGCACATTTTGGCCCGGCCTCTTGCTCATTTTGAGCATGCGGTGGGTGAGACCCTTCACCAATGACTTTGCACAAAGTCGTGGCTAAAGGCGTAGTAGTAGTAGTAGTAGTAGTTATAGTAAAAGAAGAAGAAGTTGTAGTAGTAGTAGGGTACTCGAGCATCGTCGCGTCCTCTCCACTGTACCAGGACAACTCTTCAGCCAAAATTGATTTTTTGGTGGGCGGTTCATCGTCCTCTTCTTTATTTAATGATGTCGACGCTACTGCCAAAGGTTGCGGTTCTAAAGGAGCGGGTCTTTTTCTTAAATTATTATTGGGGCTCGGTGAGTTGTCAGACCCCGACTCGGAAGAAGAACTCGATAAAAATTTTAAAACGCTAGCGTATCGCCTCCCACCCCCACTTACCGCCAGCCTTTGGGATTTACCAGTTCCCCTCTCAATTTTTTTCTTTAATGATAATCCCAATTTTTTAAAAGAGACCGACGGCTTGCTAAAATCACGCGCCCATGCGAGTTTAGTAGCGGGAGTGGTGACGGAAGTAGTAGTAGTAGTGGTCGAAATTGTTGACGCAGCTAAGTCATTTAATCCCCTTCCCCCAATATTTTCTTTTTTTACACTTTCCTTTTCTAACGTCTGAGATGATGTCGATTTAAACAGTCTATCTAGAGTCTGCGTTGATTTGTGGAAAATACCCTTGGCCCGAGTCTGGTCAGTCTGTGTCTCACTGTCATTCAAAACCCGCTCTGTTTGCACCCCTTTATTTATAGCACAAGGTCTCACATACGTTATCCAGGGGCAAAGCTCATAACTACCCCGGCGTTCATTTATGTGGAGCTCTTTGTGCAATAACAATGCAGCAGAAGAACCGAACAACCTATGGCAAGTAGAGCACGAATAACTGAAATCAAACACAAGTTTATTAGACAAGTGTATGATTAAATATTAAAATAACTAAAATATCGATTTTTAAACTCTTTTACTTACAAGATTTAAACTAATACCATTTTCCAATTTACGCTCCACTTCCCACCCTATTACTATTACATTTTTATTCACATCAGAATATAATATATATATATATATATATATATATATATATACATGCATTGCAGATAACAAATAATTATTCCTTTTGACATTCACGGAAAACAAACGACATTGTTTTAACAATAATAATACAATTGAAACCACATGGCAACTGTAGTTTACGCACGATTGAATACAACTTATTACACAGCTTAATATTCACAGAAAATATTATGAGTAAAAACTTACTGGTGAGATGGTATATCAGATGACGATGATGATGATGATGAAGCAGCAAAAGATTTTGAGGGATGCATTTCGAATTAAATTAAATTACAAGTAATGAAGATTTGAACAGAAGAAGAAAGAGCTAGCTTGTGAGATCAGAACGAACTAAGTCTCTATAATTCTATTACAACTTTATATACTTGATTTCACAGCATAGCTGCGTGACCAGAGCATGTGCTTAAAAACCGCGGTTCACCCTAAAATTGACATCAGCTGTACGTCTACCCTTATTTACAGACGCTGAATTATTTTTACTCAATTATAGAAAATGGTAAAATACACGCTACTGAAATTATTCCAAAAAAATATTTGTCAAATTAAAAATCTAATAATACAATAGATAGTTGAAGAAAAAAGGGCCGATACCTAAACCGAAGCTTTGTAACACGCAAGTACGCGACCGACCCTTTTGCACCTGACCTTAATGTACACGTGTCCTACCCTAGCCTACCGTCCTTATACTACTCCTGCTATTCTTTAATACATCGCACTCTTGAGAAAATGCGTTCATGTTCTCTTTTGCTCATGTACATCCACGACCTTCCTTATACCATATTTTCCACCCCCCACCACTTTTATCATCTCATCCACTACCTTCCTTAAGATCACCCTACTCAGAATCAAGTCTTGATTCTTACAATATAAATGTTTTATTCGATAGGTAATCACAGTATACATTTTGACTTAACTTACGACAAGTCTACAACATTCTTGCAACTCTAAAGTAAAACAAGAGGCCTTCAGCCTCTTGTCGCTTCGCGGCCCTCGTGTTTTCTTGTGGCCACTTCGCGTCAACATGTTTGTTGTTATATGAGTTCGTCATATCCCTTGTTTGTATGAGTGGCACACTGCCCCCCGATAAAAGCGAGTTTTTCAATGTGTTTGACAAGAAACGTGATTCGTTTACATTATGTTCGTTATTATATCTCAATTAATAAAACCGGAACTAATTCTGATAATAAAATTTAACTTAGTACTTTTGTTAAACATACATAGTATGATTAAAAAAATTCAGCCCGATATAAATACTTTATAAAGATTTGTAATTTTTTTAAATGTTTGTGCGGTCATTATGGGTTAATGACGTCACACATATTTCATAAACAATAGGGCTCGGGGTATTATCAACATTGAATTTTGTACCAAGATTCATTTCAGATCGAGGAAGTGTTTGTACATAAAAGTTAACGTGCGCCATAGAAACGTCTAGGAAAAAACATCTCGTTCATTATCTTAATATATAAATAAATTAAATAAATATATACATATATATATAATATATATATATATATATATATATATATATATATAATATATATATAATATATATATATATATATATATATATATGATTCTAACCTCATAAGCTCATTTTTCTTTGACTAAGAAAATATAATTTTCTTTTTCAGTTTCAGAAAGGAATTATGAAATCGAATAATACAACTCATTCAAAGAGTAGAGAAATACAAAAGTAGATATATAGATATCTACTTTTTACTTGTCTACTCTTTAAATTGTACTGAAACAATGTAAAATAAATAATCCTGTATTTAAAAACTGAATGTAATTATTTTTATAATACTTGTGTGTCCCTCCATAACTCTGTGGCCTAAACTTTTTTAGTCTAATTATTCTTAAAATTTTATTTTAAGTACACATTACTGGACATTTCTTAATTTACCGTTTATGTAGGTGGGCTTTTTGCCAATGTTGCAGCCTGCTCTCTAAAATTTTATAAAGCCAGTGATCCAAACATTTAAAATAAAATAATACTTTTTGTTGCTACATTTGATAAAACAATAAATAAGAATATTTCAAGATAATTAATTCCAAACAAACTAGGCTTTAAAGTCACGGTGAACTTGACTTAATGTACTGTAAAATAAATTTCTTGAAGAATTCTTTTGTATTTATAAGAAAATAAACTGTTATTAATAGGAGGAAAGATATTTTAATTTCGACTGAAATATTCAGATACAGATTGAATTCCTTTGTTTATTGGAATTTTTAATCAATAAAACGTTTCATAAAAATTTCTCATATTTTCTCATTCTTTAGTGAAATGCTAACGAATATTCGCACTGTATTTTCTAAAATGTTTGGCTCTTGTTGCTTTGATATCTTTATCTTGTTTTAGTGATTTAAGTTTCATTTAGTTAATTTAAATTATTATTATCTTAAATTAAATACAGTAACCCTGCCCGCAAATACAAATCTTCCTTTAGTTCCGTTCTAACTACCTATAACGTTTTTGTTATTGTTTACTGATAGTTTTCCCTTAAATATCATTCATTTCTACAGCTATTGTTTTTTTTGGTGTATTGTAGTTTTTTGCCTTTGGTATGTAATGTTTTTTAATGTTACTCTGGTGGTAGTATTTTTTAAATTGCCTAATATTGCTAAGCTTCGCTCAGCGAACCGCTGTTATAATGTATAACTGTTAATTGATTTAACGATAAGGGACTGTAGTCTTTAGTATTCTTGAATTGTTATATAAATTAACAATAAATGACTGCAGTCTTTATTATTCTTGAATAGTTAAATAAATTGACAATAAGGGACTATATTCTTTATTCTTCTTGAATTGTTATGTAAGTTAACAATAAGGCAAGCAAATTAACATAACAGAAAGTGTGGAAAATATTAAAAATAAGACTGCAGTCTCATTATTCTTAAATTGTAAATTATTATTTAAGTTTGACCAAATACCTAACTATAGTTCGAAACCGGTTTAGTTAACGGTTTAAGTCTGTTAGCTCTACACCAGTTAGTCAGAATGATAGCTACTTCTTTTGTTAGAGTGTTCAAGTCTTCCAAACTGGTGGCTGTTATTGCAGAACCGAAATCAAGATTCAGGCTTGACATTTTAAAGTGTCTCCTTTTTTAAAGCGAGTAATAAATCCTTTTCTCGCATATTAACGTGAACCAAATCACCTAAACTAACTGACTAACCTTAAACTAATCTAAAGAATAAATAGGTTAATAAATAGAAGAGGAAATAGACTTTTCCTTTTGCATAAAAGTAGTTAACTTTAGAGAATATTCCTTACTTTACAAAAGTATCTATTGTTAACTTTAATATTTAGTTTTTTTTGTAAAAAAGGCAGTGGGTTGATAAATACAGGAAGATGGAGGATACACTAAGGCCAATTTGAGGTATTTGGTTAAATTAACCGGCCTGGCTTCCAACCCTTTAATTATAGGCTCCTCTTTTTTTTAGTCTTTTTCACGGAGTAAAAAGAGCTAGTTAAAGATCCAAGAGCTCCCTCAACTAAAAAGAGTAACCAGGAGATATATTTCTTGTTTCCCTTTATGAGGGAGGTGTCATTATAGGTCTGGTTTAAATTCTATTTTTCCTTTGTTATTTTGTAAAAAAAGAAAGATTTGTTACAGTCATTATGAAAGTTTCTTTCGTGTTTTGTTTTAAATTGTAAGCGCTATAATTAACTAAATGGACCAGTATGTTTTACATTTTTAATGAAATATACACTAATTACATACTATGTGTCTTTTCTCATTTATTTTATATACTCTCGAGGTTAACAATAGATCAATATGTACATATTCTAAAACAGGGTTTTCCAACCAAGGGTACGTGTATGTCAGGGTAACTTGGGGTCCTGGCGGAGGGGGCACTTGTAGGGGGGGGGGGCACAAAACAATAAGTCTATTTAATAAAAATAATTTTAAAACAAGACTTCTATCATCGAACAAGGCTTCACTTCCATAGGCTTAGAAATTATAATAAAATAATTCTATAGAAAAGTTAATTAATTATTTACAAGAATACTAATCTTTATAGGTTTTTGCGGATTTCTGCTAACAAATACAATTCCTTTTTATAAAATGTTTTTTGCTTCTCTACCTCAACTAGGGCGGTGGGAAGCATTAGATTTGAAAAAAACATAACACCGGGTTATTCCATTACAAGTTGACGTTTCAGTATCTAAAGAATCACGAAATAGAATAAAATTTGGTGTAGTCCCGCTGCAGCTCTAACGTTTGATCTATCTATAATGGAACTTGAGGAAGAACCTGTTACAATTTGGGAATATTTCAACTCGGAGTATAAATGGCGTCACTTTAAAATTAAAAAAAATATATACATATAAAAATTCGAATAAATATTTTGCTTGCTAAATAGTGTTTTTATGATATTTGTGGCTACCACAGTTGTCGAGATATATAAACGGATTTGCACGTTTTTTGTTTACACTCTTTAGCGCAAATGGTTGATCCAATTTTAATGAAACTTGGTTTGAAAATCAAGTTTTATCAGAGGTAATAATAAGCCTAAAATTCTTAAAAGTTTGGGGTTAATCACACACGGCTTATCATATGGTGTTACTTTGATTTTTTTAAAAATCAATAAAATACTTGATTTGAGTAAACATGATTGTAATGATGTTTTACAGTTTTTTTGTACAAACAGTCCTCATCCATATCTGTGTTAGGACAGTTTTTGAGATATTTATATAAATGTAAGAGTGTTTCTTTTAAACACTTTAAATTAAACGGTTATATAATACTGTTTAACGGTTAATATTTTTTGGTAGGGAAGCCACGTTCCATAATTGGAATTTCCCATTTATGCTGGAAAACTATGATTACATTGTTGGCAGTCTATTTTTCGCAGTTGTGATTTTGAAAAGAAGGTTTTTAAAATGGAGAGGATAGAACTAAATGTCAATGTCGGAGGGGTAATTTTCCAGTTCACCGTTCTTTTAACCGGAGCAATTTTCTTCTTTCTATATTGAAGCCTGTCCTCTTTTTTCAGACACCAATTTCGATTTTCGTATTTAAAGGTATTTATGACTAAGTGTTGATGAAATGGGGTTATAGTAATCTCACTTAATAGAACCTTCTCTGTATCAGTCACAAAATACATATTCTAAAAAACTTGGGTTCAGGGTACCTCGGTACTTTTGATCACAACTTTGGACTCGCTTCGATTGTCGTCCTCAAAATGTCTTAATTATCCAGCGCATAAAAAGAGTATTACCCTCGACTTCAGACTAAAATTGTTATTTAAAGTCTAGGGTGTTATGACTTCGGACTCGCTTCCCTTGTTCTTAAAATGGCGTGATTATCCGAAGCCTGAGTTAATATTATTGCGGTTTCGATGATTAAATGGTTATTCAAAGCTTAGAGTTTTATGACTTCCGACTCGAATCGCTCGTACTCAGATTGTATAGATTAATGATTCCTTAAGGTGGAATTACTTCGTTCTCATTTGGCGGCTCAATCTCCGAAATATTAGGTTACCAAGTACATAGAGTGTTATAGTCATAGCTCAATTACAGCTTAAAGAAATAACAGTAGATATGCATTTAATGAAAATAATTGAATGCATAACGGGTCTTATATATCATGTTTACGAATTCATTAAAGACCTGTGATCATTCTTTTAAAAAAAAAATTAAAGACAGCCTAATTTTTTTACCTTTATAGTTTTTTTAAAGAATATTAGCACTATATTTTAACAGTGTATCACATGATTTAAACATTTAAAATATTATGTTTTAAGTTGTAAAACATTATGACTTTGACAGATGTAAACAAACTTTGTCATATAGTTGTGTGGCCTACTAAAAATATATATGTTCTCCTATAACTTATAAATTAAAACTTCCTTGGAATTTCCTCTACAAATTCATAATAAGTTTTGCTTTCTGACGACATGTTGAACGTTAAATGGGAGTAAGGAAATTAAAATTTATAAACTGTTAAAATTTGTAAATGTAATAGTCCATATTATCAAATTAGGGACCAATTTATACATGAAGAATTTTGTGGATCGTTTGGCCATCTATGGATGACATTTGCGTCGAATGTTAACTCTAATGTTCAAACTTTTGATTTGTAAGAGTTGGCTTGCTGTTGCCTCAGCAAAAGAGGTTATCATTGTCTCAAAGATATCATTTTCCATGCATCACATTTAGACCTAATTTTTGAGTCCAGTTTCAATTTTCTTGTACAAACATTGTAACAGTTATACGTGACAAAACACACTGACTTACACACGCGCCCACCCACTCAGACACACACTCACACAGCATAATAAAAACCCGCTCAGAAAGTCATGAAAATACCTGAAGCGGATAATTATGTTGCCTTGTTTTCGAATTTTCAGAGTGAACACTACTTTTCCTTTTACCTACGAAATTAGGTGAGGAAAATTAAAAAAATGGGTACTGAAATTTCCCAAAGCCAAGGAATTTATTTTTTCCTAAAAGCTTAAGGTGGTTTAACTCTGGTCTTGTAATATTCGACCTCAAATGAAAATAGTGATCTCATGTTTATTGGGCTATGACTTTAAACTCGCTTCGCTCGCCCTCAGAATTTCATGTTAGCCCTAAGCTTAAGGTGGAATTACTTCGGCTTCACTACGCTGGACCTAGTTAACCTAAAGTATTCAGTAACCTAATGTGTAGGGTATTAAAACTTAAGGTTACTTAAAGCTTTGAAAAGTAATGTTGCAGATATCCATGCAATCAAATTATACGGGACATACCTTTATATCATGTTAAAGAATACATTAAAACTCTGTTACCATACTCGGCAGCCTGGTTTTTATTAGTTATTACGCATTGTTGAGCTAGTATCCCGCATTTAAAATAAAATCACCCAGATTGCGAACTCCACAAATTTCTTTTAAACAATACTACCTGAATAATTTTTTGTCTCTAAATGTATATCAGATAAGAAAATGTAAAATTTCATTGGCTTGCTACTCAGATGTTTGTCATTTTGTCATTAATAAGTAACTGATGGCTCATAAAGAAGTTACAAAACGTTCGCAATAGGCTATAACATGCTTAAACGTATAAAATCGATACCTTACTACCACAAACATTAAGTATCTTAAAATCATGTATGCGTGTGAAAGATTATCTGTCTAGAGAGTAAGTCGGTTGCCGTGCTTAGTTAACTGTGAGGCAGCGATGAAAACCTAATTGACTGAGAACTCGTATTAAAGATGTTAGCAAGCTTCTATACATGGGGTGTCATGTAAATATCTGAAACACGGAATCGATCAATTTGATTGACAGCTGCTTAAACAATACAAAACTTTTTACATGTTTTTAGTTAAAGTTTTTTAACTTTAATGCCATCCATCACGTCTTAAGCCATATAAAGTTGACAGCTTTACTGTCAACTTTATATGGCGAAAGCCATGTACTATTTGGCGTTTAAGCAATATTTCTTTCAATTAAGGTTCGTCCGCTATAAAAGGGGTGACAAAAAACTAAAAATATTTCTTGTTATAAGCAATGAATAAAAAAATCGGGTACGGGTTCCTCGTAACTTGTCCTCGTCCCATCATCATGTACAATAGGATTCGCTACGCTTATCCTCTCTACTTCGGTCTCGCTTCGCTCGTCCTCCGAATATAAAAATTGTCAAATGTATGCTGCAACACCTCTTCGGACTTGCTTCGCTCATCCTCAGATATCAAATACATTCGTTTTATCCTCAGAGGTTCTATCTTTAAGTTAATTTTTAGTCCTAATTGTACTATCCGAAAATATATTTGATGATGTCAAATATATTTCATTTTTTTCACAAGTTCTTTATTAACAAAAGTTTACAATATTTATTTTGTGTAAACCGCGGAGCCATATTTTATTTATTGATTTAGGGTAGTTTGTGCCTCTTTATATTTATTTTATTTCTTTATTTATTATTGTTTGGTATGAATTTTCATTATTATTTGGGGTTTGTTTCGGTTAAGGATAATCTTATAATTTTTGGTTTGGGTATTTCATTTTTTTTTAATATTATTTGTTTTAATATTGTCAAAAGATATTTTTGATGGTGTTTGAATTCAAAAATTCATAAAACGCTGAATAATGTTGGGATCAATTTGAAAGCTGGCAGTTCTATACCTGCCCAACGAATTAACTTCATTTGTTGATCTCGTTATCAGCATTAGTTCTATTTTTATCAAATAACATAAATTTTTTTAAATTGTTAAAAATCAAGAAATAAACTAATTGAGTTGAAATTTAGCAAGATCGTATCTCTTAATGTAATAAATAAGTATATTGAGTTTCTGGGTTAGTTTATCCTCTTTTTTTGTATGGTCCGTAGTATTTAGTATCAATCGTGGTCAGTAACTGGATGGGTGTCTAACGGGGATAAAACGGATGCTGATTCTGTCTTAAAACACTGCGATTCCGGAGACGCACTGCAATATAAGTTAGGTTAGATTCCTCATTCTGAGGACGAGTGAAAGAACAATAGTTATATTACTTTAAATTTTTTTTATTCTTTGTCAATCCCTAGTAATGCCCTTAATTTTGTCTCTAAATGGCTTTATAAATCAAGCCAATTGTTGTAAATTTATTATTTTACACATTTTCGATGAAGTCCCTTGACATTGGCGACGTCACTTACGTACTTTTTCATGCTTTATTTTATAAAATTCAAGTTTTAAAAAAAATATGTTCTTTATAAATTGTTTTATCTCTCTTTGTTACACAACTTGACCTTAAGTTTATTGTTTAATGAATTGTTTTACTGGTTTAGCGTTTACGTACACTAACGCAACATGTATAATTTATTTTAAACTTACTACTCAGATAAAGGGGAGAAATGAAATTAAGCTGGCACGGACAGGCAAAGCTTGAGCAAGAGTAAAGCTTGACTAAACGACCCTTGCTAGCTTTTGATCATAAGCTTTTCCCTCCCACAGTCGACTTTTTTGGCCCTTCTCACCGTTTTATGAATCTTAGTTTTCTTCCCCCGAGCTTTAAAACCTTATTTTATACATTTTTTTCTTTATAACCATTTTTAAACTGTCTTAAATTAAAAATTTATTAAAGAATTTACTTTAATAACTAACAAGTTTATTTTCCTTCCTACTCTTGAAGAAATGTATTAACCAACTCTATTAATAAACTTTGTTGTTAACTTAAAGCTATTACTTTAAAGTATTACTATTCAACAAAACCCGGGATTATTTGTTATCGGGATTATTTACCCGATAGCATTAATTATAAGGGAATTTTTATTTATAAGAAACAAATTAGGGACAAGGTGCCTAAAAATGTTTCCTGAAAATTTTATGTTTGCTTGGCTCATTCTTAAAAGGTCATACTTACCGAAAGTTTGTTTTAACTACAATTCATTTTATCATACAGTTACCCAACACTTTGGGGTATGTTTGACTTCCTTATCTTGTCCTCAGGTTGTTAAATGATTATTCAGAGGTTCAATGATGTACCCCCAAATGCGTTTAATCAATAAACTCCTTCCCAATGCAGGTAGCAGGGAGTTAATATGACTTACGTTTTTTTGCTTGTTCTTAGAATAGAAGGGTCATAAATGTGACCAGAGTGTTTTAATTTCGGATTCGCTGCACTCGTTCTCAGAAAATACGAGGTTCTCAACAGCTCGATCTCAGCTCATAATATTAAGGTTATTCAATAGGGGCTCATAGAGGCGTGAACGCAATAATTGTCCTATATTCTTCTGTCGTATTTGAGAATGAGAATAACAAAAACCCAGGAAAAGTAGATCTACATCCGACAGTTTCCCTGGCACAGTCACCTGAAACCTTAAGAATTTATATTATTTTCTTTTGATTTAAATATGGGCTTCAAGTACCGGTCTAACAGTTCTAGGTCCAGGCTGTGTTAAACACAGCATGGATTTAGGCTCTCTAATAGTTCGGTTTGATCAGGCTGTGTTAAACATGACTCTAATCCTAAAGGGCGTAATTGTATCGCGTTATTTTTAGAAATATTCTATTTACAATTACATTTGAATAATTTGGGATTTAAAAATTTACAACTTATCTGAGTATTTTAGATTCATTAAGTCTTGAAAACGTATGTTTTAAAGTTCTTTGTTGTAAGAACTTTTCTTCAAATGCTCGTATTAACAATGGTTCAATTTTCTTTTGAATAAACTTCAAATTAGTCGCAAATCTCTTTTAAGTAAACTTTTACCAGTTCCTCATCTCGTATGTTACTGGTAGGAATGTCGTAACTTTCGAGACCTGAGGTTTAACCTCATATAATTTTCATTTAGAGGGAGATGTAAGTTTACTTCCCTTATCATTTCTGGATGCAATATACCTTTTAATTTTCTTATTCAGATTATTATATAATGTTTATAATTTTTAAATCATAAATGAGTAAGTATATTAATATAAATATATACGTATTTTTTAGAAGTAATTAAAAATAGAAGCCATAGAGACACGTGGTCTTAATTAAAATTTAGAAATTATTAATATAACTAATTTGGCATTCTTGGAACTGTAATATTTAACTAAAGCAACGTATGTCTGAGTTTTATTAATTGCCTTTATTTTTCACTATATTTACATTTTTAATTTGTTTTTCCAAGTTATTTTTGGAAATAAATTCTTACCTACTTCCGTAGGTAATGTCTTGAAAATCCAAATTTAAATTTCGTAGGAATAATTTTTGTTATCTGTCTGTGTGTGATTTATCTCTCTGATGAAACCAGCTTTGTCTATATTAAAAGTTGAGAACGGGCATAAAGAGCAACATTTTGATTTAATTTTGGTGCTCAAAATGTATTTGTTTTAGGAAATTATGAATAATTAGGTTTGTTAAAGTTTAAACTTAACCTTAACAAGTTATGTTTTTATTTGGTTTTGAATGATTTTAAGCTAGCGTTGGCAATAAAACTAACTAAAACTACCCTGAAGCTATAATACCTTTGTAAACTCTGGTTGTTAAGCTCTGGTGACTCAGTGAACTCTATTTCAAAGACGAGAAAAGTAAGGTTATATACTCCGTTGAATGCGAGACCTAAGTAATTTTTCCCTATGCAATTTTTGCTTCTTCATTCTAAGGGTGAGTGAAGCTAGACCGTAGTTATGACAAAATAATCTTATGTTCCCTGATTTTTATTTATGTATTTGGTCAATTACATTCTAGGTTTAAAATTAATTTTGTATAAGGTTTGATGTAGTCGGGGTTTAAATCTCTACTCTAAGGGTTTGTTAAACCCCTTAGAAGTTGTTAACCTCTTAGGGTTTGTTAACTTACCCTGGGAATAAGTTAAAGAGCAATTTAGTTTTTGCGTTCAAAGAGGCGTATGTTGAATTCCGAAATGTCTCATGTTCTTAATCATGCGAATTTTGCAATTTGAGGATCTAGTTAATTCAAAAAGGTACGTTTCATTTATTATATTTATCTATTATTTATTATCATTTATAATAAATCGTTAAAGTATCTTGACAGGACAGAATTAGTAGAACATAAGTAACTTTAGACCAGTGTATGAAGCCTAATAAGTAAATTATATACTGCAACTTGACAAAGTACCGAATTTATTAAATTAATGCTATGTAATTTGTATTGATAAACAATATAATTTTTTAGACTTAATACTTCCTCAAAATATTTTGTTGATATCTTTCTTTCTAAAATGACTTACTTTACAAATGCATAGTTTGTTAATGTCTTTCTCTCGTGCCTAAACTATTATTATAAATTATATCAAAATGTCCCAAAATAAACTTCCTACTTTTATAGGCCCTCATATTATACGTGCAATATTAATATATCATAGCTATTTGATTTATATGATGAACGTGAGATGGTAAAGATAGAGAGGGGTAGATAATAGATGTAATTTAAAGAATAATGTCCAAACCAATATCACTAACTTATCTTAAACTCACATAAATTATACCAACTTTCCTAAAAATATTTCTATCACTGTTATTATATATTTATATTAAAAGCTTTTCTTTAAATTATTTCGATAGGTAAATTTTAGGATTGCAAACAATTTGATGTAATCTACCTTATTGATCAAATGATCAATCAAATGATTTTAATGCAACATGTTCCAGTGGACTCGAAGTTTTCCTTTATGTTTAAATTAGAAAAATATACTAATGCTGTTGCTTTTTGCTGAATCAGCATTGGCTAGCTAATCATTTTATGAGAATGTGGAAATACATTTCATGTTTAACTGCATTTCATTTTAGGTGACCAGGACAGATAACTTAGACGACCTAAACAAAGTACTTGAGTCACTGGAGTAATCTAGTTATACAGATGATTTTAACTTACACGGTAACACCACCTCGACATTATTAAAACAATAGTTTTAATATTTTTCAAGAATGGACATTTAGAGGAATTACATGTGTACTTATACTACACTATTTTTATTAACGTCGTCAAAGTACTAGTTTCCGTGTGAAAATACTTGATCCCAACATCTTGAATAAGCCCCACTTAAGTTAAAACATTAAGTAAAACGTTACCTGGCTTTCTGTATCAATGAGGGATTCTAAACTGCATTTCGATATAGAAATATTTTGCAGTAATAAGCGTCTTTACCTATAATGAATCAGCAGACATTTGATGATATTTCTGCAATATCATAGCTAGTGCTGTAGAGAGAAGTGGTATCAATTGGTAAACATGATTAAAATAAAAAAAATGGACCCTAAAAGCTAAAAGGAAAGTAAATACAAACTTATTAAACTTTATTCTTTTCTTCATCTGCATAAATTCATGTGTCCGAATTTATAAATAGAAATATACAAACTTATTAGCTGAAAAAATGTGTTTATTAACATTTATCTGTCTAGTATGTCTGTTTTGTAGTTTGTGTATTAATCTGACTAACAAACCCTTAACTCTGTCTAGACTTATCTAATTACAGACAGATGTAGATTTTAATTACTAAAATCGTAACAGGATTGTAATTCTAAGTGCACAAGTTAAATATTATCAGAAGGAGAAACAAGTTAAAAGCAAACCAAACAAATAAAACTCCACAAGATGAAATCAAATGCAAATAGATTGCAGATGATTAGATTTGAGAAACTGTTGGTTTGTCGATCAACTTTCTATATTAGCTGTGTATTGATTCACTTTACTCATTATATCAACTTCATTTGAATTAGAAACGTTAAGATAGTCTCTTTCATTAGTATTCGTTAATATTTGTAAATCTAAGTACGAGATTCTTTTATCAATATACTGATTAAACCAATTAATATATTTATATTTGTTACTAGTTAATGTTAGTCAATATTAATTATTATTAATTAAAATAAAAATTAATAAGAGCTAGGGTGATTGAAAGAGGGTTTGATAGTTTGTACTTGAGTCTGTCACCCAAGTCTTACAGTGAGGCATCGTTACTCTGACAGTCTTACAGTGAGGCATCGTCACTCTGACAGTCTGGCGGTGGGGGATCGTCTGACAGTCTGGGGCATCGTCACCCTGACAGTGGCGGTGGGGGCATCGTCACCCTGACAGTCTGGTGGGTAGGGCATCGTCACCCTGACAGTCTGGCGGTGGAGCATCGTCACCCTGACAGTCTGGCGGGGGGGGCATCGCACCTGACAGTCTGGCGGTGGGCATCGCACTCTGACAGTCTGGTGGTGGCATCGTCACCCTGCTGGTGGGTGGGCATCGTCACCCTGACAGTCTGGCGGTGGGGCATCGTCACCCTGACAGTCTGGCGGTGGGGTATGAAACGTAAAAGAAACAATTGAGTTATCAAACTAGATTCAGCTGTTATCAACCTAACAGTGATAGTAAATAGAGAGATATGACAATCTCCCAGCATGCAGACCACGTCATGGAAGTAGGTACGTGTTGTTTCTAGTTAAAGTTATAGACTTATAGTAAAGTCACGGCTTTTTGGGGGTTTTGGCGCAAAAAGCCTCCACCAAGATTTATAAGGTAGAACAGTATATCCTAATCTGTAAATATAGGATTTAGCAAAAAGCGTCCAACGTCACCTGTTCCTAATTCCTATTAGACCAATTCCTATCCTAGAGCCCAGGGGTGTTTTGTTAATAAAAAGTGTAATGGCTGGAACCGGTCTCAATTTTTCGTAAATACCTTCCTAAACAAGGATCTGCAATTCTGCCGACCCGTATCGGATGGGTGTCCCAGGCAGAACGCACTTAAGGTCAAAGGTTCTGCCTGGGACACCCATCCGAATACGAGTCGCCAGAATTGCAGATCCTTGTTCAGGAAGGTATTTACGAAAAAATTGAGACCGGTTCCAGCCATTACACTTTTTATTAACGAAACACCCCTGGGCTCTTGGTCTATATAACTTGATTTGACCTCTTTTTAATTCCTATCAGGTTAATTGTAGCAGAACCAAGTTTAATCGTTTAAATATTTCTTTCGCAATTAGTATCCGGGTTCCCATCATCTTACTTATGTAGAATGGACAAATCAAGCCTTAAGTGCAAATACCTTTGAAAAACAGGTAACCTCAATATTCTTAAGTGAAACGAAGCTAGGCCGAAGTATTAACGTTGCTTAATTCTAAGGGGTTACCAATCATTTTAAATACGAACTTATAAGAAGTTATGAGTAATTAATTCGATGCATCCTGTACCCATTTTTACTTTTCCTCACTTATAAAGTTCAAAATAAATTTTGTAAGAAATTTGCTTAAAATTTCCCTGGTCTTTTTGTGGAACTAATCGTCGTTTCTGATGGTACAACCATTTATTATTATCAGTAGATTAGATTTTGGTGTTTCTGAATTAAAATAGGATTTTTTACAAAATTGTATTTTGTAAAATTATTTACAATAATTATAGAATCGAGAGAGTAACATTATTTACAGTTTAATATACTTTAAAATTATGTTATAATATTAATAAAATCAAATAAATATGATATATTGATTCAGTTGAATCAGAAGTCATTTATGTTTAAATTACAATGGGTTTTTTTTATCCCTAACCGTATAAGCAGTTTTCTGTATTAGTTTAGTTATCTTCAGAAGTAAAACTGTGAACAGAGGAGGTTAAATTTTATTTCTACGGTTTGTACTTGTATTTGTATTGATACATTCTATTAAAGTAGAAACAATTCAAAACATGTCGGATATAACATAAAATATGAAATATATGTTGAAAGAACCTAACAAAATACTTAAATAAATTAAGATATTTATTTTTATTTTCATGCATAAAAATCAGAATTCATTCTTAAAAGTATAGCTTCCAATTGTTTTTTGTAATTTTCTATTGTGCATCGATGTTGTGCAATTTCTAAAACTATACATACACACACACAACACACCCACACACACACACACACACCACACACAATATATATATATATATATATATATATATATATATATATATATATATATATATATAAATTAAAAAGGAAAGTTAGTTCGATGAAAAATAAATAAAACATATAAAACAAAAAAATATTAAAAATACACAAAAAAGTATAATTTTACATCAATCAAAGTACGGTGAAAGAAAAAGAGAAACAAGAAACCTTTAAATTTTAATTACAACAGTACTTAATTAAAAATACTTTTTCGCATGATTTTGAATAAAAGAGAGAATAAAAAGAAAATACTTAAACGATTGTAAAAAACAAATTGTTGAAATTATTTTTTGAGTTAAATATTAAATATTTGCAGCAAATATTAAATTCTTATAAAAGAAAACCCAATTTTTAGGAGCAATTTTGGTTTCGTAGAATTGTGAAGAGGGTTTACGAAAAAACAGATTGCTTTCAAGAGATGCTTTAGTAGGGTTTAAGATATATTTAATTTTAATAGCTTTGAAAATGGAAGGCTGGGTTTCGGTCTGAATATTGACCGAAAGAGGGGGTCAAACCTGGATAAACGGGTTGGTTAGGTCAGATGGAGGCCGCATTACTCTGTCCGCACTGTGACCTACCTAGCTGCTAGGTTCAGAAAACCTCTAACAAGTTGAGATATATAGACTCCAAGGATGTTAACCTATGAAACAATGATAAGGTACCTCGTCTCAAAACCTCTAACTCACTCCTTATATACTCTCTACCCCTAACACCCGAGGGTCTATTAAAATATTTAAACTTTAAATCCTTTTACAAACTAACCTACTTTCATGAAAATATAAGCTTTCTTAGGAAATATTAGTCAATTTTAACCATAATTAAAATAAATTACTGCGTATCAACGGGACATTTGTCTTAAGTAACATAAATCAACGAAAGAAAAATAGTCTACACCTAAGTCTTGCAAAAGAAATATGACTATATACTACAATTCTACTATACTATACTGTTAGCATCACACTGAACTGCTGCTATTATACTTTATTGCAACTTATGTATATAAAGTACAGTAGTAAGTAAAGTAAAGTATTATACTATTACTTTTACTACTACTTTAGAATATACTACCCTAGTATACTACACTTATCTGCAATTATACGTTGCTATTATAGTTGCAGTATAGTAAAGCACTGTATACCATATAGTATCTATCTATCTAATGTATACTACTACTGATACTACTACTACACTTACATAAACTATACAACCTTATATAACTTAGTAATATACTATAATGTCTCTACTATTACTCTACAAAATATTACTACTACTTACAGCTACTCTATAACTGAACTAATTATATACATATAATTGCTACTACTATCTAACTAAAAACTACTACACTTTACTGCTACTACTATACTATACTGCAACTAATATACTATAGTGTTCCTACTATACAGTACTGATACTACTACAGTGCTATTACTATACTATACTGCAACTAATATACTGTAGTGTTCCTGCTATACAGTACTGATACTACTACACTGCTATTACTATACTATACTGCAACTAATATACTATAGTGTTCCTACTATACAGTACTGATACTACTTCACTGGTATTACTATACTATACTGCAATTAATATAATATACTATTTCTATTTTACTGTACTAATACTATTACACTGTACAGCTTCTACTATACTATACCGCAAGTAATATACTATAATGTTACTACTATAGTACAGTACTATATTACAGTATTACATTCATACTAATATCATTAGTTATGAGAATAACTAATGAATTTTAATGCATCTCTTCTATTTTAATTATCTATCTATCATTAGTGCTATATGTATTTATTATTGCTAGCAAATTAATAGTACTAGGATTCAAAGAATATTCGAGCGTTGTGTGGCACGGAGTTAAGTTTCTGAAAACAAAATATTATTTTTCCTTCAATTCTTTAAAGTATTCATACTTAAGTTAAATATGGAGACGATTATTGCTTATCCTCATTATACCGTAGATATATCGGAAAAGTATTTGTGTTTGCGAAAAATCCCAAAACTGGAATTATTCGCTGACGTAAATTATGATCTCGTGAGTGGTTTGTACAAAGTTGTCTGTGTGTGTGTCTGTTATCATCTTAACTCCCGGTGTCTTTATGCTAAAGAGTTAAAACTTTGTATAAAAATCAGTCTACCGCTGTAGTTGTGGTATTGAAAAAAATAATGATTTCATGACGCCATTAACCCGCAATAATGTCAATAACTGCGTTTTCCTGGTATATGTCATGAGATTTAGGTCTTCCTAAATATTTACATTAGTAGTTTTGACATTGATAGTATTAGTACATTGACACGGTGGTGACCGTGTCAATGTAGATGAAGAATCCGACGTTTCGCTTCCACTGTGGGAGGCATCTTCTGGGATGTTGGATATCCTGGATAGAAACACAATGCTAACAAAACTGAACTGAACTGTTCAGTTATGTAGAGTTTCGCCTCCCACAGTGAAAGCGAAAGGTCGGATTAGTCTTCTACATTGACGCGGTCACCACCGGAAGACCTAAATCTTCACGCAATAATATCTGTGTAAAAATTTGAAAAATCATAAAACGCGAAAAAAATGCGATCGGATTGAGATTTGGCACGCATGTAGCCATGTACAAATCTAACATGTTGTGCCAAGTTTCTTTTCATTATCAGCATTAGTTCAATTTTTATTGAAGGACATGTATCTACGGTTTTCGTTGGATCATAAAAGTTAAGGAGCATTGAGCGTGGTCAGTGCCTGGATTAGTGACTGCTGGGATTGAAACGAATGTATTTACTATCCTAAGAGGAGCGAAGCGAGGCCAAAGAGTTTTTGCAGTATACATTTGACGAATTGTATATTCTGAGGATGAGCTAAGCAAGTCCGAAGCAGGGGGATGGAAGAGCGTAGCGAATCTGATGTGATAAGGAACAGTTCCGAGGTTCACAGTACCCGATTTTTGAAAATTATTTTTTATATAGTACTGTTCTTTATAAAATCGAAACACCCATGAAAATGTTTTTTTACTTTATTCCCCGTGTCCCCTTTTTCTTTAAGCTCATAAAATAGTTCTCTAATTCTTTAGTATACTTAAATTACAATAATAACTTTACATTAAAACAATATTATTAGTAATATAATTCCCTTAATTTATGGGTTATTTTAACAAATTACGTTCACTTATTTCATAATTTGCCAGCAGACTTTATTAGTTGAAGAGTTAATAAGCCTGTAATAACTAAATAATAGGTTGTACCAAGACATGCTGACGACAATTTTATTAAGAATGTAAAACTTTTTTTTATAATTGATTTGAACTTATTACACTTTAAAGGTACTTAAATATATTTTTTTATATAATTTATGCCAAAATTTGCAGTTTTAGCAATTCTTTGGATAAATTATGTATTATTAGATGTGCATGAAATATTTTATAAAAGTTGTGTACTATAAATGCAATGTAAATTATTTGTATGAAATAGGTTGTTATTATGCATTATTAGGAACAACATATAAATTGTTATTTTACAATCGAATTTATTACTTTTACTCATTTATACCGGGGGTTTATAGGAAAGTATTGTGTTTTCCAAAAAATTCGAACCCGGGATTTAACTTGAGTTATCGGTTTAAGGCGTTTTAAGACCTCCTGAGTGGTTTTCACGAAGTTGTTTGTCTGTATGTTATCATCGTAGCTCCCAGCGTATTTATGGCAGAATTGTACTTACTGCAAAAATCATTCTTTAGGTTTAGTTTTACTATCTAAAAATTAATTTTTTATTCCAGATAGGCATCTGTTAGATGTCATTAGCCCGTAATAATGAGTCAGCAATCATTTCGATAATTCTTAAAATGTTTAGGAAAGAAAAAATTTTGATCGGTTTAAGGTGTGGTTAGTATGTAACCACACCTAAGTAATGTAAGAAAATCATATATGCCAAGTTTTATTTTATTATATGTAATAGTTCAATTTTATTGACGACATTTATTCTTTTTTATAATATTTGTTGAAAATCAAAATATTATTAATTTGAGTTTAAATTGATCCCTTTATGTAATAAATAGGAATACTAAGTTTCGTTTCTGCTTGGCAAGTATATCTACAGTTTTTGAAGGAAAAATTTAAACAGCATTTAGCGATGTCAGTGCCTGGATGGGTGACCGCTGTGTCACTCAAAAATAAAATCTTAAAGAATATATTTTTTAACTAATACCTAGTTGTCTTTAATTCAATATTGAGAATGTTCGACACTTTGGTTAAGTTATTTTTTTATTTTTTTTAAATATTAAGTACGTGAAACTATTTCTAATATTAAAGTTATTCTTACTTGAATGGATAACACCCACATTTTCTTCTTAACTATAAACTTAAGAAAAGATTTTAGGTTAGGATAAGACTGACTCGGGACTTAAGTATTAAAAAAATACATATTTTAACTTCATTTTATTTTTTGTATATTATCCCTGGTTTTCTATTTATTTTTTTTTTGGTATCAGGATTTTTATTAATTATATTTTTTTACAATTATTTATCATCTTTATTATCTTATCTGTTTTATTTAATATCTCTTCCTACACTTATTGAAAAGAGTATGGTTAATGTCAAAAGCTCTGACACTAGCGTATTATTTTTACCAAGTCATTTTATTCAATAAATTTTGTTTTTTTACATTAGTAGTAATTAGAAAAAATTGGAACGTGGGTAAAAAGAAGATGTAGAGGTAAACGTTTTTTGGCTGTAGATTAGAGTTTGGCTGTAAACCAAGTTAAACTATTATAGATTAAAAACCTCTATTTTTTAATAGAGATATAAATTAAAAAATAGTTTATTAAACTTTTGAAACTATCATTATTTACCTCTTTTACTGCAACCTAAAAATTAACAAATTTATTGTCTAGCAAGCAATATTATGTTATAAACTCCACTTACATTATTTTGAAATGGTTTCAATTTGTAGCATACCTTTCTTTATTGAAATTGAGCTTTACCAACAAAATAAAAGTTAATGAAATATTGATGCAAAATAATTCTGACAGTTTTAACTGTGATAAATGTAAAGACAATAATTGTGATGTATGATGGCAAATATTTCTGTTGTAATACTAAATAATATTCAAAATCCAACCAACTTTGATGCATACAGTGATTCTTTCTGACTAAATTATGGTTTATAAAACCTTCAATTTAAGAGCGGATTTTTTTTTAACAAAAACAATGCACTATTACTATAACTTATTAATAATTTTTCGTGAACGCATATAAGTTTTGTATTTTATGAAATATTTTCTATGGTTATATTTATATTCATTGTTCGAATAAATTACTTAATCAACTTACACACTATCTGTTTCAACGAAACTTGGTGATTAAAAAATCGATTTCAAATCTATTTTATCTGCGATTGCTATATGATGGTTGCATTACATAAACCTTTACTAGCGTATAGTGATACTAATTAGAAGAGTTAATTGTTCGCCTAGCAAATAGGCCACGTCGTTAGGCTTTTTTGTTATTTTTAACTCCCTTAGATAGAAGATAGTGTTCTACATCATGTTCCTAGAGAAACATTTCGTAATTAATCCACAGCAGCAAGCCTAAGGCAATCACACACCCACACCACAAAATATAATTATATATATATATATATATATATATATATATATATATATATATATATATATATATATATATATATACATATATGTAGATATATATTTGTGTGTGTATGTATTCATTCAAAAATGCTACTTATAAGAGTCCTAAATTATTTGCCTAAACTCAGGTTCTTTTAGGGTATCTTTGACACGTACCTGATATCCCACAGGTTTGGAACCTTGGAACCATTGGCGTAGCTTCCCTTTTCAAGGACGGCACATGACCTCAGAATTATTGGTCAGGGACTTAAGGTTCGTTTCTGTCGTCCTCAAATTACTTAAAACCTAAAGTGGCAATTCTTCGGTTTTGCTTCGCTCGTCCTTAATATATAAAATGATATAAAGTCCAACATTTTAAATGAACTCGAACCCGCTTCGTTTGTATTCAGAATTTGATCGTTTGCTGCAATACGTCATATTTTTGACAAATGTAAACATTATCTTTCATTTAATTTCAAGTAAGGCACCAATAAATATCTATTTTTGTCCATAATATACAAAGTAAACATTAAGCTTTGAGAATTATGTTGTCTAGGTAATGTCTGAATTTACAGGTTATAATCTTACATATTTGATTATTTTATAACCTTCCCTTAGTAGTAAATATAATATATACACTGTATATATTATATATTACAGAAGTAAATGTACTAAGTCAATAGCATCTCAGATTACCAAAATTTAACAAGCTTGTCTTCATTTTCCCGACCTATATTTAGCTGTTTTACCTTATTCATTAATTTATAATCCTCTTTGTGTGAAATTATATTGCATAATAAACTTGTAGAAGAAACTTCGGTTACATTACTGTTAATAATTTATTCATCTTCATCTTCTTTTTGTCTCTCTTCAATCCTTTTACGCAAATTATTTGCGTAGACTTTGTTTCTAATATTCCTTTTATATATTTTAACAAATATGTGTACCTTTATTTTCTCTTTATCGATCTTAACATGTTGCAAAATTAAAACTCCTTTTTATATACATTTTTCGAAGACATAAGCATTTTCTTTATCTGGAATAATCTTATGTGGCAGTTTTAAATTTAATTTTTACTATCATCTGCTATTGCGTCCTTTGATGAAAAAAATACTATGAAGTATAAAACAAAAAGCATTTGGCTTCTTTGCTGCTTCGTGGGGTCGGCACTGGGGGCCGCTTTGCAGCCTACGTCCCTTCCTGTGGTTGCTTCACGGCCGCATGGCTGTTGTACTTTATTAGTTCGTCACATATTACTGGTGAAATACTGCCGCGATATAAGCGAATTTTCAAATGTATTACTAAAAACTTTATTTATTCACATTCTGTCAATTAATGACTTATTGTTTTGTTTGACATATATATGTCAATCAATAAAACCATAACTTTTTTCAAAATGGAACTACGTATTATTGTGAAATATATATATATTAATATATGTGTGCAAAATTTCAGCCCAATCTAAACACAATATGAAGATTTGTGAATTTCTGGATTGTTTGTGCGACCATTATTGTGGGTTAATGACGTCACACATATTTCATAAACAATAGGGTTCGGAAAACGTTGAAAAGTTATCGTGTTCCATAGAAACGTCTAGGACACAAAAATCTCGTACATGTATCCATAAGTATGTATATAAACCTCAACAATTATTTATATATATATATATATATATATATTATATATATATATATATATATATATATATATATATATTATATATATATATATATATTATATATATATATATAATATATATATATATATATATTATTTATTTATTTATATATTGCATTATTTATTATTGTATAATATATTATTATTTATTGTATAATTATTCATGCCAGGTTTATTTTTGTTTCCCTGCTTTGTAAAATGAGAGGAAGCATTGCATTTGTATAGTTATATTTAATTATTTATTTTAGTAATATTTGCATAGTTATATATTACTATTTATTTTAATTACATTTGCATAATAGTTTATGTACATAAATAATATAAATTATAAAGTTTGTTACAATGTTTTAGTTATGATTTTGACTTCAAAATACCGTAGGTGTATTGAATACCTACGGTACATTCATACCGTAGGTATTTAGGAAATAATTGTGTTTGCACTATACATTTGGAATCGAATTTCACTTGCACTATTGTTTTTGGTGTTTTATGACTTCCTGAATGATTTTACCGAGTTGTCTGTCCGTATGTGTGTGTGTGTCTGTTATCATCTTAGAGCTAAGTGTGTTTATGCTGGGGGGTTGAAAATTTATGAGGTCATTAAATAAGCTTATGGACAATAATACATTTTATTGTCAATAGTGACTCTAGCAAAAATGTTAACAAATCATACATCGCAAAAATTGATTGTATAGATTTAACACGCGTATAGTCCAATACAAAACCAATGTGCTAAGTCATTATTTACATTTATCTTATTATTTGTCATGTGTTTTATCAGCGCTATTTCCCCATCTACTTAGCTATTAGATATGTCTCTTGTAAAATACTGTGCGTTTACCCTGTTGCGTTTCTGTAAAGTCAAATCATTAGTTGTTTTGACAGAGATTATATGGTATATATTATACATGGTTAAGAATGGAAAGAATATTTAATTATCAAACCAAAATAAGTTCATGTACTTATTGTGGTTTGACAATTTAATATTTTTTTAAACTCAAGTGTGTTTATACATTCTTAACCATGTTTTCTGTAAAGTTATTTAACTATTGTTTTCTTTACCTAATATAACGAAAAGCTATAGAGAAAGGGGCAGCACAGCATACTTAGTATATTATATAAAAATCTAAGGAGTTACATTAATATCAGGAGAGACGTATCTTTTATCAAACAACCCACCGTTTTTAATTTTTACCTTTGATTTTTTCGGAGCTCTCTATTTACCAGTTGAGTTTTTAGAGATTACACCTTTAAGTTTTTTTTTGAGCTCACTAGTTACTCACCGTTGAGTTTTTACAGTTTATATACATACTATGGTACCACGGCTCAGGCCGATTTGCATGAAATTGAATAAGTATTAGTCAGTATTAATTTTAAAAATTCTGGCGCGGTGGTCCGCATGTCGGGCGAATTTCACTAAGAATGCGTGTTTCCGTGCTAAACAACCCATTTATCGCTTATGCAAGAACCATGCCCATTGCGTGGTTCCGGTTCATGCTTTAGAACCTAAGCAGTTACTCAATTGTCAAGCACTGCTCGTAACTCATTTTGTCTGTATTTTCCAAAGGAAATGCGCATAATCATCCAGTTGTTGTTTATTTATTTATTTATTTATTTATTTTTCTAAGAGTTAATACAAATACATAAAATTACAAAAGTAAAATTACAATTGTGTCTCTGAGTCAAAATCTTAACTTAATTACAAAGAACAATTATTTATAAAATCGTTTATAGAATAAAAAGCTTCCGTAATCAAATATGATTTATTTGCTTAGCGAATGCTGTTAACTCTAAGTTTTGAGTTTTAGGCTTCAGGCAATTATACATTTTAATGGCAACTATTTTAGGCGAATTAAAAGTTTTATGAAGTCTACAGTGAGTACTATTAGCATATGGTTATATCTAGTATTATAGTTATGATTATCAATATTTCTATGGTGGTTACTTTCCGAGTGAATAAATAAAAGCAAGTTATAAATAACAAAAGATGGTAGAGTCATAAGAGAGAATTTCTTAAAATAGGGCTTACACGATTCAGAATAAAACTATGTACAAAACTATGCCTCTAAAATTAGAAGTACGCACTATTATTTGCACTAGTTTAAAGATAAGTTACTTATCTTTAAGCTTAGTCAGTTATCTTTAAAGGTTTTAGCATTTCCTTTGGAAAATACAGACAAAATGAGTTACGAGCAGTGCTTGACAATTGAGTAAACTGCTTAGGTTCTAAAGCATGAACCGGAAACCACGCAATGGGCATGGTTCTTGCATAAGCGATAAATGGGTTGTTAGCACGGAAACACGCATTCTTAATGAAATTCGCCCGACAGCGGACCACCGCGCTGGAATTATTATTTTACTAGTTGTAAACTATATAATGTAAAAAGCACGGAAACACGCATCAAAGGAAATTCGCCCGACATGCGGACCACCGCGCCAGAATTATTTCTAGTTGTAAACTTATTTAGTAAAAAAAAAACGATAAAAAATTATCGACCCTTCCAGGATGTGAAACCCAGGTACCTGAGTTTGAGTGGTCGTATTGACTCCGGACCACTGCCATTCAACTCAGAGGCCCAAAAAACATTCAAAACGACACCCTACTCGAAATTTAATTTTAAACGACCGTAATGTTGGTTTATATATTTTTTGTGTTTTTCGACTTTTTGGTAACTTAAAGTGGTCGTATCGTCTTCGGACCGGTTCATTCGATTCAGCGCCCAAAATACATAGAAAACGACACCCTACTCGAAATTATTTTTTATCGACCTAATTTTGGTTTCGGTAATTTACAATGGTTTTTTCTATTTTTAGGTCACTTAGAGTGGTCGTATCGACTTTGGACCGGTTTTATTCGATTCAGCGTCTCAAAAAACAGAAATATTGACCTTTTTCGCGGCAAAAAAATATTAACCCTGAATTTTGCCGATTTTTTGAAAATTTCGCTGACTCAGCAAACCGGGTTAATGACGTCACAAAAACCTGGTTTTCAATAGGGTTCGTGTCCTCCAAAGGTTGATTTTGTACCAAGTTCGTTAAAAAATATATAATCCGTTCGTAAGATAGAGTGTTTACAAGAAAGTGTCTAGAAATACATATATATATATAATATATATATATATATATATATATATATATATAAAGTCTCGCGAAAATTTTTTTTTCGTCATTAGGGACCTCTGAAACGGATTTGTGTCGTGTCTGAGGTTCGAATTCCGCCATGACGCCTATCCCATTAGCGAATTTTTTCCCAAAGGAAATTCGCTAAAAGTATGTAATTATGTTATGCAATAATTGGTTATTTATTTATTTATTTATACATACTATCGAGTCTTTTTGGAGTTCACTAGCTCACTAGTTACCCACTGTTAAGTGTTTTGAGTTCCGTTGAGTTTTTTTTAAACTTACTAACTCACTTGTGGTGGGTAACTAGTGAGTCAGTTGTTGAGTTTTTATCAACACCGTTTTGTATAATATTTTTTGAGGTATTATTTTTGCTTAAGTCCCAATTTTCCGAAAAACCTGGTAATTCCCATGACCTTTATGCGGGTGTATCGTATAAAATTTACGCAAATAAATTTAAGAAACGTGCTTGCTTAGCAAGATTCGGAGTCACGTGGGCCTACACGTGTACTTTTTATTTGTTATACTTAGCGTAGTAATGTTACAGCTGTATTGTTTGCAATATTTATCCTTCGTGTTTGAGCAATAAGGATGCCATTTTATATTCATTTATTCCTTCTACTTTAATATTGTCGATCTTCGAAGACAATCTTTATAAATAACTTATGTTTCTAAGATTTCTAAAGGATATAAGACCATAATTTATACTGCAGATAATTTCTTCACACTAAGGTCGTCTGACGACAGATTGTTGATACATCATCTATTATTTTTAATTCCTCTAATCTATTTTGATATTTGTGTGTTTTGTGTTTTAATTGGCAAAACAATAGCAAAAACTTTGAAAAAAATATTAATATATGAGTGAAAATAATTATTTCTGAAAAAAAATTATTAATATTTGTTTTTTATAATTTGTTATATTGTTATTTTATTTATTATTATTACTATTATTATATTTATTATATTATTTATTTATATTATTTTATTATTTATTTTTATATTTATTATATTATATTGATTATTATATTATTTATTATATTATTTATATATTATATTATATTATTTATATTATATTTATTATATTTTGTTTAATTTGTTATATTTGTTATATTTATTATTTGTTATATTTATTATGTTTTTATATTGTTTTAATTTATTGTTTGTATCATCATACCAAATAAATTGAAAAAAAAACTGTTTTTAAAATATGTATTAAAAACGGTATGAAATGCTCATTAGATGTTATTAAATCATGTACTTAACAATGTTAGGTTTATTTTAATCCTATGGTTCCCATGATCCATTAGGTTGAAAAGTAATTCATTGTCAAATTCTTTATCAACAAATAATAATATTTATTTCCGTTGGCTACAAACATATTCTGTTTTGTATGTTTCAGCGTGTAATAGAACTTATTACGGGGATGTAGGGAGAACATATGAAATAGAACTTCACAGGCCGAAAGAAGAGAATTTGCCGTTCATTTGCCATCTTAATTTTACTGCCGCTGGAGGTGACTTTGGTGACCTCATACAGGTAACTGGTTTATTTAGTTATTTTTAGTATATTAAAATATAAATATTTCAAAAGCGAAAAACGTGTTAGGTTCTGCTGAGTTTGATCGATAGGTGTTAAATACGTTAAGGTTTATTTAGATACGATTCTGTTAGGAAACTCTTCGCTATTCCTAGATTACAACTTCCGAATCCAACAGCTCACCTTTATTATTTATTTATACTGTTTAAAAAACACGTATTTGAATACATTTCTTATTAGCAATGCTTAGCACAGTTAGTTAATAAGAAAAATTCCCAATTTTCTTTGTTTTTAAGAGGGGTTTGTCCCGTGGCCGCTACGTGGCTTCGCCCTATCAAGTTTTTATTTGTGTTTCTTTATCACATTCAAGTATATTATTTGTTTTTCGATTGAGCTTAAACTCATCTTAAGCTTAAAATGATCTTAATCGCTTAAGCATGCTCAAAGCCTTAAGTAACAAAACCTTACATCCTATTGCATGAGATTGATTTCAAAATTTAGATGACGACATTAAGTTAAGTTTATAACGTTTTACTGCTTTCATAAACCTAGGCTCTCCACCTAAAACTTTCACTATACGCTAAATAGCATTCCGTTTCAGGAAAAGCCTTCGAGAATATACATTTTTAAATACACACACACACAGATATATATATATATATATATATATATATATAATATATATATATATATATTTATATATATATATATATATATATATATATATATATATATATATATATATATATATATATATATATATATATATATAATATATATATATATATATATATAATATATATATTATATAATTATATATATATATATATATATATATATCGTATCGAGCAGCTGACAAAAAGGAATCAAAACCTCTCCATTTGCGCTAAACAAACGGCCTGTTTTGCGTAATGTGATTAGTAACAGAAACATTCGTGGTTTTAAAGGTCATCGTGTAATAAGTTCATTGCCAAGCAAGAATGTTTTATAAAACTTGAGTGTAAAAACCTGTCTACCCAAGTATCCCAAAACAACCAACTTTGGTTAAGTTGGTTAAAGTTGTAAGCCAAAGTTTTAATTGGATTGAATATGAGGTTGAAATCAAACTATGAATATCCTAACTTTTAGCTTAAAAGTTTATATTAAGTCTTAACTTTTGTTGCTTCTGTTAAAGTAGTTACATTTCACCATTCTGTGGGAAAGGATACTTGTTAGGGCCATGTCAATTAAAAAGATGCAGTTATTCTTGTTTGGATTTATGTCTAAGACTATGAAGTTGAAACGCGTACCTTAAGTTTAGATAACAACGTTTGCCTAAATATTGATATCATTGATCTACGAATAAGAATAAATGATATAATAAATGAAATTATGTATGCATATATATCTTATTTAAATATAATTTCTACTATAAGGTTAAACTTTTAAATTGAGCATGGGATCTTTTGAGATCACATACGGCCAAGGAAAGGTTGTAAATGTGGTAAATAACTCAACAAAAGAGGGTACAAATCACTTTGAAACCCAGATTGTTGTGACGTCATTAATCCGGTTTGCTGAATCATCTAAACAAAAAAAAAATACGGGCTTTTATAAATATCAGACAAAGAAGAAGCGCAAGTGAAGTATACAGTATTAATAAAACACCCAAGTCTCTCCACATATAATATTTATTGACAGAGCCAGCTTTCAACCTTTCGGTCATCATCAGTGCCTGAACAATGAAAAAAATAAATCAATGACTACATCTAGTAAAAAATAAGAAAGAGAGAAAATAAATAAATAAAAAAATGTCAAAAAAATAAAAACTAAAAACATACAATAAGTCAACAGAATAAAAACAGAAAAATTAAAAACAAACCGGCGAACGATGTATAAAGGTAGAAAGGAGTCACTTGTTAGCTTTGACAAATCGGACTGGTGGTCTCTTTATTTTTATTAGTTCATCTAGTAGAACTGAAGAGCCTCCCTCTCCTCTGGCGTTCAGCGATAAGGGCCCAAACAGGGCGTTATTCCTTTTAATTTCAAGAGCTTCTAAAGACGTAAGTTTCGGACCCTTTCTAACTTCATGCAGCAAAGCTATTTCATGAGTGTTGTTATTCTCATGGCCTTTTTCTTTTAGATGATCGTAAAACCGACTGTCCGGTCCCTTCAGGTGCTCTAATGCCCTCTCACCTATTTTCCTTCCTGATTGGCCGATGTACGATGCATCACAAACGCTACAAACGCCCTGTTTGGGCCCTTATCGCTGAACGCCAGAGGAGAGGGAGGCTCTTCAGTTCTACTAGATGAACTAATAAAAATAAAGAGACCACCAGTCCGATTTGTCAAAGCTAACAAGTGACTCCTTTCTACCTTTATACATCGTTCGCCGGTTTGTTTTTAATTTTTCTGTTTTTATTCTGTTGACTTATTGTATGTTTTTAGTTTTTATTTTTTTGACATTTTTTTATTTATTTATTTTCTCTCTTTCTTATTTTTTACTAGATGTAGTCATTGATTTATTTTTTTCATTGTTCAGGCACTGATGATGACCGAAAGGTTGAAAGCTGGCTCTGTCAATAAATATTATATGTGGAGAGACTTGGGTGTTTTATTAATTTTATAAATATGTTTTTTGGCTGGTTCCAAATCGATAAAACCACTTTATGTGACTAAAAAGTCCAAAACCCCGTGTTATTGAACTGGAATCTTAAAACACGATCGGTAAGCAACATATTTCGTGTCTTGATGTTTTGATCTATGAGTTAAATAAAACCGGTTTTAAAGTCAGTGTTCCGAGGTTCTAATTTTAGTATTAGCTATATTTCTTTACCGTTATGTTTACAATTCAATAAATTTATATCTACAAAATAACTTGTCGAGGAGTTTTGCAATGTTTCTATTAGAAATAACTAAATACTTATATTTTTTTTTTTTTTTAAAGGATGTACGCTAAATTATAAATGTATGCAGCTGGGTTTTTAATGAGTGCAAATAATATACCCTTGTGATTTTATTTTGTATTGTATTGATTGTATTTCCAATAAAATATCCGAGAAAATTAACTGTTAAGCAAGGGAACCGGAATATCAAAGAAATTCGCCTGGCTTACTGATGTCTGTACTAGAATTATTTATTTATAATAGGTTAAAATAGCAGGGACAAGATGGCAGCGTCAAAACCACACTCTAAAAGATGGGTTGCAGAGGAAAATATAATGATCTCACTCCTATGAAAGGTTTCTCGCAATGATTAATTATCTGCCGAGAGGTGGAGTTGTAGGAACAACATTTATCAACGTTTGGTCCAGGGTTATTGACGATATTTACAAACTTACTTGGATAACTTTAACAAAAACAATCTGGAATTATTGGAAATGGTAGTATATTTGTCGCTTAGAGCGTTTTTGGACCAAATTTTAGGGGTGGGGTGTTGTTTTGATCTTTACTGTATTCTTAGGTATATTGAGGACATAATTATAATCAATACTTCATTTTAGAGAATGGAAGGATACTTTGGTTCTTTATATAAGCTAAGACTTTTAGGGCCTTTTGTATGATTGTATTGTGTATTACTCTGTAAATTATTTTTTTAAATAAAATATTATCATTATTATTATTATTTTAATTAGATTAAATTTAATTAAGTGAATACCTCAAGGATTTAGATAATTGTATGTGTAAATACTTTACCAATGGCTTAGCGAAAGTTGGACCTGGGAGTGCGTTTGAAATTCGGTTATATTTTTTTATGCTTTTTAACACGGGCCATTTTAGCTTTTTCTTACATCTATGACCAGTTGGGGCGAAAGCGTGGGGCCAGGTACCAGGGCTAGTTTCGATACAATTTTAGGGGAGTTGGTCGAGGCCGCTTTGATGACCCGGGACTAGGCTACTACGGAAGTTAAATAATTCCTGACAGAGAGAGAGAGAGAGAAGGGGAAGTTAAATTATACAAGGAAATACCATACCAAAATTTGTGAACCATGATGGGAACCGGATCTAGACTGGCGCTTTCCGGAAAATCCGATCCGCGGCACAGCGAGGCGGTAGGAGGGGGAGTCAGAGTCTCAAGACAGTATCCTCTTACTATCTCACAACATCTTTATAACTAGCTCTATTGATTTTTACCTTGATTAATAAATCTTCACCTTAAATTGCTCAATATTCCAAAATCTTTCCGCGCAATCCTTCTGTCACAGTTTTTTTTTATAGGAATTAGCATATATTCGGTCTCACTACCCGGAAAGGTCTAGGTAATATTCGTATTAACAACCGACTCCAACATCCATCTATCTTAAACTTATCTCTTAGACTTAAGCCTGTCTTAAATGCATACATTTTTAAACATATCTTTATTAGTATATTAAAATAAAAAGGAAACAGTAAATGTAAAGAGTAAAAAAGTCATTAAAAAATTGAGAAATTATGTACAGTGTTGGCATTTACATAAATGTTTAAATATTAAACTTATTATCTATTGCTAGGGGTAGCATGCATAGTTTTAATTTATATATTTTCATAATTTATATACTATTATGTATTTATTTTTACCCTTTAATTGAGCTTAACTGTACGGTATAAAAGATGACATCACATAAGGTCTTTCCTGGATTGGTTTGAACCCTCAACTTTCAGTTCAAAGGGGGTGTCTTACCTCTAAGAAGACGGTCTAAAGCTTTTTACGGTGTGGTTTAATCACTAGCAAAAACCATTGAAGATTCTATATCAATAATTATTTTGGTACCAAATATTTACGGAGCAATTTTCTTTAATTTTTTTAGGTTATTAGAAACATTAAATTTATTTACAATTTTGTTAAAAACATTCTTTACAAACCTTTTAATAACTGTAATTATCATGGAGAATAAATATTTGTTTAAAACTGAGTGCACCCACAATAAGCGACGGAGCTTTTGTTTTCAAACCTCTACTTTCATACAAAGATTTTAAGAAAATTAATTTGGTTCTTAAGGGCTGCGGTTTTTATCTTTATAATCTGTTTCTATGACCTCCAGGAAAACCTCTAATCCGACACAGTATAAACTTTGATCATTTTGTTTTAAGGCTAATCTGAGAAATTAACCTTACTAATCTTATATAATTTAGTTTTAAACTAGTTTTAGTTTTGCTTTATACTTCATTTAACGAGATAAAACTGATTTACGTATTCTTTTTGTCGACTTTAAAATCTCTGTCTTTTGGATTAAATAAAAGAGCGAGGATATCGTCAAATGTAATCATGTCTAGATGAAGCCTGCTGCTTATTCTCTTTGTTAGGACCTTTTTTGTTCTTAATAGGCCGTGAATGTTCTTAAAATATTTGAAGAAACGACGCATTTTGGAAAGTCTTTACATCAAAGCTGACCCCAACACCATGAATAAAAAACAGGATACTGACAATATAAATAGCATTTACTCAAATATTTTAAATTTAAAAAGACCCCCTAAAAATTTAGTGCCTCCGTCTACAAATCACCGTTATGTTAATAGTTTGTCCCTGCCTCCTTAATATTTTTGTTTACTGACGTTTTCTGTCATTTTCTAAATTAAGAAAAAACATTTATAAAGAGAAATTTTGAATGATGGAACTGCTGAAACATTTTGTTTGTGTCATTCTTCTACGCACCTCCTATAAATTATAAATTTAATGTCGTTTCAAATATTTATGTCCTAAAACATTCGCTTTTGCTAAATCATATTGGTAAATACAAAAACCAGATACAAATTAATATCAAGAAAAGCACCGTCACGGAATATTTCTTAGTCGATACTCGTAAAGCAGTTCTCTTAAGTGTAAAGCCTTTACAGACCTAAAAGGTGGAATGTAAATATCTTTTAGTTGCAATAATAATATTAAATAGTATAATCTTTACGGAAATAGCAGAAAGTTAAATCGTTCCTGAATACCAAATCTCTTAAAATTAAGAAATACGGCTTTGTACTACTTAAGTTGGAACAGCCAAAAATCTTAAGCAGATAGATTTTAATCAGATAGAAGCATTGTACCTTCGGTGGTCGTTAGGATCCATTAATGTGGAGACGCTTATGAGAGATCTTCGAGAGAGAGAACAGATAAGACTGTTCTTTCTGTTTTTCTCTCCAAAAGCACCGTGCAACTCAATCAAGTCTCCTAAAAGATAGTTTTGTCATGAGCACCGAAGGTTCAATCTGCACTAGTTATCGAGATTTTTGGCTGTTTCAACTTAGCTGTTACCAACCCGTATACTTAAAGTTCGTAACAGTTGGTATTAAGGAACGATTTATCTTTATCTGTTATTTCTGTATAGATTTAATATTATTTTTGTATTATTTAATATGAATAATAGTCCTATTAAAATTATTTTAACTTTCTTTCTTTTGGGTCTGTAAAGGCTCTACACTTTAGAATAGCTAGACGTGTATGGACTTAGTAATATTTCGTGATGGTGGCTTTCTTGATATTGATTTGTGTAGAATTTCAAGTTTTGGTTTTGTTTAACTTTCGTTTGTGTTTAGTTGGAAAAGTTAGATTTTAATAATATAAGGGGAATTTCGTTCCAGTTAATGTATTTTCAGTGTGTAGCAGTAAAGCTTACTAATACTGATCAGAAACCAATATCGAGTAACTTGTTACTTTACTTAGAGCTTGTTTTCAAGATAAGTTAAATGAATTGATAGTGAGTTAATTATACTCATAAGTTAACTTGTAGATAACTTTGCAAAGACTTAATAATTTAACTTGTTGAGTTCTTTGTATCGATTTTAATCTGTCTTGATTGTTAATATTTGGAATTCTTAACGTGTTTCTCCTAAAAGAAATGACTTGGCTGAATATCTTGTATCTAAATATATACATTCGTCTTCTTTGTCACTACATAAATGTGTGTGTCTGCATACGTATCTAATTGTTATTAAATATTTATATTACGTCTTATATAAACATTCTGCTCATTTTACCACTGTTTGTTTGAAATTAATCTGCAATAAGAAGATATAATAACATATTTATTTGATTTCTTTTGAAAAATTCGAGTTTTGGGTATATTCTTTTAGAATTATGTTACTCATTAAAATAATAAATGAAAGCTGCCCAAAATTAAGTTTTGAAAATCAATAATTAATAAGTTTGTTCTATTATATGTTTAATTTTTTTTACCGCCTCCATGGTCGAAGTCGTTAGTCTTTATACTGACCTTAGACACCACGGAGGTCTGGGGTTCATCCCAGGTTACGCTCCACGTTTATATAAAAATTATTGTTTAGATAAATTATCGCCCACTTTAGAATACACTTTTAGCACAACGGTTGCTAATACCACCCGAGGTGATTCCCGTAGGGTTTATTCCTGATGGGCCTAAGGCTCTAAACGGGTATTATTATTATTATTATTTATACATTTTTTAAATAATCTAAATTTTTGTTTGTGTCCTGTACTGAATATAAAATCTTGTATTCACCAGAAGAGTAAACTGACATAATTTTCGAAGCAATAATAAATTTCCTCAGCTTAACCTTAGGAATTAAGTTTATTTTTATTTGGACTTGCCCTCGAGAAACCCATGATATATCTATTGGTTTCTCAGCTTTCATCACAGGATTCAATTTCATTGCTTACGGCATTATCCCTAACTTTATTATTAACTATTCAAAATACTTTTTTGTGGCTCTTAAGCAAAATATTGTATGGCATTTCAAAACATAATTAGATAACGTTAACACCAACTTCGTCTTTCCATAAATTAGTTTCTCTTCTCTTTAATATCTAAACAGAGCTGGATTTCGGCTTTTACTATTACTTAACTACTTACTAACTTTTCCATTAACTATCAAAAATACTTTTTAGTGGCTCTTAGTATAATATTGTATGGTATTTCAAAACATAAGTAGATAAAGTTAGCTTTTTTTACTTTTATAACAGAGCCGGCTTTTGGCTATAATCTCCTCTATAGAACCGGTGAGCTCCAATGCTTGAAGTAGTTAGATGATGACTTATTAAGATCCGGTGCGTGGATTTAACTGTTGCGTTTTCGCTTCATTCACCGAAGGTTAAGGATATCGATCCAATCTGAGCTCTCGATAATTTCGAGATTATCGAAATTTGAGATTTTCGAGATTATCGAGTAACACAATTATAATAAAAACTTTAACTAACGTTTTAAGCACAGTGGATTAAAAAAATATCGTCAAAACTGGTTGGTTCCGCCGAATGAAACCGTTTAAATTGCAAATATTAAACCTTCTTTAATGCAAACTAAGTGTATTAAAGATGTTTGTCAGAGATTCAAACTGCTCTAAATTATTAGATTGGTTAATGCATTATATATTTTTAACAACTTTATTTTTAAATACCTCATAAATATTAAACTTGCTATTAATGTTATATTTAACTTGAGAATTGTTAAAAACCATCTTTGAAGTTATCTTTCCATTATAAATAATTAAAGTTAACACCTTTTTTATTTTTACGAAAATATTATATTTTGAAGAGATGTATAAATGTTAGTAATCTTAAAACGTTATTTTATAGTAATAAATATTTAAAAATCTTTCTTATAAAGGTAAAATTAGTAGAAAAAAATAAAGTTTAAAAGTACACGAGGTTTTTTCACAGGGAGCATTTCTTTTCCTCTTGTGAATTATTCATTTTTATGCTTAGCATAAACTAATTTAGCTGGTACAAGTTATTTAGTACGTTTTAGTTTCATAATTATAAATAGTTAAAACAAATTTATTAAATAAGCAATCGCCCCTTTCTGGAAAAATGTCTCCCCCCTCCCCTAACAAATTAGTTTTAAGCAGAAGTCTCTTAATTCGGAATTGTTTTGGCATTTTAGCAAGTTGTGGTTAGCTGCGGTCCTGAGTCTTTACAAATATTTATTTGTATTTATATTTTTATATTTATATCTTTTTTACTTGTATTTGTATGTATTTATGGAACTTAATTATCATTAACATCCGAGTAAACAACTTGTTTATGAAATTTATTATTTAATTAAATAGTTAAATGTGCTGTTTATAATACTCATCTTAGCACTTACTCTTTGAGATATATTTTACATATTTGTCAGTCCATTGTACTAGTGAATAATTTTACTTATCGCTAACTATTCTTTTATATTAATGTTAAACAAAACATCCATGAAGGAAATATAGTGTTTCTAATGATAAAGATAAACTTGTTAACTGTAAGGGTGGTATTATTGTAAGTTGATGACAGCAAAAGATCGTAAGTAGTGAATTTTAGTACTTTTAATAACCGCAAATCGAAGTTTATATTTTTAATTTCAATATCAGATTATTTCTTGATTATATCTGATATTAATATCAATAGTAATTGATATGAACAATATTGATATCAAATAAGCAAAATAATATCATTTTTTTTTATTAGATTGTTATTACATGATTTGTAATTGAGATTATTTCTAAGCAAGCTGATAGCATTTATAAGATGATTCAATGGGAGGGTTTTTATGACTGAAATATTTTTTTTAACATGTTGAGTTATAGTCCGGAATTGACGTCATTGCAGGAATAAATAGTAAATTCCATATGTTTATCTCCTATATTGATTTCTGCAATGATGTCACATGTCATTCATAAAAAAAGTCAGGTTATAACCTCCGAATGCGTTGCTTTGTTTACATCGAATTGAAGCACCTTATAAATTTCTAACATCTTGATTTATTAGTACATTTTATTTAAAAAAGACTTCGTGAATTGTCATTAAATGACAACTTGTCTGACATAGTACATTTGACAATGATGTTTGTTTGTCATTGTAAATTAAATTATGTATGAAAAGTAAGTGTTTTCATACCATTTGATGCTAGCGAATGCCCTACAACATTTATAGTTGTCGCAATACAATTACGGAAGAGGAAAGTCAAAATGTAGCATGTTAAGCTACATCTAAAGACAGTTATTTCACGTTTTTCATTATCAATTGTTGACTAAGTTATGTCTCACTCTGTTTCGTTACCATCTACATCGCATTCCGCAGGTGCCGTAAGAGTCTTTTATATATTAAATCTACAAGCATAAATGAGTGGAACTTATATTATACCAAGGAGCCTCTATATATGCTATAGAAAGCATATATGCTTTTTTATTATTCTACAGAAAATAAATTGGTAACAATATTGGACTATTAATTAGAAATATTAACTTGTAGATAACTGTGTAAAGACATTACAATTAAACTTGTTGAGTGTTGTGTATTGATTATATCTGTCTTGATTTAAGTGGAATTCTCTACGTGTTTCTTCTTTACTGACAATAATCTTTATTTTTTTCTTCTTTAAAATAGAAAGAATCACAAATAAAAACTTTGTTTCCTTCTAGTTATGCTTGAGCTTTACAAGTCTTTTTTTAGTTCGTATTTAAAACAATATCCCAGAAGTTAAAACTAAAACTGCTACGTGTTGAATATGCAACAACTCAGCGTTAAAAAATTAGTGAAACAACAAAAAGTTACTTTAAAGCAACGTGTTTTAATTTAATAGTTTTATCTTATAACTTAACATTTTTTTCCTTCACTTTGACTAGTTTTATCGGGAACAAAGTTGAAACTTTTTCACCCTACATGATGCTAAACATTAATAGATCACGTCTCTAACTTTAACATAAACTAGTGTTTAACACAAAGTTTTAAATTGTGCTTCCCTCTTTTTTGTTGAAAGAGAGAGATTGTATAGACTAAAAAAATAGGGTTGTTGTTTTAACTTTAGCAATTGTAATATGTTTTGAGTTAATTAAGTTAAGAAGTAGACGATAATTATTTTGTAACTTAGTTTTCAAGCTTGTTAAAAAAAATTGCTTTTTACTCTGAAGCTAGTTGTAACAATAATTCTGTAGACTTTTTTAAATGAGTAGATAAAATTAAAATATTCAGGTTGATTTAAGAATGACGATTTGAAGCGATTTAAGATGACGATGAAGCGATTTTGGCAAAAATATGATTATCATCGAAGGACGTTGATTGTTCCTATAGAATTGTAAATTATTCACTTCTACTCTTTTCTCATCTTGGTAAGTTTTTCAGTTAGTAAGTTTTCTTGGTAAGTTCATTATTTTTTATTTAAAAAAATCAAAAGGTGGCTTCATATATTATTTATAGTGTTAAAAAAAGGAATAAATATTTGTCGCATCAACTCGGTGCTAAAATCTAAAGGTTTTAATAGCTTAACGTTTTCGATATGTTTTTATTCTTTTACTAGAATCTAAAATGCTTTAGAAACGGTCAAGTAAACCCTTTTTCTTTGCTATGTGTAATCTGATATTTTTACCTTAAATCCCAATACGTATGTTCAATTTTTCCAGTGTAAGTGAATACCCTCACAGGTTCTCCTGCTTCTGAAGCAGATCTATCTCTGCATTGAGTTACGATGTCTTTATCTTTACTTTACCTGCTGTTTTTAAATAATAAAAATCCTTTTTATACGTTAAACAAAAAGTTGAAGATAAATCTTTTTGTTCAAGCAAAAAGTTTATAAATTTTATCAAACCCAAAGAATATATAAATAAAAGAATTAGGGTGTATAGGCTATTCCACACAATTCGTAGTATAATTAAATTATCTTTAAGTAAATGATTTTAAATTCCTTGGTAAAAAGTAATTTAAAAATTTTAGAGATAAAAATCAAAAATGTGATAGAGTGTTTCATGACGTCGAAACCTGGATATAGAGAGAAATGTCAGTGGCGACCATGAATAATGGAAACTTCCACGATGTCAGCGTGGACTTCAAGGATTCGAGGAGGGGAATGTACATTTTACCTATCAAAAGAATGGCCTCGACATGGGGTCACCTCTCAAACGACTCTACCTCAAGTTTCCTGGGAAGAAGAGACAAGGATCGGGGAGGGAAATGACGGCTGATAAGAAACACGGTAGACCGGTGGAGCAGAAGAGAGATTTAGCTCAAAGATATAACGTATAAATTAATATGAGAATACTTTTCGTACATATCATATATCAAGTTTAGCTTTAAACATACCAAGTGATTAATAATTAACTTCGAATATTATAAGTCCTAATTATAATTGCATTGCTAATTGATACTAATTGATTGATAGCCAGTAGCTGGGTTACTTTTCTATTAGATTAGGAAATTATTAGTTAATAGTTATAACACTTATATTGTCACTCTACTTAATTCTGACTAGTGCATATTTGTTGTAGTGTGTTCTTACCCGTCCCTTGTATGGGTGACGACTCAGACTCTAATGAGAGCTGCTTGTACCGTAGGTCTAGTTGGTTACTGGAAAGAATCGAAATCCTCAAGTCCACGGATAAAAATGGTGTCATCTGTGACGTACGAACTCACGTCCCCTGTTGGGAACCACAGAGTGTTATTAAAAATAACCGCACCAACCTATTGCAGCGGGAAAAGTTCTCAAAGTAAATACGACCAAACTTAAGACCACGACGACCATAGTCGAAAGTGATTCCCCGAAATATTAGACGCGTGAATGTACAGGTGCTCTGAGAACATGCTTTTAAGACAATAACATATAAGATACTAAAGAGATACAAAATTAGACTGGAGCGCTACTATTTATGCACATATAATACGCTTGTCAAGAAGTGAAAGTAATCTGTGTGTATTAGTTTAAGTGAGTGATAGTTTAACTTAGAAACAGACTTCCATGAATTAAAACTTTACTTTAGAAAAATAGGTCTAAAAATGGCATTATTGACGACTTCTTATTCTTCCTTCACTTTTTTGTTGACAGCCTAAACTACTAAAAGGATTTTGATGTGTGAAGACTTTTTAAATTCGTCTAATGCTAAAGTGCATTTATACCTAATAAAGTCTTAATTCCGTCATCCCTATGCTGAACATGGAGGGAAAATAATGTGCTCGTGGATGGTACTTTTATGTACATTGACGCACCTACAGTCTAAACTACTTTGAAGATTCTAATGTATAAGGACTTTTTGGATTCGTCTTATGACCATGCATTCTTACTTAATAAACACTCAAATTCGACATTCCTATACTCAACGGGGTGCAAACACTAAGATTGGGAACTTTTTGGAATTGTCTGATGCCTTTAAATATTCCTGTTTCAATAAATCCTAAATTCATAATTCTCATGTTCTATGCATCGCAGAAAACAGAGCTTGATTCTATACCAATAGAGGTATTGTATATAGAGGTATATACGAGGTCTGTCCCATAAATACGTATAAAAAATCATACACATTTTATTTTACAACCAATCATCAAATAACATTTTGTCCCTTTCAAAGGGCTCCCCCCTAATAAAACGCACTTGGTCCAATGCCGTTTCCAAGGGTGAAAACATCCTTCAAAGTCCTCTACTTTGAGGCCCTTCAGCTGCCTCGTCGGCGCTCCTTTTATGTCATCCACGTCCCCCAAATGGCGCCTCCGAAGCAACATTTTACATTTAGGAAACAAAAAAAGTCACACGGTGGGAAATCGGGTGTATATGGTGGCTGGTCAGTGACTGTGATTGAGTTGCGCGCCAAAAATTCGCCTACAACCAATGACGTGTGCGATGGAGCGTTGTGATGAAGGATCCAATGTTTTTCGCAAGCCAATTCCGGGCGGACTCGAGCAACCCGTGCTTGTAGGTAACTTTTAATTTATACAAATTTAGTTTATACGCCATTCTAACTGTCGATCGACAATTTTTAAAGACAATTGATCGAACATGATCCACATTTTCGTCAGAAGACGAAGTGGTGGGGCGTCCGGGGTGAGGGTCATCCTTGAAGTCTTTTCGTCCTTTTCTAAACCGCTTTAACCACTTGTGGACCTTTGGTTCCTTCAAGGCATCTTCTCCGTACACTATCACATGAATTCTCGACCATTTTTGCCGAGTTTAGCAAGAAATTTGATATTGATACGCTGCTGATCGGTAAGAGAGATTTCCATGCCGACTAGTTATTAAGAAAGGGGTCAGACCAACTGACTGTAGATACTGACTGATGACTCATGAGGCGCTGTCCATCTAGTTTAGGCTTGCTTGGGTTGTTAGTGGTGGAGGAAGCTCACTGTCTCGTCTCTCCAATTCCTGCTTAGATCTAAACAATTATTTTATACGTATTTATGGGACAGACCTCGTACAATACTTTGATACCCTTTACAGCTTTGTCTACAACACGTAACTTGTTTATATCTTTGGCTTTTTATTGGACAGTCGTACACCCATTAGGAGCTGTACAAAAAATCATAAAATCTTACCAAAAACCAATTGAGTGGTAATAAAATATCCGCTCTTTTGGTCCATAAGAGTTGCAAAATCAAGTTTTCTGTCCCGCCAAGTCATGTTGGTTCTGGTTGGAGACAATCTTTCGCTCATTCGATTCAAAGTGAAGTTGTTAGGTTGGCAACTACTAAAGGGCCTCATTTAAATTAAGAAGTAATCATCAGCTTCCCGGTAAAGTTCCTGACCATATTCTTATTGTTTCATTCATTCGTTCATTTAATTTCTTTGGTCCTGGATCTATATGGAGATAAATCTGCAGCAATTATTAAACTGCTGAAATTTGTTATGATTTATCTTCACATTAAAACCTCGTTTAATTGATTGCCTCTCAATTTAAATGAGACCCTTTAGTAGTTGTCAACCTAACAAAACTAATGAAACCTATTGAAACTCTAATGACTGTCTTCAACCAGAACTTATATGACTTGGCGGGACAAAAAAATTTATTTCACAATATAAAAAAACTAACACGTCTCTCCACAAAAGAATTTATTAAATAAAAGCAGAGCCGGCTTTCGGCAATAATGCCATCAACAGTGCCTAAAAACAAGTAAACAAAGAACTAATAACAATACATACAATTTTAAGGTTAATAAAAGTCAAAAGATAAAAAACAAAGAAATAAATCAATAAATTAATAAATAATAAAAAGGTGAATAAATAAATTAATTAATTACCGGTGAGTTGAGGTCATGATTTCACAACTTTTTTGGACCAAGGGTTTTTTGCCACGCAAGTGGCTTTTTGTATAATAATATTTATGTGCTTCAATATAGGATAAAATGTTTTTCATAGTTTTACTTAGATGTTACATTAACAAAAATATAAAAAAATTACAACCCAAAAATTTTTAAACTAAACATATAAACACTTAATTTGGAGACAAGTGGATCAATGAGTACTCAACAAAATTATAGTCACAATTTCACTGATCACAGAGGTGTCATTGTTTAGCCCAGACATTAAACACATATCTGAGCTAGTAAATAGTGCGCCTTTAGTGTCCATTTTTGAGAAAAACCCCTAAAATAAGAAAAATGTTTTAAAACTAAAAATATACGCAGCAATGAGTAAAGCAGATACGCCCTAATGCAAAATCTAGTTTTCAAAACAAACTTTAGTTATCAACTTTATCAATAGGACTATTGCGTGTTACGGAACAGAGGAATCATCTTACTTCCCTGTACGGCCACTAATTCGAAAAGAGACGTAGAAATTACATAGTTTTCATCCACCAGCAGCCTTGTGTCTCCCAATTTACGAAACTAATTTGTTGTTGAATATAGAAAATCTATGATAAACAAGACATTCATTAGATAATGTATGGCGTTTTAACCACGGCTCTCACCGTGACTATAGACTCACTGTTGCGGAAGACGTTGCATTTCCATTCCGCCACACGTCGCTCTACGCTCCTGCAGTGATCGGGATACGGATTTTTAGCCGAGCGTTGTTCTAATGCAGGCGTCCTAGACGAAGCCTTAAAGTTGTTCAATATTTCTTTGACCCAAATCTATTGTAGAAATGCACGTGCAAAAATGTATCGATAAATCTATAAACCAATAAAGTAAGCATACCTAAGCACTTTCCAATACTTATTTCCTAAATCTAAAACATTTTCTTTATATTTTCATCTGTTATTGAAACCTTTGTTGCCTTTATTTTTCCATAAAACGTTATTTTTAAACGCTTTTTTGTCAAAGAAATATAATATTGTAATATCCTTCACCTTTTTCTATGGCATTGTATTCTGCCTTTAAAGAAATGAAATAAAAATCAAATCCCAAATTTGACCTGAATTATACCTTTTAAATGTTCTTTTACCTCCCAGTCTTAAACTCTATTAAATTTTGTAGGAAAATTTTTAGTAAACTCATAGAGAGAAACTTTACGATTTAATTCATCCGAAGAAAATCGTTTATACTTTTTTACTTCATAGAATGAAAAGTGTTTACTATAAATCGAACAAAATCTGTGAACAAATTATTAACAAAGTAAATGTATCTGAAAAATATATTAAAGAGAAAAAATATATTTTCTGAAACATTAAAACTGAATAAAAGAATGCGCCAAGTTAAAAGGAATCGTGGGGTGGGTTTCTAAATAACAGGATAGGAAACGTGTGGTTGGAAATCTCAAAGGATTCAACGTTTTCCCCGAAGATTCTCCCTTTCCTATATCATTTCCTTCATTATCCATTCCATATATAGAAGAGAGGCTAAAAAGAGAAAAAGCGACTGAAAAGCTCTTTAAAGAGGGAAATACGAAGCTTTGAACTCGCACTAATTAGTAGTAATCCATAGCTTCACACACACTTGTTAAGTTATAAACCTCTGAATTATTTTACTATACATGTAAAGCCTCCACTTGCACCTCGCCTAATGTATTGAACTAAGATTTATTTTACCTTAAAATCAAGTTTAAATCTAAGAATCTATCTAAAGAAAAGTTAAAATAATATAAATGAGAAAATGTATTTAATTAAAAATAATTGAATTTTTGTAAATTTAAAGAAAATTTATTAGACAGCGCATTATATAATCAAAGTCACTAGACTTTTCTACACTATTGATTTAGGTGGGGATTTCATTCCTTTTTGTAAGTTTTATAAATCTTGTATATGATTCCAATTTTTAGGTCTTAAGGATTTATTGGAAATGTGCATTTGGGAATTTTTATAAAATAAGCAAATCAGCCACTAGTTTGCGCAATGCCAGTATCCCTCTAATCTTAAGTTTTGATTTTCTTAAAGGGCTATGAGTATATAATATTTGCTTGTATACTTGTATTGTATCGTAATGTATGTGTTTCATTTGTTTGTATACACTTGTAGTTTCTACCTATATTTAACTCCAAGTAAAGCTGAAAATAAAGCAGATGAAGTAAACATTTACCGTTTATTTTATTTTTTTTACGCTTAAACCTGTAGGGTCATTTTAGGTCCCCCCCCCCTCAAATCTCACTTAATTAATCCACCTCAGAGTTTGTACCCATCCATTCATCTAAGAAGCAAACCCTCTGTACATGGCGGCACATATGATTAGTTCAGAGTGTGTCAAGTTAATCTAGCCCAACCAGACTCTATCTAAACTCACTGCTCAGGCTAGTGCCTGCGATTAGTTCATATATGAATAGTATTCGTTGAAAAAAATGACCAAGTTTAATAACTACTAAGAGCATATTGGATGCAACATACTCGGTGGTTCCCCGAGGCTGACTTGCCGAAATAAAATTATTTATACACGATTATAGTAATTACAATATTAGTTGTTTGTGAATCAGAACAAACAAATGGAAACATCGTTAAAGAGTTTTTTTTAACCATTTAAAATACCAAACCTTCTGGTTTCTTTTTAAAGGGTTTCATTCAAAAATCGAATGGAAATAGCAGAAAATAATATTCATAATTTTCTCCTCTCTTTATTTGAAAATGAGAAGGGGTATTTTATCTCTTGTTGGGGTGATTTTTAGGGTTAAAATGCGTTAAACATATCCCAGATATTGGAGAATTTTACTATTAAAATATAATACGGCTACCGATGGGAGCCATATGCTGCCATTTCTACGGTATTGGTCCACTTTAATGCTTCTTTTTTCAACCCTCTTTTACCACTCGAAACACCCCCGACTAAAGCGACCTCTATAAAGCTATAAACCAAGTCTGGTTTAAGCTCTTAAAACAACTGGACAGATACTAAACATTTTTTATAAATATACTTTTTTTTTAAACCCAATTTTTTACAATGCTATTTAACACCAATAGAATTTGCATTGATAATATTTCTTTTTCATTATTCCTTTATAAGTTCCTAATTTATAAAATATTTCCAGCGTCTTTCGTTTGAATATTCGTCATAAATACAGACCGCGCGTCAGTAATTAGTTCGGTTAATTACAAATATTTAGAGGTATGGTCTGTCTTTTATACATAAAAATGACTAAAATATACATTTACTAATAATCAGATACATATTACATATAAAAATAACCAATACATACGTATAATATGTATGTATAAGAGCCTTAGATGTTTGTTGGGACCCTAGCGGCTTATCAGGTTTAACCTCTCTGCGGAAACCACCTCTGGTTGTATTGAACACCGTTACGTCCCAAGTGCAGTCTAAATTCGACGACAATTTATTGAGCAATAATCATATACAAACTGAGAACATAACCTGTGATGCGAACACCAGACCTTCATGGTGTCAAAGGTTAGTACAAATACTGACGCTTTACCGACCTTGACATCTGATATCGACATACAGGTGGCCAAACATACATTAGTGTTATACTACACAACTATATAAGTAGTAGAACGTTTTAAAAACGCCTAAAACGGGTAATTGTGATAAAATTTCGGTTCCGAATTTTTTGGGTGAAATGAATACTTGTCCTACGTATAATTGTCTTACCTAAACGGTTGATAGATAAGAAAAAGTAAAAAAAAAATATTAAAAAACTAAATGTTAACTTTTTCTTATGTTAGTAATAAAATTTGTAAAAAATTACGTTTTTTAATCATATTACCTAATAATAAAAATAAACATGTCATCAGCTTTTTCTAAAAAAAAGTTATTCCATCCCGGAATTAAAAAGTATTACATTCCGTCCAAATGGAATGGTGGGCTTTTAGTACACTTTTTTCATTAACAACAAAAACTTCAGACTAAAATATTTTTCTCTTTTCATTATATTTTTATAATTATTAAAATGTAAAAGTAGTGATATTTCTATTTTTATCTAAAAAAACATAAGAACGTACAACTTTAATGTTAGGTTATAGACAGCGTTTTTTACTAAAATATTTAGTTGTTTTAAATGTTTAAAAAACATATGTTTTTAGTTTAAAATTTTTTATGGCTCTTGTATTTTTTATGGTTATTTTTTATGGTAGTTGAGTATTTATTTATTTAAAATATAGGGCAGAAGTAAGAAGTTATTGATATAGTGCTTTGTATTGTTAGACTGACGAGCTCTGTTTACATATTTTATATCCTTTTTGTTGTAACATATTAACATTTTGTATTTCCATTCATTTCATATTTCTATTCAACTTCTTTTTTTACTTTCTATTATGTTTTTGAAGTATTCTATATTTTTCGGAGAGAACTTTTTGTTGATATTAATAGGTTGAGTCAAGTTAAAAAATGTATAAAAAGAGTTGAAGAAAGCTTCATTTTCGTTCTGTTCCCCTGGGAGGGGGGCCCCCGGGGGCTAGAGTCCTGGACAAGAGAGGCTCTTTTTCCATCCGGACAGCGGACTCGTTGTAATGTCACCGGTACGTATCCATCAAAATTTTTTTCGCAAAAATATAACGAACAATACATTTTTTTACTTTACAACCTAAAGTAAGAATCAGACTAAAAAAAAATAAAATACCTAAAAAAATACTGAGTAAAATAAAAACACAATTTTTCTGTTCTGCTATATTTCTTTTAAAAGTTTAGTATTTTTTTATTTACACTTTTTAATCCATTGCTTGGAAAATTCAGGAAAAGCCAGCTAGTGGCAGGTTTGTTTTATTTTTTATTTCTAGAAAATTGTCTAGTTTTTTTAAGGTTTAAGGGAGATGAGACTGATGCTCACGAAAGCATAGTAATTAAATAATTTAAATAAATACATACGAGAAAAGAGGCAATTTTTTTCTCTCTAGCTTTATATGAGTCTCTCCGCCTCATCCCCAGGAAAGCCTACCACACTAGCAAACTCTAAAGCATTTTTTATTTAACTTGTTTGTTTTTCATCTTTAAACTTTTTTATTCAGCAAAGTAGGAAAAAACAAAGTTTAAAATGGAATGTGTGAAATTTCATTCGCATCTCTGTAAGAGTGTTTATTTATTTATTTATTATACGTTTCGAATATGTATTTTTTTTTTTATCTAGCTAATTAACTTATTCCTTTTAAATAATGCATTAGTTTTTGAGAATCTCTTTTTTGAGTTATAAAGAGAATTTATATTTTTATATCTTTAGTATTGTACTAAGGATAAAATGCTTTTATTTAACTCTATATTTATTTTTTTTGTTTATTCTGATGTTAACATAAATTGATGTTCCATCATTTTATAGTCTGTGTAGAGTTCCCATAAAAAAATATAAGCTAAAAGTCAGGTTTTAGCTTAATATAACCTTGAACTTTGTTTTAAAGGCACGTTTTTAATTGGTTACCCACCAAGTAATGTGTATGTATCTAAGTATAAGAGGACGCGAGGACTTATAGTTTGTTACCCATTAAATAAAAACAAGGAAGTAAATATGAAGTAATTATTTACAATCTCAATAAAGGACGCCGAATAGTACTGGGGATTTTAGGGATATTAGGGCGGAAAAAGTGGTGGGCAACCATGTAAAATCGGTACCATGTGAAAAGATTGTAGTTTGTTACTACCTTTTAAAAGAGGCTTTATAAGACAATATTGTTGGTCGTCACCCACTGAAGATGGGTAACCATGTATAAGAGGTACCATTAGAAAAGATGGCAAAAAGATTATGTTACAAATAAAATAGGTTAAAAATACAAAATGTTTTATTAAACTCATTCCCCAAACCCTCACTCTAAATCACCTTATTTTAAGGTGATTTTTTTTGGGGGGTGGGGGGTAACCAGGTAAAAGAGTCCCAACAGCATACTGCTGATTTGTTGAGGTAAGTAGATATTTTTTGATAAGGAAGATTGTATCCATTAGGGTTAAATAAAAACACGATTTTAGTGTGACGTTTCGACCATTCTGGTCATAATCATACCTAAAAATATAAAAATATATTATTACAAAAGTGCATATACAATAAAATATATTTTGTTATGTTGATTCTGATGTTGTTAGCCTTAAGTTTCTTTTTTTTTATATCTCACAAAAAAAATATATATTTTATTGTATATGCACTTTTGAAATAATATATTTATATATTTTTAGGTATGATTATGACCAGAATGGTCGAAACGTCACACTAAAATCGTGTTTTTATTTAACCCTAATGGATACAATCTTCCTCATGAAAATATTATTAAGGGTACAACCAACATCAATTTGATAGATATTTTTTATGTAACTTACCTAAACCACTTAATGAGGGTGACCTTAGCCTCTTAATAAAACACTTCATCCTATACATTATACATCTTGACATATTGCTAAGTCTAAGAGTGCGTTAGACTTTAAGTACACTGTTAATTACGCGTGTAATTTACAACTTGTTGCTTTTGAAATAAGAATACAATTTAATATATAATTATCAAATTTGCCTAGTCTATTAGTTTGCTATTTACAAGATGCGGGAGTTCTCCATTTAATAATTATTTTGACAATTAATTTATAAGTCATTAAATATGATGAGGCTCAAAACAATGATATTTTTGTGTAATATCTCGTCTTCATATATATAGGTATTATTTCTGGTCCCTAGAGTTTTGGTGAAGTAAATATTTAAGGCGTATTTTAATTGTGCGTTGCATTTAAGAAATAAAAGCACTTGGTTTATTTCAATATGATGCTCTGTTATTGGAAAAACTTTTTTAAAAAATATTCCAATAATTTAGTTTCTTTTCCTTTCATGTTAATACTCTAATGGTCGATTGACGTCATGGATGTCAAGGAAACATGCCGTCACTTGATGTAATTTCGTGTATACGCGTGTAATTTATAACCTGTTGCTTTTGAAAATAAGAATACAATTTATTATCCATTATAGAAACAAGCGAAAGAATTATCGATTTGTTAAATTATCAAAAACCTTTTTTTCAGAAATAAAAATATTGTTTTTTCATTCCTTATTTAAATATTTTTATCAATTTAATGATTCGTTCTCTTTTTTTCAGTTTTTATAAAATATTATTTATACATAAAATTTCCCTTAAAAAAACTCTTATAAAACAAGAAAAAGTCAAATTATTTCGTTACATTTCTTGAGTGAATTTATAAAAGCGAAATACTATAGAAAGAAAAAAATGTATCTAGAATTTTTTTCAACAAAAAACATTCTTTTTTTATACTACAAAAATTTGTGGAAGTATATGAATTTTTAAACATTCTTGCTAAAATAAAAATTTAATCGTTATTTTTTTTCCAAGTTCACTGTTTTAGCTTTGAAAGAAATTTTAGACTTTCTTTATAATTTAAAACAAAAGTTGCATATGTGGATCTAGTTTGTTTAAGACAGTTTGCGTTCGATACCAGAGACAGACAGTGTTGCATTTTTAAAGACCTGTTGCAGAGTAAGCAGTCAGTAAAAAATCTACCTTACTGTTTTGTGCTGACTTGTATTTGTTTGTCGTCAATATACCCTTTGACGTTGTTGCTTGAATTGGAAAGTTAGTTGTCTAAATGACGAAATCTTGAATTAGTAAGCAACTAGCTTCAACTTTAAACAAGTATATTTATTGAATTAATTTTTCATTTACCTAGATAAAAAATGTCCAATGACTCTTCACAAATGAAATATCAAGGCGTAGCAGCAATCGACTGCTAAAGCCGGTTTTTGGCAAAAGCCGAAACCGAAACGAAGCAGAAAATTAAATGAGTGATGTCATGAAAAAATATTTTCCTGGATAACACAACTTGAAGATTGACTTTTGTATCAAGTTCCAACTCTCTAGCATACATTAGGAGATACAATGATAAATGACACATACACACCTGAAACAGACAATTCATGTCAAATCTCGGTTTCAGAATTTTGCAAACACAATACTTTACACTTGCGGTTTAAACAATCTTAGTTTTTATTTTATTATTTGATATCTTTTTGTTTTGTAAGTTTGTTTTATAAGAATCTTTAAGTTTTCTTATATTTTTATTTTATTGTTATTTTTTAAATGTTATCAAAATAATTTTATTTATTGTAACGTTTTTAATTAACCTCTAAATAAATATAATATAATTTTTTATGTCTACAGTTGTTACATAAATATTTAAATTTACTATTAATATTTATGGACATTTACTTAAACGCGTACATTTGTGTTTAATTTAATTTAACTTAACCAATATGTTTATTTTTAGGTAAACATATTTGTATATCACGTTTAAAAATATAATTTTTCGCGAAAATCATACCTTATTTAATTTTATTTAATATTATACTATATAATAAAATATTTATTGTTTAAGCAAATTTTACTTATACCACTTTATATTTCTTGAATAACGAGAAAGCTTTGTTTCACTTAAGGTTATAATATAAACTCAAATATAATTTTACTTTTTATTTTTAAATAAATATTTTGTCATTAAGTTCAAAACCCCACGTATTCAGTAAATACATTCTATGTATTCAGTCAAAAACAGGTTTTTTCTTGTTTATTTAACCTTCTTATTTCTCAGTCTAAACCAACCCGACACACATTTACTTACTCCTTGTTTTACATGATTTGAATGCATCAACATACCACCTACCTTTTATTACACTCTGCAGACTTAATACTAATGAAAAGTATACATAGTAAATTGAATCATTGTTATTTCATATAACGCAATAAAAGCGTATAATATATTGTTACGTTGAAATAATATTATTAATAATATTTTATAAAATTTTATTAATATTTATTAAAATAATATCATTTAATTGTTTTGAATTATACTGGAATCAAAAGTACACCCGTCTTTTTAACGTATTCCCTTATGGAATACTCGCTAATGAAATATTTAGTGTTTAAACCGATTTAAATTTTATTATTACTAGGTTGTATAAAAGGTTTATCAAAACTATTCAACAGATTATTATTTATTTTTTTTATATTTTATGCAGAACTTCATATTTAGCAAGGTGGGACAAACATTTGGTTCTACTAATTATACATGCATTGTAACAAAAGTAATAACACTCATTATTTAAGCAAAGGAATTTGTTATTAAATGAAGCTTTTTAATGTTAGTTATTGGCTAACAATTCAAATAGCTATTTCCCCTCCTTTTACAGTCAGTTTGTTGAGAAGACGAACGTTCCATAATACATTTTCCCATGAATACTGTTTGTACCCCAAGTTCTAAATATTTGTAGCTACTTTTTGTTATAATTGACTCGAATCAAAGATACATTCCATCAAATACATTTTTTGAAAAATAAAACATGACCTCTTGGCCCAAACACAGTCGATGTCACTGGAAGCCTCTTAGCGACCCCTGTGCCTCTCTGTAGTAAAAACTAAATGTATTATTCGAAGAACGTGATTTGTTTACATATTGACTCGTATATGGCAAACAATAAAATTGTCACCAATGCTGGTTATAAAATTAAAGTAACGTAAATGTGTTTAACCAACATAGTTAATCTGATAACATTATAAGTTTAAGTGAATTTTCGTTGAGTCATTATTGTAGATTTATAATGTCATACACATTTTTAAATCAATTAAGTTCAGGACATGTAGCCGAGAGCCCCCAAGCTACCGAGGGCCTCTTGTTTGTTGATCTAATAAGTGCTTTATTTATGATTAGCTTTTTCATAAAATCCTTATTTATAGAAACAAGCTCTCAATATTTAGTAATCATTCCGAAAAAATTAGTTTTACTTGGATTTGTTATTAATAAATGTTTCTAATAGTATATCATTTGATTCTACCGAGTTTTGCAAAACATGAATTGTTGACACAATATAATTGTGCGAGAGACACCTTGGAAATGAAACAAGCAAAATGAAATGCTTCATCTGTGAACTGTTCCATCATTCTGCATTCGTCATTATTGATGGCTCGACATAATGTCATTTATAGACAAAGACTTTCGGCACGAATTTATTAAATTTATAAAAGAAATTGATTTTGAAAAATTAACAAATTGTTAAACCACTCACAGTCGTACCCAGCAGCTATATTTCAACTGTAAGAAGTATCTCAAGATTAGCAATACATAAAAATACTAGTACGAGTTATTAAACTACAAAACCAAAAATTAAGATTAAGAGGAAAAAACAAACAAATAACTGAAAACTTAATACACCGGATATCTGTGAAAGAAACCAGGGAAGAGTAAACTTTTTATTACCAGGTAATTACTTACAGCTTGGTACAACACTAGAAGTCGAATCAGAGGGTTTAAGGATGTCTGGGCTTGACCCCGATCCAGGGGGTCAATATATGGAAACTGACATTAACTGTCACAATAATTTAAAAAGGAAAAAGGATTCCAAGAGGGCAGGATTGGATCTAGGACTGCAATTAGTGGTTCCTAAGGCTAAACTGTCCTTCCTTCTTGTCAAAAAAGCAGATGGTGGGTCTATGAACTCGGTATCACCATTCTTGATCGATAAGTTACTTAATAATTCATGTGGACAAGTTAAGAGTGCTAAAAGGCTAAAAGATGGGTCACTTCTAGTCCAAACCTTCTCAACAGAGCAAGGAGAAAGGCTAATGAAGAACCTACCGAGAAATATACATGTACCCCTTACTGTTGAACCTCACAAAACCTTAAATAGAGTGCGTGGCGTGATGACATGTAGAGACTTAGATGCAGTCCCCATAGATGAAATAAAAGACAACCTTAAGTACCAGGGAGTAACAGACATCTACCGCATTACCAGAAAATTTAATGGCAGAGAGGTAAAAACCAACTCATACGTGTTGACGTTAAGCTTGGCCTCCCTTCCGGAACGGATAAAAATCGGTTACTACTCGGTACCTGTCCGATCCTACATACCACTACCTATTAGATGCCATAAATGCTTTAAATTTAACCATGTGCAATCGGCCTGCCCAAAAGAAGAATTTATTTGCCCAGAATGTTCAGAACCAAAACACGCCGAAATAGACTGTCCCAATCCAAAGAAATGTGTTAACTGCCAAGGAGGACATTCGACCCTAGATAAAGATTGTCCGAGATGGAAACTAGAGAAGAAAGTCACCGAGATAAAAATTCTAGAAAATCTGCCCTACCTTGAAGCAAAGAGAAAGGTTATCTCCACTCAGGTAGACCAAGCTCAGTCTTTCGCTAATCTAGTAAAAACGAAACCTAAAGAAACAAAAGAAATAGCTATCCAGTGCGACCTCCCTCAGATTGCCCAAGAAAAAAAAGAAACCAAAAAAGAAAAAAAGAAGAAGAAGGAAGCTGAAGTGAAGCGAAACAAACCGAAAGAGCAAAAAGAAGCAAAATCTGAAGCAACAAAAAACAAAGAAAAAGAAAAAAAAATGAAAATATTAGTGCAGATGAACTTCTAAAAATTTCACGCCAACAATATTTGAAACAAAAAGCAAATATAAATCAAAACAAAAATCTTGTTTATGACCTTGTCAACACCCAAGAAGAAAAACGTATGATGTTTGTCAATGAGTGGGATACTGAAGATGACCAAAAAAGCTCATCTTCTTTGTCTTCTCTCTCTTCGGCAGACTCCCTTTAGAAGGAATAAGTAGAAAAAGAAAAAGAAAAAAACTATCAAACGCCATCACAATAAAGTAATCTTAAAAAAAACATTCTCTACACAACGTTGTCTCTACTAATATTAAATAAGTATAACAAATTAAAAAAAAAAAAAAAAAAAAAAAACTAAAAAAAAAAAAAAGAAAGAAAAAAATGAACACTCGGCTCAAAGTTTGCTCATGGAACTGCAAAGGGTTCAGAACCCGTAGAGAAGATATCAAAATATTAATTAAAGAAAACAACCCATCAATACTACTGCTACAAGAAACCCATTTACCTGCAAATATACCGCTAAATATTCCTGGTTACAGGACATATAGGAAGCATCCCCCCCAGGGTACTTGGAAAGGAGGTCTCGCTATCCTTATTTCCAAACATTTACCTAGTCAAGAAATTTCTATTAATACCAACCTACAAGTAATGTCCTGCAGAGTAGGAAGCAACTACCCAGTAACAGTACTTAACTTTTATTTACCAAACGAAGAAGAAATTACAACTGCTCAGCTAAAAAACGTTTTAACACAGCTCCCTGGACCTCATGTTATAGCTGGAGACTTTAATGCTCACAGCTACATGTGGGGTTCCTCTAAGACCGATAGTAAAGGACGCATTATTGAAACTTTTATTGATGAGGAAAATCTATATCTGTATAATGACAACGAGCGAACCTACCTGGACTCTAGAACTGGAAAATACGAGGCATTAGATTTAGTACTAAGTTCCCCTCAGCTGGTGAAAATGGCCGACTTCAATATATCGCCATACCTGTATGGTAGTGACCACTTCCCGCTTTGGATAACGTTGGATCCTAAAATAAGTCACCAAGAAACCCCTTTGACTAAGTGGGTATTTAGTAAAGCAGACTGGAATAAATTTAAAGAAACTATTTCCAATCAGAAGCCATATCAGGAAAACTTTGAAAACATCGATCAACTTCTAGATTTTATTACAACAACAATAAATAAGCAGCAAAATCTGCTATTCCGCAGACTATCATTGGGAAAGGAAGACCAAAAGTACCTTGGTGGACAACTAAGTGCCGCAAAGCATTAAGAGATCGGCGCAAAGCCTTTTGGAAATTTAACAACTCTCCAACTCATGAAAACCTTTCAAAATTCAAAAAAATCCGAAACGAATGTCAAAAAATATTTTTTGAAGCTAAAAAAGAATCATGGCAACAATATATATCATCAATTAACCAGCACACAGATGTCTCAGAGGTATGGAGGAAAGTAAAAACCCTTTGGGGTAAGCACTCTAGTCTACATACTCCAACCTTACAATCAGGAAACGGACTAGTTACTGATCCAAAGCAAGTGGCACAACAACTAGCTAAACATTTTTCTACTGTAAGCGCTACAAATCATATCCTGAAAACTTCCCAAAATAAAACAAAAGCAGAGAAAGAATCCCTAAATTTTAACTCTGACAATAAAGAAGACTACAACCAAAACTTTAGCTACTGGGAACTGAAAATGCATTAAATCCTTAAAAAACACATCAGCTGGACCTGACCAAATTTACAACATTATGATAAAGAACCTTCCTACGTCATATTACAAATATATCCTTGAACTTTTCAATAGGGTCTGGAATGAAAACGAATACCCGGAGAGTTGGAGAGAAGCAATCCTTATTCCAATACCTAAACCAGGAAAGGACCCTACCCAAGAAACATCTTACAGACCAATTGCAATGACTAACACCTTAGGTAAACTGTTAGAAAAAATGGTAAATTCGCGTTTGATTTGGGTTTTAGAATCAAACAGCTATTATCGCCTAGACAAATAGGATTCAGGAAAAACCAATCGACTTTGGATCACCTCGTTGCTCTAGAAACCTATATTAAAGATGGGTTTGCCCAACAGAAAATTACTTTGGGGGTCTTCTTTGATTGCGAGAAAGCGTACGATCGCACCTGGAGACACCAAGCAATGAAACAACTATACAAATTTGGACTAAGAGGTAATGTGACAAATTTCATTCAAAATTTTCTATCCAGAAGAACATTTAGGGTAAGGATTGGTGGCACATACTCAGACTTCTACGACCAGGAAAATGGAGTCCCTCAAGGAGCGGTGATTAGTGTAACCTTATTCCTTCTGGCTGTGCACAGTGCCACATGTGAAATACCGCTTGTGTAGAATCTCTCTTCGTAGATGACTTTACGGTCCTGTTCAGGTCAAAAAGTGTAAATTCAGCAACAACGGCGATACAGCGGTGTATAAATAGACTAAATAGCTGGGCTGAAAATAATGGCTGAGTTTTTCACCTACAAAAACAAAAGCAATACTATTTGCTCAGAGAAAAAGACCACTGACACCCAGGCTGTTTTTATCACGTAAAGAAATCCCACTGGTAACTGAAGTTAAATATCTTGGCCTCACTCTAGATGAAAAGCTTTCGTGGAAACCTCACATCGACAATGTAAAGAACAGATGTTCACGTGACTTAAAACTGTTACGCATCATTCAGGCCCAAAAATGGGGGCTGATCGCAAAACACTTTACTCCTGTACAGACAATTAATAAGATCCAAAATAGACTATGGAGCATAGTATATAGATCTGCCAAAGAAAGAATCTACAGAAGTTGGATCCAATACATAACTCCGGAATACGAATATGCACTGGGCATTTAAAACAAGCCCTATACCATCTCTTCTAGTTGATGCAAACGAACCTCCATTACAATTACGTCGAGACCAACTAGCTCTTGCCTATGCCTACAGAAAGTTTCAATTCCCTCACCATTATGTCACACCCAAAATACAAACACCAAAATACCACAGATTTATGAAAGAAAACCTCATTTAATCAGACCGCTCGGACACCACCTTAAAAACTTGATCACAACATATGAAATAGACAACTCACTAATACCAAGTACATCTAAATACTGCACTGAAACAACAACATCACCATGGCTTATGAGAAACCCCGACAACTCCATTTATTTAAATCCAAAAAAGAACATTTGGAAATTATATCACAACTTAAGAAAATTAAACAAAATTACAAGAATGCAGAATTTATCTACACAGATGGAGCCAAAAACAACGAAGGCACGGGCTACGCATTTACAACCAGCTCAGGTCAAATTGAACAGTTTAAAGGGAAAAAAGTAGTTCTATAACTAATATAGAACTAGAAGCTATAGAGAAGGGGCTTGAGTACGCCATAACTAACTGCAAAAAGGACATAATCGTACTTACCGACTCATCCAGTGGACTACAAGCTATGAACAATCTATACAGCCAGAACAATATCATAATTGAAATTAGAGAAAAGATAAGGTCAAACAACTTAAATGTAAAGTTTTGCTGGGTACCTGGCCACTCTGGGATTCCGGGGAACGAAACAGCTGACAAGCTGGCTAAATCTGCTATTTCCAATGGACAACTTTCGGAAACTTTGGTGACAATAAATGACGTTAAAGCAACCCTAAGACTTAAACTAAATGAACGGTGGCAACATATATGGGATTCTCTAAGTAATAACAAACTTATTCTGTCAAACCTATAATAGGAGAGTGGGGACTTGCTATAGACAAAACCGACACGAGGAGACTGTCCTCTGTAGATTAAGACTTGGTCACACTCGACTGACTCACAGCTATCTGTTTTCAAGGGACCAAGAACTGCCTAAATGCAGACTTTGCAACGACTTACTTAAGGTCAAGCATTTTCTAATCGACTGTACTAGACTGACACAAACCATGACAAATCACAAAATTCCCTCAAACTTACCTGACCTTTTAGGGAATGACGAAACCAATATCAAAAACTTATTTAATTATCTAAAAGAAACTGATACATTGGCTGAAATTTAAACCTTATCAATCCTTATTACCAATCTATGGTATTAATCCTTTTTATGTATTATTATTATTATTATTAATTTTTTTTTTTTGCTTTTCACTTATCCCTGTTTTTATTTGAACACCCATTCTCTTGTTTTATTGTCAATTTAACCCCTTCAAATTTAATCTTTATAAATGAATTATTAAACTAATCCAACTTAAAAATTTGTCTTATGCTGTCCATCAAAAACTGTCCCAAAAAAACATCTTTACCTTTATGTTGTTTTTCTTGTCTTACCAATGTTAATTATAGTTGTTGCGTGGAGCTAATAATGTCTAATTAAGCACCACATTAAATAAATAAATAAATAAATAAAACCAAAAATATTATTTAACATTTCAAGATATTTAAATCGAAAAAAGAGTATTCATCATGCATGTTATGTCGTCACGACGGTACATGCAGAAAAGAATATATCTTCTTTACTGAAGAGAAAAAAAAAACATAATGTCATGTCCCACTCTGTTTTGCATGAGTTAGACGTAACGAAACAGAGTGGGACATGGAATTATGTCGAGCCATCAATAATGACGAATGTCGAATGATGGAATAGTTCCCAGATGTAGCATTGCATTTTGCTTGTTACATTTCCTAGGTGTCTCTCGCACAATTATATTGTATTTCTAATAGTGTTTATTAGTTCAATACCTGTACTTTAGAAGGCGATAGTGTATACTTTTTACTTAAGTATAAAGTTTCATTTCAGAACAGCTGCGATATCTACTAATATATATTGTCGGATCACTAGTGTCAAGCAGCAAGCGCGAATCCGATAGTAATTAGGAATTAAACAAGGAATTGTTTTATAACCCTATTATAAGCGTAACGAGTCCTAAGACAGGAGAATATAAAATGTGTTATTTTGATACTCTGAGGAAAAGCAAAGCGAGTCCGAAGTTATGAGGATGAACGAAGCAAAGCCGATAACGTAAGGACAAGTTCCGAGGTACCACGTACCTGATTGTTTGACACATAGTCATTTAGTCTTGTGTAAATACAGTACAATGGAACAAACAAAAATTCCATTAATTTATCAATATAAATTTAAAATGGTTTGAATAAAAATCAAATATTGTCTTAATTGATTTCATGTTTTAATACAATTATTCTTCTAACTCCACTTTGAATCAATAAATTAATGTAGAAATTTATTACTTTATATAAATTACTTTTTATTATTTTTCCTTACTTATTCCTCAGGTATGTAGGAAAAGTTTGTGTTAGCAAAATATTTGAAACCGGCATATCACCTGAATTATTATACGTTTCATGACTTTATAAACCTTAGTGGTTTTATGAAGTTGTCTGTCTGTCTGTACGTGTGTCTGTAAGTACGTATGTGTTCCTGTGTGTGTATGCCTGTTATCATCGTATCTCCAGTGTATTTATGCTAGAAAATTGAAACTTTGTACTAAAGTGCCTCACAGCACAGGATTTTGCAATCCTATAGTGTGGCACTCAATCCTTTATGCCATATTTAATTAAGTACATGTATTTAAGTATTATGTACATTATAAAATAAAGGAAATTTATTAAAAAAAAAAATTTTGCTATCCCGAAAATAATTTGTTATGACGTCATTAACGCGTAATAATGACTCAGCGAAAAAATTCAAAAAACGTATGCATTATAAATTTTAGTTTAAAAAACATATAAAACTAAAATATTTGCCATTTTATTATCAGAATGACTAGTAAATGTTTTTTTTAATCTAAAAATAAATCCAATTGATTTAATTGTTAGTACAAGCCGTTAATATACCTTGAGTACCTTGTGATCAGTTCCTGGATGGGTGACAGCTTAAAATAAAATGAATGTATTTACTATCTGAGGACGATCAAAGTCAATCTGGAGACTTGTTGCAGTATATAAAATTCTTAGTGTGTGTTTGAAAATTATCACAATACTACAAAACTCTAAAACTCTTATATTTCCCTTAAAAAACCTTTTTGGCTAATTAGGAAACAGAACTAAAATTCTTAAAATAATAATTGGTGCTATTGCATAATGATGAGTAGCGACTAAATGTCGAATAGCCGCTCATAGCTCATGGCTAAGCACTGCATCAGATGAATTGTTGTACTGTAGAAGTATTCGATACAATTCGAGGTATCGATACCGGTTGATCAAGACGTAAACATAGTAAACAAAAACAAAGTATTTCTAATAAAATATTAATAGTTAATTTTAACACAAGTTCTAATAAGTTTTAAAGTAAAGTGTGAAATAATCTATAATAATGATAATAGAGTACAAATGATAAGAGTGCAAATGATAATTTTGCTATTTTGCAAAATTAAAGCTAATAATAATAAACCCAAAATCATCTCCAGTCTTCTCTAATTCTAATTAGAGAAGACTTTTAAATGCACGGATGTGCTTACATTTATTTCTTGTTAATACTATTTACTGAACTTCTCAATTAATGAAAACATGTTATCGTGGATATCCGAGTTTTCTTTGAAATAATTGCTTCTGTGCCTAACAATACATCATTTAATAAAGTTTCTGTTTATACTTTATAACTTAAGCAATATTATTAGAAATTGATACTCAATTTTATATATTTTATTTTAAAGAAATTCGCTTATAACATTTATTTATTTATTTATTTAAAAACAAAAAGGACTTTTGGTCCAATTAACTTAATCATAAATCAATATAAAATAGATAAGGTTTCAATTGATGAACATTAATAATTATTAAATAATATATATCAAAACAATATCAAGCAATAACAACAATAACATAAAAAATAACATTAAAACAATAGACTTTGTAAAATATAGTCAACATAACTACTGTCAATATTCATGGTTTCTGGTTATTGGCCACAGTTCGTTCTTTTTTAAAGTAACTTAAAATAGTCGTGTGGACCGTTTTTATTCAACTCAAAGAGCTCTAAAAATGTTGAAAACGACACCTTAAATACCCCAACTGCAACATGTAACCACGTACAAGTTTTTTTTATCTAAATGAGATTTGTTAAAAAAATACTGACTCAGGTGAAAATAAAAACAATTATTTTGGCTCTATGTATTGATAGTGATGAAACCATCTTTAGGTTTATATCCCAAATAAATTGAACATAATTGTAATATTTATGAAAAAATAAACAGGAAATGTTTGAAATAAATTGATGGCGTATAAATAGAAACAGCGTTGTTCTTCTTCTAATTGAAATAACTACTGGCTTTTTCCATTGGTTTATAATATTTATTTTTTATTCAGTGGCTTGGAGCGAATACAAAGCTCTTTTTACCTTTGGCCAATAAAAGAGAGAAATTAGCATTTTTATTAGTTTAATATAGGCCAGGTGGATGAAAATAAACTGCAACAAATAATTATGAAATCCAATTTTCGGCTCAAGGGATTCTATAAAAAGAGTTTCGTGCTTGAAAAAAAATTGAAGGTATTTTTATTTTTTCGTTTTAAATGGAAAACAAGGTTTTGATATTTTTGTTCATCAAACTAAAAAAAAAATAATAATAAATAATAAAACAAAAAAACGTGGTCGCTAATGTTTATTTATGTGTGTTGGTTTTTTTACAATGTAACTAAAAATTTTATATGGAAAATCTGGTTAGCAAAACACGGATAATTTATTAGAACTTTTTGTAATTTAATGTTTGCTATCTTTTGTAAATTATTTAACTTTTTAATCTCTTTTATTATTTTATGGATATAATTAGCTGATTATCAAATATTATTTTCGATCGTGAGTTTTTTTTTTATTAAGATTAATAGTTTTTTGTGGCCATGCAATAGTTTAATACTAAACTATAAATTACTATGATGAAATTTTTAATTAGCTACAATGTATTGACTTCAGTCGTATAATACAATTTTTCCTTTAGAGGGGAGGAAAAATTTAACTTTCCGCCCTAGTTTTTAGGGAGAAAAGAATCCTATTGCAGCCAATTTGTGAAAATAAGAGAGGGATGAAAGTAAACCAGGGTAAAAAATAATTTTCTTTCCACCCCTACTGTTTGGTGCAACGGTTGAACACTTGCCTAAGTATAGAGATTCAATGTTCGAATCTAGCTAGAGATCCTTTGTTTTTATCGTAATATTAAAAATCAGACCATATTTAAAATACAGGAATGATTGTTCTTGTTCCCTTGTGTTTTAATAAAATTATAATTTCTAAACTAGAAGAAACATACGATTTTTACTTGAATACGGTAAAAAATAAAAATGGCGTCGCCACCTCTCTTGCCTTATCTTTATGGAAGTTAAATTAAACAACTTAAACGCTAAATCCCCTAGGAAATGAAGAAAAGAGTCTCTCCACAAAAATAATTGTTTATTGGCAAAGCGCTTTCAACCTAACATGAGGTCATCATCAGTGCCATGAAGATAAAGATGAAAGTTAAAATACATAAAACTATTTTCTTTTCCGAGATGGTAACAGCTCGGTGAGTCGAGTAAGACTCAGACTTCTTACTTATAGAGTAAGAATCTCTATAATTATTTTTGTGGAGAGACTCTTTTCTTCATTTCCTAGTATGAATAACTCCACTTGTGCTCAATCTCATTCAAAAGCTAAATCCCCTAGTTTAATGTTCGTTACTATTACTGAAGAAATAAAGAAAAACCGCACATTACACTCCATCTAACTTTAATGAATTCAGAAGTAACCCAAAAAAACTATTAAATATACAATTTGTATTTTGTTTCTTCATATTTGTTTCGGTCTACAATAACCATGTTTTACAGTTATGTATTTAAACTTTTATATTATAAACTACCAAGCTTGAAGATAAAACGCTACAGAGATAATTTTTATATTATTACTTGATAGACAACTGAATTTAATTCCCATAGATGGCCAAATTATCTTGATAAGAGTGTGCTTAATCTTATTAGCACAGTCTTATCAAGACAATTTTGCCTACTGAAAATGACTTCTTTGTCATTTTCTTAACAAAAAACGTTTCTCATCCAATAGCGTAGGACAATAGACATCTTATTTTTTTTAATAAGATGCTATTTTTTGCTTCTTTTTAAGTTCACATCTTATATTTTTTGTTTTCAACACCAAAGGTAATTTGTTTATAATTAAAGAAGTATGTATATCAGCTCTTGTGGTGTTGAATATTAGTAACTTAGTAGATAAGATGCTCAAGTCACGTCTGTGCTTTGTTGCACTGCATAATTTAAATGAAATATCAATATCTTCAATTCCTTTTTATCATCTGAAAGACTTGTATGCTAGCTTTTTTAACCTTATAATGGATGCATAGAGATATTGGCACAATGTGAATATACTTCATACATACATAAGTACTGTTACATGTCAATGTAATTTACTTAACCACACCTCGGGAGTAAACTTCCTGGTTTCCTCAGCTGCGCCTTAGGAACCTGCTGTATAAATCTCGGCTACGCTTCTGGATTTAAACCCAATGGTTCCCACCAATAAAAAATGGGGCGTAATGACCCTGTTTCCTTTCTTAGTATAAATGTAGATAGTTGTCATATTGGCTTTCTTTACTTAGGTATTCGATCCCTCTTCAAAACGTTTTCCGTTAAGACTTTCTAATATACTAGTTCAAAATGGCTCACAGTGTCTTTCTCAAGGCTAACTTGGTAACAGTACTTTTCTCTGTCTCAAAAACGCTGTCAAGTGTATTACAATGACAATTGGTTATAATCATGCTGATAAGTGTGTGGTTAAAAACGCTTTGGTGTACAATGACAATTGGTTATAATCATGCTGATAAGTGGTGTTAAAAACGCTTTCAAGTGTGTTACAATGACAATTATAATCATGCTGATAAGTGTGTGGTTAAAAACGCTTTTAAGTGTGTTACAATGACAATTGGTTATAATCATGCTGATAAGTGTGTGGTTAAAAACCTTTCAAGTGTGTTTATAATGACAATTGGTTATAATCATGCTGATAAAAAACGCTTTGAGAAGTGTGTTACAATGACAATTTGTTATAATCATGCTGATAAGTGTGTTTAAAAACGCTTTCAAGTGTGTTACAATGACAATTGGTTATAATCATGCTGATAAGTGTGTTGTTAAAAACGCTTTTAAGTGTGTTACAATGACAATTGGTTATAATCAAGCTGATTGAATTTATGAGGTGATTCAATTGGAGGGCTTTTATGAATGAAATCATTTTTTTGACATGTTAGTTTATAGTTCGGAATTGACGTCATTGCAGGTTAATAAAATTAAATAAATTTTGAAATTTGCATTTAATTATTATTTATCAACCAAGAACTTTTTATGAAAATTTTTATAAAATTTTTAGTAGTTACCTTAAATAAGGTGACTTCATACTGCTATTTCTCACTTAACTTTAATCAAGGTAAACCTATAGTAATAGTTTTACTATTAATCAAAGTTCAATTGTAAACTTTCAATTTTAACAGATTCCTGCAATGACGTCACACGTCTTTCATAAAAAAGTCAGGTTGTAACCTCCGAATGCGATTGGTTTGCTTACATAGAATTGAAGCACCTTATACAGTTCTAACATCTAATGTTATAGTATTTAATTTTATAGTTTATGATGTGTCAACGTCTGTATTGTATACACTTTAAAATTGTTTAAAACATAAAATTTTTAAATTGTAGTTTAATAAAAGCTTACTTATTTTTTAATAACTTTGTTTAATTTATTTTCGAGTTAATAAAATAAATTTTAAAATTGATATAGATTTTTATAGAAAAATAAAAAATATTTCACCCATAAATTTAAAAGTACCAGTTATATTTCAAATAATTTAATCTAATATAACCATTAGTTTGCCCTCTCCAACCTTATAGAGCCAGTTCAAACACATGGATGTTTAGAGAGAAATATGAACCATAAATGCGGTCCACATAAATCTTATCATGTAACTAATAAAGATGAACATAAATCGATTTTGGTGTTTATCTCAATTCAAGTTTTAAAGCATTAATGTGGGAATGTTATACTGCTGGTATAGGTTCAAATATAAATAATATAATTTGTCTAAAGATTGAAAATGATAATTTTTCTCACAATATATTAAAAAAATAGTATAGTAGCTTCGATGCAAATTTATTTTTCAAAATATTTTATTTAGTTTCACAAAGATTTTACTTCTTATTCTTTTATTCTATATTTTCTGCAATATCTTATCATAAGGTTTGATTTATTTTATACGTTCCCTAGCTAAATAAATATAATAAAAGCTTATCTATTGCTTTTTAGAAATCGAGGGATTTTGTTGTTTGTACGTTCTACGGGTAATTTAATACCGCGATTAAATATGAATTGATTATTATTATTTATTTGTTCAATAATTTTTGATCTATTCACTTGGCTCAAATTCATTGTTAGGCACTTTGCGCGATAAAGAGTAAAATAAATATTATTTATTTAGAAAATTTTATTTAAGAATAAATAAAGAATTATTTATTCTTTTTGAAGACACAATACGCGGTTGAGCATGTTTAGTAGGAGCTTTAGAACACTATCGTCTACATAATTCATTACTGTAAATTAACTAACAAAAGACATCCTGACAACACCAAGCATGCGAACTTTTATTTACATTGGTTTTCTTTTAGTTAAAGTTTATAAACATGTTGTTTTATGTTTTAGTTGATAAACTAGTTGTTTTTTAAGCTTTATCTTTATTTTTGGACTGCTGTATTTTTTTATAAACCTTTGTCTTTTAAGGTATTTTCTGTAAATTTTTAATTACTTATTTTTCTTGGCGACGCAATACGCGGTTAAGCAGGTTTAGTAGGAGCTGTAAAACACCATCTTCTACAAGGTTCATTACTCACACTCAGTCTATATTTTACTAAAATAGTTACCTCGGTAAATACGATGAAGCTTTTTAACTTGTCATTCTATTAACCTAGTGACTAGCTAGTGCGGATGACATTGTCAATCGATGAGCTTTTTAAAGTTTCTTTTCCCAAATTGGATCAAAAACATGACAAACTATTTCGTCTAAAATTTAGTTAGGAGAAAATAAATTACATAATTGAACTTTGCTTTATGTGTCCTTCCCAAGGTTGATTTTTGTTCCTGTTTTGATTATTAATTTTAAGTGGGCTAGAAATATATATATATAATATATATATATATATATATATATATATATATATATATATATATATATATATATTTGTGTGTGTGTGTAAAGTTTCGCGAATTTTATTTATTTTGGTTAGACTTATGAAAAGGATTTAGGTCGGATTGTCCGTGGTTCGACTCCCGCCATAGCCCCTATTCGATTAGCGTAACCCTATAAAAAAACACATTTCTTGGGAAATTTACTTTACACAGGGGTATCTAGCATTTTCATACCTGTATCTAGTGACGGAATTTATCTGTGGTGATCAGTGGTAAATAAAATCTCGTGATGGAACTTGACAATTTCTAAGGTAATCAAGAATCGAAGACACAGAACCAAGACATAACATGACATTTAAGATATAGAATTGTATAATGTAGTAACGAATTCATTCTCGCAAGTGCTACACACGCTAATATCAAATAAATTTTTAATCAAGAGGTTATCAGAAGGGTAATATTTTCAGGGGTATCAAACCCCTGGAAATGCTTAACATAAATTTTTTGACCTAACACCTCTTGCATCCTTTCAAATTGCTTCAATTAAAGTTTTTTTGGTTTTAACGAACGATTTTTTTTATAACTTATTAATAAAATAAGGCTTTATATAATCACGGCTGTGAAGGCAGATTGATTTATTTATTACTTAGTAAAATAGCTTTTAGGTAAAAAAAGAATCCCTTTAAATTTTCAATCACATCAAGTAGAAAATCCATACTTTAAGATAAAAACTGAATAGTCTGTAATAGTATTCAACGGCCTCTGAAAAAATATAATATAAAGAAAAATTTCCTCATTTTTCGTTACGAGGGTATTTTCTTATTACCAGCGTATCATACACAGTTTACTCGGTGGGAGCGCTTTGATCGCCCTCACTTTATAAAAACGATATAAAGGAGCAACCCCAATTTTTTCACGGTGGGTTCCTTTTTAGGAAGGAGTAAGGGCGAGAGGACTTGCATGGCAATTTGCATCTGTTTGATCATATAAAATAAAAATTCGATTTTGAATAAAGAATAAAAAAGTAAATTTCTTTTTTTTTTCTTTTTATAAAATGGCTATTTTTTATCCTTGTTAAAGAGAGAATAAAATAAAGGAAAATATGTTTTACAGAAAATATACATTTTGGTTTATTTATAAACTACTTGGTGCCAAGATTTTAGAAAATAAAACTTTTTGAGTAATTTTAAGACAAAAGTTGTTCATACCTATATTGCAACAACTATAGAGTACAGTGAAATTTATATAATTTTTTTTTATTATTGTTGTTTTTATTTTTTATTACTATTATTTTTATATCTCACCAACTGGTGAGATTGGTAAAAACTTTAGGTTAGCGAGCTAGATGAGAATAGGGACCAGAGTAGCCCCCTTTACAGCCCCGTAAAGGGGAAGGTGTAAGTACCGCGGTTTTCCTTGGTTGTAGTGTGTGCATCAAAGGGACTAATACTTAGAGGAAGTACATAGCCGGAATAAGACCGTGATAAGGGATCTGGAAGTAAGACAGTTTCCGTGAGGTGCCATAACTGTACTTACCCCCGACTATAGTCTCCCTAGAGAGAGACTAATTACTCCCCCACCCTTCTACAACCTCTATTGTAGCTCACACTCTACAAACGGTGTGCATTTTTCAGTTACGCCTCATAAAACAACTTTATTCTTAGAGAGTATATGCACTAGATAATAATTAAACATTTTAAATTTATTTTACTTAATTTGAGACAAAATAGTCAAAAAATGATGTATATTTACGTGAAATCGTAATAATTATGAAAAATCAAAAAAATGACGTCACGAATGTACAGATATGGCACCTAGCTACCCAAGGAATAACAAGAGCTGTTATATCCTCCCTCCAAGTATCAGTCTCTTTGGTGTGCATAGACTCTAGGGGTTATCAGTAGAGTGTGTGAGTAGGAACGCTAAAATGATCCTAAGGGGTTCAAGCTAAAAAAAATCATCATGCAATGTAAACTAGGACGGAGGTCTGTAAATCTGCAGCTTGCTGGGGAATACCCTGAGGAGGAGGCTGACTATCCTCATCTCCTCTATTTCTATTCATCAACGACCTTTTACCTTTATCGATACCAAAGTGTTGTATTTTAACCTTTTATTTTAACTTCTGCAAATGTATGAATAATGCATTTCTGTTTCCATTAGTTAGCCGAACAATAATACTATACCAGCAATTCATACGTACAATGCAGGTTTTATCTTCTCCGCATTAAAGAAGTAATATTTTTTTAATGCGAATACTTTCTTTTACTGCTCGTCTTCTACTTAATTATTGAGTTATAATTTTAATAAATTCTCGTTTTAAATTGTTATTACGACTACAGTAGGTTTGTTAGAAACAAGCCATGGAAAATGTAAACTAATTTTTTCCTTTAATTTTTTTAACATCTTTATTTTTAACTGCTTACTTAAATAATTGTAATTAGACTAGGCATAAATATGCAAATAATACCATTAAACATTTTTATTGTTTATTCTAAGCTTAAATTAAAATAATATTTTCTTCTTTTTGAAGACATTAAATCTGCTTTCTGCCATTATTTATTTTCCTTTCAACAAAGCCCAGCGACTATAAAGCTTCTGAGATCTGTTAATGTTCATGAAGTAAAACAATGAATAAAGGAGTAAGAATAATTTCTCATTGAAGAGGCATCTGTTGAATCCGTTGAAGCTGTTATGTTGAGTTGGAGATTTTCTTTAATTTGATTAAAAACAAAACAGAGTTATCAAAAGAGAAAGAGTTGGGATTATATCTGTCCTATGTAATTACTTAGGACAGACTATTACAGATATTAAGACAATCTTATTAGATTAGCTTCATATTTTATAGCTTTTAAATTTATAAAATCATTTCTTCTTTGATTTAATTTTTGTTGCTTTTTCTCATCTACTACCGAAGGAAAAGTATTGTGTTAACCTTAAACATCCGAAACCGACGAATCGTAATAATTATCCGTTTCAGGGATTAACATGAGGTTCTGAGTTTTCATCACGCTATCTGTGTGTGTCTTTGTCACTTCCGCTGCGTTTGTGATAAAGAGGTGAAACTTGGCTTAAAAACCAGACTTTAGATCTAGTTGTGATGCCCGGAAAATAATATCTTTAGCTACAATTACCTATTTTACAGTCATCAAAAATTTTGGAAAAAATGTTTAATAATCGCAAATTTTACCGATCGAATTTAAGTTTAGTGTAGATCATGATATATTATGAAAAAGAAATTTACATAAATTAAAATCAAGGGAGAAAAGAATTAATAAATAAAGGTTAAGTTATTAGTAAATTATAAATAAAGTATAAATAAAGTATAAATAAATTATAAATAAATAAGTTATAAATAAAGTTTTCATAAACTATCATATTCGTTAATGTTGATTTATCCTTGACATAGCCATGTTGAAATTAAGAAATCTGTGGTCTAAAAATAGGAGTCAAATAATCTGTTTCTAGCCTTTATAGTAATTTAGAAAAACAGAATGACAACTGATTGGTCGATAGTTTTTTAGCTCTGTCGCCTGATTAGAAAATAGAGTTATTTAATTATTTTGGTCGACGTTCTAAAAATATTGACAAATGAATTTTAAATGTTTAATAGCCAACAACTTTATGTATTTTTCTGATTTTCAGCGTTCGACGTATCGTCAGGTAGTAAAACATAAAATAAAAAAAGTGAAAATTCCATAGCTATTCAAATTTTAGTTTGTAAGTTTTAACGAACATATTATTTATTATTTTTCATATTATTTTTCCAAGGTTTAATTGCCCTAAGGCTATAACACTCTAGATGTATGGGTACTTAATAGCTCTAAGGTCGAGGGTATCAAGGCCGAAGTTATTACCCTTAAGCTTTTGATAAGCATGTCATGCTGAGTACGAACGTAGTGAGTCCGAAGTTGTTAGGATAAGTCTGAACCAGATTTTTTATAAGTATACAAATTAATTTTCGAATCTATCTTATCGATGTTATAAGTAGTATTAAGTCCATGCATGCACTTGCTCTCCTCTATCTGTTGTCGCCCTACCTAATCCCTCACTTACTTGTACTAATCTACTATAGTACAAGACAGTAACTTCAAAGTTGTTTGAATTGTTTAAAAACCCTTAATTTCATGTTTAGTCATAGTTATATCTAGGAGTACTAGATTCATGCTTCAATCTCATATCTTTGATTCAGACGTTTTCATGCCTATTTTTATGTACGTTCCAGGCTTATCTGTAAGTCTAATGTCTCAGAAGTACACATCAATTAATTATAAATTACATTACTATATCATTTGATACTTCCGAATTTCGCAAAACATGAATTGTTACACATTATACATTACTATCTACGATCTAGGACAAAGTCCTTTAAAAGGCAAACAATTTTTGTCTAGAGTTAATTTAATAAAAACTATTCCATGTTCACTGTTAAACTATTCCAGTTAAGTAAAATGAAACAATTATAGAAGGATAATTTAAGTACAGAAATGCTAATTAACTAATTTATTTGTTTAAAGTTACAACGATGATGCCTAAGGTGTTGAATATAAATACTTTAATGTATAGATATGATAACTAAAAAATCTTTTTCGCAAAGCTTTCAGTTTGCAATTCTGCGCCCTAAGATATGGCTTTTTACTGCAATATGCTTTTCTTTTTCCTCTCTAATGCTTATGATGGGGTCCTTTGTACAATTTAGTTTTGGGATCAGAAGTTAAGTATTTTACATGGGGAATACTGCCCATGATCAAAGTACAATCTTTTTGAAATTTAGGTTGTCAGATGTTTCCGGGGTCTAGGGTTCCTTTGTCGATGGTCTTCCTGTTGGTTTGGCTAAATTACCATAGAAATGTATTCTCACACATAGAGAATAATAATTCAAAGCAAAAAGGGTCAGTATGCATAGAGTGGAATATTAATTCACGTCGACTAATGATCCTTCAAAATCGTGGTCCCCTTATATTTATAATTAATCTGTGTAAATGTTATCAATATCTTACAAGATTAAAAAATTTTGCTTTGCTCGTTAATTTTTCAGATCTTAATCGTTAGTTGTTTTGACGGACATTATGTGGTGTAAACTAGAAAAATACTTGAATTAAAAACAATTAATATATTGTCAACCAAGATATTTAAAAAAATATAACTGACCCGATTTGACTTTACGTCATCATCAGAGCTGTTTTCAGATCTTGTTGCTAATAATTTTATCTAATAATGAGAGGCTTTAAACCTCTTGGCTTCTGCGGGGTTTTCCCGCTATTTTTGTTCGTACATTTATTGTTGGCCTAGGCCTAGTATTGAATTTTCTAAGAGAAGCATTGTTAGGTACCTCATGTGCTAATTTCTTGTAGCTCATGTAATGGCCATATCAGTACAGCATGTTTTTTTTATTTACTCCGTCAAAAAACGTGAATATTGAGGTCTTATTTTTCTTTTTCAATGTTTAAGTTATTTAAAGTAGTAATTAAGGTGTTGGCTGTAGTTTTTCACATGAAAATTAATGTAAGAACAAATATAAAACCCTTTTGATCAAATCTATCATTTTAATTCACTTTACAAACCATAAAAGCCGCATTTTATTTGCATTTTGAGGTACAGCCAACTACTAGTTGGCTACGTCCCAGCTATAATAGCTGGTAGCGAAAGAAATTTCTGACCATCACAGCGCTATGTAACTAAACGCTTTATGTTAAACACTTAGTTTAGATGTTTATAAATTACTGCTATTGAACCCTTAATTTTATTACCTTGAACCAAGCTTTTGCTCACATCAAATTGAACCAATTATTTTTTAAACTTTTTTACTTTACTAAAAATGAAAATTTATGATAAATAGATTTTTTCTCTTTTTCCATAACATCTGTAAAGGGGATGTATTTTTAAAAGTAAAATTCTCCGTCCCGTTTTTAAAATTCAAATTTTCATAAAGAAAAGAATAAATTAACTTCTAGGAGAAAATAAAGTATCCTCTGAAGATTTTGATACATTTTCAGCTCTTTTTATTTATCTATTTTTATCTTCTAAGGATAGAGACTGAAGAGGGCACTTGAATGCGGAGAAATAAATAATCAAGATAACTGGAATGGGATGTAAAAAGATTAATTGAAATCAAGAAGCCGTTTTTGTATAAATTGTCTGTCTTTGATCATTCTAATTTTTATTGTAAATAAGGTTATTGAGATCATCAAGAAAACTTATTATGGAGAACTAATAAAATAAAAGCCACTACTAATTATAATAGCTTTAGGGGCTCTAATCCTAATTTAAAAAAAAACTTTTTATTAACTTCTCATTATAGATAAAGTAATATGGTACTGGAATTTATTATTTCGGAGAAGAAAAGGTTTATTCCGCAACGAATTAACAGGAACGCTAGTATGTAATGTGGTAGTTTCATCATGCCAACCACGAGAAGGCGCTTGTGTCGTCTTGTTTTCATCAAACTTCTTCTGACATAACACCAATCAATCCAAATATTTGCTTTATATAATAATGAACAATTTCAAGTAGATACTCAGGCATTAAAATAGTAATAAGGAAGATGACTTCATACCACTATCTAAGAAAAATGGGAGGAATGTAGGATATTGTGGGTTAGTTTCAGAGCTTCCGTTAAAACCAGTACTGAGTTCACATGTTGTCTAATGAACTTGATTTCCTTCTGACAATTCTATAGCAATTATATTCTTTGGTTGGAGGTAAAATATACTTTGATGTTTTTCTTTATTACTGCTACCTGTTTTGTGGTCAAGTGGTCCAGTGAGTGGACATTCTGATCATACATAGGTCAAACTAATTAGAATTATCAAAGTTTGAGTATCTCTAAGAGATCTTGCGGCTAAAAATTAATATTGTCTTATATTCTTGGCGTTTATTAATAAGCAAGTTTCAGAATTGATACAAATTCCTACTTTATCAACAATGCTATATCAACTAGAAATCATAATCATTTAACGAGGGAGTTTCAAATAATAACCATTAAATTTTAGTACCTTTTAGTTTTAATAGCATCAAATTTTATTTTTCTCCTTAAAAGTTTATTTGCTGAAAACGAAATTAGTTAAAGAGCTTTTCCACAGTAGATTAGTTAAAGTATTTTACACCCTTTTTGTTTTAATTCTTTATCCTTATAATTTTTTCAAGATGTAGAAGTTTTTATTACTTTTAAAGCTTACTCTATCCTAAGATCTTTACTAATATCCGTCTTTAGTTGTTTCTATTTTTCTTTATTTTTAACTACTGAGAAAAGCGTAACGATGAGAGAAATGAGAGAAGACTGTCTATCTGTGGAAATTATTTAATATTTTTATTCGTCTGGTAACCCTCCTGTGGCGGATAAGCATTTAGGTCTTTGAACGTTTCAGTTTAAATGTTTAGGTAACATTTGCAGATTACGAGCGAGTATACTGCTGTTAAGTCATAAACGATTCAGTCGTAAAAGGTTAATGCTATTTCATGACCCAGACTGAATGTCTGAAATTATTTCTGTCTTAAGAATAGCATTCATCCCAAAAAGGTATCTGTAATTTTTTTAAAAACTGAATTAGGTAGACATTAAAGTTAAAAACGATATGAATAATTTCAGCTTGATACCACAGAGCAAATCGATAACCTTTTGGTTTCATTCTTTCACTAGATATTTCATAGATATTTTTGATTAAAAATATTTTTCACATGCACTTGATATTTTTAAATTAAATTTTGACCGCAAGGATTAGTGTTTTCTTAAAACAAATGTAATAAATAAATAATCTCACGACAACGTTTTTCGTGGGATATTTTGATGAATAAGGATAGGCTATATATAGAGATTACATTGTAGAAAATTAGGTTACAACTAGACCTAGATGTCCTCTTATTTTCTTTTGACAAAACATAATATTTAGCTATAACTCTGCCACATCGATGTACATTTTAAATATTTACCCAAGTTTAAATAAGCAAGACAGTCTCTCTTCCTCTCTTGACTGTCTTAACCATTTAATTACCAAAAAGCTTATTTTTTTGGATGTTATATTTGTTTAATAATGTCTTGAGTTTTACACAGTTTGTATCCTTTTATCAAATTCTCATGTATGAATATAGATCCATAATAGACCACTCTGTTTTTCAAAATAATGACGTCTAATTTATTTCAAATTAATAATTTTTGAAGTTGCTTTTATGTTGCGTACTAATTAACTACGTCTCGAATACTTAATAATGAGTAAACAAAGCAGTGCAAAGAAATTGTTTAGAATTTTGATAATTTTTACTCAGCATGGAACGATATAGTCGAGAGGGAGAAAGAAACAAGATGCCTTTGGTAGGTAAATACTTGGTATTGAAAACCCCTCAATTCTCTTTTTCTTTAACAATAATAGTTTTAATTGTTTCACCACTTTGTTTTACCGATTTTTCAAACAATGCCACAAAGCATTTTTTGATTTAATAGGCAGGATTTGAATCCTGATTTAAGCAGTATGCCATAAAACTGTTTGAATAATATGTGTTCCAAATTTGACTTAAATTAGATAAAGATTGGTAATGTTTTTCGATAATTATCATATGTTTTACCATTTTGTTTTACATCATAAACACGCCTAGTCTAAACAGGCCCTGTTTTGACGAGGCACATATTTACCAGTTGTGGTTTTGTTCTGTTACAGTTGACGTTCGATGCATTCACAGTTGGCAGATTTGTATCTTTTACATCTGATGGCTGCCCTGATGGTTTTATGACCATACGGGAAAGAGACCGTCCTGAAACTGGTGGACAGTGGTGCGGATCGGCCTGGGGCTACACTGTTTATTATAGTGAGACATCATCCTTAAATCTTACTCTAAGACTGGATAAGATATCACAAATTGTAAGTATTAATGAACATACTGATCTGTTTTCTTACACGGAACAGGTGGTCCGTGGACCCATAAGACCACAAAAGAACATTTTTTGCTTTACTTATTCTCATCTTTAGGGATATTGTACTCTTATTTTAAATTATATAAATGCCTAATTAAATTTCTCCAACAACTCAAACCAAGACTTACAATCACATTTAAGGTTCTCATCCCTTAATACACAACATTCAGTCTGTGAAAGCTTTATAGCGAGTTGGTTCTACCGAACTAGTCAATATAGTATTGACTAGTTCGGTAGAACAAACTCGTTATCGAGCTTTCACAGACTAAATGTAGGCTTTCATAGACAAAGAAAATGTGGGCTTACAAAAGTTTAACTTTTGAATAAAGTAAAGTTTGGAAAATATGGCCTTATATTTACACTAGTCTTTTATTTACACCTAATATTTTATAGTTTTAAATTGTATTAGATTGCTTAATTATGTTATGCTCCTTTAAGTTAGGCTAGTTTTTGAACTTAAACGTACATTATTTGGGAACCTTTTTTAAACTTATCATACTTTTCTGCATTTATAATAATATGCTTGATAATTTTTATTTCTTAGTATATTAATATACAAGTTCTATGCAAATGAATTACTGTAATCAGAGTATCTTAGCTCTTTGAGTATAAATTTTAAAATCGAATTAAGCTAAAGTATTAAAAAGTCACTCCTTTAGAAATAGAAATGCTCATACTCATTAATTCCATACCTAATATTAAATCAGATTTAATACTGTCTTAAAAGATTTAGGAAATCATAACTCTGCTAAATCTGAGAATAAATTCTGACATTTTTCTTTCAAAAGTTTCTTTTTTAAGTAAAAGTTAATTATTCATCTTGATAAGAGAACCAAAAAGTTTTTGATGTAGAAAAACTTTTTTATGAAGTATTATAACATCTTCCCACTTTTCCTTCAGGCTGGCTTCACTTCAAATTATAATTTTAAACATGGCTACCATCTTACTACTGAACTATAAAATTTTATTTCTACAGCTAAAAAGTAGACAGTAAAAAATATAGCTTTTTGTAGAGGTTAAAATGAGTTTAATATATATCTCATTGAAGGTATGACTTCATAAATAAAATTTATATCCTTATCCCTAAGATATTACTAGATCGTATCTAGTAGCTTGGTAATACAGCTTTATCTGGAACAAGTGTGGTCCACAATTCCATTTTCTCCAGATTGTCCAATTATGGATTCTAAGGAATGAGTTATTTAACCATTTGTATTCTTGTGATAGATGGTGTTTTTTGGTATAAAATAAGTAAAGTGTGGTTTAGAGTCTTAGAATTAAAATAGAATTAGCATCGAGCTGTTGTTGCTACATAAGTATTGTTAAGTTCCAACCAGACATAAACGTACCATATCAACAATTTATATTGTTATTTTATTGATTTAAAATAGTAAATTTTGAAACTTAAAAGTATGTAATTTCCTTTAAATTATACTTACCAATGCTTGTATTTCTTTGTTTCAGGCCGGTTATAACTTTGACTTTAAACTCGCCTATAAATTTCTACGTCGAGTTGAAGCAAATTTACGATACGGCAACAGGAGTTTAACTAGCTGGAGGGGCGATTTAATGCAAGGCTCATACTGTAATCGATTGCTGGAGAGATGCGACTCTAGACCTTGTAGGATACAATCGCCTAATTATCCCGGTGTTTATCCTAGGAATATAACATGTTACTACAGAGTTTCCCAGAGGCAAGTCCCGCCGGGGAAACATGCTATGTTAGCTGTTACTCAGAGAAATTCTCATAAAATACACATAAAGGATCAAGTCGTTAAATATGATCGATCACAACGAATATTAAGGTAAGTTAATCATTAATAATTTATGCTAATATTTGTTATTGGACTTAGCCTTGCTGTGATATTGTGTTGCTGATACATTACACCCTGTTTACAAACATCTGTTGGTATAGGTATAACGTTCTTCGAGTTAACTTGACAGCATTGTACAAAAGACGTTTTAATCGTGTTTAGAACTGAGGTTATAACTGTTTTTAGGGTCTAGAGTCTTATAAGCATATTTACCTAAGTTTGTTTCTTTTTTGTGTTTTGTGAAATATGATTAGTAATACTATCATTCAAACATTTCTCGCACCGGCAACTATGGAAACCTGCATAATTGGTCTTATGGTGACCAATGGAGTCTTTAAACACCATTACAAAATTAGCACTATTGGGTAGCCACAGGGATATCTCGAATACAAGATACTTAAGGGTGACTATTACCGACAACTTACCTTATCATCAGAAATATGTACTGCTTTAATGTTTTCTCAACTTTGTATCGTATCTTTGGTTATAGAGTATGGGATCAATGCAACGTTGTTCAAGATTACTTAACAGTGTACGACGGTGGATCAACAAATGATCCGGTGCTGGTGAGGCTTTGTGGAGGAGATGTCATACCTGATATAATATCTAGCTCGAACAACATGTTAATAGAATTCCATACTTCTCCTTTTGACAATCCATTCCATCCAGTACCTCTTAGCTTTTTGCCAGGATTTGAACTTGATGTCAAGGTACCAATAATACTAATTAATACTTATACATTTTGTTTGATAATTTTAGGTTAAAATTTATTTAAATAATGTGGGGTGGTATCCGTAAGTGTTTTACTGTATTTGTAAACGAAGGTAGAATAGAATTCTATTCTATTCTATTCTATAAACAAAGGTGCTTTAAAAAAGAGTTGCTATTATAAAGTCCTTAAGTTAGTTCTTTTTCATATTTATATAATTTGACTTTTATGTATTTATTCTCTTCTCTTCTTTTTATCTTTCATAATAATATTAAATAGATCTTTGAAATGCTAATGCAATAAACATATGCAATTCTTTCTTATTACCCGTGCCAGTTGTGGCTTATTGCCAAATTTAATCCTCCCAACCTTAGACTAAACACCTTTGACAACATCTTTTCTTATTTAGTTTAACACATTTGATTTTTTCTGTTTTTACAGGTTCATTTAGTAGAAGCAGGATCTAATCAATACGTCAAAGACGTCATTAACTGCGAAGTACTTATGACAGGCTTTGATAATACATGGGGTATATTAGAAAACCCGAAACATTCGTTGCCACCAAACACTACATGCCGTTATCATTTACAAGGCAAACGACATGAAAAGGTTTGGATTGCTTTTATCAAGTATCACGCTGCTCCTTCAGATCCTGGAACTCATCAGACATCTTCTGACTGCAACGCTAGACTAAGGATATGGGATGGAAGAATATCCTCTGTTCCAACTAGTCAAAGAGTAAGTTTCAAAATTGGTTTCAAAAAAGTTTCAAGAAAAAGTGGGGTACGCTGTAGTTTGAACCTTAAAAATTCATGGCTCTTCTATCTAGATTAGATGAAATATACACTTGAAATTAAAAGGAGTAGAACACTATCTTAGGGAGCTGACAAAAGGGCCCAACAACGTGGTCTACTTGCCTGGTAGTTACTACCACTCCCCCCTATTACTATCACTTACTATCACTGATTCTTGTAAAAGAAGAAATACACATGAAATGATTCATGCTTATAATTTAAATATTATAAGCATGAATTATACTCTTTTCCTTGTCCAATATTTGTTACTTTTTCTGTATCTTGTGCTTTTTTGTTAACTTGCTGCTGATGTAATTTTTTCATTAGGAAAGTTAGGTAGCAAGAAGAGTTAAATTACTTAATTTAAAGGGCTTTGCAGATTAAGTAAAAACAAATTCTCGAATACAAGATTGGGTTTAAGAGTAGCAATAGTTTATGAGATTTAGGATCTCAATGTAGGTATCTAGGTTGGGGTTGAATTAATGTATGCTATAAAACTAACTACCCATTGGTAATTTATTTGTGTTTCTCATTTTATTATATAAGAAACTGAGTTTTAAGTTGCAAGTTTTATTTGAAGTACTAATGAATGTCTGTGTTTTGTTTATGGATTGTTACGTTTATTTGTTTTAGGGAAATATCAGTCTTCTGGGTGATTTTTGTAAGGATGAAGTCCCTCTACTCTGTGATCACACTTTACTGAGCAATAGTTCTCGTTTTACTAGACCATGCTCAAGGCAAGAAAGTTACGTATCTAGTGGTCCTGAACTAACTTTAGAGCAAACTCTGACATTAGGGTCTGTCCTTTACCCCTTAGATTTTACGTTGAGATACGAGTTTATTGACACTCAGAACGAAGGATCTCAAGAAGAAAATTCAAAAAACCCTTGTGATAGAGTTTTTAAATCTAGTCCAAATTCACCCAAAAGTGGGACGTTCCAGAGTTCGCGATACATTTTTAATTATGGTAGAGGCGGTGCAAGAAACTTAAGTTGCTTAATAAAATTTGAGTCTGCTCCTGGAGAACGAGTTCTTGTTAAATTAACCAAAGCAAAATTTGGGGATAGAAAATGCATATCTGAAGAAGACCATAGGACAGGTCGCTGGAGATGTTTAAGGAACGACACAGGAACCGCAGAACTTTGGATTTCAGAGTATCCATGGGCCGGGGTTCAGTTACCTCGTCATTGTATCTGTTCGCCCATTCAGAAACCTATAATTCTAACTGGTGTTACATCATCTGTATTGGATGTTAATTTTACTATTACTTTAATGAATATAACCCAAGATTATAATGATTTTCATTTCGAAGGCGAGTATGAATTTATGCCGGCTACATCAGAGGATTATATAGAAGCTTGTAGTTACTTTAAATCAGAGAGGAGACTTCGAGGATCGAGTGGTGAAATCTCGTTTCCATCACAGTCTAAGAAAATGCTCGAAACTAACCTAGTAATACCAGATAAGAAACGCTCAAATCGAGAAACAAATAAAAAGTTGGACTGCGAAAATCATCCATGGCTTATTGAACCAGTTGATAACATTAATAATTTCGTTTACCTTAAAATTCAAGGTATTGAACTACTTTCAACTAAAAAGAAGAAATTAACTGATTGCTCAACACAAAATCGGATTGTCGTATATTCAGGAATAGACACAAGACAGCCCAGGATTATTTGTCCTATGGAAGGATACGACAAGCCAAAAACAGTGGAAATCTTCTCAGATGGATGGAATAATAGTTCCTCACTTTCAATATTAAACCCTAGCACAAGGAGAATAGTAGTTGAATATCTGGAGAGGGAACCTGGTACTTACAGCGCCACATGGATGGAAGTATTCAAGAGACCTCTACTCACTGCAACATCATCCCTAGTCATGTCTGCATCCTCCATTGATTGTCCATACAGGTAATATATTCTTTTAATATTCGCTTCAAGTTGAGTTAACTTTAGTTTTCTTCATTCTTTACATTATTGATTATTACATTAAATATAAAACTCTATGTTGTGCGAATATTCAATCTTATAATGATACATTTTAATTCTTAAACTTGTGACAAAAATAGTCAAACGTATTATTCGGAATATATATGTTAATAAAAGTAAGAATATTATAATTATTAAAAATATTAAATGACATCATATAATTCCAGCAATAAAGAAAACACCCTTTACATTTTACTACACTTGAGAATAATACACTATCTTTAAGATAAAATCCCTTAGCTATAATCTCTATATACTGCTCAAGTTTAATATTAACTATGTGTAAATTTTTCCTCCTATACTGAGCGAGACCCAATCTTGTTAACATAAATAAACAGTTATTAACATTTTTTATTAGAAGCATTTATAACGTGTTATTATTTTAAGCTCTTTATTTAATACGTATTTTTACTCGATTTATCTTAAGACTATATTAAACCAGTTAAATTTTATTACTTTCTCTGTAATAAAACATACATAATATATAAACATATTAAGGTATGATATTATATTATAACTTTTACAATATATACACTTTGATTTTCTTCTTTAATATATTTTATTAAAATTAGAATTTTTCTAAAAAAATATAATAGAGGGAAAATCTTCCCTCTCAAAAGCCTTAGGAGGTAAAGGAGAGTTTAGCCTCTGTCTGCTATTTTTAGAAGTAAAACCTTATTAAAATTAAACTATTTTTATTAACGTAAAATAACCTGGTTTGCTAAGTCAGCAATATTTCAAAGAAACTTTAATTTTTGTTACTTTGAATTTATTACTTAAAATGATCTCTTATTATCTTGTAAATTTTACTATATTTATTCATGTCGAGGTGTTAACATTTTGTTATGATTTTGCCTTAACGCTTTTTGTTAATTAGAGGGTTAAGTAATTATGATAATATTTTTATATCTCTTGAACCTTTTTTTGTATTAATTTTTCAATGACTATAATTGTCGCATTTATCTTTTCATTTTTAATTATTAATTTAAAATAATGCATATATAAAATACAATTTTAAATCATCAATAAAAATTATTATGTTTAAAAACATTTATTGCCCGTGAGCAGTAAGTAATCAATCTTTGTACACAGAGTCTCTCTATAGAGACTGTGTCGTGCGGTAGATACGTAATGCTATCACCTTCTCTTTTTCTTCCTGACTTGAGACTTGACTTTTGTCTATTTACAATAGGCACAAAACGAGCCTTAGTGTTAAAAGTGTAACTAAAATAACAAATATTATTAGGCCGAATAAAACTAATGTTATGTACTACCACCAAACTCTACCCTTCATGATAAAACATTTGGTTAATTTTTTGCAACTTCGACGCATCCCATACTTAAAAATATGCCCATAGATCTGTAGAAAACTAAACAAAAGAGTCTATCTTTGATATCTGATATGTAAAACTCATCTATCATCCCCTTCTTTATTCAACGGCTTGCTCTGATGATGATCCCCTGTTAGGTTGAAAGCGCTTTCATTCAAATTGGCCAAGTAGAAGTCGAAAAAAGAGGTGTGAAAATAGCATTTCTTACAACTTCTACAGTCTAAACTACTGAACGAATTTTTAACGTATGAGGCCTTTTTGGATTCATATTATGCCCGTGTGCAATTTTACCAGATCAAATTTACATTTGATGTTCCTACGCTAAACGTGGAGCGAAAAACTACGCCAGCGAACGTTTATTTTTATACTTGGACGCACCTACTAACCGTAACTACAAACTACAAACTACTAACAGTAGTTTATAGCCTAAACTACTGAACGGTAGTAGATTTTATGGAATTATCTTATGCTTGTGTGCATTCCTACTTAATAAAGTCTCAAATTCTACATTCATATGCTTAACAAAGCGGAAAAAACTAAGGTAGCGAACGATACTTTTATATAATTGATCCACCTTGAACCTTTACTACCGAATTGGTTTTTTTTTTATTGATGCCTTTTATTATTCCTGTATCAATAAATCCTAAATTCATAATTCCTATATTGTACGCGCCGCAGAAAACAGAGCTTGCGAATAGTGTATGTAATAACCATGACACCCTTGAAAAAACTACAACTCGTAGCTTGATTACTTGTGTTGTTACATTGAACAATTGTCCAAGTATTAGGTAACGAGCAAAAAATCATGAAATCTTACTAAAAAGCACTTGCGTTGTAAAAAAAAACTCTCCGCCAAGTCTTTGGTACGAAAAAGTTGGGAAATCAACTTTTCTGTCCGACAAATCATGTCCGTTTTGGTTGGAAACGGTCATTGACGTTTCAAAGAGAAGTTGTTAGTTTAGCTATCGATACTAAAGAACCTTATTTAAATTAAGAGTCAATCATAAGCTTCTTCTCTTTGGCAGCGTGCCTACTGAGTGCATAAAAAAAGTTATTTAACTTTAGGGCCTATATAAAGGTGTAGTTCCTGACTATACCCTTATGGGTTCATTTATTCATTTTATTTGTATGGTCCTAGATCTATGGAGGTAAAACTAAAGTCTGTTATGATTTATCTTCGAACACATCTGAATTTATGTATATCTCAAAAATAGCAGAAGAAGCTATAAAATTGGTTCACTCTGCTGGCAGACTGCCAAGGAGAAGAAGCTTTTTGATTGCCTCTCAATTTAAATTAGGTTCTTTAGTATTGCTAACCAAACAACTTTACTTTGAAACGCCAATGACCGTCTCCAACCAGCGGATATGACTTGGCGGGACAGAAAATTTGATTTCCCTACTTTCTTAGGCCAAAGACTTAGCGCGGAGTTTTTTCTTTACCACGCAAGTGGTTATTGGTAAGATATAACTATATCTGACGAAGTAAACAGTGGGCCCACAAGCACAAACCCCTGCTGTACACTCAAGTGTCTTGGTCCGAATCTCTGTAATAAAATAAAGCTCACGGGCCCGTTTCGTGCCTTCAGCAAATAGACAAAGACTACGCTCAAATCTAGTTTTAAGCTCAATTTTAGGTGTTCAAAGGTTTCTACGGCCTCTCCACTGCATTTGAAGGTTACAAACTTCCTCTTAATCGATTAATTTTCAAACTAATTTCTATTTTATAATTTACTATTTGCTTCATGTTTGGATAAATTTTATATTTTAGTCCTCTGATATGTTTTTAGAAATAGTTTTAAAAAAATATCAGAGGACTAAAATATAAAATAGTACCAAGATAATTTATTTGATAAATAACATAATAAAAACATCTATAATATTAAAACAAGTGGCATTACCTTGCCACCCCAATCCTTAGGGAACAACTCTGATGATAGCTTTATAAGAATCGAAACCGGTCAGTTTCTTTATTGTTAAATTGAAATATTGTGGTTGGACAATATAGTGGAATAGAATAACAAGTAATCTCACTCACGTATTTCGGGCTTGCGATGTATCGAAAAATGTTAAACGAAGAAAAGTTTGGCCGTTAGGGCTACTTTTAGCGATCAATCGTAATCGGATGAGGTTATGAAAATGTCTTGTTGCCTGTCAATAAAGAGACTAAAACTATTAGAGGGAGTACAGGACTCGTTTAACACAGTGATAAGGGGTCTGGAAGTGAGACGGTTTCCATAGGTGCCCTAACTGTACTTACCACCACTATAGTCTCCCTAGAGAGAGACGAACTACTCCCCACTCCCTTACAACTTCTATCGGAGCACATATTTATACACCCTATAAGAGACTAAAACTATGACGTCACCAATTTACCGTTAGGGGACCTAGCTACCCAAGGAATGATAAGAGCTGTTGTATCCTCCCTCTAATAGTTTTAGTCTCTTTGACAGAACCCCATTTACCCAGTGATAAGGGGTCTGGAAGTGAGACGGTTTCCATAGGTGCCCTAACTGTACTTACCCCTACTATAGTCTCCCTAGTGAGAGACTAGATACTCCCCCACCCCTCTATAACTTCTATTGTAGCATGCACTCTACTAACGGCGGACATTTTCCAGTGATGCCACATTAAACCACTTTATTCAAAACTAACAATTAAAGAATACATGCAATAGATAATAATTAAAACTTATTTTAAATTCATTTTACTTGATTTAAAACAAAATATTTTAAATTCATTTTACTTGATTTAAAACAAAATAGTCGAAAAATAATGTAATATTCACGTGAAATTGTAATTATTAGGAAAAATAAAAAAAATGACGTCACCAATGTACCGTTACAGCACCTAGCTACCCAAGGAATGATAAGAGCTGTTGTATCCATAGAGATATATTACTAGAGGGGCCCTATTTGTTAATTTTGAAACATCAAAAAAGTAACCTGACCACATTCGATTATCATTTTCATCAAATAAGCAGAATAAAAAAACCGTAAATTATATAGTACAATTAGTACGTTCACACACACTTTAGATCCGCGTATCGTATAGAGTACGATCTCTCAATACGGTAATTTAAGCTGTATGAACCATGCGGAGAGGATCCGATCGCATACGCTAGAACTGGGGAGATGGAATCTAAATGGATCCCCCGATACGCTGTCTTTTTGTGTGTGAACCTTTAGAGACGATCGTATTTAACGGATAACCTTCTCGTCGAACTTTTATTTCACTTCTATATAACCATTTTTGATCAAATAACTTTTGGAATATTATTTTTTTTAGTGTAACTTTATTATTACGCAAAGAAATCACAATTTAATTAAATATATTTTTTGTTTTAAACTTCCTTATAACCAAAAGTGAAGGTTCACTATACAAGACGCCATGTTTTGGCGGGATCAGTTATCACTCGATCGACTAAGCAAATACGCTGCAAGAACCGTGAAGTTAGTTGACCGTATTGTGTACGTATTCTATACGATCCGCGGATCTAGAGTGTGTGTGAACGTACTATAATACGACACACGGCTAAAATCAATTGACAGCCCGCCAAAATCTCATTGCTTTCAACCCTCTTTTTTTAATAAAAAAAATCCCTTCTTTTATGTAACAAAAAAAATTCCCTACTCTGGCAACACTGAAAGTCAGGTTATGTTTTGAATTTTATTATTTGTTTTTATTTGATATCGTATTTTTTTATTTTTTAAAAATTATTTATTTACTTTTTAAGAAGGAATATTGTTGTATCTTATAAATTTACCAACTAAGTGTTGCTTTAAATTTGTTCGGAAAGTATGAATTAAGTGGAGTTAAAGTTGTTAATTACGTAATGCAATGGATCATAATAGTTCATTGATATAAGTTTGACGATTTAAATAAATTGTCAGCTATAATTACTTTTTTCCAAAACAAACTGCTTTTTTTGTCAAGTTTGTATAATTGAATGCGTATTGTTTCATATTATAAAAATAATATGACACAATATGCATTCAAGACTTAAAAATGTCAAGACTGTCATCTATTAAAAGACATGGCATTTAAAAAAAAAAAAATGCTGTCTTTTGGTTGACAGAGCACAGAACCTGCGCTGTACTCAAATTGCAAGAAATACTTGAAGAATACGTCAATGTCCATGCGTCAAATATAGGCACTCAGATCATATTACAACTTCGCAATAATTGGATCAATTGAACAGATTGGAATGAAACAAAACGATACGAAATCAAACAGATCAATATGCACAATGAGGGAAATTAAAGCGACGCGAGGTTACAAATATTTACAACCAGTGTTGCCTTTTTATGATTTTATTTACGAAAAAGGTATTTTTTCATACCGAGGTTGGCATGAGGTGGAGGGGGAAAGAGCGGGGTCGGTCTGAACCAATAGAATTCTTTCCCTCACAGATTTTTGGCGCGCTGTCAATTGATTTTAGCCGTGTGTCGTACTATAAATGTTTAAAATACAAATCACAACACAAACAATCTGCGGGAAGGCGAAAACAATTGATTAATGAGGTTAATCATGGAGGAGGTTTTAATGAGGTTACACAGAGCCCCTGAGAGCCCCACTAAAAATGTTTTAAGGCCTCTTAATGTATTAAGAGATAGGATATTCCCCCTCTAGTATATATCTCTATGGTTGTATCCTCCCTCTAATAGTTTAAGTCTCTTTGCCTGTCATGATGAAGGTTATGTTGTTTTTTTATTCCTTGTTTACCTCAACGTTACCTAACGTAAGCTATCATACCCTAACGTTTCCACAAAACATATTTCATATGAACAAATTGTAATCTATATTGATTTTAAAACTATGTTATTGTACCGACCAATTCATAAATGAAGACATGGGCAACATACAGACAAGATAAATATTATCCACAAATTTAATACGACACACGGCTAAAATCAATTGACAGCGCGCCAAAATCTCAATGCTTTCAACCCTCTTTTTTTAACAAAAAATCCCTTCTTTTAATTAACAAAAAAATTCCCTACTCTGGCAACACTGAAAGTCAGGTTATGTTTTGAATTTTATTATTTGTTTATATTTGATATCGTATTTTTTAAATATTTATTTACTTTTTAAGTAGGAATATTGTTGTATCATATAAATTTATCAACTAAGTGTTGCTTTAAATTTGTTCGGGAAGTATGAATTAAGTGGAGTTAAAGTTGTTAATTACGCAATGCAATGGATCATAATAGTTCTATGATAAAAGTTTGACGATTTAAATAAATCGTCAGCTATAATTACTTTTTTCCAAAACAAACTGCTTTTTTGGCAGTTTTGTATTGTTTCATATTATAAAAATAATTAACACAATATGCATTCATAACTTAAAAAAGTCACGAATGTCATCTATTGAAAGACATGGCATTTTCCAAAAATAATGTGTCTTTTGGTTGACAGACCACAGACTCTTTGCTGTACTCAAATAACAAGAAATGCTTGAAGAATACGTCAATGTCCATGCGTCAAATATAGGCACTCAAATCATATTACAACTCCGCAATAATTGGATGAATGGAACAGATTGGAATGAAACGAAACCAACTCAAACAGATCCATATGCACAATGAGGGAAATAAAAGCGACGCGAGGTTACAAATATTTACAACCAGTGTTGCCTTTTTATGATTTTATTTACGAAAAAGTTTTTTTTATACCGAGTTTGGCATGAGGTGGAGGGGGAAGAAGCGTGGTCAGTCTGAACCAATAGAATTCTTTCCCTCACAGATTTTTGGCGCGCTGTCAATTGATTTTAGCCGTGTGGCGTATTATAATACAAAGATTGGACGAAATTCAATACAAATTCGTGAAAAACAACGACTTATATTTATTAGGCTAATATTGGAATAGAGTAATTGTATTTATTATTACTATAAATTTGGTCATAAAAACAAGTCCGAGAGTTCACTAAACAACATTAGTACGTTTTTATTTACTAAATTACATTTCACATTTGTTTACAAAATATTTCGACATCCTGTCATTTTACTACCAGTCAGCCATTTTTTATAAATATCGAGTAAAACTCGATTAATCGAATTTGAAAATTGGAACTAATAATTTCAGGGAGTGAGATCACTTGTTATTCTATTCCACTATATTGGTCAATAAAGAGTTTTTTTAGACTAATGTGTTTGTGCTTGCCTTCTTTCGGGTTATACGACTTCATATCTTTTGGATAGGTTATGCTTTGACGTTAAATGTGTGCCTTCAATTTATTTTTATGTCGTATAGTTTTGTAGGAATTCTAGGTTCTATTTATGATTGGAGATTCTCATCTTTTATTGTGTTTGATATATTGTTGCAGGTGTCCCGAGTTGAACGCTTGTATCAGTTCAGGGTTATGGTGTGACGGGGAACGTCACTGTCCTTCTGGTTACGACGAAGAAGAGTCAAACTGTGCTTTTCAGTTTGGTGTACCGGTCCTGTACGTAGCTATAGGAGCCGGTGCGCTTCTAGTACTATGTCTTCTAATAGCTACTACAGCATGTTTTAAATGTCGACAACATCAAAAACGGAAAAACTCGAGGAGTCCCGCTGCTAATAATATACCTCAAAGGATGTACCCGGGCTCGGAATTTTATCTCGATGGCAAGGAAGGGCTTTGTTGACAGGATCCAGCTAACTTGGAGACGACCGTATGACATCACACATTCCCCGTCAGGAGAGCCTACGGTCAGACGTACTCGACCGATAGTATGAACCGTGACTCTCATTCGGGGACATCCACTACTACATCACAAGGATTATCTTTAATTCAACATCGCGGTAATTCGTAGATATTAAATAAATCAAAACTTTTTTTTATTGAACAATCCCAGCTTTTGGATTAAAAGTAAGTAAACTGCCGATTATTTTTTAAACATCATTTTAAAACTTAAACTTAGAAATATTTGTGAATATTATTCAGAATGAAAAAAATCATATGCTGGGCATTACAAGAAAAATTAGTGTGATATTTGCTCAAATATAGAGGGATCAGTTATAGAAACAACCCCACCTCTACAACATTTCTTTTCATGTTATGATTTTGTTTTTATTTTTATGTTAGGGTACCATCAAACATCGCGTATAGTCTGGGAGCCCACGGCTTATTTTCTACCTCATAAAGGCATGAAATTGGTCTGTGGTATATTTTAAAGGGTAGTTAATACATCGTAACAGCCCCATAGATCGCGACAGACCTTGATGATGTGAGTTAATTTCAATGCCCACAGTAAAAATATAAAGGTCTTTCCCATGCGGCTTATGAGGTAATTTTTAGATTTTTTTTAGTTTTTGAGGCGCGACTGCTTCTAAACGGCTCCCTTTTCGGCGACAGACCAAGGCTACCCCCTACAATATCCCACAGACCAATTTCATGCTTTTTATGAGGTAGAAAATAAGCCGAGGGCTCCTGGACTAGTATACCATTAAATTTTAAATGGACCAACAGTAAATCTTTAAAATTAAAGCTAAAACATAGTCCTAGACTTTCTAAAATTGTCTTTACCCCCAGTTAGTCGACTAATGCGAGTTTGAATTTACCATTCTAGTTTTTTGTAAATATAACCTATGTATGGTAATTTTGTTACCAGTTATAGAAACAATTTTAGTAAAACTTAAGTAGGAGAAACCCAAGATATTAAACCATATTATATACTAAGAAATGTGATACCAATATCACTGTATTCTGGTAATTTTCCCCGAGTTACTATTAATTACACACAATAGATTTTTGTTTAAAACTCATAAAAAAGAATACTGATAAAACATTACCAGTATATGATAATATTGCTATCAAAGTTCTGAGAATTTTATGAGGTTTCCAAAAGAGTTAATTCTAATAATTTTATGCGACTTGAGTTGAGTAAGTTTTAATGGCATTCTAATTTCAATTTAAGTTATCTAAAGTGGTAACAAAAGCGATTACTTAAAACTTGCTTAGTATTTACTTATAATAGGTGTTAATTTCTAACTGGTAATAGGTACTTCAATTGCTTAGGGATGGCTGCCAAAATTTGGTTTCTTTTTATATTTATTTTTGTTCGCCAGGCAAATCGTCTGTTAATATGTAAATTGAAGTCTTAAATATTTTCACCTGTAGTCTAAGACCACGTTTTACTCGATTTTAAAAGATTTCATGTTTATGCATTTGACATTTTTTACCCGGTATATCATACCCTTGGTTCAGCTTAAAATATATCAAACTGTTTGTAATAACTAAGGAATGGCAATGTCTTAAGACTAATAATGTGTCAACGTTCTACACAATAATACCACTTCCTCTCAAAGGAGTTGTACTGAGAGCTTAAACTACTTTTTAACTTAGCGCTAACTTAATTTTGCGCACCATATAAATAACTGCATCAGTTAAAACAATTAGTTTTATTACTACATTGATCATTTTACGTTTTTGGAAAAAAAACTATATTTAATAGGTTATTAGACAGTTTGAGCAGTCAACGTTTGTATCCGAATCTTGTCGTTTCTATTAAATAGGTACGTTTTCAAGATTTACTTCAAACCAATCTATTACTTTCAGCTGATAAATGTTATTCTTTACCTGGTATTGTATAGTTATTAAATAATTATGACTCTAAATATTGTTATAGCTTTTCTTTATTATAATTATTGTAATGATAGGTAATGATCCTATTTATTCCATAACAATTTAATAAAACTGTACACGTTTCAGAAAAAACACATGATTTATAATAGCTAAGTTCTTATATCAAGGTAAACATACTTGTATACTAATACAAACAATTTTTCGTAAGTTTGAAAATGTATGATTACGGCGTCTTAAAAAAGCAATTAAATAAAAAAATAATTGAATATATATATATATATATATATATATATATATATATATATATATATATACACCAATTAGCGATCTGTGGATTTGTTTTTAGTTCTTGACAAAGTTTACTACAATTTACCTATAAAAAATAATAAAATAATATAAATTAAACCTTAAAACACTCAAAAAAAAAAAAAAATATAATTGAAAATAACTGTCATACGTACATAACGCATATAACTTAATATTGTTCATCATTGTATGATTTATACAACTTCATGTGCTTGTAAAAAATAATCTGTTTAATCTGTAACTTGGTGTACAAACTAAACGCTCAACATAATTAACCCTCAAGAAAATATAAATTTAGTTTGATATTTTTTATAATGAAGAAAAGCATTTTGTACATACTTGGCCATTGTTTATTAATATTGTAAATAAATTATAACAAAAATTAATAAAAAAGTAGGATAAATAAAATAAATTAATGATTAATGTTGATTTTTTATTTTTATTAGTAATGCAATACCAGGTAAAAAATTAATAATTCATAGCTGAATGACAGTAGAAATTTGTTTAATTAACAGGGAATTTGGTTGTATATCGAAGCGAAATCTAACCTTTCCTTTTTTAACTTTTTTTGTTCATTTTTTTATTTTTTATTTTTATTATTTTTGTTGGTATAACTGTATAATATTATTTATTTTATACATTATATTTTAAATGATTCATTAAAATCAACAAAAGGTCTTCGCTTAGTGGGAAAAAAGAATTGTTTAAAAACAAATTAAACTAAAAAAACCAAAAACGAAGGTTTGCAGTAAAACTATTTTAAAAATTGTTGGAATTTCACAATAGTTGGAAACTTTGTAGAACAATGTGTTGAAATATGTATTTCGATCTCAATTCTAAAGTTAATTACCAATCCGTTTTTCATTTCTGCTGACTTTCCACTTTTGATTAATTCCAAAACATTTAAAATATAGTTTATAAGCAAATAAAGTGATGTATCCAGTGCAGAATTACATGATTATTGAGATTTCAGGGATGCAAAGTGGTTCTATTTGCTTTGAAACGTTAGTTTAGGGTATTAAACGTTAGGTTGGAATACCCTTGTGTAAGAGCTCGACTAAGAAGTTAAAAAATACCACGACAATATTTGGTTATGACAGCTACATTTATTGTTATTAAAAAAATGATTATTTTCTTTATTTATTTTTCACAAAAACGGTTCATCGTTTTCATGTTTTGTATTACAAAAATTCAGATACTAAAACTGAAAAACGTCTTTTTAAAACTTTCACAGAACGCTACTGATGGCATGTAAGTGTCAATTTCAATTTATTAATTTATTGATTTAGTCAATTTTATAAGGTAATTATATTTAATCACATATGCCCTGTATCTTGCCGATGTAGTTAAAATACAGGCTGCATTTAATGCTAAAATCTATCTTCTAGCACGTGTAAACTTTAGCTACTGTTTCATTATTACCTGATTGAATCAATTAATAAATTACTTGAATTAAAAACTTAAAAGTAATCAGAAGCGTTCTGTGTAAGTTTAAAGACTATGAAGGCCGTGCGAAGCGGTACGGCTAGTTAGAAGTAAGACTATAAAAAGTTTAAAAATTATATTCAAACTGACTGTGTGCAAAGGCGGGAAATTAAGCCACGCCCACTCAATTGAAAGGTAGGTCCCCCGCCGCGCTAGTGTCGGCCGGAATTCAAATTTTCCCAGAATTGAGTCAACAGTCTTCCTCTTTAAGTATCTATAGTCTCTGCTTTGAACGTTTTTTTTTTCATTTTTCTAACTGTAAAAAACTGAATTCAACCGGTGAGCGCGCCATAGTGTCTAACGCATGCAAGCCATAAATTCTTGGTGAGATAATAAATTGATGGTGAGTATAAAAGCACTCTGTGGTGATTAAACTTGTTTAATTCTATACTTTAAACTGGCTAAATTCATACTTTATTTCGTAATCTTAGATTTCTTATGTTTACACTTCGTGTTTTTCTAGGTGTTCTCTTAGAGTGATTATTTATGACGTCATATAAGCATTAAAGAAGCAAAACGTGTTATATATGCTAAAACCGCTGCGTTGTCGTTTTTTAGCTATAAATACAGCTAAATTGATACTTCATTTCGACATTACCTTAGATTTCTTATGTTTACACTTCGTGTTTTTCTAGGTGTACACCTAGAAAAACTAGAGTACTCTTAGAGTGATTATTAATGACGTCATATAATTAAAGAAGCACAAGGTTCACTCTAGACATTTTGAGCTTCTCGTTGACCTTAGTCCTGAAGATAAAGAATTAGGTTGTTCAAGAATTGGGAGGCTTTTGAATGAAGTGAGATGGAATTCTTCTCGTTTGGGCCGAAGGAAGGGATTGTAATAGAGTTAATTATTAGGGATGGTTTAATCCCTAATTAAAGAGGAGTTACCTCCGTCTTAAACTTTTCCTTTGGTCACTAAAAATTTATCAATAAACTTTGATTTACTGTCTTTATTTCTTGAGTAATGATTAATTACTCTTATAAATATTATTAACGTCTTTAATTGATTTATTTAATTTTATAAGTTTTATCTAGTTCCTTCATATCTTGCTAAATATTTAATACTATAAGTACTGATACTATTGTATTGATGGGGTTTAAACATAAACCCGCTATATGAAATAATAGCGGGATTCTGGGATACCTTATGCATTGCACATATGTTTTGCTTGAGTAGTATAACAGAAACAAGTAAGGCGTATTTTAAAATGATACTGTGCTTGGCTGCGGACAGCACGTAATTTTGGGATGTTTGACTGCCGTTTTGTCTTCAACACTATATTTAAAGATTTTATTGAGCCAAGTTTTTTTAGTTCATTTATTTATTATAATTTCATCTCGAAGTAATAATCATATTTTTTAATATTGGGTTAGAACTACATTTAAGTTTATACCGAATCAGAAACACGGGCAATAAAGTAAATGGATTTGAATATAAGTTAAAATGACTGTTCATTTATCAATTATTATTATTCATAACTGATATATTAATTTTAATTTAAGTAGTTAAACTTAAATTGTTCCTCTTTTCTTAATTTAACTTGATGGATACTTCAAATATTATTCTGCAAGAAAGAGTAATACAGTAGTTAAATACAAATGTAAAACAATGCTTGTACAAGTAATACAATTACAATACAAATGTATTTGTACAATACTAATCATTTATTTTTTAAATTATTTTTTATGTAATTGAAAAATAAAGGGTGTTTCTTTCTTTCAATAATATTAGTAAGAATGCACAGAGCATTACACATCTCTTATGCTGGTTTTCTATAGCCATAATACAAAGGCACACAATAGTTTTATGTAAAATTACTTTAACATTGTTATTAGGAATATCTTCCTAAAGCGTATTTAGTTAGATTATTTGCTTGCAGTGTCGAACTATTTCGTGAAAGGTCTTCCGAAAATAGTTGTAATTGAAATGAAGAACTGAACTATCATATTAATCACTTTAATTGAAACTAATGTAGTTTATAATTCAAATATTGTTCTCTAAGAAGAGTATATATCTTTAAATTTTAGTTGTTACTTTTTATAGTTTAAATTAATTATTTATGCTTCTTAATTGCTCACTGGCCCTCTTGGGGTACTCAATTGTTTTTCCTTAGTCGCTGAACACGTGTTGCGAATTTTCTAATGCGTTTCTGTTCGCTACGACTTCGGTCTGTGTCTTATTTTTTATGGACCTTTCTCATTTATATAAATTCTGAAAACATAAAAAAAGTATTTTTACCTTTGAGAAAATGTTTATATTCCGATTCTTTTTATTGGTATTTTAGTCACTTTGGTTTGTCCAAATGACTTTAACCGGTTTTAAGCTCATCTAAAACACAAATAAGAACGTATAGCGACGTAGCGCTACCATTCTGTGATTAAGTAATTTTCGAACTTTTTTTTCCAAAATTGACATTTGTCTTTATTCTTATAAATCAGAAATATCTACAACTTACAACCATCGAGGAAAACACAAAATAGAAGTTTTTTTTATCTATGGGTTGCCAACTCTATTAATATTGTTTTATTAGAATCAGGACGTTCAAAGTTAAAAAAGTGTAGAGAGATTCTACAGTATGGCTCCCTCTTCCCTTTTCTTACCCTGACCGTACTTATTTAATAAAATTAAGAACTAAATATTGATAGTGTGGGTTATCCATAAAGAGAAATCTTCTCTTAAAGGTTTTCTTTAATGGCTGTACCTTGTAAACCTTCTTCATTTTGTTAAATCAACCCCTTCCCCAAACTCACCGTTACGTTTCTTTTAGTTCCATTTGAATTTTGTTTTAAAAACAATTATTCAAGGAGTGAAGTTTTAAAGTCACAAAATCATATTGTGAATACAAATAAGTTGATTTTTTACACTTGTCTGACATAACAGTTTTATGTGTTAGGCATGTCGAGCATTGTTTTAACAATGTCGGAAGTTGTCTTGTATGTTGTCTAAAAAAACCATTTGTCATTTATAATTAAAAAATAACTTTTTTTCCTCTTAAACTTTTGAAAAAAGACTTGTTTATTAAAGAGTTTAATTGTTGAATGTATGAAGTTGCTTCTTTATAGTTATGTATCAAATATATCATGATACAGTAACTTTTTACATTTTCTCGTTTATTTTGGATGATATATCATGGTTAATAATGGGTTGAGTCTTATATAGTTTTTTTCGTTTCATCAAACCTTTATATACTTAAAAACACACCACTTAGTTTTTCAAAATAATGAAGTCCAATTTATTTCAAATGACATTACTTTTCCTCATTTATACCGTTGGTATATAGGAAAATTATTGTGTTTGCAAAAAATCCAAAACCGGGATGTCACCTTATCTGTTATAGGTGTTTTTAAGACCTTCATAATGGTTCTCACTAAGTTATCTGTCTGTATCTGTGTTTGTGTGTGTGTGTCTGTTATCATCGTATCTCCCAGGGTATTTATGCTAGGAAATTAAAATTTGGTACAAAAATCAATCATTGAGTTTAGTTTTTTTATCGACTAAATTTTTTATTACTTCACTAACCCGCAATAATGGCTCAGCAAATCATTCTAAAATCCATAAAACGCAGAAAAATGTGTTGATTAGAATGAAATGTGACACTTAATAATATAAGAATATAACAACTCTTTGAATTATAACAATTTTATATTGTAATAATAATATACAATTCATATTAGTTTTGACTTGTATGAAAATTCTAAAATAAACAAAAAATAGTCTAATCGAATGAAATTTGTCACAACTATATCTCCTAATGTAAAACACAATTATATTAAGTTTCGTTTTAATACACCATGATAAGTTTTAATACCATGAAAGTAAAAAAAGTAAAAGCAGTATCGAGCGAAGTCAGAATTGGATTGGTGACCTCTGAAAATAAAACGAATGTATTTACTATCTGAGGACGAGCGAAGCAAGTCTGAAAACGTATTGCGGTATAAATTTGTCAATTTGTATATTCTAAAAATGAGCGAAGCGAGTCTGAAATAGTGAGGATGAGCTTGGCGAATCCGATGTGGTGAGGAAAAATTTTGAGATACCCTGCACCCGAATTTGCTTACTTTATAAGTTCTTTTTAACCTGTTGTCGGATTTAACGGCGATTTGGCTGTAAAGTGAAATGAGGGTGTGCGCGGCTCCTTTGGTCCGCGAGTCCGTCTGTTAAGGTGGTAGCGAGAAGCATTGGCGCACAAGAAAATAATCATCCCCTCTGTTTTATAGCCATATCGTGATTATTTAACAAATTGGATTCGTTTTTGTTTATTAAAAGATATAGTATTTAATAATTAAGATTACATACTTAGTGTTTTTTCAACGATATCGGAGTTATACATTTTTATTTCTGGACTGTATTTTATATTTTTCGTTATAACTGTGCATTAACGAATAATTTATGCCTTTGAAAGTGGCCAACGTCGCCACTTCGAGCGTTTTGCGCAAACGCATGTATTCTTTGATTAGCTACAATGTATTCTTTGATATTTAGGCTCAGGGAAATCATTTTCTTGTTAGTGAAATCAAGACTCGGAAAGGAGTGTGAGTCATAGGGCACTTGTGAATAATTTATTTTTTAACGCTGTTTTACAAGTATACTCCTACTGAGTTGAACTCGAAATATTACAATTTCGACTTGAAGAAATAAGTTTATAAGTACGTCAAACTGTATCTCAGACTTCACAAAGTTCAATTATAACACTTGATAATAACTAAGCGAGAAAACCGAAACTATATGAATAAATGATAGAAATACAACTTCTAAACCCAACACTTGAAGTTGTTCAAGTTAATTTTACTCTTCATACAAACGTGTTTTCAAAATAACTTTATGAAAAGTTTTGATAAGGTGAAAATTTAATGATTTTCCAACCTAAGTTTGGTTTGTCATTAATAGATTGATAAGTTTGATTTTCTTGGTTTTATTAGTTTAGGAAAGTTTTTCAAAATTAAATATTAGGTTTACTTTATTTCTGTATTATCATTCAAATAAATTTCAGTCGTCAAAAATAAATATTAGTTAGTTTTTTCCTTCGATAGTATAATAATCTTCCGTTACAGCCACTGTCTATTTTAAATGTACATAATATTACGTTGTGAAGTATTTATTCGTAAAAGAAAATGAAGTTTTATGTTTAAAGGTGCTGCTCTTAATTTCTATGCCTTCTTAATAGTAGTGTAATCTGAGCCATTCAGATTACGGTAGATGCTAAAACGTTATTACTATCTTTATTCGCATTGTGTTTTTATCTTATGTTAGTATCTTTATGTTTGTTCAAATGAGATAACCAAGGTGTCTAAAATAGGCTAACATTTTCAATAAATTTGAGAAAACAATAGGATAATTGAAATGGCGAGTGTTCTTGCCTATGAAACTCTTAATTATTGTTTCTCACGTTACTCTAAACGTGATAGTTACCGCGTTTGATCTTTGATCGTGCATTGCTCAGATCTAGAATAACGAAATGCAGTTATTGCATTATGCTGCAATAAACTGCAATCCTCTCTCTTATTCAACCTTGACGAAACAAAATTTACTCTCTAATATTGAATTAGATTTCAAAATTATATTCATTTTTGCAGGAAACCTATAAATATTAGATGCACGTAAGTAATTATGTTCGTACATATAAGTATATGTATTTAACTATAGTCTTGTGTGTTTAAAAGTCCTATTTATAATTATCTGCATTTTTTAAAAAAATACTTAAATTTTTTCTTTCATATGAGTACCTATATTTGTACCAATAATGTTAACCAACTATAATAATCTTAGTATATATATCTCTGTTGCAATCTTACTAACTAAAAGATGTACATTAAGCACTCAGTTATAAAACATAAAACTAAAATAAAATCACTTGTAGCGAAGGTAAATTTTTATGGCACATAGGAAAGAGAAATTCCTACTTAAACTCCTGAATTACGAGCCTAAAGAGGAATAATTGGCAATCGAGCCTTGACGAAATTAATAATTCAAGTTTAGCAAAATGTATAATATATATATATATATATATATATATATATATATATATATATATATATATATATATATTCCTATATATATATATATATATATATATATATATATATATATATATAATGTATTCCTATATACCTATAAAATGTGGAGGGACTACAAAAAAGTTAAAAGTTAAATTTGGTTTAATATCCTAAACAATTTATTTTGGCCGGAAATAAATTTTGAGCCAATATATTCTTTAAAAAAGATCAATGGAGTTTACAGTTATATTTAATGTAATAGAGGAGATAATGCTTGTTTAGAAGTGAACAATTATTCATGAAATCAACTATTATTAATCCTGGTATCATATTTATGAAATATTACAATACTTGCTAATTGATAATTACGTAATTTATTTACTATGTGAAATGTATTTATTATTAATTAATTTGATTTACTTACTAACTTAACTAACGTAATTGAATTATCAATAAATTTAAAGTTTCTCTTTATTATTGATTTCTCAGAGTATTGATTTCCATAAAACCTTTTCTATATAAAAGAAAGCAAGAATTATTTTTAGAGACAGACTCAATTTTCTAAAACTAGTTTTTCTTTTTTTTTCAAAACACAAATAGTAGGAGAAATACATTGCAAACTACATTATTGAGACCAAACTAAATTACCATGTAAATATGAATACAAACAAGAAGTAATATTGCATACAATACGTTTTTACATGTTCTTTATGAATTTAACTGCCAACTCTACTTTACTAGATGATATATTACTAGAAAAAAGTGCATAAAAAAATAAAGGAAACAGTATTAGGAATAAATGTAACTGTACTTCTAAATTACTTTGCCATAACTAAGATAAAATTTTCTTTTTTGCGGCTAGTGAAATTTTGCAGCACTGAATACTAAAATAAAAATATTCATTAAACCAGCTTTAGTTCTACTATAATATAACACACGGCTAAAGTCAATTGACAGCCCGCCAAAATCTCAATGCTTTCAACCCTCTTTTTTTGACAAAAAAATCCCTACTTTTAAGTAACAAACAAAATTCCCTAGTCTGGCAACACTGAAATTCAGGTTATGTTTTGAATTTTATTATTTGTTTTTATTTGACATCGTATTTTTTTATTTTTAAAAATTATTTATTTACTTTTTAAGTAGGAATATTGTTGTATCTTATAAATTTACCATCTAAGTGTTGCTTTACATTTTTTCGGGAAGTATGAATTAAGTGGAGTTGTTAATTATTTACTGCAATAGACACAATATGCATTTATGACTTAAAAAGTCAAGACTGTCATCTATTGATGGACATTTTTTAAAAAAAATTCTGTCTTTTAGTTGACAGACCACATACCCTGCGCTGTACTTGAATAGCAAGAAATGCTTGAATAATACGTCAATGTCCATGCGTCAAATATAGGCACTCAGATCATATTACAACTCTGCAATAATTGGATGAATTGAACAGATTGGAATGAAACGAAACGAACTCAAACAGATCAATGAGCACAGTAAAAGCGACGCGAGGTTACAAATATTTACAAACAGTGTTGCCTTTTATGATTTTATTTACGAAAAAGGAATTTTTTATACCGAGGTTAGCATGAAGTGGAGGGGGAAGGAGCGTGGTCGGTCTGAACCAATAGAATTATTTCCCACAGATTTTTGGCGCGCTGTCAATTGATTTTAGCCGTGTGTTTTATTATAGAATTTTTAATACTTTCTTTATTTTATTATATACATACACACACACAATATTATATAAATATATATATAATATATATATATATATATATATATATATAACTCTTTATTATACAATATATCTATCTTTATCTTATAACTAAGATACATCCATGATAAAATTACTAAAATGACTAGTTACTCAATACATGTACTTTGTAAACTAAATACCGTTTGATCGACTTCGAGCTCCTATTGTTGTTTATTGTTAGTTTGTTAAAACTTACGTTACTCTATTCATGTTTAGTTGGTTTTTGTAGTAGTTAAAATTGTTTTATTTATTATAACGCAAAGCTAAATAATCTTTCTTTTAAGGTATAATTTAAAAAAATTGATGTTGGATTGTTTTATAATTAAAATTTTAACTAGGCTCAAGAAATGGCAATCTTTAGTAGGCAAATTCTGTTGTAGTAATTTTAAGTATGGTTTATTTAATAATTATCAAGGTAATCATTTGTAGATAATTTAGGGATCTATGAATAGCTAATTTACATTATTAGGTGTTATTAGTCCTGTTAACACTTACACTTAGTTAATTAGGGAGACAATATAGATAGATGACGAGACTATCAATTAAGACATTAAAATGTTTCAGTAACTATTAGCTATACTTTAATTTATTCAAAATATAAATTATAAATTTTTTATTAAAATATTTAGTTTTTGATTAAGTTTAATTCTTAGGCCCGTATTAATTATATTAAGAAAAAATTTACGCTAGGTCGTCACCAGTCTTTGTACTAAGGGTTACCTAAATTACTAGACATTGCACCAGGATTAAATGGGTGTCATCAGGCTTGTACTAGGGTTCTCTTGGTTGTCCACAGGCTTTGTACTAGGGTTAACCTAGGTTGTCCCCAGGCTTTGTACTAGGGTTCTCCTTGGTTGTCCACAGGCTTTGTACTCTAGGTTGTAAAGGGTTTCCTCCACAGGGTACTAGGTCCACAGTACTAGGGGTTGTCCCACTACCCTAGGGTCCCTACGTACTAGGCTGTCCACAGACTTTGTACTAGGGTTCCTTTGTTGTCACAAGGGTTTCTCCTTTGTCCACAGCTTGTACTAGGGTTAACCTAGGTTGTCCCAGGCTTTGTACAGGGTTCTCCTTTGTTGTCCTCAGGCTTTGTACTAGGGTTAACCTAGAACTTAGATTAAACTAAGTTCTCACCAGGCTTTGCTCTAGAGTTAATACAGGCTTTGTACTAGGGTTAACCTAGGTTGTCTCCAGGCAATGTACTAGGGTTCTCCTTGGTTGTCCACAGGTTTTGCTATAGAGTTAATCTGAGTCGTCACTACGATTCTGTCTGTACATACACATAGTTAATAATATAGAGATGTAAGTATTATTTTAGAGTGTCCTCTTAAGACTGATAATTTGCTACGCCGAATGCATCTAATTTTAGGCAAATGGCTTACTAAGGGATTATTATCTTATTAGCAGTAATAATATAATATAATTTAATCTAAATAATGATAAGTCAAAAACGGTTTTATTATCTTTAGAAGTTATATATTATTCATTTTATACTTGTTACAATAATTCATATAAAATTTTGATCAAAGCATTTAAATTTAATTTGCTTAGGGAAAATATAAGAAAGGGATTTTTTGAACCTCCATACGAGAAATATGATTTTATAATCTATCCACTAAAACCTTACATTTGCCATTTTCACATTTTTATCAGCCTCAAACTGTACTAAACACGATCTATTTGTATACAATTACGTGAAAATATATAACCTTTAACAAAATGTTATTATTATTTTTCTCAATTTTATTCTATTTTTCAAATATCCTAATATTTCGATGCCACATTGCGGGTAATAAAAACGAAACGGAAAAAATCAATTAAAACAATGCAATGATTCGAAACTGTATTCATTACATTGTGAGCGGATTAAAGTATATCAATAGGAAAATCTTTTAATCTATTTTAATCCAATTATAAAGGATATTAGAATAAGGCTAGAGATTGTGGGAGTTATATTAATTCACAATTGTTTTTTTCCTTTGGTGGTCTCTTCTTTTATTAGAGCATTTTTAATCAGAATTTAAATTATTGGTAGAGTTCATTGATGCGTGAATGGAATGAATATATTCATATTGATAGATTCTGTAATTAGTTTAGTATTACGTTATCATAAATTGTTATTTTTAACTTATTACTTTTAGCCAATATTACTCTTTTGGTGCTAACCTTGTTTTATTCAATTGCATTTTGTTTAACTTTACTTTAGTCTAGACAAAGATAATTTTTAAGATTGTAGTAATTGCATACTAAATTGCGTTATATTGGTAGCTTTCTATCGCGAAGGTATGGGTAACGCGACCTAGTCCATGCTCTTAGCTTTTATTATTCAACAAAATATGCTCATAAAATTGGTTTCTTCGCTGGAGTAAGAAGAAGGTGATTATTATGAATAAAGAGACAAAGGGGGCACTATATATATATATATATATATATAATAATATATATATATATATATATATATATATATATTATATATATATAACACAGGCCTTTTTTTCTTCTTTTTGAACAGTCATCCTCATTTTACAAAATTATTATAGGTCAATAATAGGGAAGCAACTTATGACAGTAATAAGGAAATGAGGGTAACTTATGCAAATAGACCACTTTATTTAACTCATTTTAATATTGGATACATTACAAGTCTCATCATGTATTATGTAATTAAAATCCTTTTTAGCAAAATTTTAAAAAAAGTATGAAACAAATAGTATTATTGTCATTTTATGCATTTTTCCTTTTATGTTTATTATATTTCTCTTTATGTTCTAGGTATTTTTGCATCTACTTATAAAAGTATAAAATTTAATTATTTTATTCATGTTTTTGTAAACGGTACAATATATCACTATGAGCAAATAATGAGAAGTAATTTTTTGTTTTGTATTTTCTCAAACGAAAAAAAACATTGTGTTATTTAGCTGTATAAAAATATTTTATTATTATTATTTTAAGTAAAGACTGACTAATTTATTTAAAATCCTTTGTACATATTAAGTTTTTTTTATTATTTAATTAATTCTATATTTGACAATCTTCTATTGAAATTGATCCCTTCAAAAAAAAAAAAAAATAAAACAGAAAAAAATAAACAAAATTTAAAACCAGTTTTATTAATTGTGATTGAAAAGAAAGTAAATAAAAAAATTGTAAGTAATAATAATTGTAATTTTATGTTAAATAAATAAATATATTAAAATTATGTTATTTTATTTTAACTAACCTCAACTGGACTTATATTAGCAAGAATATAATATTGATTTCTAATAGTTTTTAAGAAGGTGGTGCTGCTTCAATTAAAATACAAATGTTGACACTTACAGAATATGTCTAAAAATAATTATCCTAAATTTCTAAGGCTCATTAATAATTATAAATGTCACGAATGAAATAGGAGGAAGAAACTTTACTCTTACTATGTCCAATCCTAAACACTAAAATTAGCTTACTTATATTTAACATAATTGTGCAAGAAGTTGTGTCAATTATTTTGTATATATATATATATATATATATATATATATATATATATATATATATATATATATATATATATATATATATATATATATATATATATATATATATATATATATATATATATATAAGTATATATAATATAAAAATAATTGACACAACTTTTGCACAATTATGTTAAATATAAGTAAGCTATATATATATATATATATATAATATATATATATATATATATATATATATATATATATATATATATAATATATATAATATAATATATATATATATATATATATATTATATATATATATATATATATATATATAATATATATATATATATATATATATATATATATATATATATATATATATTACATATGATACATGTTTGATACTGTTTATATTTTAGTAGTTATTTAGGCATTATGTTTAATCATAAAGCAATAATTCTTTTAAATGTTTTCAATAAGGTAAAAAACTTTACGTTCAAAAAAAGTTAGTGTACTCTTAAGGAATTGTTTAATCCTTTTTTCGTATAATTTGTTTTAAATCTTTTTTTAACTAAAAGTAAGTTTTCTTTAAAACTAATTAAGCCGAGAAAACTTCAGGTTCTAGTAACACAATTTACAAAATCAATTCCTCAGTTTCTTTGTTTTAATCAATTTCCAAGCTGCAAACGAAAGAGGGAAATTACTTGGTTGTAGTAATAAGCAAACTACACCTTGCTAGAATAACGTGAGTTGTATTACCTTCTTCTTAGTTATCACATGTTTTCTCAATTCCTAACCTATATCTTTTAGTTTAAAGCCAAACTAATGAAATTGTTTTAAACCTTAAAAATAAAAAGAAAAGTATAAAGTTAAATTTATTAGTTGCTTGGGGTTTCCTTTAACTTTTTTTTGTAGCAATTGTTTCTTTTATTTAGTTTTATTATTCTAAAGAAAAGTACAAGAAGAAAAAACTAATGGAGCTATAAGTTGATTTGGTGTTTAGAGAAGGAAAGGTTTAAAGGGTTACAATTACCCGTTAGATGAAGTCAAGTCACTTCACGTTTTCCTCAAGGGATGAGAGTACTATGCGGTAGGAATAGAATCATGAGGTTTAACCCAGGGTTCTATGTTAGCTCCCGGTGTGTTCAGACTCTTTATTGCATCTATCTCTTGGGATTTGTTGCCATACCAATGCAAATATCTTCTTCTTTCAAGCAATAACTGCGTGGTAAAGATGCCGTCAAGTGAAATGACAATATAAAGTTTAGAGATTGTTATCAGCATGAGATTTTAGATATTTTATATTTTGTTTATTCAACTTGTCATGAGTTTATTGAATTTTGTTAGTTGTTTATTTTACAGACAGAAAAATATTTTACAAGAATTGGTATTTTAAATAAAAGTTATAAGAAAATAAAAATTTAAAATGTATTTTTATTAAAAAAATAACTTGTTACGAAATATTTTTGGATTCGACATACGTGTGAAACTATTAATACGATGTATTTGGGAATCACTTGAAAAATTATCTAAACACATATTTCTATTCAGTTGAACATTTTAATGTGTTAAATTATACTTAGTTCATAAATGTAGTCATGAACCATGCAATTGTTATGAAGTAATTCTATATTACTTACTTAAAAATCATAAAGTTTTATTTGAAGTTTTGATCTTTAACAATAAACGAATTACGACTTTATTATTTCTAATTACATAGTTATTATGAAATAAGAGTTTAATAAAATTGTTTTCTTCACTCAACTGTATTATATTGATTTCGCGAGTTTCTAAATTATAGCCTGCGTTGAGTTTTAAGTTTTGTTTCCTTATATTTGTCTATATTATTATATATGTTTATATTCTTATATTGTTTTTATTAATATGTAGAGTGGGCACTTGTTAAATTTGGTTGCATGGACACAGTGCAGCGAGATGTTATGAGGTCTTAACTGCCTACTGTATAGCTATAAATTGATACTGAGTACTGATTTTTAAAACAACAATCAGTACTCGAGTGATTTGCTATGACGCAAAGAATTTTAAGATCATAACATTTCTAAGATGACAGCATTGGTTTCAAATAATTAAATTTAAGAATAAATAAATAAATAAAGAATATAAAAATCCACGCTAACGCTGATATGGTTCCTTAATTCATATCTTCAGTTGAATTCCCACCTATGCAGGGTCTCTAGTGGGATTTTTCCTAGGTCTTCCCTTTTGATAAGCAAAATTATCCCCGTAGCAGAGCACTTTAGAATAGCAGTGCCATATTGAATTAGGATCACTTGAGTTTCGACAGCGAAGGGTGAAGTTTTTTTGGTCTTTAACTATTACGATCTCCCCAACTTCAGGTGTTCCCTATAGTGTGAGCCTCACAAAACCCCTTCCAACGTGACTAAAATTCTTGGCTAAGATACCACGTGTGATCCAATAACTCTTGGAGCATCACCATGAGTGGTGGTGCTCCAAGAGGGTATTCTGAGGTTATGATACGGGGAAGTAAGTATCTCCATACAATGTGTGATAAGCCAACAAAAATTAAATTATTATAACCTTAACACATTTTTGGAGGAGATACAAGCCCCTAATGTATTTAGATAGGGTGTGCTCTATCTAGTTATATATATCTCTATATGAACCAAATAACAAAGCTGACAAGTTCTTTAAATTATTCGACAAATTATTGATTTTTGGACGAAAAAATTAAAAAAATAAACGGTATTACAAATGTTATTTTACTTGTGGGATGCAGGTGTTACATTAATATTGCAGACAAACACTAGTGAGTATAAGCAGTGACTAAATCTTACCTAAGTTTACCAAATATTACTTAATTTTTCTGTCTAATACCTTGTCGCTCCTTAATCGGACCTTGATGGTCTTTGGTCGCTCCGGGGCGTCGACGCGGATTTGTTTACATTATGTTGTATATGTCAATCAATAGAACCAGAACTAATTATGGACAGAATAAAATGTATCTTCGTATATTTGTTTAGAATATATACTGATATAAGTGTACAAAATTGCTGCCTAGTGGTTTACTTTTTGAAGATTTTTTATTTTTTTAAATGTTTATTGGGTCATTTTTTTGGGTTAATGACGTCACACATAAATCATAAACAATAATGATCGAGACATTAACAAGGATGATTTTCGTACAGTTTGATTTCGATCCAAGAAAGCGTTAGTTATCGTGTCCCATAAAAACGTCTAAAAACAAAAATCTCGTACATACACACCCACACACATTATATATATATATATATATAATATATATATATATATATATATATATATATATATATATATATATATATATATATATATATATATATATATATATATATATATATATATATATATATATATATATAATATATATATATATATATATATATATATATATATATATATATATATATATATATATATATATATATATATATATATATATATATATATATATATATATATATTGGCTTTATATTTTCTTTAGATATGGTTATTCATGGATTCCAGTCACAGATTCTGGGAGTTCACATTCTGAGAGTTTAAAAATCAATAATATATTTGTTGATCAGTGGGCCATAAATATGTAATTTAGTCACATTTAAATAAATTTTACATTTGAAAAATTATCAGTGACATTTTTGTCCATTTTTACACATTTTATTTATTTCAGACCTTGTTTTTGTCTTTACTTAAAATTTTTATCTAATGTTTCATCTCTTTTTCTCTATTGTTCTGATCAATAATAATATTAATATATTAAAATCTTTATTTAAAATTCATAAATAAGTTATAAAGTACTACAAAAACAATAAGATTGTATTAAATATGCAGTTTATAACTAGATATTAGAACACATAATGGAAATCATATTGTTAAAAAATATGCTAAAGGTTAAATTTAAAAGTACTAAACGTATGCAAATAAATTCAACTTTTTTAAGTATTCGGTTTAAATAAAAATTTTTGTATTTTAAGAATTTTTAAATGGTTGAATTCTATTTTTAGGTTATGAATAAGCATAATATTCTTTAAAAATTTGCTTGAATACAATTTTAATGATTTTGAATTGTTATAAATTCCTAAATTTATCTTAAATCTTCAATGCTAAATTTTTATTTGAATCTTTAACATTTTGCACTCTAAGAAAAACAAAAAGTATGATTTTAGAAAGTTAACATTTTTATAAAAAATGTACGTTTTTGGTAGAGGTAAGACAATATTTTTGATATACGCAGAAATAAAACATCAAGTGCATAGGAGAGAATTGAGAATAGAATTTCAGCAAGGATCTCAATGTTTCGAATTTTTAATATTAAATAAAAAAAGTTAGGTATAGGGTACCTCGGTACTTTTCCTCACAACTTTGAACTCACTTAACTCGTGCTCAAGTCATGTTTATATAAATATTAATGTAGTATTACTTCATTGGACCTCAGAATGAAGTTGTTATCCAATATCTAGGGTATAATGGCTTCATGATTGTCTAAAAGTAGAATTACTCAGAATTACTAGGTAACCAAATACCTAGTGTGTTATAGTCATAGGTTATTTAAAGCTTAGAAAATACGGTTAATACTTTTTTATCAAGCTCACTAATGAATTGAAAACAGATAGACACACATACAAACAGCATGATGACAACCACTCAGAAAGTCATGGAAATGCCTGAAACCGATCATTTTGATGAAACCTTAGTTTTGGATTTTCTTGGTGAACACAATACTTTTCCTTGAGGAAAAGTAGTACAAGATAGACAAAATACATTTTAAATCAATATTATGTCCATAAATATATATCGCCAATAACTTACAAACTAATGTTTCACCTTTTCTGGCGATATGCCATACGTCGAAAACCCGTTAGAAAATTAAAGTTATTAAGTGATAAAGTTTGGAAATTTAAAAGTCAATATTTTTATAATAGCGCCTAATATAAAAATCAAATTATTGGTTCGATAACCACTTATAGATGTGAATTTGAGTCGATATTATGATTTTTAACGATTTTTTAACTTTAATAGAATTTTAATGACAGCAAAATAGGCTTAAACGGTCTAACAAATTTTATCCTCGGCAGCACAACTAGATCTTAAGTCTCATTTTAGAATGAAATTTCATTTCTTTAGTATATATAAAGCTGGATTTATGCGGGACACTGGCAAAGAGACTAAATAAAAAGCCTAAAACGGATAATTATGATAAAACCTCGGATTGGATATTCAAGATGGACACAATACTTTTCATATTTATTTCCTGTAGTCATCGAGCAAAAGTAAAAATGCACTGAAAGATAACGCTTTCCCGATTAAGGTAATTAACGACTTACAGTACAAAGTATACAACCCTCAAAATAAATGTGGACTTAATCTTAATAATCTACTAGTTCCACCTCCACAACTATTAAAAAATCAAATTTTAACTTGTGTCAATGGCTTATCTCATTATATAATTAAAACTTTTATTAAAATAAATCCAGTTGATTCACCATAAGTCGTCCACAGACTGCATAAGGAACCTTATTTAACATTCCTACACACTCCATTTGCTATATAAATCTACTTTAAACACCATCTTTAAAAAATGCTGCAATAGAGTAAATAAAAAATAAAATAAAATACCTAAACAAAAAAATGAAAAATCATCCTTAACCCTAACAAACCTCTTCACACGAAAATGAAAGAACCAAAATTCATACCAAAACAATAAAAATAAGTAAATAAAATAAAACGAGGCTTAAGTAATACCATGCAAATAAATACAATATAGCTCCGGTTTACACAACATAATTCTTAAATAACTTTATTAAAAAAAATTAAATCATAAATTATATTAAAACTGCAATAAAATCTCAAAAAAAATCGTTTACCCTCAAACTTTCTTCTCAAATGTAAGACTCCAATTCCCAAAATTTAAAAATCCAAAATTGACTATAAAATACCGTACATGTGACAAGGATACATGGGAACTTAAGTCATAATACCGAAGGCATTGGTTTACTTTATTAGTCTGAGATCAAGCAGACCGAGACAAGTAATACTACCTTTCGCTTGAGGTAATCATGACAATAAGCCAATGTTATAACCCCCAAGATGTTGGACTACTACATTATTCTTAAGATTTAAAGTAGTAAGACCAAAGTTACCATTATCTAGCCATTGAGTTACTGTTTTTTATTACTTACTTTAAATCAAAAAATGTTATAGGTTAAATGTTATAATGTTAAAAATGTTTTTACCTCTATTTTAAATATTCAAGCTTTTGAGGAGGAATAGGTCCTAATTAATACAAAAAAAAACTAATTTTGCCGAGCTTTCGATATAATTAATAAAGTTGTTGTCCAAACTTCTAGTGTTAACCATACCATGTAACTGTTTTTGTTATTATTTAATATGTTAAGCCTTGAAAAAGATTAAATTATATCGAAAGCTCGGCAAAATTAGTTTTTTTTGTATTAATTAGGACCTATTCCTCCTCAAAAGCTTGATTACTTTAAATCAGAGTCGCAAGAACGAAGTAATATCACCTTATGCTGTGGGTAAACATGAAATCCTAATTAAGAGAGAGAGACAAGTCCGAAGTTTGAAGGAGATGTACCAGGTAGCAGTCAAGTACACAGAGTCAGCACCCGTTTCTTCTCGCTATATGGAACTCTGAAAACTAATAAGGCTCTATATGGAGAATTTTATCAGGTTGTGTGTTCATTGTTGCAAGAAACAAATTTAGACGGTTCCAATAATTTTTATTTTGGATGTTTTCTGAACTCCTATAGATTTCAATTGTACTTTGGAGATTTTGGAGTCGAAGTATAAACATGAACAGTTTTGTAAGGAGCCAAATCAAAGACTTCACTTTAAACTTGTGATATCAAATACACCGTTGCACGTATAGAAGATACAAGTTAGTTAGAAATGTTTCCGGGGGTTTCCTAAAACTTGTTGGCCTCTATCCAGGACACTAGTATTGACAACCATATTACATTCTGAAATTGTAACCATACCTTACTGTCTGGATAATGTAACTGTAAAGTTAAAAACTGTGCGAAGTTATTTTAGATTTACCTTAGTCACTGGTATTACATGAAATTAGAATTACAAGGAACAGTTATGAGGCTAAATATTTAAAAAGGTGTTTGATCGAAGAGACGTATTCAAAATTATTATTAAGTTATATTTAATTTAATCAAACATTTTAAACTTGTTTATTATATAAGGGGTGGGACACACTCATGACAAATTTTAACTTAATAATTAAGTTAATTTAATTTATGAGTTAATTAATTTAAATAATTAAGTTATTTACTTGATTAAATAATTAGGTTGACGGAAGAAGACTATTGTTTTTGAATAATTTATGACGTCATCAATATACCCAACGACATCATATTTTTTGATGACGTAATAAACGATAAACGTAATAAATGATAATTCGCGAAAAGTCTTGTTTTAAAGAACGCAAAATATGTCATTTGTTAAATTTTCCTGATAATAAAATGAAACATACATTTGTTTATCTTATGTAGAAATTAAAGTTAACTAAAAAGACTTTTTACTTACTTTAGTAGTGATACATGCGTGGAAAATTACAAATGTTTTAACTGAGACGTTAAGGACGGTAAATGACGTCATAAAAATTATTTTCCGTAACAACAACTTGATCTGAAGATTGATTTTAAGTGGGATCTATGATATTAAAAGACACACACATCCAGACAGACAATTATAACTGGTAAAAACCATTTAAGAGGTCTAAAAACACCTTAATAGATAAAAAACGTCGGTTTCAGAGTTTTATTTGAAGTAGAGTACTTTTAGTACATCTACGGAGTATAGTTAAAATAATTATCGCTGAGATAGTAAGGAACAAGAGAAGTGAGTCTATAAGAGAGAATGTTTTTCTCATGGAGGTGTTATAGACTAGCGATTCTCAACCCATACACTTATGTTGTTTGGGTACAACATTTTTAACTAAAATTTTCAAAATATGCTGTTGTACTTTTGACAAGATTGTATGAAACAGTGAAGCTGATAGTAACCTTCTATTCTTGATTAGATACATACGGCTCTATGTAGGTTCATCATGTAGGTTCATTCTAAGCTGTAACCAGAAAAAGGGGAAATGAGGACATTCCTCGTCCTAGAATTTCGAAATATAAAATTAAAAGAAAGGTAAAACAATAATTCTGGTATGGCGTCAGTCTGCCCAAGACCCAACTTTAAGAAAATATCCAAAGCTCCCAAAAACGGAAAATAACTTATGTCTGCAAAAACAATAGCTCGTTCCCAACAAAATAATTTGTCACGTTCTCCAATAAAATAAGCAACTGCTGACAATTATATTAAAATAATGTTATAAACAATTAAAAATGAACTAGTCTAGAAATACAGTAACTCTAAAAACACCTGTTAATTAATTTGTCCACTTTTTAAAATTTAACTTGCTCATATAAACCAGCAGAAGTTTATTATTATTGGGTCGCTGGGCGGGGTGGTTATCATTAAATTTTTTGGGTCGCGGCTCTAAAAGGTTGAGAAATGTTGATCTAGAGAGTACCTATCGGTTAATAAACATCAAAAAATTAACCTGAGGTTACTTACTATTATTAAAATTAAGTAAACAGGACAGTTTATTTAATTAAAATCATATTATTACTGTGATATTAATTATAATGTTTAATTACAGTGATCTGTGATCTACATAATAAAGAATTTATAAATAGAAAACTCAAACAATGTACGCTTAGCTATGATTTTGTTTATAGCATTTCTTCTTTGATAACACACTTTTGGAGTAGATTACAATAAGGTTTACCAGAGCCCTGAGAGACCAAAAATATTTATGGTTCCCACATATTAACATAGGCATGCCGCCCCCTCTGATTATATGTACATATTTTTTTTTTTTACTAATGTTGAATTGACTTTATTTGTCAAATACAATGAATGTACTTGACATACTGTATGAGCACTATGTGAAATACATTCATTGTTGACAATAATTAATAAGGTTATTAATCGTCAATAAAATACTCTATTCACGCCTATTTTACTGATATAATTATATTAAATTAAAAATACATTTAGGTTGAATAATTTATGATATTATATTTTGTGCACTTTGTATTGCACCTTGTATCTTCAGAACACGGGGACACAGAGGTATACTTTTAAAAATCTTTCATGTTTTATGATAAAAAACAACATAACATTCTAAGGACGAGCTAGGCGAAGCTAGGAAATATGGAAATACTTTGTGAAATGCTTAAGAATATAATACCAAAGTACCAAATGTTTTTGAGGAAAAGTATACTGAAGTACTCGTATCCGTACCATATGCGATTCTTCGTAAATTATGACTTTTGAATGTGTTATGTTAATTAGTCTTACGTTTTATTGTTTGACAACACACTGGTGCGTCATAAAGTAAGGTTAAGAAGTAATAAAACCAGTCATAATTTCTTACTCTTGATCCCTTGTTTACTGCAATATTCTTTATAGTATAATATTCAATCTAATAATACTTTCTTCAAATATGAGAATTTTAGAGTAAAGTATTCAGTCTAAGTAATTATAATCCTTTTTCAGTTCTATACTCTCAGTGGTGTAAAAATAAAAATAGTAATAAAAAGCATCAGCCTCTCCACAAAATATATTTAAATAGCAAACTGGCTTTCAACCTACAAAGGTCATCATCAGACCTTATAGTCCAAGAGCCAGGCCTAAAAAATGTGACTCATTTTGTACTATTTCAAATCCACATTGTTTTAAAAAAAATACCTGTTATTATGAAGGAAAAGCATAGTGTGCCTATCTAGAGTGGAGCCCTTCATATGAATATGCGCTCTCTCAAAATATTAAAAAATCGCACAAATTCCAGTTTTTTTTGTAATAAGTGGTTCCCTTAAAAAAAGTAATAAATAATTAAATAAATTTAATAAATGTAAAAATAATAAGGTTGTGTGCAAAAAATGAAAAAAAAAAAGTTTTTTAAAGCTGATAAAATTCCTATAAAACGAGAGTTTTTTCGTCAAAATCAGATAAATACAACTAAAGTTATGACATTTGTTAAATGGCCAAAAAATGCACTAAAAGCCAATATTTTCCAAATACTGACTTTGCATAAATTAACCATTTTTTAGTGTTTTTTAAAGAGCCATAACTTTGGTTGCAGTTATCCGATTTTGATGATTAAACACTTTTTTGTAGAACATTTACAACAACAACTTTAAAAATGTTCTCTTAATTTTTTGCAAACGACCTATTTAAGGAACCACTTATTTCAAGAAAACTAAAATTTGTGCGATTTTCTAAAATTTTGAGCATTCGCTATCATATAAAGGGCTTCAGTCTGGATAGGCAGACTATGTTTTTTCTTAATAATTTAAGGCATATTTACAGAAATATTTGGTTTGAAGTAGTACGAAATGAGTTACATTTTATCAGGTCCGGCTCTTGGACTTAATAAAACAAACAATACATGGAACTTAGCAAAACTAAAATCTTTTAAACTCCTTAATCTTCAATATTTTTAAAAATATATATTTTTTAAAAACGATTTTTTTTTATGTTTGTTTTTTTTATTATGATTTTTTTTTTATGCGTAGCCAAAAGATGGATTAATAAACTTCAAGATTTTTTTTTATAATTTATTTTTTAAAAATTAAATAAATTATTTAAATTTTTTTAGCCGGTTTGGTATTTACATATATTTTGTGGAGGTACTGACGCTTTTTATTAAGATTTACTCCTCTTGTGATGCCTTATTCATAGTATTTGTAAAAATAATCTTACTAGCGATTTTTTCTAAAGTAAATCACTAAAAGAGCTGATAAAAACTAAGTTCCACTTCACGCTCTATACTTAACTTCTATTTATTTTGATAATACATGCACATAGTGTTTAGTTTCAATCTAATATTTGAATAGGTATATCATCCTTAATATATTTTTGTGTTTATTAAATCAGAAGTATATTTTATCAATTTCAAAACTAAGGACGCAATAATAGTACAATCACTTGAAATTAAGAACATTATAGACGTAAGAATATTTTAGAACAAGCTTTTGGTATCAGGTTGAAGTAAAAAGTTACGACAATTTACGATTGATCTACATTGGTGTTTAGTACGTTTTTTGTTAAGAATAAATTTAGTTGTTCCACATCTTTATAAGGTATTATTTTACTTATTACAAAATAATTAATCTGAATGATTGAAACATTTTTCAATCAGAAGCAATAACGCAGCAGAACAAATCAGTTCAAATGAATTTATTGATTATTTCATAAATTCCATCTGTTAGGCTTTTTAATTTTATTTCTTTAGAATAGAATAAAGTTCTAGTTTTTATTCACCATTACAACTATTGAATATAAAAAGTTGTTTATAGATTGGTGGACACAAATATATCGAGGTGTAAAAGTGGTTGTGTCCGTGACACGTTATACAAACTTAGTGTTAGTGTATGCATTGTGTCTGTAGAGGATTATGTTGAAATATTTCTGCTCCAGTAGCCTTAACAATTCCAAGTATTGTTAAACACATAGAGGTTAGGTGTACGGAAGTTATAGTTTCTCCCACTTGGATCGTTAGTGTTACTTTTATAATATAAGAATGTATCTGAGCACGTATATTACAAGGAAAAGTGCCCCTCCCTGTAAAAATATTTCAAGATCATTGCGATTAGTTAATCACATGCTTTAGCGAGTGTTTACCTCTCCTTTTATACCCCGTTGCTCCATTACTTTGCTGTAGTTTTATACTTGTAGTCCACTTATTCTCTTTAATTTTTAAATTTAGTTCTAAATATATTTAATCCTGTCGTTTCTAAATCCTTTCCTGGACATACAAGGAAAACCAAGCTAATGTTATTGATTAATATATTCTGTGTATAATTATGAGTTTGGTCTTTCCTTGTATTTACAAAAAAAAACTTTACAATATATGAACCATTAATTAAGCTAACTGGACATAAATGTTAAGCTTTTATTTTCCTGACGGCAATGTAATAATAATTATTTAAACTATATTACAATAAATATTCTCTTTGATGTCTAAATCCTAACTCTTTTCTGAGTTAATTTGACAAATCAAATTATTTTTTGTCACGCTTCCTACCCGGATGGATAGAGCTGATCTAAAGCATGTTATGATATTATTTCAATTACTTTTAAATAAAACAAAATGAACCAAAAAAAATTTGAACCAAAGAAATAAACGAAACATTAAGCATTAAAAGTATTTGCCTGTCTGAATCAAGTCCGGTTAAGTTAAGTTAGTAAAAATAAGTCTATTCTTGAAGAAAAATTCGCATTATCAAAACAAGGGAGTTTATTTCTCTACTTGATCCACTCCGCTTTAGACTGGCATAAGAATAATTTAAGCTTCCTAACCGTTTGTACAGGTTATAAATTTAGCCTGTATACTTTCTTTATTATTATCTTCTTTGGACCTTAAATAAGATGTTAAGATGTTTTATTACCATTGTGTACTTTACAACAGGTTTAAAGTAATAAAATTTTTATGACTTTCTTTCTAACTTAGTGTAAAGGGTCATACCTCGAGTTTTATAAATAAACCACTGTAGTGGTCACGGCCACCTAAAACAAATACATCTATATTTAAAAACTAAATAATGGACCCACCGTATTCTTATTTACTTATATGTATTTACATTCATCAATTAAATAGCTAAAACGTTTTTGTTTTGAAAAAAATCAGGATTTGTTTTTAGATTCAGATATAAACTTTATGATTTAGATATTCCTATATTAGATATTCTGATATTGATTATTAGATCGCCTTAAAAGGTCCAGACTATAATTACTTATATTTCTGTTGTGTATTACGTCTAATCGCCTTTAATTATTAAGTTTTTAGGCCATTAATTTGAAAAAAAAATCAAAGGAAAAAGACTATTTGCTTAGCATTTATTTTAATTTAAAATAATGTGAATACAACCTCGACTGCAAGCCTTCGTATTAGTCAATCAGCACTTGGAGCTATGCTGCAATATAATTTTTTACAAATAAATTTTAATGACTTTACTTTAACCTTCGCCTATAGTGTTTGACTATATAAGTTTTGTAGAAACTTGTTGCTGTTTGTGGCCGCTTTAATTTATAAAATTTAAAACTAAATGATATAAATATAACTACAACCTCATAAGCTCATTTCTTTGCTTTGGAAATTCGCTAATATGTATTATAAATACGTTAATATATATCATGATGTCTTTTATGGATAAAAAATATCATCGTTCGTATTGCAGCATTTTATTATTAAATATTTTCTCTAGTTTTACTAATCTTCCCTTTTTCCTCTTGTAATGCGTGATGTACAAACCTCCGTGATATTAACATCTAATCATTCGTCAGTGTCATAATAATCCTTTCGTTTTTAAACATAATTAAAAGTATTAATTACTGTAAAAATGAATTCATTTAATTAATGAGGGTATAACACATGAACTTAAAAATTCAAGTATTTATGTTGGAGGGGGAAGTTGTTTGGACTTCAAAGCTTGTTTGAATTAAATCGTAGCAGGTTTAATTTTTGGCTTCAGCGTGGAATCAAAATCATGCTGTGGATATGTTCTTCATTGTGAAAATATTATTTTAGAAAAAAAAGATAAATTCTTCCAATACATACATGGCTAATATTTAAATTTTTTAATATCTAATATTTTAATTTTAAATTTGTTATTTTGTAAATGTATTGTAAATTATATAAAATGTATTTTTATTTAATTAATTTATTTATTGTAGAGCTTAACTAAGCATCATTAGCTCCACATCCATTTTTAGAATGAGTCTCCAATCAAAAAGTATATTCTAAATATATGACTAAATATATAATAAATATATCCAATATGCTAAATATTTTATAAAATTTATTACAGACTTGTACCTTTACTTGTAATACTTTAAAATTTATATTTTAGAGTACAAAGAAGTTCTCCTGATACCTGTAAAATCATTAAGTAACAATTATACACGGTACTTGATTAGAAGCATCTTCCTTCCTTGAAAAAACAGACTCTCTTAACGATTAATTGGTTGAATATTTCTTTTTGTAAATATTTAACCAATACATTTTATTGAGGTACTTTCTTATCATATAATAATTTTTTTTAAAATATTCTAAATGATAATTTATATTAAAATTTCCTGGTATTAAAATAGGAACTTTTTTCAACAGAATTTTTAACCATTTTGTTTAGTAAGCATTGTTTCAGATGCTCAGCAAGGATTTTTGCAGGTTTCTTAAAACATCTACTATAGTATGAAATGAAAAGTGACTGGAGTTGGAAGGCCGACGTCTTTTTAAAGAACTCCCCACCTTATTGGCCCAAGGATAAGGAGCTGCCATCCAGAGTCTGAAGGAGAGAGAGAGGTGAGAGCTCGACTTGCCTCCAGTACGGTTTTGACTTCTTATGTGTAAACTATACTTGTGTTTGGTTTGATTATTTTTATCAGGAATTGATTAAAAAAGTGTTAATTTTAAATTGTCTTCATTACGTCATGCTCTTTTGGATTTATTCAAATGGATTATTGTGATTAAATTAAAGAAAATTATTTAAAAGCAGGTAATGTAACCTTATTGTAACCTATTATGTTATATGATCACATCATAGTAGGTGGGGTGCTGTTACACTAGTCCTGGCGACTTCCGGAATTTTGAGCAATACTTGTCTCACCCTGCCTTCTAAGTTAATCCGCTTTTATTTCTATCTTTTTATCCTATCAATTGTATTTTTGATCGATTAGATTTTACAACAATCTCCGTCTATCACCCTTACCATTATATTAAAATTATTTTTATTTAATTTAAAAAAAACTTAACATTTGATAACATATTGTTCAAACATAATGATTAGAAAACAAGAAAAATGTTTAATGTTTATAGGAATTAATTAGATTTTAACTGAAAGTCATCCTCACTTTCTAGTACATAAATATCCTCAGTGTAGTTGTGAAATACTGGATATTATTGTACAAACTAGTATCTTGTAATAGAAATAATAAATTACATTTTGGAAAAAAGACATCGTTAAAAATCGTTCTCAAAAATTGTATACCTTTATAATTTTATTTTCAAAGTTTTTTTTGTCATGGTAATAATACTTGAATTAGTCATTATAGTAATTTTGATAGTGCTTATTTTCTTTATACTTATAATCAATTATTAGCTTAGCTTGAAATTAAAAATTTCTTTATAAGCCGTATGGCTTATATAAGTTGTAGAAGATAAAACGATCAATCTCATGATATATATATATATATATATATATATATATATATATAACTATTATTGCAATTTTGCCCAAAAAATATATCTACACCAAGGTAACTTATTCCAGGACAAATTTAGGGCGTTGTGCTATAATAAAATTGGACTCTGTTGCTATTATACGAGCGTTGCACTTATTAATTAAGAATTATTTACCAATAGGTAAAACCCATATTTAATTAACCTAGAAATAAACAAGTCCGTGCACCTTTTTTGGTCACGGGTCCAAGTTAAGTCAATCCTACGGATAATTTGTCGGGCTGGCTCGACGAATAATGCCTACATGTAAACGCCTATTTGCACATTTTAAAAACTATATTTAATAAATCCTGGAATGTCCTGTTATATTTATTTTTTTTTAATCACTAATATTGTTAGTATTTTAAGTAGGTAAATTGTAACAGCTCAATATAAAATTATTATAGTTACACACTTTGGTATCTTTAAGGATTTGTATCTTTAATAGAGATATATAGAAATATTCAATACTCTGTCTAGCTTTCTAGAGATGCACATGACTTTACAAGCTCACTCTCTTGACATTACAAGTAAACGCGTACTGTAAAATAAATGTTATTGAAAAGTAAATGTCACAAAATCACCTTCATATCATCACGACATCTTTGCATAAGATTTAAAACGATAAACATTTAGTTTAGAAATAGTCTGTACCTACTAGCGTTCCATACTTTTATTATAAGCTTATGCAAGTTACGTTAGGAAATCAGCTTTACATCCTGCATACATTACCTCTCTAAACTCCACTCGCATTCAATTGGTTATTGTTAGTTTAAGAATTTAGTACTTCATATGTGTGCACGAATAATTTTTTCCTAACAAGCTTACTATATTTAGTTTACTATATTTCACATTAAAATAACAAATTCTCGTGACATTTTTTCAATAAATAGTATAAAATAAATTAATAATTAAATAGCGTTGGTATAACCATGCTTATACTCGAGTATTAGGTTAATTCAGTACTTATGGTGTGACAAGAGTTGAATTTATTTGTTCAGAAATAGCACATGGGTTAAACGTTTAGCCCGCTGTCATTTAATCTACTTCTTTTCACTCACTAAAAATATAGTTTTTTAAAAACAAATATTTGAACTGAGTTCTTGCAAACAGGTGTACAGGAGCTCTACTGCACTGTAAAAATGTACATAGATTTCTTGTGGGAGGTAAATGTAGTTTCTTAGCAGTTAGAGATTCTAAAAGGCATGATTTTATAAATAAATAGTATCTTAATAATAAGTTAAGATATAAAAAATAGTATCGATGTACATTTTTCTTTTAATTTTTAATAATGTTTGAAATCATTAAAGTCGGATTAAATTTTGATTCAAGATTTAAAAAAAAAATAAGATCTTAATGGCCTTACAATAAATTTAACCTCTATTTATTTATTCTGTAGGTATGTAGGAAAAACATCGTGTTAGTGCTAAAAATAAAAATGTTGATTTCACCAGAATTATCCGTTTTATGTGTTTTGAAGACCTCCTGATAAGTTTTTACCAAGTTGTATGTCTGTAAGTGTGTGTATGAGTGTGTGGCTCTGTTATTATATCTGACCCTTAATTCGTATTTAATAATATGTTTCACGATTATCACAAGCCAAAACAAAATAGACGCTTAACTATCAACTATTCACGTAATTAGTCCTGGGTTTATTAAAGCCTCGACAATTCTGTCTCGTGAAAATTCTTGTTTTAATGGTACTCGGACGAATATTTTATCCCAATATCATCGTTTCCTCGGAACGTATTTGCTCCTAGATGAAGTAATGAAACCAAGACTTATTAGTGGTAGTTTGACGGACCAATTTATTTACAATTAAAATAAAATGCGGAGCTTGTGCTTTTACTAACAATTAAAGATTGTTAAATGACCTTTAATTATTATACTATACAATCTAAGTCACCTTAAAAATATTTAAATGTTCTTTTCATTGGGGAATTTCTTTGGAAGACGATGACGCTTGAAAATGAAAAACCCTATATAATCTATTTTAAAACTCTGCTGTTAGTCTAGCAAAGGATTTAGTCTGGTTTGTAATACAGAAGAATATTATTAACTATCCTGAATAAATAAAGTAAACCACTAAAACCAGATGATTTGCCACTTTGAGGAATTTTCGGTTTACATTCACCTTCTTGACCTTTAATTTATTTTAAAATAACAGGCTTGTCTTCTGAAGTTTTTAGTTACAGCTTTAATTTCTCTGCTTAATTACACTTGAGTTTATAAAGTTTATTTTATTGCTACCTTTGCACTGGGTAACTAAGATGTGTGGGGAAATTCAACCCTTATATGATTTAAAAGTTTCTTTTTGTGGACTTCTAAAAATAATAAATAAATCAGATAAATTACAATTTAACCCTTTTTTATTTATTTAATCTTTCTAGATAAAAGCGAATATTGTATGAGTTGTTTTTTATAGGTATACGGTTTTATAGGGTTTTTTTCTAAGGGAATAATATATATATATATATGTATATATATATATATATATATATATATATATATATATAATATATATATATATATATATATATAATATATATATATATATATATAATTTGTATAAACTAATCACGTATATATGTTTGTATAAACATTTGGGAAATTCGCTTATATTGTGGCAGGATGCCACTAGCAAAAATCAATACGACAATCTAATACAAGACAACAGCAAAATCTCCGAAGCGATAAAGCCGCAAAACAGCCATGAGGCCGATTGCTTCTAAGATCATATAGGTCTTTGAGAATTGGATTTCTGTATATTGCAAGCAATATACACTTCAGAATCAACTAATCTTTTGGTTAAACAAAAGTGCTACAGAAGAATACTGTAGCATATTAGAATATTTGTACCATTAGGTTTTTTGTATATAAAAGTGCTACATTTTGTTTATTCATCGAACGAATTTTATCGTCATGTTCTATTGTTATTAGTTAAATGAATTTTGACTTCAATGAAATCGATGACATCTTTGTGCACTGTAAAACACAAAGACATGGTTTGATGCTTTCTTTATTGTTTTATAATCGTATTTACGCCTTCAACAGACTTTTTTAATATATTCCAATACATAGAGGCAATAGTAGCTAATTATAATTAATGTCTCAAATCTATACATAATAATAGCTGATGTCATCATTTTTTATCTGTTCAAATATTATACTCATCTTTATATTATTTAATTGTCAAATTGCACTGCCACTTTCTCGAGTTTAATTATGTATGACTCTGAGAAATCTAAGTACACTACACAATAATGTAACTCTATTTATTTAGACATATTTCTATATATTTAAAAAGTATTTAAATATCCATTTAAGATATGCTTGGGTTAAAAAATGAATACATTCAAATTATATACTCAAAAACTTGATAAAATCAAAAAATATTATAAAAAATAAAATAAAAAAGAAGTAATTATCGTTTTTTTAACTTGTAAAACTGATTTTTATAATGTAATAATTTAAATTAGTAATCGAACTGAAGAATTAAAATGTACGCTACAGCGATAATTAAACATCAATTTTGATTGTTTCCCCTTTTACCGAAGCCTAATATCTGTTACTGTTTACAATCTAATGGCAATAAAGATTTACTAGTTTATTTTGAGTGCAGACTAACTTCTTACATTTTATTTATTACTATTTGATTTATTTTTTGGTTCAGGTTTTAGCAAAACAATGCCTGTATTAAAGTAAAAACAATCAAGAACGGAGTATGTCGGTATTTTCCTCAACTTCTGGCTCGTCTGCTTCCTCGTCAGAATGATATGATTACTTATCGAAGGCCTTATGTTTTACGTTACGTCGAAAAACAATTGATAGATTAAAATTGATGAGTTATCAAAGTTAGATAATTCATGACTCAAAATTTTCAAAAGAGAGAAAAACATTGATATGATGACCGATTCATCACTTATAGAAGATGCCCATTTCATGCCAATTTTTTCATGCCAATTGTTCAAATGTTTATAACCATGATTTTTTATAAAAACTGACTCAACAATTTTTTTTTTTTGAGTAGCAAAGTGAATTTTAGACCTTTAGTCTGTTTTTTGCGAAATTTTAACTCTCTAGTACAAACACAGCGGGTGTTAAGTGTGACAAACACACACACACACACACACACACACACGAACATGCACACAGACGGTATGATGAGAACCGCACATAACGTCATAAAAAGTGCCTGTAAATGGATAATTATGTAGAAACCTTATCTCTGAATTTTTTGGATTACCTCAGGTAGTAGGTGACAAAAAGTAATAACTGCTGCAAGAATTTAAATTTAATTTTTTTTAGTACATAGATTTATGTATTTATTTATTAGTTATTGTAGTGAGGGCAACACAGTGTTATTATTTATTTCATATTTTAAATTAAAATATGAATTTGACATTAGTCTTAAACCGATGATGAAACCTTTTCTTTTTATTATTTTCGTAGTTCATAATTAAAGTTAGTATTATTCGTTGAGCGAAAGTTGTTAACTTAACTTACTTCATATCTTACTACTTACTTTATAACTTATTTAACTTTACTTTTTGCATATAAATCATATTGGTAATGTAATCAATTACTAAATGTAATTTAAAAATTAGTTTTTCTAAAGAAGTTAAGTCTTAAACATCAAAGTTGTTAAAAAAGTTTTTCTTCTTTAAATTTTAAACTCGTAACCATCGATATGGATGTATATTCATTCTATTTTACTTCTTGTTAGTTTTTTAACACATGTAAATTAAACTTTTACATCGTCAGCAATTGAAGACAAATATATTTTGATGTTTCCAACCTAAATTTCTTTATTTACTTTTATACATCTGACTGCACACAAAATAGAGCTATATCTTATAAAAAGTTTGTTGATGGAATAAGATAGAGATAAAAATAAATATAAGTTAGTTCCACTGAGTATTGGGAAAACCAGGAAACATTTTAAGTGTTTATTAGACTAGACGAGTTTGTTTGTGAAAGAGTTTAACTGTAACTCTTAAGTTATAACTCTAAAATACCGAGAGTCGGTCTATATAAACTTAGTTTTATTGAGTAATACGTTTATATGGTGTAACATTACATTTATTTTTATACCATACATGTTATGGTAAAGATAGAATTCATAAAATATCTTGTTCATTTGAAAGTTTATCAAATTCTAGAAATAAAGAAAATAATCTCAATATCTGCAGTAAACAGTTACTCCTGAACAAAAATATAATAAATAGGTTGTATTTACCGAAAGTTTGAAGAAGCTATTGAAGAATCAGCGACCGTCAATACTTGGTGTTGGATATGAACATCACTGTTTTAGCGGATTTCCTTTGTCGACCCGGTCCGAAGTTGATACAACCACAAGAGAAGTCCATAAAGTGGAAAGAAAGGTGGTAAATTACCCGGAAACCCTAACAGGCAGATAATAAACTTACAATGATTTTTACAACGGTTTTCGATGATTTTTGGGGTTCTGAATAAAAATAGTCTAGAGTCGATTCGAGCTCTTTAAGTACTCAAAGCTAGGATACCTAGGTACAAATCCTTTTAAGAATAATAATTTATTTACATTATATGGTTATGACTACAAAATAATTCTGGTACAGTGGTCCGCATTCCGGGTGAGTTTTCTTTGGAATGCGTGTTTCCATGCTTAATTATCCTTTTCTTGCTTAAGGTTCCGATTTATGCTTTATAACTTGAGCACCTAATAAATTATTAAGCACTACTCGTAATTAATTGTTTCTGTATTTTTCAAAGGAAATGCGATTAACCCATCAAAATAAGCATCATTTGAGCTAACTAGTGCAAAAAAAATGTGTACTGCTAATGTAGAGGCATAGTTTTGTATATAAACAATTGGATAAATATGCGCATTTCCTTTGAAAAATACAGAAAAATGTGTAACGAGTAGTGCTTAATAATTGAGTAACTGCTTAAGTTGCTTAAAGCATAAACCGAAAACGGAAGCAAGAAATAGATTGTTAAGCACGGAAACACGCGTTTCAAAAGAGTTTACCCGGCATGCGGACCACCGCGTCAGAATATTTACTGTTCTGTTCTAACTATATTATAATTGTAGAGGTTCACATCTCACAACAAGTTTCGAAGCTAGTTGATTCTTCAAAGACTTAAAAGACTAAAGACAAAAGAAGTGTCGAGTTTTGCCGCATTAAGAATTGTATACCTGTATCTGTAAAGTTAAATGGTATCATAATTCAGTTTGATCTTCAAAAGTGTTAATAGAGAGCAGCAAAAATCTTCGCTGTAGCGAAATGTTTTGCTATGCCACCTTTCAACAGAAAAATGTATCTGTCCTTTAAACTTAATTGTCGAGTTTTACCAACATTTTCGTCAAAAAATAAACTACATTCCATACATAAATAACAGAAAAACTAATTTCTTTGATTAGATCCACGTCCCTGATAACTTATAACTCCAGCCAACCTTTTAGCCAACTAATTTACATAAAAAGCTTTTAATTATTTTTTCTTTCTTTTAAAGTTAAATTTGAACTTGTTAAGTCTCTTGAAGGAAAGTAAATTTTAGGTAACACCAACATAAAAGGGTAATTATGTTTTAACATAAATAATACTGAGTAGCCTAAGTGGTTAAAATGGATAGAAAATGTGTATTTTTACACAAAGTTTCACATTCGTATACTTCTACTAATAAAAATACATCTTTTAATTGTATAATTATGATGAATATGATAAAAGAAGGGGATGAAGTAGTATACTAAGAGAAAATTCAAATTAATTTTCTGGTCAGCCCCCACTTCTTCTCTTTTACACGTGCACCATTACAAAAGCATTTCCCCACGTGGCGGCCCCCTCCCACTATGAATGAATCTTAATTAAAAAGTCAAACATACTTAGTAATGCTGCCTTCATACTTTGGTTCCCCTTTTATGCAAAAAAAAAAAAAATTTGGCCCCTCGTTGCATGTAAATTATTTTATGATTGTGAAAAAGTTTAATCTGTAATGAGAATAATATTGTAATAATTTACACACGAAAATCACTGAACACCATAAAGTTATGAAGGAATCATAAGTAGGTGGAATAAGATTTTATTACTATGTAAACTGCTTTCTGGAATAAGAGTTAATTAATCTATGAGAACCAATTTGAGAAGAAAGGGCTCAGTTCAAATAAAATGCAATAGTTAAATACTTTTACAAATATATTTATAATAATTTAATATTACAATTTTATTTGCATTATAATAATAATATTAATTTCGTAAGAAGAATTTAAAGCTTAATTAATAATAATTATTATTAGTAAAGGTTGAGCGAGGGGAGCTGAGAAGGATGAAGGACTATTCCTCTAAACAACAACATTTTTTGAAATTTTAGAGTTCTCGTTTTCTTTTTATTTTTGTGAAACATCAAGTGCTCCTCTATAATGCATAAATGATTTGACTGAAAGTAATAAAGGTTCAGAATCATATTTTTCAAAAAATAAAAACTGTACTGTACGTAATCATTTCGATTTTGTTGCCTTATTCCATTACTACAATTTACTACCATTCAATTTCTCAGTCAGTTTGCACAGTTTTATTTTTGACTTTGGGATTTAGTATTTAATCTAACTTCTTAAAATAGTTTTTATTTCAAATTTATACATGTAATGAAGAGCAAAAAGTTGTTTAAATTAGAATTGAAATTTTAATGCTGAACTAGAATTTATTTAACTACTATTATTTTTAGAAAAGGGACTTTAGTACTCAAGCTAGGTTTTTATTCCTCTTAGTATTAAGGTATAAAATACATTACGAGGTATTGTGTTGTAATCTCAGCCCTGTTGTATTCCCTAGTGTTCTCTAAATCTAATGAACTTAATTAGCCAGAGAATAGTAGTATTATTGGCTAAGGCTTCAGAGCTATGTCAGAACAGGAGGTTTGGTTTAGTTCAGATATCTTCTTGTCGCTACTTAAATTATTAGAAAGAAGCTTTGTATTGGACAGGACTTGGTCTAGTCGTTGAGCTATATACTCGTTGAAAACAGGATGGTGTTGCTCTTGTTTAAGTCCTTCGATCCGCAGCAGTAACCTCTTCCAATGTGATCTGTCGACAATTTTGGCTATGGACCTAGCCATGTTTAGATGAGAGTCGATATTAGTAAACCTACGAACCTTTTTACCAGTGATTGTATATTCGACATCGCAAAAACAATTTTGATCGGGAGGACAGCAGTACGGACCGGGTCCGAGACAGTCAAACGCAGGAGCTCGAGTGTTGGCCGCTAAACACGATGCTACGCTCACTTTAGCTGAGGCGAAACCAATATTTTCCGGTCTGGTCCATTCAGACCAGTAAGACGTTACTACTGGAGCTTTACTCATAGGATCTTCACAGAAAGGTTGTTTGCCTTTACAATTTCTATCGCACTGAACCATTGCATAACCTTCTACGGCAGCTGAGTGGCAACCGTATACTCCACATACACTGTGTCTACCACAGAGTGAATTGGGTAAAGGAGATCTGAAACAAGTTCCTAACCCTTTGACAGGATAGTACGGTGAGTCATCCAACCTTTTATGGCAATCGCATGGTCTATTTTCAGCTGCTTGTATGTGATCGAAATCACAAAATCTTCTGTGGACTCTTTGCGAAGTCGGATCTCTTCCTGTTGCTTCCTTGAACCTGCACGTCTCTCCTCTAGCTTCTACTAAGTGTGGACTACATAGTGACCATTCTCTTAAAGATGAACATTGGCATTCGCCTAAGAACACATCGGCAACACCACCTTGTACTAATTCAGGACTATCAGCCTTATCGCGAACTTCTAAAAATATAGAACACAACCCTTGTCCAATTTCAACTATGGTACAAAACTGAAGTCCTAACTCTGAAACTAGATGTTCTACATCGTATAAATCATTCTTAGTCGAATTAATTACACTCCTGACCCCATTTTTTGCAAGAAATAAATAAAGTAGTAAACCAAGAAGCATTGCAATATTAATGATTTAGTTTTCCTTAAAAGTATAAGCATCAATCTAATTCGTCTTATATCTTCTTACCTTCACAAAGAATACGTTTAACTATATAAGTCCAATAACTCTCAGCAATACTCTTTTTCATCTACGTCAAGAAATTGCTGTTTTAAAGTTGTCTAGTAATATTGACAGATTATGACAAGGTAAATAGTTTTAATGCATTGAGGTATCATGGCACATGCAAAAATGGCATTCATTTTTATATATAATTTCTTGTGGTTTAGAAGGGGATTCCCTTAGTTTATTTCCTTTTTGAAGTAGCAAGTTTAACCCTGGTGTCGCCTAATTGAATGAGGTCAAGAAATTCTATACACTTGTTGACTTTATAACAAACTTTCAACTTTACCTATAGGCAAGAAGTAATTAGGTCACCGAGAAACTTTCTTCAATGGACTGTTTAAAAGGAAACATGATGTTTACTAAACTTTCTTTAAAATGGAAAGTTTTAGCAAAACTTTTCGCTTATGAAAAATTAGAGGTTAATTTCAAAAAGCATGAGGTAATGCCAGTATACTTAAATAGACTATGTGGAATGACTATGTGGAAATAGACTATGTATACTTAAATAGACTAGATTCAAAATTATAAAGCCGAATATGCAAATATGAATTTTTGTTTTGTTCACGATTGTTAATCCACCCATCTGCATAAACATGTTCAACTGCACCCACCTCCAAAAGAAGTATTGGATGCTGATTTAAAATGTATTTTGAACTTATAAATCAGCATTTTATTTAGTAGAGCATCATTGTCCACGTAGGTGGTTGTATTAAAACGCTGCATTTATACATCAAGCATTTTTGACAATGGAAATAATAAAAATAATTTCAGTCTTTTTGCTTAGGAGATAAAACTTTATTAATTTATTTATACGTAACTATCAAAAAGCTATAAAATCCTGAACATACGTTTCTTGCTATCAAAAGGTCGCGACTATAGAAAGTGTTGTGACCTTGATTTTACTGTCACTGATATATTTAAATTTAAGTCTTATATCAGAGTGTGCAGAACAGCCTTGAACTTTGAAAATTTATGTAACAGGTTCACATGGAAATATATTAAAAATATAATAAATCGATATTATAAGTTAAAAGATGTCAATTCAAGTGACCTTTTTCTCCCCACCTTAATCTGAAAAGCTCAAGGAAAATATGTATTATTTAAGCTTCTTCCTAAGAGCATGTAAAAAGACATTGAAGTATAACACTTCTAGTCTTCTTTTTAGGGTGGGTTGTAAAAATATAAAGGAAAAATGGGTCAATTATTAATTAGATGCTAAGGAAGTCCTGCTCAAAAAATAAGAAATGAAAAAAAGGCTCAAAGGACTTTACAAAGCTTTCCTTTTCAACTAAAGACTTAAAGAAGACGCATAAAAACTGTTTCATCTCTTGAGTTTTTTTGAAGTCATTTTTAAGGATTTCGTTTGAATGATTAAGGAGGTAATTTTTTTTCTTTTTAATTTTTCAACATTTTAGGATTATTTATTTTTTATCTTTATTGCTGCCGTTGGATCATTCATTTTTTCATCACCATTGGATCATTCATTTTTTATTATTCAAGGACAAAAACTGTTCCACCAATAGGAAAGATAATTCAGTTAGAACTAACTACCTGTAATATGAGTTAGTTAGAGTTTTGACGAATTGAAGGAAATAATTCTACGGTTATTACTCAGTTAACTTCAACTTATGCCTAGTAAAACTTGAAGAAATTATCTTCTCGAAGAATATGTTTAGATTATTGGCAACGGGCTATTTCAAGTGGTGTAGTCTGATTTCTATCGTCTTATATAATTAGCTCGATAAAGAGTAAATAATAAGATATCGCGTAGAAATCTTGAAGGTAATAGAATTTTCTTGGAGTTTTGTATTGTTGATGGAAATAAATTATGGGTGCTAGGTACAAAACATACGTATCGTAAAACTAACGTAGGAACGTATCGAGCTTCATTACTAACGTAATGAAGCTAGGTCTTGCAAAGATAAGCTTTTTTCTGAGGTGGAGAGATATCTTCCAATATATCGATCTTTCCAAGAGAGTATTAGTAGCCTACTTGCATAACTTTCGCTCCTCACCCTTTATATACTACTACTACTACTACTATTACAGCTAGGCCAGCTGGGTTCAGAAATAGGAAAACCGGTAATTTTAAAGTATTCTTTGACGAGAAAGAATTAGATACAAAAAATCATATAAAAAGTAACAAATCTGTACTAAATCTGATGTAACTGCTTAGTTGGCAACAACATCGACACACGCACAGTGTTTCTTTAAGGTTATTAGATAATATAATAGAGACTTTTGCGACACATATCTCTCCATTTTCAGTAAACGTTTTATCCGTCATAGTACATCGCTACAAGAAATTTGATGTCGAGGACTTTGAGTACATGTCCCTGGTTAACCTCAAATAAATACCTGACCGACCTGAAGTGCACACACCTATATCTCACAACGAAATTTTGAAATAAAACCAGTCACATGACTAGTTCTTACATAACGACTCGACTAAATGTGATATTTATAAAATGCAGTTTACATTCACTTTTTTTTGTTGATAACCAATAATACTAAAAATAAGTATATTATTTTTATAGGCAAATCTACTTTCAATTAATTTACTTTTAATTAATTAAAAGATTAACTATTACAAAGGCATTATAATGCTTCATAACATACTAAGAATTAAATAAAGGTATCCACTTTAGTTCGCCTCATATTGTACTTTTAATTGAAAAAATGTACCTTAAAACATATCAAATAGAAGAAAAAAACAGATCAAAGTAAAATTTGAACACATCTAACATAATCTAACAGTATAATCTAATAATTAATCTAACAGATCTAAAGTTTGATTTTGTATAAAGTTTCAACTTTCTAGGAGAAATATACTGGGAGCTACAATGATAACAGACATGAGGTTTTAAAACATCTGAAGCTATTAATTCAGGAGAAATTTCGGTTTCGGACTTTTTGTTAACTCAATCGTTTTCCTAAATACCTGCGTTATTAATGAGGAAAAGTAAAAATATAAAGTTAATAAAAAAACCAAGTAGGATACTTTAATCTTATCATAAAGTAAATTTTATGATTCAATTTTATCGTCGAGTTCGAAACATTTGAAACTAGATGTTTTATCCTTATACCTCATGAGGAAAGGTGGAGTATCCCAAAACTAGACGTTTGAGCTAATCTAACGCATTTAAATAACTTTTATTGATTCTTAGAACTGCGGTTTTAAAATATTGGTTTCAATTTTAAGCTTCATTAACTTTTATCCCAGATAAATACATTCCTAAAATAAATTTAAATTATAAATATGAATAATGAATAATCAAATAATGATAAAATAAATAATCAAAAAGATTTGATATTTGGTAGTTAATAAGTTTGCTTTTGTGCTAAGACATATCTACAAGATCTAGGAGTCTAAGGTTCATCACTATTAACCTCTTTTAACCTCTCAGGTATAGGATGCATTAAAATTTTGTAATCTTTACAGATATGACCTCATATTATATGCATTCTGCAACATCTCTATACAGACAGTCTTCTTACCTCTTGTAATATTTGATGTGTGTTTTCCTGTGGGTTTAAATATTTAAATTATTAAATCTGTATTATATGAAAACATTTTGAATATGAAAGATTATAAAATAAACCTAAACATTTTTGTTTAGACAAAAAAACGGGTTGCAGCATACCTCGGAACTTTACCTAACAAATTCGGACTCACTTTGTTCGTTCTCAGAATGTCATAATGCTAAATCCTCAGGTCGTATTGCTCAAAGTACGACCTCAGAATCAAAAGTTAGCTTAACGTCTAGGGCTATAAAAGTTCAGATTGCTTTCCTCGAAAGAAGATTATGTCTTTGTTATTTTTTAGATGAAAAATACAGCAAACCTAGACCTATAGTTTATTTTGAAATTTTTTAAATATAAACTAAGAGTTTTAACTCTTAAGTTCAAACTCAGGGATGTTATGCGTGATGTATACCCACACACACACAGGTAGACAGAAATCGTGATAAAAAACTCAAAACATCTTAAAAACATGCAATATCAATTTTGGAGTTTTAGGCTGAACACAATATTTTAACTATTTTATTATTAGGTTAAAAAAATAATTATTATAACGTAATAGAACTCAATACATGCTTTAAACAGGCCAATCAAATATTGCTGGTGCACAGCATGGCTCATTGGAAATATTATCATCAAAGGTGACCTGCCATAAAAGGCAGTTAATTAAATTTTCTACTTAAACTTGTATTCCATTTAACATCTCTAAATGTAGAGTTTGAGGAAAATGACACATCTGATTACATTTATGTCAAAAAGTTATCCTGTAATTAATTAAATTAGTTTAAGGTTGACAAAGTGCGTATTATAAAACTTTGAAAACGAATTTAGTACCATTGTTTTGTAATGGGAAGTAAATCACTTTGCAAAATAATTCATCTCGTTATTTGATTATTTAATCATTTAGCTGCCGTTGAATTTAAAAGGAAATAGGGACACATATTTCGTAAATTTAATAATAATTGAATTTGACCCACATTAGTGAATTAAATCAAGGCCTCAGTGTGGTGTATTAAAGGTGTATAGTATATCAGATAAAAGACCAATTTCAGACCTTGATAATAGTCGCTGTGAATTTTTCTTGTATGCTTTATGTATTGTAAATTTATAAGCAAAAGCTGTGTTATCGTTTTAAGTAAACAAATATATGTTAATAAATAAGGGCGAGTGGTGAATTTTCAAAAGGCCAAAAAAGGTAAATGAAACAAATTCTTTCGAGGCTTACAATCAGTATTTGAGCTAATTTCAATAGTTAAGTATAGAGTAGTCGATAATTTTATAACTATTTCATTTCTATATCCGTAGCTCCGAAGTTCCTTGACTTGAAGTTGTTGGCATTACTCTAAAATAAATTATTTTGTCATCTTATTTAATGAAAAAGTTTCATTTTTCTATTATCATTGGAAAGCGTGTCTGTCTGTACAAAATTTTGTAACCAGCGTTCTTTGAAGGCCGATAGTCGGATTTTACGGCAAGCTGAATATAATATTCTAGCTGAAATATTCCCTCACACAATACATTTAAAACCCTCTATGGTGGATCAAAATGGCAGACGTGTAAAATATAGTGTTTGGTGAACCTCTATGTAAGTCATAGATCATATTTAAGATCAATCAAGTCAGTCAAAAAAGATCTATCATATTAGATCAACTAAGTCATATTTTTGAAAGGGCTTTCCAAGAAAGAAAAGAATGTGACATAGGTATATTTGTTTTAAAACGTCCTATTTTTAAAATGGACAAAAGATAAGTTGTTAGCTATTCCAGTAAAGCATTCTAGGACATATACTGTTTAATAAAGCCACTTACCAACTGTTTGCATCCTTCCTTATGACACCTTTCTTCCGAACGAACGGATAGACATGCAGCTGATAAATAAGGGAGGCGTTATAAAGTGCATATTGTACTCTATTGTAAGGAACAGTATATTTGTCAAAGATATTGCAATCGAATCTATTGTATTAAAATAGTGTTTTCAGTCTAATAAAATCAATTCCTAAGCGTAAATATTCAATATTCCGGTCAACTGAGAAATATAGGTCAGTAAAACAATAAAATATAACAATACTGTCAGAATGACTCCAAGACGTGTCACAATCAGACTGTTAGTTGGCCTGACTGTCTGACAGTTAACTCAATTATAGAATCAACTTAAAGGTGTTTGTTTATCACTGTTCTGACATAATTATGCTTCCATTGTGAGCTTTACTGTATCAATTAGACATTCAATTCGCATTTGTATTAATTATAAAGTTTATATTAAAATTATATAGGACAGAACGAATTACTGGGAGAAAAATATTAATAAGAGCTTGCTTCAATAAAACTGTTTGCTATGAAGCTTTGATGACATGTTAACCAAAGACATGTTAAACTAAACAAAATAAATTAAATATTTCTTAAGACAGGTTGATCAGTTATTCGAAAGAGTTTATTTATTAAAAGAGGAAAATTGTTAACGTTATTTTGTCGAATTTTCAAAGAGAACAATTAATTATTTTGAGATATTGCGTATAACAGGAATTGATAGGGAGGGGGAGTAATTTTTATATATAAACTTATTAGTAGAGTTGATGGTATTTGATTGACCGGCAATTTAGACCACAATGAATTCATTACCATAATTATCTGTATAAAAGAGAAAGAAGTCTCTCCACAAAAATATATTCTTAATAGCAAAGCACTTTCAAGCTAACAAGAGGTCATCATCAGTGCAGCCTAACAAACAAAATAATACAATAAATCAAAAAAATCTTTAAAAAAGAAAAATAAATAAACAATCAATTAAACCGATTAAAAACACAAGTCAGTAAAATAAAATAAATAAATATAACAAAAATAACAAATAAATAAACACCTAGTTCTTCTTTTTTATAATTATCTGTCGTTGTTAAGATTGGCCACAAAATCTATACTTAAAAGTTTAGTCAATTTGAAGAATTTTTAGAAAAGAATGAACATCATATTTAATTACTACGTTAGAAATTGTACAAATGCCAAGTGATTTTTATAATTATTTTATACTTCATTTAAAATTAGGTCAGTATTACGAAGTATACTCCTTATAAAAATAAGTAATTCTAGATACTTCCTAAATAAACAAACTGTTTTGGCCTTTATTAAATTCTTAATAACATAACCTACTGAGATTCTTTTATTATACAAAAACAATAGAATAAAACAAAGATGATTGTCCTCTAGGAGGATATCCTACACTAGCGCTGTGGGAGTCGTGGGAACCCATTCATCTTGTTCAAACAACAAAAAACCTTCTGTAATAGTATTTCTCAGTATCGTTCCTAAACCAAAGAGTCAGAGAATAGTCAACTATATAAAAACAAACCTTTACTTCTGACTCTATCGCTCTTTTTGAATCTCCTGGTCTCGCTCTAAGATGTTTAGCAGAGGAAAAGGATCCCTATGGGATTGTTGGAGGTTTTTGGGAGTGAAGTCCCCAGTGAAGGTTTTTTGAGTCAAGTAGAGATTTTTGTCCTCTCTCTCTTTCTTAAGTCTTGTTTTAAATTATTTATATCTTGAAATGCTACGTTACTTTGTTTTCTTTTTGTGGAGGTTCACTTCAAAAAGTTTTCTATGCTTATATAGAAGGCATATAAGGACCAAAAGCTTCTTAGCCCTTCTTCACAGATAGATGCCTAAACTGTTTAAATACTCCAAGTTTTTTAAACAAACTTTGTAACTAAAGTTGTGTTCATGTCTGTTTGTTGTACATTTTGTAAAGTTTGAACATCCAAACAAACCTGGATAACCTGTCCACATTTATTTTAGAAAGACAAAAAGAAATAAATTAAGATTACGGAAAAAGTTATAGCGGTTAGAGATTGGGGAGAATAAGAGTTTATTATCTATAACACCTTTTTGAGGATTGCTTCACAGGTTTATTGCTTCTTTGTTTTTATAAACTACAAAAGTTTTGCTATAGTAATGTTATAATACATATCATTAACGTGCGATGTAATATAAAAATAATTCAAATATACTTATTAAAAGTTATAAATTTGGTTTTGTTATACTTATTTAAATTTAATTTATTTTAATAAAACTTATTTTTGTCAAAATTAGTTTAATAAAACATACTTTAGTAAAAATTATTTTTAATCAAGTTTTTTTTATACTTATTTAAATAAAACAGTATTCATTAAAAAAAATTAAAATAAAATTCTTAATAATTTCAATGTATGGATAGCGGAAGCTATCATGTGACATGACTTACTAATGGATTACATAATCTTTTTTTTTTTTTCAAATTTAGGTCCCTACCGATATAATTGCGCGAGAAAAATTTATAAATATTTACTTTATATTTACAAGTTACTGATAAAGGTTTAATTGATTCAAATTTGTTCTTTATCAACGACTTCCATATGAAGGATATGTTCTTAGAGAGTAAAATCCTTAGTGTCCTCATCAGTAGAATGCAGCAAGACAGCTCAAAATTGTAAAAAAGACAGATAGAGAAAAATTTTCAAATTTTTCTTATTTTTATTCTTTCAAAATTATACATTTATTACGTGTTCGTTCTGATTTATAAAGTTTACACCTCATAATTATTACTATTATAGTCTTACATATATTATATGGTCTACTGCCTATGGTCAAAAAAGTATCTAAAAAAATTGTATACAGTAAAATTATGTGTGATTTACGTAATTCACAAAGAGAGTGAAATTACATGATTACCTTATCCAAAAGCTACCATATTCGTATTAACTATAACGTATTGTGCCGTTAATATATCCGTAAATGGACTCTCAGTACATTATTAAAGGCCTTCACGCACGATTCTTTGTCGCATTTTAAGAATACTTTTTTTCAGAATGTGGGTCAATATTATATAGGTCTTAGATTGGATATGAATAATAATTATATCGTATAAACCCTAAACTAAGATCGAGGAAATGCGATAGCGTTTGTAATTTGTAATTAGGTTAATTATAGTAATCTGATCCTATAAATACTAAGTTATAATAATAATGATTTTAGCTGACTAAAATCAAAACTAAAAATACTCTGTTGTCGAAAAAGAAGGAAAAACATTGAAAGAAGATCATAGAAAATGTTGTTCAAACGTCGACCTTTTAGTGGTTAATAGTTTATAATTGTGAGAAAAAAAAATTTTCGAATAAAAAAAAATAATATGCTAGCTTTATTTGTCTAATCGTAAAGCCATTTTCAATTAAAATGGCTTTAATAAAAACCTTTTCTTTTTGAAAATAAGAATTTTACAAATACTTTCTGGGTATAGTTATCACTACAGTTATGAAAACAATATAATCTATGTTATGTAAGCTAAAGTGATTGCAAATCGGTGGCAAACTCGTTTTACATCAGATTTCCATTTCTCAGAACATACAAATCATAAAAATTCCATAATTTTTGCCACATTTTTTATAGAAGGGAATGCTGATTTTGTTTTGTCTCATATTGTATATTAATGATTTTAAACGTTACTCTTGTTGTAAAATTCAACAATTTTTATTCTCATTTTATATTGTCAAACTGAATTTTTATTTTTAGGAACATTTTAAGTGTGTTCTATGTTGTGTATATGTTGAGACCATAGCAGCTTAGAGCTACCCTAATGTTTTAACATTTGGATGAATATTATATTTTTTTTATATTCTAAAAATTTTAATTTTTTTTGTTCGTTGATATTTCATGAGTTCATACGATTGCACATTAAATTAATTAATATAACCAAGCAAATAAAGCAACGTTAAGGGAAACCTTTAAAACATAAGATGAAGACTTAAAGAAATCTAAAGTAAACTTTAGACTTGGCAAAAAAAACTTTTCTATGATAAAAGATGAAAGTAAAAGTAACGAAGTAAAAGTAACAAAAAAAAAAAAAATTACAAACTTTATAAGCAAAGTAATAAAAATAATTTTCAATAAAACTTTTTTAAGATAAAAAAAAATGTTTGATGCGTCAAAAATTGATAAAAACAAGGTATTGCATATTAACTCGATCAGCTGATTGAAGGATCCAATTTACGTAAACGCGTTCTGTTATTTATGTATACAACCTTCACGACGGTTAATTAGATTAATGTATAATAAATTAACAGTTCATTGATAAATTACTGTAAGTTGTTTTAATAATTCTTGATAGTGTTTTACTCTTTATGGTAAATTGGAAAATTATTTAAGTATTATAAGTTTAAATTTATCCGTTGACATATTTAATTTTGAGCCACTAATTTGAAAGTGTGTAATAATCTTTTATTATTTATATCAAACATTTAATCTATTCCCATCTATGTATGTCAAAAGATAAATAGAAAACGATTGTATTAAACTTTTCATTTAAATGATTATTTGTTTAATTTTGTAAGACTTTAACATAAGTTTAGCACTGAAAAGTTTATAATAGACTTAGAGGGTTAGTTTTAATTTTTTTGAACTATAGGGTTATGATTATCTTCTGATCCTACCTGGCACTAGATTATCCAGTCGGTTATTTCACTGTCCACCAAAATAATAGCTGCTGTGCAGAGTTACGGCTAAGCGCTGTTGCCAGATAACTCTTGTAAGGTGTTTGATATGCATGAAAAACTCTATAAAGAAGAGTTAGCTTTCCTTAGTTAAAAAAGATACTAATAAGAGAGAGTTTTACTCTACAGTAAAATATTAAATCAATAGAAATATCATTGGATTAAGTAATTGTTGAATGATTAATGTAATTTTTGTTATAAGAATATTTCTACCTTAAGTCTAAAGTGCCTGATCTGGGTGATTACAAGCTCCAAAATGCCTTAAAATTAAATTATCAACATTATAAAAAACAAATTAAAGACTTTTCACAAATATATTACTTGAGTTATATTTTTGGCTGAGCAACAGTTAACCTATGCAAGTCATTGGGTAGTCTCTTTTCAAAATATCTTCAGTTTATTAAATATTTATCATAAAATATTAGTTTAAATATATCTAGTACAAGTTACGGGTACAATGGAACCTCATAAGAGGCCTAAGTGCCTTGGGAATAATTTTCACCGGAAAAATTAGTTCTTAAAAGTATTTAGGTAGTGTTGTGTTTTTGATTGTGTATATTCGATTGTATTTATAAAAAAATAGACCCTGTTTTGATTTCAACAGCGTCATTTTAATATGACGCTGAAAGATTTTTAGAGCATGCATTTGTAATATAAAGCCATAATGTTTTGATAATACAGTTTTCATAATATAGTAAAATCAAATACTAAAGTTATATAGTATTCAATAATAGTCTATTCAATAATGAATAGACTAGTCGGTAGACTTAACTTTGACCGTTCTGTTTGCATCGAAAACCTTATTAAAACATAAACCTGTATGTAAAATTTTCTAAAATCAAAAAGTATAATACTTTCAAAATACTTATATCATAATTTTCTACTATGTAGGAAAATAAATCTTGTACTAAATTAAAATCATCCTTCACTTAAAGTAGAACTTAAGGCCAAATAATTAAACATGTGATTTTTTTTATTCCCAATGTTTTTTTTTTCATTTACTTTGTATTTTTTTATCAACTTCAAAAAAAAAAAAAAAGAAGGCTGAGCCCAATTAACGAGTCGTTAACTTGAAGGAGGCGAGCCAGAATAAAGTTCTAAGTCTGCAATACGAGATCAATAGGACCCTTTGTCACCCTCTTTTTTATTCAACGCTTAGCATTATTGATATATTATTTTCTATGGGGACTTGTCTATTATTAGTCATGGCCTTGTAAAAGGCGTAAAATTACGATTCATACTTCTAAACATTGCCGCAAAACGCTGTTAAAAAGTCGTCATCTTAAAAGTCAATTAAACAAGCAAACTACATAAAGTTTTATTTTCCAAGACGTTTTTTTTTACAGGATAACTCCTGACGGGTTTGACACTTTCTCGGATCGGGAATAAAACTTGTTACAAAAATTGATCATATAAAAGTACACGACATAATTGTTTATAAAATATATATGACGGTACAATACTGACCAACAATCATGACTAAAACAATTTTTAAAAATTCACTAAAATTTTAAAAGATTTTCAATCAAGCTTAAACTTAATAATTCATAAATTACTATGTAGGGAAATAAAAAAACAAGTTACATTAATATTATCAAAATCAGTTTTGACTATTTCGTTCTACATATATAGGTGATATTGACAAATCACGGTTTTTTGCTAATAAATCTAGAAATTGGCTAATACTGTGGCAACATGCCACTTACAGAAAACTAGTAATATCACCTGCTGATACATGGTAACATCAATGTACCCGCAAAGCGGCGGTGATTGCCATGAAGTCTTCTTTGTTAAGTGATATAAATATCATTGCGGGCCATTAGTAATAGACCTTGCGGAAACCGCATCAGGTTTTAGAAGCAACCGTTACGTTACGCTTAAAGTAGGATTACACTTTTAGTATATGTGAATAAGTTATGATATTGAAGAAGCATATATATATATTATATAATAATATTATAGTATATTATAATTAATATATAATGAGTACATAAAATATATAGGAACTACATATATATATTAATTATATATATATATAATATATATATATAGTGAAATCATCGTGACGCGTACCTAGGATGGCGAACTCCAGACCTCCGTGGTGTCCGAAAGTCAGTATAAAGACTAACGCTCTAGTGACCTCGATCAATAACCTCGCCGGAGGTGGTTTAGTGATAACATAGTGATATTACTACTATAGAGGCCTCTGTTGAATTTGTGAAATACAGGACATTACCGTATAAGGTAAGATTACAGTACCTTAGTACCTTATATAATACAATGCTTTTAAAACAAAACAATACAAAAACAAATTGCGAAGAGCCGACAGCCATTGATATATTATAACCTTAACACATTCAAAAAGAAGGTTGCAATTAGGTTACACAGAATCCCTGAGAGCACTGAGCAAAATGTTTCAAGCCTCTCAAGTTGTTAAGATAGGGCCCTTATCTGCCTATATAGCCCCTTTGGTAATGTATCTGAATCAGTATTTTAAAGAGATTTAATCAAATCGAGCAACTGTTATAGTTACATGATAGTTATATTTATGACTTTCACATAACCACGAATATCTAATAAATAAAGAAAACTATTAATAGGGTACGTTATTATGTAACAGTTATGCCTGACATATTAATCTTGAATTCATTTGAAAAGGTTATAAGGACAATTGTACCAGTAGTTCTTTATTTAAATACAAGTTGTAAATGTCAATATTTAATTTGAGTACGGTACGCAATCTGTTTTTGAACCTCTTACGTTCAAATTGTATAGGTATAGAATAGAGGGCACGCGTAAACGTATGAACTAGTTTGGTTCTGATCCATAATTATTACGATTGACTGCTTCAAAAAGAACTTGGTGATTAGCGATTCTATGTCTTCGAAGGAGAGTAAGTATTGTAATAATACCTCAAAATATCTTGATAAAAAATTACAAAACAAAGTGAGAATTCTTTTTACATAAATGGTAATTATTACTTAGCTTTTCTCATTAGAAAAGTAAACATCAGTTGAATCACCCACGTGCACAATAGGTATCTGTATTAATAATAAAATACATACATTTAGATGAAATATGAATGGTTATTTATGCCATAAGGCTGAGAAAGTTCTGTCTTCTATGTCACCGGGCAATGAGATTTCTTAACCGACGAGCGAAAGCGAGTCGTCGGGAAAATTAGCGCAAGACATTTAACAGACTTCTCAGCGGAATGGCAATAAATATTTTTATGAGTAGAAGTCATTTAATATAACTGCGCTAATATTAACTGTAATATATTGAAAAAAAAAAAAAACCAAACGCTCCAATTCACTCCATATTCTCGTCGTCATTGAAATTTCATCCATAACTTTTACTCAAAAATGAAGAAGCTTTACAAATAAACACACAAAAAATTGTTCAATTAAAACACTTTTAAAAACGAAAAAAACATTTAGTCTTACCGAACAAAAACAGGAAAAAAATGAACGTTTTTAAAACAAAACCTCATGAGGATGATACAGTTGTTTTTTTGAACACGCTACATTACAGTACATGGCGGCAATATAATGAATTGAACTCTTTAGACGTCCTGAGGGGTTTTTGTTACTCATTCATTGTTGTCCGCGAGGTGAAGTAAATACCTGTACATAACCTCCTTTATACAATGAATGATTGGTTCTCATCCTAAAAACCGGGTCCAATATAGTGGCTCAATTACTGCTACTACCTCCAGAAAAAAAAAATAATTATATAATAAAACTCGAATCTATTACTTCTTGAATTCTGAACAGCTTTGGGATTTCTGGTAATAACGTTATAAAGAAGGCTATATAAAGCAAAATGTCGATAAATATGGTAATACATTAGAGATATTATACTAGAGAAGCACAGGCTATCTCTAATACATCTTTTTGGGGCTCTCAAGGGCTCTGTGCAACCTCATTGAAATCTCCTCTAAGAATAAGATAAGGTTATAACAAACCAATCGTTGTCGGCTTTTCCTGCATTGTTTGGGTTTTGTTTCCTTTTATAAACGTTGTATTATTTATGTTACTGTATTTTTAATGTTTTTTTCATTATATTAATATTAAAAGGTGTTCAGGTTACCTTTTCGATGTTTCACAATTTAACCTACAGGGCCCCTCTAGTAATAATATCTCTATGAGGTAATAATAGAAACCATGTCTCTCCATAATAGTAAACTTAGTAACTATGGAGAGATTTTTTTCCTTTTATTTAGATGAGATTCATTAACTTCCACATTACTTCTTCAAGAATAGAGTAAACCTATTTTTGGATATAGAACGAAAGAATAAATAGTCTCTCCACAGTTAAAAATTTTATTAAAACAAAAGCAGAGCGCTTTTTTTTATTTTTGGATAGCTTGTTGCTTTAAACCAAGGATCTTGAATAAAGGGGATGACAAGGTAAAAGAATTTAACTGACCTCACAAACGTCGTGTGACATCGAGAAATAAGAGCACAATTACCTTCCCTAGCATGGTTATAGCTGATAAGTCGAAACGCAGGTTATGCAACAAAGATAAGAGGAGTTCACCATATACCACAGGGGGTGTATAAGGCTAAAAAGTTTCATCGCCGTTTTCAAGTAAAATGGATAAGCATGGGACAACTTGTTCTATATAGAGTTTAAAAGTATTGGAGAAGTGTATAAAGTTTGTGTTTTTACCTTTTAAGGTCTACACGCTTAGTATTTACAGACATTAATTCTAGTATATTTTTATATTTTTCTTAGGGGTTATAACTTATTTATCTCAAACAATGTAAAGATAATATTAAATATGTACAATTAACCACTACACATTAATAAAGAACTAAAATTTTATTTGTCATGTTTATAACCTGACGATAGAAAGGTTTTAGTAGTGCCCGAGGTAGTAGAGGTGGGGTTTGGCGACACTATTTTACATTAAGAAGGCCTCATATACTCCTTCCCCTTTTTATAAGTTCCTTGCCATATATTTACACTTTTGGCCAAAACAACATTTAAACAAACCTTTGAATTACTAACCTTTATTATTTTTATTAAACATAAAGACACGAGGAAGTAACAAGCAAAATAAAGTATTGGCGATTCAAACTGAAATTGCTGAAAGTGTGGGTATCGACTTGACCATTACTTCAAAAAGCAAGAAGTAAGCCATTTTTTCACTGGGAAACACTGATTTATTTACGCTTTATTTGATATTAAATAGCTTCCATTGGCTTATGGATGTTCCAGTATTTATATATCAAAAGAAATAGCTGTTCATAATAAAAAGAAAATACGATATGATGATAAAATCATTAATTCCGTTAAAAGATTTAGAACTAAAATCAAGTCTTTTTTTGTAAGGCTTTAAAAAAGCATCACCCTCTGTTATCCCATAGTTATTTAACCATTACATAACGCGGCTAGTGCTGCGCTTTAGCCAAGTTTGATTAGCGAATATTTCACTATTTGTTTATAACCTACAATAGGAAACCTATTGTTGGAAGGTAAATGTCTCTAAATTTAAGACATGCGCATTTAATGTAAGCATGGGCAGTTGAAGATTATAATTAAGAACATATATGCTTTACTATATCATTAAAAATGATCATAATTATACGCATTTTATTTCTACTATTTTTTCTTTATAATTATTTCATTGAAATAGATAATTAACTGATCTGGAAACAGGAATCATTCGTGAATAACTTTTGGCGGTTATTATTCAGGTATCTGAAATGATCTTGTTAATCTAATTATATTGAATGAGGGATAGATTGAGCAGATACAGCGGCTGAGATACATTAAGAAACCTTGGCCCCATATGGTGTAAATAATAAATACTCCAATGAACCCTGAAATTAATAGGAAAGATATTAAGTAACGCTCAATAGTAAAATTATTATAAGATCATTAGGTTTCGTATCGTTCCGTCGACAAATCATAACGTCGACAAATTGTACCATCGACAAATAATTTGAGTTTGTCGACGGAACGAATCGGGTTGTTGCGTCGACAAATCATTGCATCGACAAGATATTTGTCGACGGAATGATTTGTCGACGGAATGATATCACACCGATCATTATATTAATGATCTAGAGGCTGACCAAGAAGTTTCACTGCTTTTACTCTCCACTTCCGCCTTATAAACACTCATGTTTTGCAAAACTCGGTAGTATCAAATGATAAACTCATTAGCATAATTTTCTGATAAATGTTCGATGAATCAGTAAAATATCTTCATATCAGATTCAAATGATTTTAATTCTAAATCAAATGGCATATGTAACATATTTATTCATAATTATTTATAAATAGCTGTTTCATTTATCGGCTGATATAAGTCGAATTATTTAATATGAATTGTGTTCAAGGTATAATCATACATTAAAATAAATATACTAGGTAGGGGTCCCTTAAAAACTTTTCTTTACCTTATTGGTTTCGCAATGCTCATCCTAGACATCCTTCGCTTGTTCTCAGAATATAGAAATTACCAAACATTATCCATTGGACAATATCCAATTTATTCCGAGAGGTTACCAATCCAGCCACTGACCACGCTCAATAATGTTTAACTCTTATGATCTTACAAAAACCTTTGATATACTGTTCTTAAACGAAACTTGTGTAATTTTTTCTAATATAAAGGGATATAAGTGTACCAAATTTAAACTCAATGAGATTATTTTTGGATTTTTTACTCTAAACCTTCATTTCTGCTTTGTCATGGTTTGGACATACGGCATAGAACTCTTACCAAACCATCAAACTCCTATCGTGTCCTATCCCTGCACCTGCAGTCTAAAACAATAAGAAAAATCGCCGATGCTCTATATTATGTTTCCAATCATACCCTTCACAACGATTTCCGAATACCCTTTGTCCGTGATTTAGCTGCATCCCAATACCGTACCTTCCATAGTACTTTTCAATCCCATCCTAATCCTTTAGTTCAGCCCTTATCTTCCCTTCAACTGGTAATACAATCCGCAGACAGAAATGGCAGGGGCCGCCATTTCATTAATTTAGATCATCTAAATTAATAAAAAATTATGTAAATTCGCTTGCACTCCAACTATCTTTATTCACTAGTACTACTATCACTTGTTTATACATCTCAGTGGCGTAGCCAGGGGGGGGCTGAGGGGGCTTCAGCCCCCCCCGAAATTTTTACATAACCTAAACCCGCAATAAATAGGAGATATATAAAAATAATATAAAAAATATATTAAAAAATAATATATTACATATATTTTTTAACAATAAACTTATAATATAAATATCATTTTAATATATAAAAAATCCGACAAAGTGCTTGCTTTGCAAGCATTATAAGGGTTTCTCAGATATTTTTTCATAAATATAATGTATTAATACTATACAATCATACAATTACTTAATATTCTACGCCTCGCTTCAATCGCCTATATTGTTAGTATTTGTCGATACCTAATTTTTGAAAAAATAAATAAGTTATAACATACTATTCCACGGCTCGCTACGCTAGCGTTTCTGTATCAGAAATCATTACCAATTTAGAATCTACACTGAAAAGATAACAAAATATATAAGTGCTCATTTTATTTGTATGTTTGTTATAAGCAAATTTCGCAGGTAAAAATATAATTTTACCAAATATACAGGGCTCATTTCGCTCGCCTATATGTGTCTGTTAGTACTGATTTTAGGAAAAATAATTATAATACAACATAAAGTTCTAGGGCTCACTTCGCTCGCCTTTATGTGTTTGCTTATCAGTTCCTTCTTATAAGTATAGAATAAAAAAAAACATTATACATATACATTGAGGCTCGCCATTATAAACTTGCTTGTTACTAGCCAATTTAAAACTATAATTTTCAAATTTTATTAAAATATTATGGGCTTGCTTCGCTCGCCTATTTATGTTTGTTTGTCGCTACCTAATTTTAGAGAAAAATTTAAAACGTAAAATAAAATTCAAGGGCTCGCTTCGCTCGCTATTATGTGTTTGCATATCAGTACCTACTTAAGAGTATATAATAAAAATAACCATACAATACTAGGGCTCGCTTCGCACGCCTTTATGTGCTTGTTTCTCAATATCTACTGTAAGAGGAACATTTTAAACAAGGCATAAAATTCATGGGCTCGCTTCGCTCGCCTTTTTGTATATGTTTATCAGAACCTTATTTTATGCATAGAGTAAAGACATAAACATAAGATTCTAGGGATCGTTTTTCTCGCCTTTTTGTATACGTTTGTTACAACCTAATTTTATAGCATAGAGTAAAGACATAACATGATATTCTAGGGCTCGCTTCGTCGCCTTTAGGTGCTTGTTTGTCAATACCTACTTTAAGAGAACACTTAAAACAAAGGCATGAAATTCATGGGCTCGCTTCGCTCGCCTTTTTTGTATATGTTTATCAGAACCTAAATTTTATAGCATAGAGTAAAGACATAACATATTATTCTAGGGGCTCACTTCGCTCGCCTTTATGTGATTTTTTTGGGGGTTTTCGATATTTTTGGCGGGTGTATAATAGCCGCCATTTTGAAAAAAAGCGATGCATATTTGTGTTCTACCCATCGGTACCTACAATACATGTGGGGTATCAACCACATAATTTTTCAAAAAAATATTTATTTTTTTGCGAATGTGCGCATTCGCTCATAAATTGACAGATGCGCGTGTGAGATAGTTGGCTATATTTTTCCTGTTGTTGGATAAAATAGTTACACATGCATACCAAGTTTCAACTTCCTAGCTATTGTAGTTCCTGAGATGAGAAAGCGAACAGACAGACGCTCGACAGAAAGTATAAGGGTTTCGAAGATTATCTTCGAATCCCTAAAAATATACAATGAAATTGAGAGATATAAAAATAATTTGAAAACATTGAACAATGTACAAATATATATATATATATATATATATATATATAATATATATATATATATATATATATATATATATATATATATATACATATACAATTTTTAACATTCAGCCCTCCCGAAATTAAATCCTGGCTACGCCACTGATACATCTTATTTAATATTGATTTCTTTGAATAATTTATTCCATTTAATTATACATATTTTCCTTGATTTGATTTATCTTACTATTTTAATATCTATATTATTATATACATATATATTATTTTATCTTTTCATCTATTTATTTAATATTATATATTAAATAATCAATTATTGATATTAAATTGACCTTTTTTCTATTTATTACTGAAGTCATTATATAGGATAAGCTCATACCAGCAAGTACTACCACTGGGTAGCTTCTTGCAACAGTCATATCAAAGCCATATCTTATCATTGTTACCATTATTGCTAATAACATATGTTTCATGTAGTTGCAATATTCAATAAAAAGTAAAAAAAAGCTTTTTCATAGGTTAATATTACTATAAACTTGAAGAAACATAGTTATAAATCTCTTTCCTCGTCATTACCCCATAGATGAAAAATATAATAAAATTCTAAAATGTTTGGTATACTTCTAAAACTTTCAATAGATCGATAAAATTTTAAAATTGGGAAAAATTCTTTACACTGTTCATCCTTTAATATATTTTTACACAGAGATATTTGTGTAAGAAAGAAAATCCATTTTATATTCTCTAAAACACGAGTAAATAAAATTTAAGGGAAAACATTTTTACTTTAGAAAGGGATCAAATCTCAATTTGCAAAGTAAAGGAGCCGAGGATATGCAGATCAAATCCTGCATAACTTTATTCCAGAATAAAAGGATTTTACTCAATCTTTATTCATTCTGGTCTTGGTAGAATTAATTTTACGAAGATTGTATTCTGCAGCCTTTATATAAAATGTAGTGTAAAGCTTACATTCAAAGATTTATATCTTATATTATATATTGTGAGTTGATACTTTTCTAAGTTAGCAGCGTATTGAAGAAGCTACTTATTAAAACTAGAGTTAAAACTGTTCTGGAATTTGTTACCAGATAACTCTAACTATGCTTAACCTAGATTTTAATTAGTGCATTAATTATAATATACTCTTGTATCGTTTAATATCAAAAGTACAACTTATATAAAGAGATGCTTAAAAAGGAAAATGTTGAATAAATAAAGAGACTATAAAATATCTTTATAATATATGTATAATTCAATTATTTTTTCATTAAGAATCAAACCATTAGACAGCAATAGAAAGAGAGAGTATAGGACGTAGTTAACTAATTAAAATAACGCGTAAGAGAATATTTATGAGAGCACAAAAGATGAATTCATGCTCTTCTATAAATATGACTTTTTTACTTTCCTCATTTATACTGTAGGTTTTAGAAAAAGTATTGTGTTTGTACTTAAAATCCGAAACCCAGGTTTCAACAGAATTATCAGTTTTAGGTGTTTTAAGACCTGTAGAATTTGATAATGCCGAGTCTTGCAAAATATGGTTACAAGTTGTGCTAGAGACACCTAGGATTTGTAACAAGCAAAACACAATGCTGGGAATTGTTGTCGCATCATACGACATTTTTCATCAATAATGTCGATAATGTCATGCTCGACATAATGTCATGTGTCTTCTGTTTTGTTACGTCTAACTCATCAGGTTGCCGACAGAGCTTGAACTTACTTGACCAATTAACCTTTAATTAAAATTCCGAAGAATATAATGTGAAGTATTAACAATTTTTAAGACCTCCTGAGTAGTTTTAAGTTTTTTGTCTGTATGTGTGCATCTGTGTGTATAAATATATGAAAACGTGTGTGTTATTATCGTATTTCTCAGCAGGTTTATGGCGGAAAGTTTGAAACTTGGTGCAAAAATCAACTTTTAATTTTGCTTTCCGGAAAATATTTTAAATTATTTAGCTATTTGTTTTTTTTTTTAAAAAACAAATTGCTAAAAATTAGAAAACCATAGAGTACTACCTCATAGAATACTACATCATCGGTTTTTATCGGATTAATGTTGTGGGACAGCTTTCATCAGGCATATTCATTGGGTGGACTAGCGATCACTGAGCGATTACAAATGATCATCTTTATTTATAATTATAATTATAATAATATAATTAAATTACTAAATTATAAATTAGGCATTTTTCAAATTTTGAGGACAAGCATAGCAAGTCAGAACTAGAAAGAAAAAGTTTCGGAGTACCCCGTACTCAACTTTTTAATTATAAGTAAATCAATATAATTAATAAAACGATAATTAAAAAAATATTAAACATTAGTAATATCAAGAAGATATAAATAATTACAAAAGTCTAGATTTGTGGGAGAACTTTCTTCCAGCTAAGATGAGTAGGTTAGGCTGGTCTGACGTCTGACAGTCACAGACAAGACACATTCAGTTCGCTTCACATGTCTGAGTTCTTTTTGTTTCCTACTACCGCTATTCCCATCCTGTTTTTCCTTCCATTTGTCAACCTTTGTTATTACAGAAATACCGAATTATTTTATTCATATTGCTTATTATAATAAAGCTGAGATTACCATACATTTAAATGTTTTGTAATAAGGCTTTTTATAGATGATAACAAGGAAGTCAAATCTTCCCTAAAAGTAAATCCTTGATTTTTCGTATTTTTGTTAAGACATATCTTATTAATACTTATTTTTTATTCTTATTATGATTTATAACTTGATTCATCTTTAATGAAGAGTATTGACTAATAAAGCGAGTAATGATTATAATATTTGGGTGAATTGCGTTTTGAAAAGTAATTTGAAAGTTTTTGTTTTATGAAGATTTTGACAGGTTGATTTTTTATCCGAAAAAATATAAAATTAAACTTTATAAGTTTAATCTGATTTTTAGGTTAGTATGAATTAGGTTTATATCACTCGCGGCATCACACTTTGACTGCGTAGAAGGTTTTTTGTCACTTATTGTAATAATGAAAATGCAAAGGGAAACAACTAAAGTAACATAAACTAAGTAGGGAAACTTCTATGCTAACACGTGTAAAAAAATTGCATACAAAAGACATGCCTGATCTGCTGATAGCTGGCTCAGATAAAAAAAAAGAAATGCTATATTAGAATAACTGTGCATGATATTTTTAGTATTTACCTTAGTCGTTTATATTTTATTGGCAACACTGGTAACATTTGATGATTTTTTCTTTTTAGGGAAATAATGAAAATAATTGTTATAAAAATTTAGTTATAGAAGGGTACGAAATATATTATAAGTAATCTCTTTTCTGAGATTTTAAAAAATACAGGCAAAAGTTAATATTGCCTTTAATAAAATTTAAATTTACAATTACTAAGGTTATATTAAAAAATCTGTTTAAAATTGTAAAATTACCATTAAAAATAAAATTCCAGAGGAGTATATTAGCATTTAAAAGTACCATTTAAACACCGACAGATAAAAAAGTGTTGCACGTGCCGCTCTTTTTAAGTAATTTAAAGAAACCCATACAGAAATTCAGAAATGTAAAATGAAATGCTGTAAAAACAAAAATGTTGTGTACCATAAATAGTTTGTTTACATTATGTAAGGGTAAATCAAGATGGCTGCGCCCCTTTCAAAATTTCAGCAAACTCCCTGGTGAACAAAATATGTACTACAATCTAAGCTTGACTAAAATTGCATTGGTTTCCCTACTTGGTTTATATATTAATGTAGGAAAAACAGAATGATTCTTTTAATGTAAGGGAAGTAAAGGTCAATGGCAGCAAGATGAAACGACACCAAATTCAGTAGAACCAGAAAAAATTGTTCATCAGATTTAAAAGTTTTATGTTAAAGTTGTACTGTCACTAAGTACCGAGTGCCTTGGAACTTTTAATCGTAATTTCGGACTCGTTTTCAGGAACTAATGGTGGGACGTATTACTTGGGTCGCAATGTGCTCGATCTCAAATTGGAAAGTAAGTCTATCGTACAAGGCGTTATAACTAAAGTCTCTCTGCACTTGACCTCAGAATATTATGATTATCTAATAGCTTAAGTACTAAATCTTATGTCTTGCTACGCTATCCCTCAGAATATGAACATTACCCAATTTATGAAAACAGCAAAGATCATAGTTGTTAACCTTGGGTTTTCAAAAACTATTTTGACGTAAACGTATTATAATTTATATATTAATTTAAAAAAATTATTTTTTTAAATATTTCACTTACAGCCATAGATAAACAATATTAACATAGATGGTACTCTCAAAATTATTTTAAAAAAAATAGTGATGGGATGCAGGAAGCTCAAGTAGAACAATCTAGTGGTGGAAATGTGAAACTGTCAAATATTTTTAGCCACCAAATTTTGGAAAACAAAAATTCATCGTGAATATTATTGATATATTGTAAGATTATCAAAAGACATATTATGCATATTATGAAATGAAGGATATAAAATGACGTATTAATCTATTTACTATATTAAGTATCATAGACCAAGAGCCCAGAGGTGTTTTGTTAATAAAAAGTGTAATAGCTGGAACCGGTCTCAATTTTTTGTAAATACCTTCCTGAACAAGGATCTGCAATTCTGCCGACTCGTATCGGATGGGTGTCCCAGGCAGAACGCACTTTAGGGGTCAAAGGTTCTGCCTGGGACATCCATCCGATACGAGTCGGCAGAATTGCAGATCCTTGTTCAGGAAAATATTTACGAAAAATTGAGACCGGTTCCAGCCATTACACTGTTTGTTAACTTGGATGGTAAATTTGACCTGTAAAGTGCGTTCTGCCTGGGACGCCCATCCGATACGAGTCGCCAGAATTGCAGATCCTTGTTCAGGAAGGTATTTACGAAAAATTAAACCCGTTTCCAGCCATTACACTGTTTGTTAACTTGGGTGGTAAATTTGACATGTAAAGTGCGTTCTGCCTGGGACACCCATCCGATACGAGTCTGCAGAATTGCAGATCCTTGTTCAGGAAGGTATTTACGAAAAATTGAGACCTGTTCCAGCCATTACACTTTTTATTAACAAAACACCCCTGCGCTCTTGGTCTATCAGTATAATACGTGGCATTAACAGCTTACTTTAAATATTTCAAAATTACCATAGATCTTTGTTTACTTTTATTTTATTTTACATACCGATTGGCTGTTTGTATTTAAAAATACTACAGCACAATATAGTTGAGAATAGAGCAAATTGATTTTTACTTAGCGCTCTTCAAGACTCTAGTGATGAGGCCCCCAACTTAAATCATAAACAAAAACTTGTCAATTGAGTGTTCCTATAACACTCGGGAGTGAACCATCTATGTTAATATTGTTTATCTATGCGTACAGTGGTAATTACATTTTACCGCTGTACGTGACAAATTCAAACAAACTTATAGCGCAAATTTGCTTTAAATATAAGCGCTGGTTAATGATCAAGTCAAAAAAGATTTTGAATTTCTTATGTTTCATTTATATATTTTTTTTTTAATAAAAAAATCACCGTTTCAAAAAATAAACTAAATGTCAATTGAAAATCTTTTACGTTCAATTTTTTTTTTAAACAAAAGCTCAAACCCAGAGGTTCGGGTTCGAATTTTGGACCCGGTGATAGATTTTTATTTTCGTCATATTTACACTGTATAAGTTTATACCTAAAAAATATTACTGAGGCATTTTTCCGTTAAATGGATAATCATTTATATGGAACGTTAGCTTTCTTGCTCAGCTATACCGTTATTGGTCGGTTTATTCTTTCAACTTTAAAATTTATCAAAGCAGTATTAACTTACTTAGTAACTTAATAACTTCTTCATTGTCAACCTTTAACTGCTATTGTTCCAAATATAACATCTAACGTAATTAGATATATCAATAAACATGTAACCGACTACTTCAAATCCAACCGGTTTTTTACTAATGAGACTCAGCAAATGAATAATAAAACAAAACAATAGAACTGACTTTGTATTCATCTTCTTCGATCAATCTAACCATAAAGCATTCATTAAAACAGTTTAATATTGATGAGATTGTATTGATAGATTATATCATATGAATAGAAGATGGTAACATATCCAAGGTGTTGTTTATTAATGATTACCACTCTATCTGATTGATACACTAACTACTTTTATTTTCCTGATGTATCAAAGTCATTTAGTTATGTTAGGGCTTGGTTATGCCCATGGTACAAAGGCAAATGGTTTGTTTTGTTTTTCCTTTTTAATGAGTCAACCTTTTCTATTGAGGAAAAAAGATTGATGTTCCTATTAGACTCATTGTTCCTGTGTTTTACGGAAACTATTTTTGTATCATTAAAATTTGTTTGCTAAAAGATTTGTTTTTGAAATATATACTTTTTACTTTTTCAAACCGTCTGCTATAGGTAAAAGTATTGTGTTCTCCCTAAAATCCAAAACCAATTTTTTAATATAATTATAAAATTTTAGGAATTTTCATGGCATTCTGAGTGGTTTTCGCCATGCCATCTGTGTGCGTGTGTGTTTGTATGTCAGTGTCACGCATAATGTCCGCTGTGTTTATACAAGAGAATTAGCAAAGCTCGATAATTAAAAATTAAAATTTTGACGATCAAATAGAAATTTGACACAAATATACATTCATCTTTAAGTGATCATCTGATCCACAATATTTAATTTTTATATGGTCGTCATTTCGAATATATTGACGTTAAACTTGAAATTTTTACGGCTTATAAATTTTATTTTTTTACTGCTTTCTGACTTATTGTCAAATAGCGAAACTTATAATATTATGTAGTGGAAACGCCACAGCTATTCATCTCTTTACTGTAAGTTATTGGCGAAAACATTAATTAGTGCGACACTTAAAATTATATAAAAAGTTTTACATCTTTTACTGTAAAAAATAATTATTTATGATATAATTATAAAATATTCTCATAAAGAACAAAAAATATTACATAACTAGGCTGCCAAGCATAATTGCAGGTCTTTAATGCATTCTTAAACATACTATAAAAGTATTACCAGTATTATTTGCTTGAATACTTATTTATCGTATTGCTTGTTTAAGCTTAAATTAACCTAACGCTAAATTAATCTTAGATATTTGGGTACCTAATAATTCAAAGTTAAACTAGATTTGGATTTGGGTAATCGTGACATTGTGAAGACGAGTGCAGTGAGACTGAAGTTATAACATCATAGGTTGAATACTCATGACATTCTAAGGACGAGCAAAGCGAAGTTAAACATCATATGTTAATACTCATGACATTCCAAGGACGAGCAAAGCGAAGTTATAAAATCATAGTTGAATACTCATCATAGGATCATAGAATACTCATGACATTCTAAGGACGAGCAAAGCGAAGTTATAACATCATAGGTTGAATACTCATGACATTCCAAGGACGAGCAAAGCGAAGTTATAACATCATAGGTTGAATACTCTTGACATTCCAAGGACGAGCAAAGCGAGTCCGAAGTCAAAACACCCTATACTTGGGAAAACCATCTCACTCTAAGGTCGAGTGAGGTACCCTATGCCTGATATTTTTCTTCTAATTACCGCCAGAAGGTATTTTATTAATAGAATAATTAAAAATTTAATAATTCAAACATAAAATAATCCAATCTTTTATACCAGTACATAAACATAGGAGATAATATTACATTTTGAAAATGTAATTAATAATTCATTAATTTTAATTGATTTCCTTATTGGCTGGATCAAAGAACTGGATGGAAATGAAATAATTTTCATGACAGGAAAAAGCATGCCATGCATTAAGTGTACTTAATTTTAATTATATCTAAATAACTTAATTAAATAAAGGGAATACAAACTTTTTGTGTTTTTTTGGCGTAGTACCTAATTTCTCTATTTCTAAGTTATTTAATTATTTATTGGTACAAAAATTAAATTTAATATTATATTCTAGATAACGTATTCACATTTATTAAATATTAATCATATCATTAATTATTTAATAAAAAATTATTTTCAGGTGAGGTTCGATTGTAACGTGAAGAACTTGCTGTGGTCACCTGGCCGCATGGATCTCTCACCACATCAATTCAATGACAATTAAAGGTAAATTTTGTTTTATTTTTTTAAGGGTCAATGTATATCCTTAATAATTTATTATTTGGGCAAATCAGGTTCTATAAAATCTTTTATTAATAGTTATTTACATATCAAGGAAGGGAAGAATGATTTCCTAACACAAATGTAAAGTTTTCTCAGTAAGAGAATACTTTATTAGATCCTAAAGTTATTAGGCTGACTTATATTCCTAAGGTCGCGATGCTTGCCGAGGGAGTTTCTTATTGGTTTGACAACCGAGGCTTGGCCGTGGAACTAAAAAAATTAAGAGTTGCAATATACCCTCCGTGTTGTGTATTAAATTTGACCTACGACTTATATTGAAGAGTATCATTATTCATAAATTATTTATAAATCATAATCAATTATATGAAATAAAAAAAGTAATACAGAAATAAAGTATAAAAGATTAATTTATACTAGTACTTATTCAAAAAATAGAAAGTATAAGTTTTAACGAAGATGACTTTCAGTTTTGATATAGATGTAAGATTAGGATTGTAGAGCGGGTATAGGGTAACAAAGAGACATATACCAAGAAGTGTAGTAGCAGTATTAGTATTTGCATATACTATACTCTTTGCTTATACTACGTAGTACTGTATTGTAGGTTGAGATTGAGTGAGTTAACTAAGTAGACAATAGTATCGCACCATCCCTGCTTTGTTTTCCTGTCAAACTAATGTAAATAAGAATCTGACTTTTATCTGACCATTCGCGCCTAGTTTTTTATATCTAGAGACCTGGCCACGTAAATAAATTTTACAACCCTAGTAACCTAAAAGTGGGATTTACACCCCTAGGGACGTAAAATGTATTTACGAAGTATTGTCACAACCCTTTATATTGCACCACATTTGATTGAGTATATAAAAAGGTTTTGCTGCATAATTAAACCGTAAAGCTTATTCAATATAGGTGGCCTGTAGTCAATAAAATAAAAACTTGCTACAGAATAGATGACTCCCCATCGACAAGAATACGAAAACATATTTCCAAAATTTCACCTTTTCGAATTTTTAATAATCTAAAATTATGGCGTTGTTAACCTTAAAAAAATAATCCGTTTATATTTCCAGATCTACGTTTATTCAACCTAGACCATGTCTCCAAAGCCAAGCATACAACCCCTAATTTTATTGGTTTGATAAACTAAAATTGAAATTATTTGCATCCACAGTACTTCTTCAAGTTCCATCTTGTGTATATAGGAACTGACAGATAACTTAAATCCCTTGCCTTGGTGCGTAAACAACTATAACCGATGATAAACAAAATTGTCTATTTACTTATTGTCAAAAATGTAAGCTGTCGAAAACGCACCTAATAAGTCTTAATCTTTTATACGCTGTAAAATAGCAAAAAGGAAAAGAAACTTGTAGTAATAGAATGTGCTGTATTAAAGCAAAATAAGCACTATATCTAACTTAACTTTGAGTCTGATATACGACCCTTTCTGACACTGTCCCTTTGAGAAAACTCTAAAAAATACTCTTTTCATTCCCGGACCGTACTTTCTTCAATGAAGTGTTATATGTAGCAAAAGATTTACTTAGTTTTTTGTAACGATCGATATAAAAATAATTTGGATTCAGTCATGTTAAAATACTTATTGATGTATTTGCTTTCAATTTAATAAAAGGAACGTAGAATTTTTTTAACCCAGTTAATCTTCAGATCCTAAGTTGAATGACAGTTCATATTATCTGTCTGTCTTAATGTATTTATTTTACGGTTTTGAATTATTATTAAAATAGCTTTCTATTCAATTTAATCTAACAAATTTCAATCCAATCCCAGTCTAATTTTTTTATAACGAAATCAAACAATTCTTTCAATCAGCCACGTGCTTCACAGTCAATATTGAAAGTGAAATTTAAATATAGAAAACGAAACTTGAAAATAAGTTGTAATAATTTAAGTTATTAAAAACTGGTATCACTTTTTGGTACCATTTTATAAAAAAATAAAAAATTAAATAAATAAAACCAGACTCATATATTTACAGATGTTGGTACTTGTTTTAAAATTTTGTAAATGAAAGGACACAACATTTAAGAGACAGAAAAAAACCGGTCAGAAAAAAATCTATAAAAACCTGACACGATTTGGGTTAAGATTCATAAAGGTCCAACAGATCAAGTTTAACAGAACAACATTTTCAGATAATGGCACTTGCTTTACGCTTTTTAATAAAAAAACAGGTGCATTTTATGTTTGCTCAGAATTAAAATACTCTAATATTTTACCTTAATATGGGATATAATGTTTTATGTTTTTAAGTATTTATTATGAGTAGAATTAAAAATTTTTATGATGTAAATGTTATGTGGCTTGAAAAAAGCCAATTTTTTATTCTTAAGCTTATTATTTTTGGACATTATAACTTTTCCATATTAACTTTTTAAGTATGTTGACTAATTATAACACATTTATAATACTGCATCTTATAATACTTGGATAAGTGTAGTACTAGAAAGTAGAATAACTTTAATTTTAAATACGTATTAATTAACTTATTAATTTTTTTTTTCTTATAAAAAGTCGTTGGGAAACGAATTAATTTATAATATGTATCAAAAGCGTAAACCATAAACCCTGAACCTAAATGAGAATAGTAAGTTAAGTATCCAACTATTAGAATTTTAATATTAATTAATACTGGCCATTTTGTTTAAAAAATTTTGTATTAGCAAAACCAACAACGCTTTAAATAAACGATGCAAATGAAAAAAGTGGTAAAACGATTTTTAAAAGAAAATTATTAAAATTAACACACAAAAATACTCTGGCAAAGTAAAAAATAAATGCAGATGCTACTTTGATACTCTTTTGCATTATAAAGTCATAATATATCTCATAACCTTGTTCGATCATCTTTGATCCAAAGTTCAACAAGTGAAACCAAAGTAAACTGTAAGAGCACAGAGTACTATCAAACATTATGTCTTTTATATTCCTAATAATAGTTCAATTTATTCGTGCGTAAAGATAATATGACATCACCATAAAAATCTTTTGTTTTATATGAAAAAAGTCACAAAATATATTAAACCTTTGTATATAAAAAATTCTTTAATGTTCTATATAGATAAGACAAGAAAAAAACCTTTTGCATTTATATAACAAGTAAAAGCCAAAATGTTGAAATATGACTCTAATATAACGTAACTAACCAGCCACCGTGAGGCAGTCAGGTCAATTCGTGATTTATTGGACCAAAGTATTTTTTTTTTCAAAACCAAGTTTAGTTCTAGCATCTCTTTTTTAAAGTATTTTTTAATTTGATAGAACACTGGTCACGAACTTTAGTTCCTAATTATAGAATCTTCTTTTAATGCGACTGAATTTTTCAATGTTTGTTTATGTTCTTTATAAAAACAATTATGAAATACATAAATCAAATATTATTTAACCTTTCTTTCATAAACAAGGTTATCAAACAAACTTTCTCCTGTTTTCAATTTAAATTTATGCTTGATTATTACCTTATTTATTTTAATTTGTTGCCGCAAGCAAGTTTTAGCCAAAATTTGAATTAAAAATTCAGCAATCAAAGTAACAAACATATTTTGTATTAGACCTTCGTAACTTTAACGCATTTACGAAGTGATGACTTATAGGAAGGGAAATAAAACCGTTGCTAAAATTAAATTACTGAACTAAAGGTTTAACAACACAAAGGTTCGTAATCACCTAACCAAACTTAACTGGTTTAACTTAACAAGATTAACTTATTCTGAAGCTTAAGCTACGAAAGCGTTGGTATTCGCAAAGCTAGGTTTGAGCTGGTTTTAGAAAATCTAAATTTCTTGTTTGGATCCAAGTTCAGAAGATACTTTTAACTTTGAGAGTGTTTAATCTCTATCGAAGATTATATATTACTTAATAAATTTATAAACGTTGATATCGAGATTATTAAATGTAATGTCATTCTTACTTGATAAGAATTAGGCCCCTATTCAAGTACGTTTTCCTTACCTATTCCTTAAGAGACCCTGAAGAAGACCTACAGCTTTCTTTTGGGGCCTTTAAGACTGTCTTAAAGGGACCTGAAATAGCAAAAAATGTATAGAATTTCCTATATTCTGCTATCGTAATGTACTGTATTACGACAGTACATTGTAATATCTATGGGATGTATGCGAATTTTCTTAGAAACATCGACAAGATGTGTGACACTACACTAAGCTGGGACGCTACTGCTCAAGTTACAAAGAATGAAACGGAAAATTAAGATGGATAAAAAGGAATATAGTAATGGAAAAGAAAGCACACATTTCAAATAAAATTCACCCAGTTTGCGGACCAAAAACCTTTATAATCAAAATTTAGTAGAAAATGGCTCTTACGTTTAGTCGTTAATTATACAATAATGATTTATAGAATAATAATAATTATATATATAATTCCACTCTTCTGGACGACGACTTAGCGAAACTCCCATGGGCATCAGATGTTCTGAAGTTCATTAAAGAATCAGACAGGTTCAAAGAGAATAGAGATTCTATTAGGTAAGAGGGGAGGACGTTCTTGGGGCTGGTAAAAAGCGTCCGCGAGACATAATTTCTAAGATCTAGGATCTTCCCCACCTTTACTACTATACTATACTACTACTACTAATAATAATAATAATAAGTAGTTAATTATATAATAATTAATAAGTTAAGTATTTTTTCATATACATCCCATAGGGTCATAATACCCGCTTGAAACCATAGGGTCATTTTAAAGTTTCTACTCTCCCCTATGCCTCTCTACTGATAAAATCCTATCGTCTATGCATTTATTCCACTGAAAAAGTAAGAAGGGACAGTACCTTTCTGACCCTACGTCGGCTTGCAGAACTTGAATCCATGTTTTTCTGCGGATTCAGACTTGTCTCGGACGAAATATAAGTTCTGCTGGATTTTAACCCTCGACCTTCAGGTTTTAAGTCGTTTATATAAAAACTAATCAAATGCTTACATCCTGTTCCAAGTATGTACCTCAAATAACTACAAATAATAAATAAATTCATTATCAGCTTTAAATTGAATGCAAGAACAGCGTTTATCTAATGCACAAAATGACCTAAAAAACACCCTGTTTCTCTCACTTCAGTCAGGGATGCGAAAAAGTAATTTTTCTTTCAATAAACTACATCCTAAACCCTTACTGATCGTAAAACCTTTTTTTCTTTTAGCCCTTAGAAAAGAAAAAGTATGTGAGGCCTTTGTACTATCTTGTTTTTGTCATAAAAACAGGACCTCAAATAGTGAAATTTTTCACGTTATGTCCCAGTAGATAGCACCACTTGAATTCTTTAAATTCCAAAAGATAATAACTCGTACAGCAATTTATTTTATTGGGTCTTCATTACTTGCCCACATTCTTTGTTATTTCAGAACGTCTCAAAGAAAAACCGAATGTAGGAAGTTAAATAAAAAGTATATTGTAATTTAAAATGATAAACCTTAAGAGGATAAAATATTTTCTTGAAAGGTTAAAGTAATAATAATAAGTAACGTTCGTTAATTATAATCAAGTGAAGGTCAAATTCATATAAAATTCAACCAGCTAACATTTATAATAATATAGTTAAGTCGACATGAAATAAGCAACGGCTTTCTTACGAATGACAGCACGAATAGATGCTTAATATAAATACGCCATACCTTTGATTCATGAAGCGGATACGATTTGTTCTTCGCAGGATTTAAAGGCTATATATAAGGTATTAAAGCTTGATTTTTAACCTTCTCTATATTTTCCACTAAGTTCGTGAATTTCTTAGAGCCTAGTGGTTATTAAAAGTTTATGACGCCATTAATATTTTTATGACGTAATATTTTTTAAGCTTTGGGTTTGGGGGAGTAATAGTTTTTCGAGTTAGGTGTTCAATATTAGGTTTTTGGGCTTCTGAATTTATTAAGATAGGTTTTGGCTTAATTTAGAAAAGCAGGAAACAACCGGAGAAATGACCTTTTTAAACTTGTTTAAAAGATATTCGTATTAACTTTTTTTGGGGCGCTAAATAAAATAAAAGAGGTTCAAAGTGATGCGACCAACAAACTGGCTACCCTGGTGTTAGTGGAAATATGCGTCACTCGTCACGTAGCGAATCAATTTACGGCTGAACGGAGCCATGGAATTTGTTTTACTTAACAAAACCAGTAGGCAACTCGCTGTCTCATAATATTAGGTGAGTTTGTATAGATTCGTCTTATTCGCCATTTTGATTCGACGGACCGATCCGTGACGTATTAAATTCTTACTTTTCGTATACATTTTAGCGAAATTACAACGTATGAGTGAGTTTGTTCGGACAACGGAAGTAAAAATGAGTTAGGATATATATAATTATATATAATATATTATATATATATATAATTATATAATATATTATATATATATAAACATTTACAAATAAAATATATTTTATATACAATATTTAGTTTGATAGAAGGAATTGCAGCTTTATAAAATTTGATATTCTAATACGAGGTGTGCTCTGAACTTTGACAGAATCGATCCTAACTTGAGTATTCTGACAGACGGGGTCAAACAGAAAACAATAATACGACTCATCTTTTACGATTTTTTTTTTACTTTGCCATTGCGGTATTAAACTCCTAACTCAAGTAAAGCATATTATTAATTGTTTTTATTCCTGATTTTGTTTTTAGAAAATGTGCCATTTTGGCCTTTTTTGGTTTCTTGAGCGTAGAGATGAAATCAAATGAGAAGTGGCTATTTTTCATGGTTTTTAGTCAACCTTCATTGCTAACTTTATGTCGTGACGTCACGAAATAAGTTAAGTATACTTCTTCAGAATCATCGAACTTATAGCAGGTATATAAATCTATGAAGGAGATTCAATCTTAACGCTGTGAATCTTATCTTTTATTTTGTTTATCATAAATTAATATAACTTTTACTGCTTACTAATTATAAAACAAAACTGCTTCGGTGTATATCTGCATCAGCTAGCAGGTTCAGACAGAGATACTGAACGCTACGTTTGGTTAAAAGCGGTTTTGTTAAACAAATATCACCTATACATTCTTTAAGTAGATTTCTGATCTATCAACCTGAATTATTGATTTCATATCGAGATATATAATAGAGGGGGCATAGCCTATTTCAATGCATTGAGAGACCTGAAACATCTTTTTGTAGCTCATAGGGGTTCTGTGGAACCTCATTAAAACCTTCTCCAAGAGTGAGTTAAGGTTAAATAAATCAATTGTTTTCGGGTTCCACACATTTTTAGTGTTTTGATTTGTATTTTAACGTTCTACTATGTATGTTACTGTAATTTTGTTCTGATTATTTGATAATATTGTAAGCAAAGGTGTTCAGGCTACTGTGTGGATGTATCAAAATTTAATCTATAGGGCCCCTCTAGTAATAATATTTCTATGATTGATTAGAATATCCTTAACCAGTTTGGTACCATGTGTTCTCTTACACGTCGCTGTTACGTTATAAAAGGCATTGCAATATATTATAACACCATAAGTAGATTTATAAATTAGGATATAGTCTCAATGTCAAGGCTGCTCTTGTCAACGGCATTGTCTAAGTTTATAGGTATCCCTTCATCTATTTGCTGTCTTATGCTTCCTTAAGCACTTAAGTAGCTTTCTATAATAAAATTGAAAAATAGTTGTTTGTCTATTTCCAATAAACACCCTTAGCCGTCATGATTCAACGCCGTAATTGGACGTCAGTTCAAAACATATGATGATTTAACATGTAAATCACACCTGTTGATCTTTGGTAATATTTGTCCGTGCACCGTGCATTTCACATACCACAGATAACTAAAAAATTCTAAATAATCATGCCTTTTTTGACATTTGATGATTACATTTTTAACTTAAAGCCATTCTATGAATGGACTTAAGGAAGACTTTCGCAACTCTGGCACTTCTCCATTATATTCCTGATACTCTGATGTCATCCGACCACACCTCACTCACATATCATATTTCTCATTTTAATTAATTAATTCCTTAAAAACATTGTAAATTGTTTATTGTTTTATTAAAAAATGGGGAATATGCATTTCATAAGAATGTGGTAAATTGCGAAATAAGGATTTTAGAAAGTGAAATATAATAAGGTCGAATATTGACATGATTTAATTATTATAATTTTAGTAAATTTTTAAAAAAGAGAAATGATTATTTTTCACAAAAATTAATACCTAAGAGTAACGTAACGTTAATTATTATTAGTTATTTTTGTTGCTGTGTCATTGTTTTCCAATTTACTTATAATATTATTCCTCAAATTTTCATCAGAAAATATCAATTTTTAAATTAAACGTCCATTTCAGGAATTAATAACCGTTTTAAATCCAATAATAATTAAGAAATAGTTTCAATTAGTAGTTCATTCTGAACATCTGAATAAATATATTTGATGCCAGGCACATTTCCATAGTACACCATGAACTTATTAGATAAATTCTACGGATCGAAGGACTGATTGGAGTAAAAATTAATTTGGCGGTATAAAACGGCAGACAGTTTTTATAAAATGTTAAAAATATATGACCCATTAAAACTTATATATACTTAAAATTATTTTATTATTTTAAAGTATATTATATTAATAAATATTAAAGTTATTATTATTTTATTATACTACCATTACTTATATTAAAATCTACTTTTTTACTTAAATCTGTTAGTAATATATTTTATTCGACTAAAATTTGTCTTTTGCATGTTTAAGTGTTCTAAGCTCAAACAAGGCCTCAACCTCGTTTGTGTCTTCCACCGTCCTTGATGCGTTAATAATTAAAATGCGCAGAGCGGCCTGTGAATTTGAGGGTTTTAAGAAGTTAGGAAGCTCAGTTTCATATGTGATAATAATAATACTACTATAATAATAATAATAATAACAAAGTAATTATAATTAATTAATGAAAGTACTTACTATTAATAATAATACTACTTTTATTATTATTATTATTAATATAATGACCGTTCAGGGTATTCGCCCTCCAGGAACAATCTCGGGTGGGTCACATCTACTATGCTCAAAGTAAAGCTAAAGTTGGCGAAATCTTTTTACATCAAATTCTATTCATTAAAACTAAGAGTATAGCCCGGGCTGTGAACCCTGGACCTCCGGTTATTCATGCTAATTCATATGTGATACTTTGAATTAAATATATTTGACACTTTCGGCTAGTAAAATTAAGTTTAACCCATTAAATATTAGATAGGGTAAAAAAGTTACTATAAAAGTAATAAAATAAATTCTTGTGATTTCTACCTTTCCTCAATTATACCAGGAAAAGTAATTTGTTTGTCATTTATTGTCTATGAAACCCCGAAAGTGAGATTTCAACGAAATTCCAGTGGTTCCTAAGACCTCCTGATGGGTTTTTACCAAGTTATCAGTCTATGTGTATGTGTGTCTGTTACCTGTGCTAAAACTTGGCGGAAAAAATCAATCAATGACGTTATTAGCTGTCATTAATGTTTCACCATAAATTTTATATAACTCTGAAAAATGTTAGGATAACTTTGTAATCTAAGACGCATGCAGTCATAAAACAAAATTGCCAAGTTTCTTTTCATCATAAGCAATAGTTCAATTTTTATAATATGATATGTGCACGATTATTTTAAAAATTAAATTTTAGGACGACCATATCCCTAGTATGTGATTCAAGTTATGTAAAGTTCATCGTCTTGTTTACCTTACGGCTTTCTGTCGGATCGCTATTGTTAAGCTGCATCGAGCGAGGTCAACACCTAGATGGGTGACCGGTAGGAATAAAACTTGCAGTTGCTTTTAATGTCTTAGGACGAGCTTCGCGAGTCCTTTGACATTAATACGTATACGTATAAAGGAATACTTAAATAAGGCTTACAAACACTGAGAATAAATAATATTGATTAATATTATTCCACAAGAAATAGAGATATTTGTAAACATAAAAAAGATGATTAGGTATTAATAACAGTCATAAAAGAATATTTATATTATATTTCATATGTAAATTTGAAATTAAGTAAATAAAAACTAAATTAAAATGGAAAATTCAAATTGATCAATAAATAAATGATTAAGATAGACTAATTTAGACTTTTACATTTAATTCACTGTTGATAATCTTGAATTATGGATGAGAAGCTTGTTTTGAGATTTATTTAAATTGATGTTGACCTCTAACCTAACCCTCTGACCCGTGACACTGCCCTCAACAAACTCAAATCATTTAAACTTCTTAATTTCGTTTCTTAACACTTCATTTTTACTTTTTTCTTATTTATACCGTAGAAATAGGAAAAGTGTTCTTTCTAAACCGGGATTATTACTAAATTATCCGTTTCAGGTCTTTTAAATACCTTCTGAGTATTTTTTACCTAGTAGTAGTTAGTCTGTGTGTGTGAATGTTTGTGTAATTCTCGTAGCTTCCTGCGTGTTTAAGCCAGGGACTTAACTTGTAGGTTTTGTCGAATCACTGATGTCAAGGACCAGTGAGAGAAGTCAGTACCTGTATGGGCGACCACTATGAATGAAACGGATGTCTTAAGTACTCGTGCTGCTTAAGAACGAGCAAAACGCGTCTGAAGATCCGAAGATATATAAATTAACCGCTAAATTTATGTTTTTATATAATATGGACGAGGTACCCCATACCCGACTTTCAGTATATTAACAAGATTTTGTAGTGATTGTTTTTCAGTTAGTTTAAATAAATTTAAAATCTTCATCAAACTCTTTTTCCGTTGAAATCAAAACGTAGAACGAATTGTTTATTCTGTGTCTTTCAAACAAATTTATACAAATATTCATGTATTGTTTTTTCATAATTTGTAAAAACAGGGAACGAAAAATATGGAAAATTGTTTAAACTTGATTCATTTCAATAAGGCATGCACCTGTAAATTTGATTACTTTTTATGAATTTTTGGACTACTATATATATATATATATATATAATAAATATATAAACATCTTTTCTCTCTATGACTTCAACCTCATAAGCTCATTTTTAGGGTATTGCATTAATTAGGTCCTCTAAATTACAGAAGGAGAGGGGACAGTCTTAAAATGTTGGCATCTGATAACGGTCGAAAACTTAACTGTAATAACAGATACGGGGAAGTTTATATTGTAATTAAGGTGCCACCAAGCCACCAAAGTTACACTGTTTATAGTTACACCAATCGTTTATAGTTACACTGTTTGTAGTTACACCAAGCGTTTATAGTTACACTGTTTTTAGTTACACCAAGCGTTTATAGTTACACTGTTAATAGTTACACCAATCGTTTATAGTTACACTGTTTTTAGTTACACCAAGTTTTATAGTTACACTGTTAATAGTTACACCAATCGTATATACACGTTTATGTTACACTAACCGTTATAGTTACACTGTTTATAGTTACACTGTTTATAGTTATACACTGTTTACTTTTCTCAACCTCTGCTTCCCTACTTCTATTCGGCGTTTGAAGTTGTAAGAAATTATAATATTTATATACATTTTAAAAACTAGTTTTTATTTATTTTTTTAAATAGCTTAACTATCAGTAGGGTGCAATTTTGACTTGCTTGTAGATTGTGTTTCCTACTTTAATTTTTAATTTCTATATTTTATTTACCTCTGATGATGATTAATTTTTAGTAAAAAAAATAGAGGACTGTATTTATTTGTTTTATTTATACTTATTATTTTTGTAAGTACACAAGTAAGAAACGCATAAATTTTGAAATTTTAATATTAATTTCCAGTAAATTGATAGCTCTAACCAATTGTTAGATTGTAATTTGGGCTGTAAGTGTTCATAAAATGTCTACTGGCCGAAGGCTGATACGTGTCGAATTTAGTTAATTAATAAAAAAAAAAAATTTATTCGAACTATTTCTTTCCGAATAGCCTTCAATATGTTAAGGTTAAATTTTAAGACCAATTAATATTTCAAAAGTAAAAATTTATAAATATTTATAAAATACAGTTTAGTTGTACGAAGGCCATGGCCGAGAGAGAAAGACTACAGTTACGCCATCTTGACAATATCTTGACACCAGACTAGATAGTTTATTTAATCACCGCGTAGCAGCACTGATACTGTTAACTCAAGGACATTGTTTTCAAGCCAGATCAAATTATTTTTATTTATTCACGCTTTTTCCTCTTCATTGTAAAATGTGTTTATTTTTAACCACTTGATATAGTATAAAAATCTTTCTTTAATCTTTATCCTAATCTCTATTTTAATCGAAATGTTAGAAATTGATTTAAGCCATTTAATGTCTTGATATTAAATATTTAACGATTTAACAATATCAATACACATTTTTGCTTCCATACTAAAATGTTAAATATTTTAATCAATAGCTTTGGGATTAGAGTAATATCTTAAATACATATCAATCAATAAATCACTGCTAAATTACAATTTAATATCAATAAATTACCCTCTATGGTTAAAAATTATTCAAAATATGCATTATTTATTTAGAGTCATATAACTTTCCCAACTGTTAACTTCTGTACACAAGACCGTTAATTTAAGCCTAACTCAATATAGCAGAAAAATTTTTATTACAGCATGAAAACCCGTTTACTTTTTGTGTGATAAAATTATGAATTAACATTATAATTATTTAATTGTTAATCCAACTGTTTTGTAAGTAGGTAAAAAGACAATACTTGTCATTACTTGTTCCAATATAAACTATCGTTCATTAATTAGACATTCATTCTCTTCGTCTAACACACGTACCATTAAAAACAAGTATATAAGCTGTTCAAAAGACTAAAGCCAATTAGCTTTTCAATGATACATGAGTCGACAATTATTTTTAACTACAATATAATTTAACTTGTAAAATGTAAAAGTTTTTTTTAATGTTTTTACGAGTTTTATTGGAGTTTACACTTGATTACATTGTGACTACACTTATCAGGAATCACGCTTAATTAATTTTTATTTGATAGTATAATTAGGAGAGAACTTGTTAATTTGATTAACAAATTATGTATTGTTACTTCTTTCTAGAACTTACAAAGTATTCATTGTATTTATTATACTTTGTCTTAGGCAACAAACAATCTTAAGAGATCATCATCATCGCTTAACCTAACCAAGATACCTTAGAACAGTATGAGTGCATGTCAGTAGCATTTATTTCAACTCATTTTAAATTAGGTTATTAGCACAGCATGAGGTCACATTATTATGATAATTTTTTTTTATTACTTTAGAAATATAATTTTATTGATTTAATACTTCTTAAAACCTCTAAAATATTATTTATTGTTTAAACGTATACCTAGTGGGCCCTTTGGCGGTCTAATGAGCTTAGTTTCATATTTGGCAGTTTCGTTTTTTAATATTCTTTTTTTATTACAAGCAATTAGTGTGGTATTATTCATATTTTTTTTAATTAAAGGTACAACATAGATAAGAGATAACGCTAGCTCTCGTATGTCATCTGCTTTTCTCGATTAGCCCTTAGTCTAACCTATGAGACTAAAATCATTTAGTTAATTGTCCGAAAGGTACCTAAATCCTCGTACCCGGTTATTTATTAATCAATTTTGGTTCATAACAGATAAAATTTATGATGGGATACGATTATCATTAGCTGATAATTATTTGATTTAGTGATGTCCAACTTTCTCAACGGACTGGATCACGTAACAATTCAATACGATTTAAAAAGCTATTTATATAGTTAAAATAATTAATAAAATTCAGTATATTTAATATACCAATAAAAACTCTATAGTAGGTAGATTACTTTGTATTATAAATAAAACCATTAACATTTCTCTTGACCAATGAAACAGCAATTTCTCTACACCAATTACTGCTGGTTTATTTCCTGTTCTAAACAGTTTGTCTACTTTATATTTATATAGGTTTAAGGGGAATGCGTTTTCTGTAGTCTGTCGGAAGGATTTACTGGAGTGTAACTAGACTAGTCAAGATTCAGTGGTGTTTATAATTCAATAATTCAATGAGCTTGTTCCCTGTGTTATAACGATAAACCACTAGAACTCTCTCTATCTTGGAAATCCAATGCATTATAATGATATTTTATTGCAGTTTTAATAAATTGCATTTTAGAACAAATTGTATTATCAATTTTTTTTCTTTTCCTTTCTTATATCGTAATTATATAGAAAAAGTGTGTTCACCCTAGAAATCCGAAATCAAGTTTCAATTCATCTGTTTCAGGACATCATGACGTTTATCATGATGTCTGTGTATGTGTGTCTGTGTTGCGCATAACTCCCGCTGTGTTAATACTACAGATTTAAAATTTAGCCCTAAAATCAGACTTTAGCCTTAGTTGCACTGCTTGGAAGAATATATTTTTCAGACTACCATAACTTAGTTTGCTGAGTTAAAATGGCTTAACATTTTGTATCAAAAGTTTAAAAAATTCTTTATAACTCAGAAAAATTAAACAATTGAATTTGACACAAAAGTACACCAGTAGGTATTTAAGGGATCCTCAAAATTTTATTATGACACTAGTCGCCATTTTAAAACTATTAAATTGTAATAATATAACAGTCTATAGCTTCTCATTTTCTTACTGAATTTTGATTATCGACATAACATCAGATAGTGAAACTTAGTATTAATTAGTAACTACTAAACATAAATAATACTATATATGTTAGTAAACTAAACATAAATTGATACTATATAAATTATTATTATTTAAACTATTAAACTATTAAGCTATTAAACTCTCAGTTTGTAAGTTATTGAAGAAGATACATATTCATTTGTAAGACACAATAAATTTGTTTACATTTGTAAAAAGCATGACGTTTTACCGCATAAAATTTAAATTAACGAATCCTATGAACATTGATAAAATATAGTGCTAAGTCATCATGAAGAACTATACTTATAAGAAACTAGACCGCCAAGTATATCACGGGTCTTCTTGATTCTTGCTGTATTACCCGTATTGTTTATGAAGTAATACCACCATGCTCTTGATAATCATGCCATTCTGAAGACGAGCAAAGCTTTCGAAAAGTACCCAAGTACCCTGTACCCGATTGTTTTTACCTTTGTAATGGATATATTTGAAAAGTATTGTTTACGTAAAAAATCTGTGATTTCTTCTGAATTATCTTCGTTTATAAGACGATGTCTGGATAAGACGTGCTTATAGACACTTATCATGCTGTATACGCATATGTGTCTTCTTGTATGTATCTTATGTTCCATAATGTTTAAAATAGAAGTACAACACATTTTACAAACCTCGAACCTGTACCCCACAGTACAGTAATTAACCAAGGCCTTTTCTGCTATCGCTCTAACAGCTACATTCAAATTGGCGTTTTTTCAAAAGAAAGTTGTTTAAATAATAAAAAATATATTTACCTCTAATAGATGCTTAAAGAATCTCAAGAGCGGTCTTTAAAATATTATAAATTATTATTCTATTTTTCTTTGAGCACCTGGATAAAATATCCTGCATAGAAAATCCTAGAAAACATCCCCACACTAGATCTCATTAGGCCAAGTACAAGTCTTATTACCATAATGCATACAATAGAATATTCCCTGCGTTTTATTATTTTTTCATATTTCAAATAATTAATGTAAAAATATTCAGAATAAAATAGTATCTTACGCTTAAAGAATAAACCGGTAAGTTGCTATTTGTTGTAATTGGTAAAAGAACATTTTTTACTCTTATAAACGTCTGAAAAGAGTTTAAATATTCTAAAATATTATGTAAATTTATACTTTTTCTCGCCTTCATTCATTTTCACACCAATATTCCAATTCTACTATCATAGGAGTTTATAAAAAGTAAAAATAAGTAAAATACAAAGCATTAATTTTAATTTGAACCATCTGTTTCGTCATCAAGAGACCTCATGAGTGTACATCTCAAACAGCACGATGAAAGCCATTATATGCTCTGTACGTGGATAAGAGTCTAAATTACGCATATCTCTACTAAAGAAATAAAACATTATCCAAAAATTAACGCTTGAATCTTGTTTTGATGTCAATAAACATAGATAAACAATATTAACATGTTAATATTGTTTATCTATGTCAATAAAATTGACATTAAAGGATAGTTAAATTTGACTAATACTATAGAAAAATATTAGATCACTAAATTACAGTAATAATATTACAATTATCAAAAATAATTGATAAACTAAATGGAGGTATTTCAAGCTTGATTTTTTATAAGTAAATTAGATCCAACAATTCTTAAATAATATGGGAATTACATCTGTTTATATTATGATAATTTTAGGTATATCATAAATTAAATTATTCTGCAAAAAAAATCCTTTACAATCCTCTCGATTGTAAAGGATTTTTTGTGAGACATTTTATTTGTCACTAAGAGCTGTGTCTTGGAAATCATGTGACATAAAGATAAATGCAATAATACCAGACCATTTACAAAGATACGGATTTACAAATTATAATACTTCAGAAAGCAGATGTATGCATTAACAATAGGAATAGCTATGCAAGGAAATACATTTCAGTATTAGAACATCTCTGAAACAGGGCTTAGATTGACGTTCTCTTGGCTTCAGGCATCTGGGATCAAATTCAGTCTACTAAGGTCGATTTTAGTAGATTTTCAAAGGAAATTCATTTATTTGTTATTAGGAAAAATTGCTAAAGTAATTCATGCACGCAGAGAGTTAGCTGAAATACAATGACAAAGATAATTAACAAGAGATAATAGCAAAAAGGTATCAAGGTTTTTGATTTGTCAATGTCTTGGTAACGCAATAAGTAGAAATCCATTTGGTAGATTTTAAATCAAGCTAAGTACTGTTTAAAGTCGTGACCAACAGAAGTTCGTGATTCCTGTCAACAATATTCCTCCGCTTTATTTCCATGAAGCCTTGATTTACAATCAACTATTGATCATTGTATGTAAAGTATATAAATTACAAACAGTGCATTAAATATAACTATATTTCAGTAATAATTTAATTATGATTTAATATAGGTTACTTTTAACATTTCGAAGAAAAATTTACTTAGTATAAGTATGTATTTTAAGGTCATTGCGTATATTAGTTAAAATGCTTCATTCCTAAGTTTTATAAACATTACTTTGTATGCATATGTTCTTTTACATTCATATACTACTTGGTTTTATAAGGCTTTCTCGCATACATGTTTAAGTATACAGTTCTAAAGGTCTTTGAACTTTGTAAGACTTACAAATAGTAATATCATCACAAGATGGAGTGAATAATTTAATTTATACATTTGACTGATTCTCTAAATCTTAAACAACATCCAGCACACCATTTATACTTACTTATACGCGCGCCCACACACACACACACACACAGATTATATATATATATATATATATATATATATATATATATATATATATATATGCTTTACAATATACATACAGAGTGTACCAAAAGTGCCCTCTCCCCCTTCTTAAATATTGAACTATTAAAAATTAGTTAATGGAACCTGAGGTACTTTTTTGCGTAAAGAGAGACTTATTTTTAGTGTTGTAGTTAACTTGCCGTCGTCAGTGACGTTGTCATATTCTAGCTTATCTATGGAATCGAATACTGTAAAATATTCATAATCAATTCTAGTGTCTAAAAAACAAAATTGGGTATGTAAGGGGTACCTGGAAACTTTTCCTTATTACATCAAGTTCGGAATACTCATCCTCACTACTTCCAACTTGCCCATACCGCCAAAATGACGCCCCTTCCTCTTTACACACCTACTCCAACCCACAAAAAATGCATATTATATGCACTTGTTTAATATACAAAAGACAAAATTTTCAATGGTTCCCTTACATTATTGGTAGTTTCCCATTGAATCATTGAATCATAAATATAATCTGAACTAAATCGTATTTTATAACGACCATTCCTGTTACTTTATTTTATAAAATAAGCATTTATAGCATTCCATTGAATATTTAAGTAGAATTGGTAAAATATTGTAACACCGAATTCTTAATTTATACAGCAATATTTTTTACGCTTTTAACTAAATACGCTGTCATACGTTTTCTATTATTTGTTACGATTTGTAATATTTCTTAAGATACATTTTTACTTTACTAGCTAAACCATCTTTCCTATTACGAAGGAGAATAAAATCCTATTCAAATTTCCAATCAAATAAATACGATATATTAATATTTGTCTATTCTATCATATCTCTTTTATTTATTCCAGATCATGAATTTTAATGGCGAAACATGGCTTCGGATATGTAAGTTTAATTTTATTTCTCTATAACGCGCCTTTAATATTCGTTTTTATTTCAGTTTTTTTAGATAAAGAAAACCATAATATTAATAGCCTCTTAAAAGTAAGAAGGATTGTTCTAGGGATCATATTTTCATGAGCACAGATAGCTAAGGAGATATAGAACATTATATTTTCCTTTTAAATGCTCTTATACCATGGATAGTCTATTGAGGTTACCATAGTTTTGATGCTGAATAGAAATACCTATGTTATTGAAATAATACACAAACATAAAAGTGAACTAAATATTACATTTTATTTACCCTTTTAGCAAATTTTGAAAGGAAAAAATGAGCTAATGATATTGAGGTCATATTTTACGTTGACAAATATTTATAACCTATCTATTTATTACTTTTCTTCAACTACTTGCGTGAGCATAGGCGAACATTTTTGTTTTAATTTGAAAAAAATATATTAATTGATTTATTATTGTGTGATTGGGGTTGGAGTCGATGATAAATCCCATTTGCACTGGGATCTTCATGACCAGTGATTCATTGGTAGAGTCAAATTAATTAATGTATAGTTAAACAAATACATTTATAAACTAAAATTTACTCTGGATAGTTATTTAGTTACATAGTTTGAGTTATTTAGGAAGAAACTAAAAAATCAGAGACTTGCCACTAATTGTTACTTTAGGAATAGAAAATGTTAGATCTCCTAACATTTTTTTCCTATTCGTATAAAATTTACGAATAGGGAACTAAACAAAACTAACCTGCGTGCTCAAGGATTCCGGTATGGTAATTGTTTTGGTTTATACTGAATTTATTTAAAAAAGCGTACAGGTTTCTAGCCCATATTAATACAGAACAAAACACTTTAAATAGGTTAGAAAAAGTCAATCTTGAAAAAATTATATATCTAATTAAAAAATAAAATATCAATTTTTTGTTAAATTCAAACCCCTATGTTATTTGGGCCATGGTTATCAGGCGAAGAGGCGTAGCCCGCCTTATAATCTGTCACCTCTAGTAACTTTGAGCCAAATAACTGTGACATGTCAGAAACCACCTGTACTTTTAAAGCCATATTTAGGTATTTTAAATTCTCTAAGGGCGATAAAGACAACATTTTGCAATTCTCAAAAACTATATTAACTATATTCTTTTAGAATTTAATACGAAATGTGAATTTTTTCAGTATTCGATGCGATAAATAAGCTAGAGTTTGATGACGTCATTTCACTAACATTAAACTAAACAACCACGTACAATAATAGTGCTATTTATGCTGGTTATTTACGAGTAAAGTTTTCCCTTACTCAAGGACGCTATATTCCTCTATTAATTGATTTTTCATTATCCAGCCCCAGGGGTAAAATTTAATGGGAAAAATCTGTTACAAATAACTTAATGACTTTTCTAAACGACCGTGGTGTTGCCATGGGGGTTTGAAAGACTGTTCCGATGACTAGTTAAATAGCTTATTTTTGTGGTTTTGGTAAAATAACTATCTGATAGTAAACTTCGTTAATGTAATGGTAATTTTTATTGCTGAAGATTTTTATTTCTTTGTTTTTATTTTCATTTTCGATATTAAAGAAGAGAAGAAACTCAATGGTATTAAGTTTAAGAAGATATTAAGAAAAAATAAATGATATTAAAATATGAAGGATTGTCAAAAATAACAAGCTGCTAATCATAAAATGTGACTTCCCTATTTATAGCCTTAACAATTATTGCCTTAAATCCGTAGATACACTCACCGTAAACAAAAATTATGATGCATATTTGTTTCGTAAAGTAATAACTTTTAACCAAATTGTAACTCAATTTGAATATTGATTCGTTTTACAATTTTTCTAAAAAGCGTATTGAAGTATTTTGATAAAAATCAAACTAATACAGATAGATAATGAGATGATATTTGGCACAAATGTTGGTCTTATATAAGCCCACGTGCGTGTCAACTCTCAAATCGATCAAAACATTTTCCACGTTTAATACATTTTTGTAATGTTTGCTGAGTCATAAGTTATGGTTAATGAAGTTATGATTTACTGGGTAATTCTAAAAGTGAAAACCACTCAAAAGATCTTAAAACACCTGAAACGGAATTATCCGTTTCAGGTAAAATTCCGGTTTTGGAGTTTTTTAAACACATTTTTTTCCTATATACCTACGGTGTAAATGAGGAAAATTAATAGCAACACTTATAATCGAAACAAACAACAGGCACAGATGTAGTTAAGGACTCTGAATAATTTGAGCTGTAGTGTGTTTATAAAACATCAAATCAAATCAAATCAAATCATACTTTATTTAAACTATAAAGTTACAAAGATATGAGGGCAACTTTTGACAATCAATTAAAACATAGTTAATAACAGTTTCTAACAAAGGTTTAATAGAAAATAAAGTTAAGTGCCTAAGAAAAGATAAGTTTTGCTTTTTGAACATAAAAATAAACAGCATAACTCATGGAAACAGAAAATAAACAGAAAAAAGTACTAAATTTGTAAATAAAAAAAGGAAAATAATTTTATAACTGAGGAGTCACTAGACAATAGGAGGCCTACATGTAATAAAACCTATCCCACCCTAACCATCCAGCCAACACTGCACATATACATACACACCTGCACACACATTGTATTTAATGTAAATCTGATAATATATAATTTAATATATATATACTACTACCATGCCGAACCCGGCACCACACACATGCACGACACACACCACACCAATGCCTGCATCGCGCGTATGTGAGATGCAAAGTTTACTTTGCATCTCACACACGCCACAAACACATACATGACATGCATCACACACACATATGATGCAAAATCCAGCATAGTAGTGTTGAATACAACTCTACAATTATCTCATATGGAACTAGGTTATAAAATATTAAATTTAGACTATATTCATGCATAAATTACTATATAAAATCTAAATCCCTCGAAGACCGCAGCCCCCTATAAATAACATTAATTTATTTAATATCACCTACAAAGGGCCGCAGCCCTCAAGAAACTCAAACCCCACATACATATATATACATATATATACACATATATATACATATATGTATATATACATACATACATATACATAAATACACATACACATATCCATACATATACATACACACACACACACACACATACATACATATCATGCCAGTCCAAACAAAAAATTACTCTTTTATAAATTACTATGGACAGAAGACTTCTATTGATTATTGTCAATCATTAAGTAGTTGTGATCTGAGTTTAAGTACGTTAGTTATAAAGGTACATAATGTTAGACCCTGTTTTTTATTAGTAATTACTAATATAGAAGCGGTAAGAGTAACATTATTGTGAATATCCTTAAAAAGATTTTGATCAAGATAATGTTCTCTGAATGGTTGATAAATTGGGCATTCAAAGATAATATGGTACAAGTTCTCTAACTGATACAAATTACATAGTGAGCATATTTCTTCTGTATTTATTTTGTAGATAATACCTTTCAGTGTTATCCTGATAGTATTGTATCCGGAGGTTCTCAGTTGAGCTATAAGTTTTTGAGTCAAATAGGGTAAGTTGGCACACAGATAATCATGGCCAAAATTACTAATGGCATTTAGAGTTTTGTAGAAACAATTAAAGGAAGAGTTTTTGAATTTTTTCTTGATCAAGTGAACTTAAATTAGCTTGATATCTAGCAAGGATGTTTTCTATTGTGGTGTTGCTGATAGTTTGACATAAAACATTGTCAGCGTCAATATTGATCGACATTATAATGTCTTTCAACTGACTATACCAATTATATTTTTTAACGTTAGCTGGGGTTGAGTCTAAAAATTTCAGTCTATTAAAACATACTTTGATGAGGCTGTCGGGGCTTGAGTCGTGAATATGGTTGACCCATGTGAGAGCCATTTTAATAATTTTCACAGATATATGCGGTATTTTGAATTCAGCTCTAACCATGTAATGTGGAACATTTTTTTGTAAAGAGAAATAATTCTTAAAAAAGTGGTTTTGAGCTGTCTCCAGTTCATTAAGGTACCTAAGAGACCAAACAGAGGCACCATACGTTAGAGATGGTATGACACATGCATTATATATTTTAATGACTGCCTCAAATGAGGAGTTTTTTGCTCTAGATAGAGCATCTCTTACCACGGCTGTAGCAGATCTGCTGCGGCTAGTAGCTTGCTTTACTGCTTGTTCAAAAACACCTCTCTGTGAAAAACATACCCCTAGGTAGTTGAATTTAACTACTTCTTCAATAACATGGTTGCCATAAAATATTTTAGGTTTATTTTTGCTCAATTGTCCCTTGCTAAATATTAAGATTTTGGTCTTGCCAAGATTGACTTCTAGTCCATTGTATTCACAATATTCTTTAAGTATTTGTAATTTTTTGTTCATATCTTTGATTGAGTTTGCTAATAAAATTAGATCATCACAAAATAATAGCAAGATTATGTCTGTAAAACCATCAATACTGATACCAGAGGCACCTTTGGCCCTGAAAAAGTCTTTTAAATCAGCGATGAATAAGCTAAATAAATTTGGCGAGGATATTTCACCTTGCAACAGCCCTCTTAAAATCTCAATAGGGTTTGATATATCAAAATTAAATTTTATTTTGGTTTTGGCTGATTCATACAATTTAATAATAAAAAGTAACATTTTTTTACTTAAGTTTAATGTAATTAGTTTTTCAAATAGAATAATGTGGATGATAGTGTCAAACGCCTTTCTGAAGTCGATAAAAGCTGCAATGACTTTTCTTTTTGGTAATCTTAAATGATTTTGAATAATGCTATTAAGAATAAAAATATTGTCAATGCAGCTTTTACCTCTTCGAAAGCCGGCTTGCTCATCTGGTATCAGTTTATTTGATTCCATCCAATCTGTTAAGCGTTTATTTAGTATAGAAGTAAAGAGTTTTAGACAGCAATTGACTAAAGAAATGCCTCTATAGTTGTCCAAATCCTCTTTGTCTCCTTTTTTGAATAATAAGATAGTAATTATTTCAGACCAATCTGCAGGCAAAGTGGCAGTGTTATATATGTGATTGAATAAATTTGTTAAATAAAGCAGCCAATTGCTAGGTAGATTGATGAGAAACTGAAATCCAATAGTGTTTATAAAACATCCTCTCATAATGCATACAGACACCAAATTATTTCTAGAATCTGCAGTTACTGAATCGTTGACATTTGATAAAATTGAGGGTGTAGTGTATTTTGCTAATGCAATTCTTTTCTTTCCTTTTCGGTTGTAGAAAAGCAATATTAGATGAAGTTTAAAAGTAGTTTAATGAAATGTTCTCTTTTTTATGTACTTTCTTACTTTGCATTGGGTTTACAATTAATTATAATGTAAATATGTTAAAAAACTGTTAATAAAACTTTTGTTGAGCGGAAGCAAACTTTTAAGAATCAGTTATAGTTTTGAAGTCCTAAGAAATACAATGTAGGTAACCTAACTCTAATTTTCTATTATAGACGAAATGAGCATTGTCATGCCATAAGGTGGGGCACGCCCATTTTTAATAAATTCTCAAGTTTAATCATTCACAGACTCCAAAACTTTTGTGTCATTATATTAATTATGACAATCATTAACAGGACAGAGGCAAATTTTTCCTATTTACTTGCAATATCTATAATTGATAGCTAACACGATTATGCAAACACGACAAAAAGTCAAAGTCAAGGACTTTGAGTCGCAGGTCAAGCATGCGGCTGGTCCAGCTTCTTGTCTTAAGCCAAGGCTGTGCTTGGGGCTACAAAGCCTTTGTAGCCCTAGGAACATGCACATAGCCTATGTGAGGAAAGATTTAACGTCAAACCTTATAACTTTTGTAAAACTAGTTTGCCGATTATAGTAACATCTTAAGTGGCATCTGCCTCTTGTAGCCCTTTAGTGGTATCAGTCTCTAGTAGCATACTATTGGCATCAGCTATTAGTAGCACACTAGAGGCATCAGCTTTTAGAGGACACTAGTGGCATCTTCCTCTATAGAATAACACTCCTGGCATCAGCCTTTAGTAGGAAACTAGTAGCATCTACCTCTAATAACACGCTGGTTGCTTATTTTGAATAAGTAAACGCTATTAGTTAAGTTAATTATGACCTCGATTATAAATAGTAAATATTTATTATTATTAAAACATAATAACATAATAACATTATGTTAACATAATTGAACATTATAGGATATAAATAATAAATATGTCTTTAAAAAATCTAATGTAAATTGATGGAATAACAAGTTTATGATATTACATACTTAGATTGTAATAAATAATATCAATTTATTTGTTCATTTGCGTTTTGATATTTGGTCATTAATACATTTGACATTCAGTCCTCATTATCGACGACAATAATGGAATGATGCATTATAATAGTAAAATAACTTCGATTGTTAGTTTTCATCAGACGTTTCTAATGATATCCATTTAATAGTTTATCAATATTAGGAGGAAGGCTTATTATAAGGTAAATGGAATTAAAAAAATCGGGTACGGGGTGCCTCAGATCTTTTCCTAATTATATCAGCATTGCTATCCTTCTCTTTGTGACTCGTGTTCATAATACGGAAATCACATTATTTATATAGCAGTACGTCTTCGAAATCGCTTCGCTCGTCCCCAGACAGTAAATATTTGTTTTATTCCCACTGGTCACTCATCCAAGTACTGACCTCACTCGATGCTGCTTAACATTAGCGATCCAAATAAACCGCAGGTATACTAGCCGTATTGAAATGAAATTTAGTATACTACTTATTTACTTCATGAAGACACACTTATACCAAATTTCAACCTAATTGGATTATTATGCGATTTTTAAGACATTACATTGGACATGGTACATAATAGACATGACATAGAATAAAAATTGAACTAATTCCGGTAATGAGATGAAACTGCTTGTTGGTCAACATGCGATATAAAAACATTCGTGTTAGATTTCAAATCGATAGAAAATGCTACTTACTAACATAGGTAGTTTTAAAACATTTCAATATATTCAGTCCCACCTATAACTCCCTAGTTTAGCAAAATAGCTGTCATTTATATTTATCTTGTTTAACATGTCTACCTGAAATCTATATGAAATAAAATCCGTTTCAGCTGTATCCAAGACCTTTTAAGTAGTTTCCAAAAAGTAGTCTATCTGTGAGTAAGTGTGTGTATGTATGTGCCTGTTATTATCGTAGCTACCAGTCTATTTATGGTGAAGAATAGAAACATGGTACGAAAATCAATCTGGGCGTAGTTGTGCTATCCGGGAAGTAATTTTTTATAATGACTCTAACAGGGAAAAATAAGTTAATCAATTTAAAATTTGGTCCGCGTACTCATATGTAAGACCAACATATGCGCCAATTTCCATTGCACTATCAGCATTATTTTATGGAATGATTTGTATGTTTTTTAAAATAACGAAAAAAGCTAATTGTTAATGATCCAAGTGTTGGATTATAAAAGTTAAGCTGCATCGAGCGAGGTTAGTGCCTGGATAAGTGATATCTGGGAATAAAACTAATGTAATTATTATCTTAAGATTTGGCAAGGAAAAGTTCCGAGGTACCCTATACATCTAGAAAATGCTAATTTCTGTTAAGTTAGATAAGAAATGCTCCGCGGGGAGCAAATAAATTAATTAAGTCATACTGATGCTGGAGTAATCTGTTGCCGCACTGAAACTATATAGGTAGTAGGCTGACTCGAATCAAACTTTAAACAAGAGCTTGAGGCCCACACCTCGTACTTATTTATACATTTTTAACGAAATGTAATTACCAAAACAGCAAAACTAATGCCCACACAAGAACAGACATCAAATAACCCCAAAAGCCCTGTAATATAGCAAGGCTTTCACAATGCCCAAAAAATGGTTACGATTTCCATCACTTTTGGTTAGCTTTTAGTATATAAATTATTTTACAGTACTGTTAAGTGTTTTACTGAGAGTACAGTAAGAGTGATACCTAATTCACAACCCCTTAACCTCTATTGTGCAATCCTGCTCTAATAAATGTTATTTATTAGAGCATTTCTAATTATGGTATTTCTAAGAGTTAAATTTCAACCTTGAAACTAACAATGACATTCTACGTTGGATAGGAAAACGATCAACAGACAATACATCTTAAAGACTAATTGTGTTTTTAATTATCCTTTACTACAGCAACTATATCAACATGATTTATTATTATTTTATAAAATGATTTAGATTATAAAAAATCATTAATAAAATAATCAACATCTGTATAAAAAAACAAGGGTGACTAATAAAACGGTAAACCCGGATAAAATAAAATTCAATCTATATCTCAATTCATTACAACAGTTGCAGTAAAACCTGTGCGATAAAAAAAATAAAGTACTTTGTGAGAAGTGTCGCGTGGGATTTTATTTCTTGATTTATGTATTTGCAGTAATACCTATGATAAAATATTAATTAAATAAAAGTAAGATGAAGTAATGTTGGAATTACCCTAGCATAAATATATGCGAGGCAAAGGTATGCTAAGCCCTTAAACTAGTCAATTAGATTGCTAAAGAAAAATACATATGTGAAAGATGGTCCTCACAAAATACCATCATTTTTTTATCGAGCGATTCTAGAGCATCCTTAATTTTTTGCTGATGAGTAATTAAAACTCAGTAAAATCTATTAAAATTAAAAGTAATTAAAAATATTTAAAATAAATAAATTTTATGTCACTCTAATGCTCATCCATTCTGATGACCATTCTGTATGACATAATTTTAGGAATGGCTGGAACAGCTCCTTTTCCGCTATTCTTATAATCACACCCTTTTCCTATTAATTTGTCACCCTAATTATACTTATTTGGCGTATTGGTTCTGAATTCCGGAAAACTGCTTTTACTTTTTACCCTTATCCCAACAAACTGCCTTTCTAACCAACAAGAAGTAATATATGGCTCTTTATCTTCAAATGTAAATATTTAAATGTTTATCTAACGCCGGTTTATTTGTTTGTTTAGTGATATTACTACTAGGATTACTAGTAAGCGTTTCCTGTCTCAGAGGATCAGAGTTAATACTTAAAGCAGCTAAAGATAAGCAAGCTGGTGTTAATGCCAGCACTAATGTAACTAATGCTGATGGAGAGGTAATTATTTTTACACATAAATCGTTTAAATAATAATGAATTTTTAAAAAAAATAATAATTAAAACCAACTAAAGAGAGTCATAGATTATTGATATTATGCTTTAAGAAGGGGTTTTATAATATGAGTAAATTGTACCATACAACTTTATTAGGACCACTAGGAAACGAAGAGGAGAGTCTCTCCACAAAAATAATAGTTTATTGGCAAAGCTATGGCCTTTTATTTATTGGGACCTTTACTTTAAATTATTAATGGTTTTAAGGAGGAATAGGTCTAAAATATTAATTAAGACTAATTGTCCCGAGCTTTCAATAGAATTTGGAGCAACTGTTTAAGTGTAAACTCTTGAAATGGATAATATTATAATGAAAGCTCGGGCCTATTCCTCCTAAAACCTAATGATGGTGTAAATTTTACCCCCACTTTGTGGCTGGAGTGCCCTAATAAATTACTACAACTTTAAAAGTTAAAGACGGTTTAATTTTGAAAAATTTGCTAAATTTCTTAATATTGCGCCTAGTAATGCGAACCAATGATTAAATTTAACAAAATAAATCGAATTTTATGTATTGATAAAGCATAGAAAACTATGCACTAACCAACACATAGGAAACTATGAATAGGTTCACTTTGAGCCCAAACGAAATAAAAACCTACATAAATATATACTAGGTGAACAAGAACAAAACTTATAATCTCTTAACTTCAATCTGGAACATTGATCTTGGCTTTATTTGATATTCGTTTATCCATTAAAATAAATAACCAATACTATTGTTAAGGCGAGGTAAATAGCCACATGTATCGGGAATCTTTAAGAAGCAACAACTAGTAAGAACTAAATAACATTTGAGAACAAAAGCTTGAGTGTTGGCTTGAAATATACCTATTATCACGTATAACCTATTATCAATAATAATTATGAAACAAAATTAGTAATAATTTTGTTATTATTACTAATTATAATTAATTATAATTATTAATAATTAGTAATAATTATAGAATAGCCAAAGTATTCTATAATTACATTCTTTCTAAACTAAACCTCCATCGTCAAGCTAAAGCGAAAACATTTTTATTTAAGTAAAATTCTATATTATCCTTAGAAGTACTATTCTTAAGCACTGTTTTATGATTTTATATTTTCATTGAACCATTTAATTTCAGGTTATCGAGGGTGAAGTGAAAAACAGTACGGGCCCTGTACTGACTGGAATACCTCAAATCGATTATATTCATGATCCAAATCTACCAAGAGAATTAAATGGTTTTAACCTATCTGATTATCCATTCTATAATGCTATTCCTCCTGATATTGACTTTAAATGCGATGGATTACACGACGGCTTTTATGCCAGTCCTCCTCATCACTGCCAGGTGCATTATTTAATAATTTCTGTCTTATAAATACAAATAAGGTTTAGCGATTAAAATATTACTTTATTTGTACGCAAAATGTTTTGAAACCTGTGTTTATAAACACAGGTTTAACTTTACCCTGACAATGGAATCAGGAATCCAAAAAAAGGAAAGGACTCCTAATAATTGGAATGTAATGTAAAACTAATTAAAATTAAAAGATAACATATAATTTAAAGATGATTATTAAAGAGGACTCAGGAAAATCTCTTGACAAAGTTGTTTTTTCCATAATATTAATAAACGCTTCATATAACCATAAATACTCTGTTGCAGTCATTAAACCCTGGCATATATCATTTTAATGAAGAAGAATATTCCTGATTGGGTCCTTAGAATACCAGGTTTTTTATCTAGTTCTATGGCATCCGATAGATTCATCTAAAGATTAAATTAATTAACCAATCTAAGAAATTATTGTGCTTTAGTTCTGGATTCATAGTTTAAAGCACAGTTGTCACAGTGCTTATAATAATGTAGTACCAAGTCTCCCAACTTGTAACACTCATAAAATATAAATCTTAAGGGTGTAGTGACTAAGAGAAAAGTCATAAAGTTTACATATTGACCTTTTGACAATACACAGCCTTATTCTTACCTCGCAAAAACTCAGTTTTAGTCCTCTAACTACTGTTAAACATTTCCGAGTGTCCATTACAATTCCTTAAAATTTATAATTGCAATGAGATTTCAACTAATTTATGCATATCATTTCAGGTCTATCACCACTGCCTCTATGGCATCAGATACGACTTTCTCTGTGCCAACTACACTGCCTTTGATCAAAAGACTTTTATCTGCCATTTTGTTTCTGAAGTAGACTGTAAGAATTCTGCTAAATATTACCAAAGGTAAGACGTATACAATTACTAAAAAAATTACTTAGTTATCATTACACGGGTAACGTGGAGCTAATGATGTTTAATTAAGCTCTTCAATAAATAAATAAAAAATAAATCATGAATAACTGAATTATACTTAGCGTAATTCTATAATTAAGTACTTACACTTGTATCAAATAATTGGTTTAACCTTTTTAATGAAACTAATGTTAATTCTGATTTTGTTAATAATAATATTTAGTCTCACATTTAGTTTGTTAATTTTAAATCAATTAGAGAACAAGCATAACCAAAATAGCTTGTCACATTTTAGTTAAAATGGCGCATATGTTTTGTACAAATACTATCAGATTTTGGAGAATATTAGTAAAGTATACCAACTTTTTTTATTTTCTATAACGAATATGCTGTTTTCAGCATATTCGAATAGGAATAAATATATTTATATAATAGTATATTTGAATAGGAATAATATGTTTGAATATACAGCAAAAAATGATGAATATGCCTTTCTTAAGACAACAAATATTACCCTTCAATTCTAAATATTAAGAAAAATTAATCCGAATTTTGCTGCAATATGGAGCGAACTTTGTTTTGCTTCCATTTAAGTTTTTGGTCTGAAATTCAATATATAGTCACAGAAAGCTCAAATGCGCATATTTTAGATTTCTTTATTCCTTTTTTATCTACCATTCTTTCGATTAAAAGATTGTCTAAAATCAAGCGTATAACTGATTAATAACAGAATATTGGGTTTAACAGAAATATAATAAGCACTATTCCTACTAGAACTTCGTTAAATAACGTGCAGTAGTGTCAAGTGTGACATTCTCACTCCCTGTATTAATTTTTTGCGAAATCTAAACTACAAGGTAGAATTTTAAAGTCAACTCTATTTATTTATTTATTATAAGCTTGTGGTTGCCTTACATTCTAAGGCCTCACAATAGTCAATTCATGAATACAACTTAAAACATAAAAAAAATTACAATAAATAAAAATTATATAAGATATTATAAAGTTAAAAAGGTACCACTTTAGAATTTTTCAGGATACACTATACTGTCATTTAGAAAGTCATTGACACAGTAATATGCTTTATTAATCAGTATTTCTTTAATTACCTTTTTAAAGGAATCCATAGGAAGATCTACAATACTAGTAGGCAGCTTATTAAAACATTTGATTCCATTCACCATCGGTGATTGACTTGATTTACTAAGTCTGGAGATTGGCATATTTACATTTGTATAAAATCTAGTTGAATAACCATGATTTTTATTATTATTTAATTCATGGTGTCTATTTTTAATGTATAGTAAAACTGAAAAAATGTATGCTGAATAAAGCGTTAAAATCTTATTTTCTTTGAAAAGTTTGGCACAATGTGCATCATATTTAGACAATGTTACTAGAGTTAATAAAGAGACTCTAAGTAGTCTGAGAGTCAACTCTGTCAAAGTAAACTCAGTGTAAATAGACAGAATTTTAGCAGTTTTTAACATAACTTCTTAATTATTTTCCTCATATTGATATATATTTCATCAGTTTTGTGAAACTACACGATATTGAATCTAACAAATAAAAAGTCGACATCTAGATACCAGTTCTGGTTGAGATAACACTGAGCGGTCCAGTGGTCATGACGCCGTGATATTTCTGCAGACACCAAGATCTTCGTACGACTGAATGATGGCACATAATAGTATCTTATTTTCACTCTTAACACCAACCGACTGTGACCAGCAGCATTAGGATTGTAGTTCTCTTCATATTAAATTAATTAGTAATAAGTTAATTCAGTACGAAAAAAACGAAGCATTAATCTATTGAATCAAATGGCTCATTTGATTAACATTTTAGGACCTTAATGATGATTAAAAAAAATCGGGTTCGAGGTTCCTCAATACTTTTTCTAACATCTTCGGAGTCTATATATAAAAAAAATAAAAAGCTAGCGAATTTTTACTTTTTTTGACGAATTTGGATTTTTTTATGTTTTTCGCTGTATAACGGCACAACAATTGTAGAAAACCAAGAGAAAGGTTTAAAAATTCAAAAGTCAATTGATCATTTTTTTAACTATTTCAATTTCAAATCTGAATTTGTGCCAAGTTTAACAATCTAGTATCAACACAACGAAATATTTTCGGGGCACAGAAAAACACAAAGACAGACAACATGATGAAACCACTCAGAAAGCCATAAAACAGATGATATCGATGAGGAAGAGTAATTATGTTTTCAACCCCAAAAAATATGTTTTTATTACTTTTGCTGATACTGCCAATTAATTTATTTAATAACCTTGCATTTAAAATTTTATAGCTACTAAAACTAGATGCATACTATATCATGAAATATTTTAACTATATATAGGACTTAATTAATATTAGCATATTGCATTAATTTCCCCAGATTTTTAAATGTAAACAAATATGAAGACGTTCAACGTTCGAATTTTTGTGTAAATAAAAATTGCAATGAGTTATTATTCTATGAAATATTAGCACAAGTAATGTAATAATTATAAACTTAAAATGGCTTTAAAGCTTTGGTAGTATTAAATTTAAGTATTGAAAAGTACTAAATTTAAGGAGCAGCTCGTAATAATTTTAAAATATTGAAATTAAATTAGAAAAAGTTATACCTCTTAAAATATTAAGAATAAATTTAACACAATATTTGTATAAGGTTATAAAAGGTTATAAATAAAGAAAGGGAGATAGTATGGGAATTATTTAGGCTAAAATAGGTAACCTATAAAATTTGATTGTTAACATCACCTTCTTTTATAAATGAATTTTCCGGTTAAATATTTTCTAATTATTTAGGTTTAAAAGTAGTTGTTTTTGAAACTCTAAAAATTTGCTCATGCGATACTTATGTCATCTATTATTTCTCTGCATGAATTTATTACCCATTTATTGGTAATAATGGTTAATGGTATAAATTTATACCATTGATTAATATTGTTAGTATTGTGTCAATACTTTTATCAATCACTATAACTTTTAAATATACATTGTTAAAGGAATGAAGCACTGTACAAGCAAGCTACGACTGCCGCTCCTGTGACAACAACAACAAAAAAGACGACAACAACGGAAGCGCCACCAAAAGACGAGGAAGACGAGCGTCCTGCGAGACCTGGGGGTGGTTTCAGACCCAGGCGTCCACCGTATAGAAGAAGACCTTCTTATGATTACTACGATAATGAAGAGGATTACGATGACTATTATTACTACGGTCCTCCAGTTAGGAAGAGACCAATGAGAAATAAAGGTTATGTTAAGTCTGAATTGGAAAATATTATAATTAATTTATTAAAATAGCATTTTAGTTTTTTAAATTTGTATTAAACATTGTCTTTGTATGCTAAACAATTCCTTAAAAAGTCATTGCCCATCAATATTTCAAATTTTACTATCGAAATTTATAAATTAGTTGCTAATGTAGTAATAAAAACTGTAAATCTGTTTCTAATTAAAATGGGTACAGGGTACAGTCATGTAAAATATTAAATGTAACAATATTCTATCTTATTTTAAACAATTTTTTGAAATGTTTCAAAAAACTCGTAACTCATAACTAGACCTAAACATTCTAAAAAGTCCCAATTTTCACTTGTCTGGCTTGAACCCGTTAGGAATTATGCCTAGCGCAGCAGTTAGTTTTTTTAATTAACTGTTCGTTACTTAGCGAATTTCCAAAGAATAATAAGCTTATGAGGTTAGGTTCAGGGGGGATTGGAGTTCATTGTTTTTTGAGCCATGAACACAATTGTTAAAGAAATATTTATGAGGTCATTAACACAATAACCAATCTGCAAAAATTTAAAACCTTCACTTAACCCGATAAAAATGGTTAAATCAGGCTACATTTAATATTCATACTACTATATTAGGTAAACACATGGACAAAGTTCAATGTAATGATTAGTATTTTATCGATTGCCCTACATAATTTTATGTAAACAAGTTTTTGATTAATACATTTGGAAATTCGCTAATGTCCTGGCAGTATGCCACTTACAAAACTACTGAAACGACAAACTGCTACATGACAACAACATTGTAACCACAAAGCAGCAACAGGAAGGCGCGACGCCTTTTTTGAATTTAGAGAGGCTTTAACGTCATCATTCCTCTTACATCTTAACATTTACGCATTAGCAATATTTTTATTAGTCAATCTCGCTGGCTCAAAAAACTGCCAAAAACATTTGTCAACTCGCTGGAGAAACAATACTTTGTTTATTTTGCATAGTAAAATCAACTTTGCAGAACACTATTACAAATTTTATTTATACCACATATAAAATCAGTTTTAATGAATACAATTTTTTAACAATTTGTTTTTTAGGATTTAGAGGAGGAGACTCATATTATGGAGGTGATAGAGCTGGTGGACATAAAAGTATTCATCGGGATGGCCCAAGAAGGAAACCCTTGAAACCACTCTACGAAGACGAGGAAGAAGAATACGAATATTACGATGACTCAGCAGATGGGAACAGGGATGAAGACGACAGAAGAAGACCCCAGGACAACAATTTTAGGAAACCAGACAGGGACAGGCCGAGCAAGAAACGGGATAAAGATGTTTATAACAGAAATCCTGATAGAAACGACAATAAAAAAAGGATCGAAGACGACTACGTGGCAAGAAAGAACGAAGATGACAAAAGATTTAGAAGTAAGTACAAAAATTTTACTCAACGATCTAAGTACGAAAGAGACGAAGAAGAAAATGATAATATTGAGAACTCTAGTAGATACCCAGAGGACAAGAGAAATAAATATTTTAAAAACAAAGGTACGGAATCTAGTAAAAGAAATAAACCTAATCACAAACCAACAACGCCTTATCCAGATGAGGAGGAGTATGAAGATGAAATAGTTGCTAATCCTAAATGGAAATCGAGGTTCCAGCAGCGAAGGCCGTTTAAAGAGGAACCTAAGAAAGGATATTATTCTGATGAAGATTATGACAACAATGAGAGGAAAGAACGAAAACCTGAAAACAAAAAAGAAAAAACAGGCCAAACGACGGAGCAAGGTGTTCCATTTTTTAATCCTTCTATTTATGCTAGACAACCTTCGAAATTATACTCTCAAGTAAAAGTAGAAACGAGGCCACCACAAACAAGAAGTAAAGATCACTATAAAGCGGATGTACCAGCTACGACCATGAGTAGTTTACAAACACAAAACAGAAGACCATCAAATGCTAGGATAAAATCTGAAGAAAGAAAATCAAGAACTACCACCACCACTGCTTCTCCAGATGAGTATGAATATGACGATCTTGAAGAGGCAGATCAAACGTACGATGAGAATGTATCAGAAGCTTACTTGACCGCACAGTTTCCTTCAAGAAGTGCTCCAACTGTGAAACAACCTTCGAAATCTAATCGAGAACCTCCTAAAGATGAACAAGATGATAAAAATCAGAAAAACAAACAAATTAGTTCTTTTAATCAAAGATTTAAGCCAACAGAAAGAACAACGACAACGACAACTACAACAACCAAACCAACCACTACAACGAAACCCCCGACCAAACCTCCAGTAACTGAGAACCCATTCTTGCCCATTCCTAAACAACCTTTAGATGAATCACAAACGTATTACAGACAGGCTATTACTGAGAAACAGCAATTCTCATACGCTAAACCTGTAACAGAAAGACAGCCTTTATATCAAAGACCACAGTATGAAAGACAGCCATTTACTAGCAGGGAACAGTTTACGGAAAGAATACCGTATGACAGACAACCTTACACAGAAAAACAACAGTATATTGAAAGACAAACTTATGAAAGACAACCGTATACTGATAAACAATTTACTGAAAGGCAACCTTATTCAGTGAGGCAACAGTTCCCTGAAAGACAGTCTTACACTGAGAGACAGCCTTTCACTGATGCACAGCCTCTGTATCCTAAACAACCTGTAACTGAAAGACTGAATCCTTATCAGAAACCAGTTACAGACAGACAAGTCATTGCTTATGTTAAGCAACCAGTAACTGATAGACAAATTATTCCATATAAACAAATTGTTACTGAAAGACAAATATTTCCATATATAAGGCAAGTTGAACAAGAAAGGAATAAGCCTTCGCCGTTTCCTAAGCAACCTCCAAGAACGTTTGAAATCACTGCTCCCGGTCCGTCGGCTTTAGGTGGACGGATAGAAGTAAGTGATACCGTACAAAGAGGTAAATATGTGATACAAGATAATAGACCTAGTGGATTTAGTATAAGATTACCACAAACAGACTACTCACAACAATCACAGATACAAAGGAGACCTGAAGAAACTGAAAAAGTTACCCGACCCCCCTTTAAACCTGTTAGATCGTATAGAGCTAAACCTACTCCTGAACCGCAATATCACGATAGTGCTAGATTAGAAACATTTCCCCAAAGATACCTGACAGGAACTGAAGAATACGAACCAGTAGTAGTGTCTAATTCAAGACTACCTGGAATACCGCAAATATCACATGTTTCAAACCCAAAAGAATGGTATTGGTAAACCCGACTTACTTGGACTTAGCTCATCGTGGGACTTTACTTACTTTAAGTATAATTTATTTTTTGATGAAAATTTTTGAATAAAGGATGAGGAGGAATATCTAAGTCGGAAACTATTGAGGGATTCGGATAGTGACAAATTTTAATTATTAAAATTTCAAAGAAGATGGAAAATCTGACTTCCAGAATTTTAAGAATGATTTATAAAGCATAAGAAGTAAATAACCTGTACTGTCAAATTTCTGGATGCAGATTTAGAAGGACGCATTCATAGTAGTGTCTTAAGGCGTAAGTAGATACTAATTTCTACTTAAATCATAATAATGATAAAAGATAAGTAGATTTGAGAATTTACTTATTTATTATAAGAAACAACTGTGAATATGACCCAACAAAAATCAATTTATAAATAAATGTACTTATGTAATTTATCTGGTGTTTTAATATGTTAACCTCAAGAAGAGAGAAAAAATAAAATTAACTTCTTGTAGAGAAAATAGTGACACTTCACCACCAGTGACACACTCCAGGTCTGAATCTACAGGAGGTTCAAAATTATAACGGGAGTAAACTAGCTTTGGTTGCCTTGGTAGCTTTTTAACTCGCTCACTACTTTTCCTCTTTAACTCAGTAGGTAGCGAGTTCAGCTAACAAGTTCACAATTTTCAAACGTGCTGTTTGTCATATACCATGTTTTTCTTGCACTTAAGGTTTTAAGTTTAGATTTATAAGTATAAGCAATATTTTACAGCCTCGGCAACCAACTAAATATCATAGTTTGCCGAGGCAAATATCGGCAAGTTTTGAGATATAAAAATTATGTTTTATTCGGCTTTGGCCGAATTTAACTACACAGTGAGCAAAACTTGTTTTTTCTCCCATAATAAGTTAATCACTATTTCCCCCGATCTAATATGTCTTTAATTCTAGAGTACACTGAATAACCAAGAGGAAGAACCGCCATAGATTGATTTTGCTCTGTACGGTAACAAAGCAAACAGTAACAAAAAATCGATTAAAATAATGTTCTGACTGAAAATCTCCCATTTGTCATTTTGATAATATGTGTTATCATTGTATTCGAAAGATATTAATTAATTTTCAACTCTATTTATGGTGTATTAAAATAATAAAAGAGAATATTGGTGGTAATTTTCGAGTTTCAAATATTTTATAATTACAATAAACTTACTGGAATTTTCATTTGCTTGGGTTCACCGCACCTTTGGTTTAAACACTAGAAATATTACATGGAATTCAAGACAATAGTTGCAGTTTTGATTATGAAATACCGTCAATAACATGAGATTAGATATTTAGCTAAAGTAATTTTAACGTCGTGTATTTCGTTTTGTTCAAATTAAGTGCATATATATATATATA
>JACMZG010001911.1:34082946-34137132 GCA_018340805.1 Microvelia longipes | reverse complement strand
TATGCAAAAATGATTGTTTTTCAAGGATTTTAGGTACTTTCAACGTATTTCATGGCTAATTATTGTTTACTATTTTTCAAAATATTTTTAATGAAAATAAATTGATTATAATTCTGAGGCATTCTCTATTAACTATTCTATTTTCACCTTTCTTTTATTTTTCATTGATTGTTTTATGTTGCCTTTAACCCAAGCAGTTTAAAAACATGGCCAGTTCATTTTTTTACAATTAAAATATAGATAGTTTTAAAATCAATTAATTGATTAGCGGCTATTTACATACATGCTAAATGACGAAAAAGTAATATCGAATACTGTCAAAACTCTTTATTATTTTATAAATATATTAAAGTAAACAAATAAAGGACAATTAAATAACGATAATTAAGTATTAACTATCAAAAATTGTTTATAATTATTAAATATTGACAACTTAAAAATTATTTTAGTTTATTTTTGTGGTATTATTAGAAACATTGGTTTTTCATGTTATTTTCTTTAAGGAGGAATTATTTTGATATTAAATAGGAAAAATTAGTTATAATGCCATAGCTGATTATTATAATACACATTTTAAAACATATTTTTATATTGAAATAAAGGAGCATAGTAATATCATTTTAGCGTTAAGAAATGGAGTAACTGTTACTCTATTTATTAACGCTAAGAATATATATTTTTGATAAATAAGTAAATAAAAGTATAGGTAAAACCTAAATATAGGTAGGTATACATTCAGTCCGTATTATTTGCTCTTAACTAGCATGATAATTACCATTATTACGGAGAGTAATCAGTAAACCAACCAATATTAGTTCATTCATCAATGAGACGATAATTTTTTCTCGAAGAGAGTCACTTTTTTCTTAATTTGATAGCATGTATTTTTATAAGTTTATTTTGCCTAACTGCTGCGACAGCTTGGTCCTTAGCGGTAGGTTCTATCCACCCGTGGATTCCTATTTGAGTGTGCCCACAACTAAGGCCAGTTGAAGGTCCTTCCTCCAATAATAAATTTATTTAAATTCCTTTTTATTAAGTATATTAATAATAAACTCTCCCTTATTATATTCTTTATTTAGTTTTCCGGATTATACCCCATTTAACCTAAAACATTACGCGTTTTTTGAGCTTTTAATAAATTTGTTGAAACAAATTTATTTCATCAGCTGCGTGTTTATAACTGTCATTTTGAAAGGCTGGTGAAAATTTAGTGTCATAAAATTACAAGCTTAATCAGCAGGATCTCAACAGTCATTCGATTCGGCACCGATCCCTGTGGTATTTTGTCTACTTAGAGAAAGAACATAGCTATTCAACCCTTGTGTATAAGTTTAAACCTTTCAATAACTATTGAATGCACTTTGTTAAATAAAAGTACAACTATTAAAAAAATATATGTAGTAAATGAGGATCTTAAGAGTATGGAATACAAAAAAGATGCAATACAAAAAAAATAGTTTAACTAACGTAAAATTAATAATTTAAACTTATCTTAAACTAAGCTTTAATACTAAATAATGCTATTTAGTCCAGCCCATACGGGCTGGACTGCCACTAGGTCCTATTCTTCACTCCTTTTACACCCATAATATTCTTGAATATCCATCTACCATTCTTGGCAGCTTTGTTAACAACCATGTTACCGCTTCTGATAACACCCACCTTGGTTAAGGAAATGGAGGATTAAGATAAACGAACAGAAAGGTGTTCACGTCACTTTCGCTCTTCGTATAGACACGTGTCCTCCAATCACCCTTAACCAGATTCACATACCTCTGTCCTCTTGTATCCAATACTTTAGCCTTAACCTTGACAGACGTTTAAATTGGCAATATCACACTAAGCATGGTTCACAAAGGTGCTTTTTGTCAAATCACAACGAATTTGAGAGCACTTTACACGTTGATGCGCTTAAGCTAGTAGCCTTAAGCTTAAAACATAATTCTTTAGTGTTTTAATCACTAAAATACGAAAATAAGAATCCGAAGTCAAAAGTAATTGGCTTACAATACACATACTATGACATATATAACTAATTCAATTCAAAAAAGAAGTTATTTTTGATACATCAGTAAAATTATCAAATAACACTAAATTATAACATATACATATTTTTACATTTTTTTTGTTCCTGTGTGTATGTATGTTTAAAAGCGGCATGGCGACAAGTCGGAAATTTTGTTCTAATTTGGCAATTCATTTTCTATTTGGCACATTTAATTATTTTTTTAAAAGTGACTTATAACTTATCGGGAATTTATAAGGCTTTTATTTATCATTTATTTTATTTATTATATTTATAATTTGTACATTTTAATTTATTAATATTTTTTATAAATTTATCTTTAGTTGTGCCTAATTTAATGTGTTAAACAAATAAATACATGAGTGTGATGAATAAAAAAATTGTATAACCACATAATTTCAGACCAAACCTTTTATTTGCATGATAATGCAAAAATAGAGTAAATATTCGCTTTATTCATTTAAACCAAATAATGCTCTACTATTATTTTTATAAAATTTGCACGCACTTGATCTTTATTGCTGTAATAAAGAAGTAGCATCGGAAACCCAAAGTGGAAGAACTCATTAACAGTAAGGCTCGGGAGCAAACTAGTTTATCTCTCTCGGCACAGCTATATAAACCATATCAATGCTAATCTCCCTTTATTCTGAGATATAACAACCCCTAGGTCTAAACCTATCTTCTCTAAGTAAGACAAGCTCATTGAAGCCCTTTGAAACCTAAATAGCTAGATGTTAGAAATTTATAAGGTGGTCATGTAAACAAACCAAACGTATTCGGAAGTTATAACTTCCGAATGCGTTTGGTCAGCTGTTAACCTGACATAAAGAGTCAGGTTATAACCTGACTCTTTATGAATGACCTGTAACGTCAATGCAGGAATCGGTATAAGCGATTAACATTGAAAATGGTATAAATGAAGAAAAGAAAAAAGCATCTTGACATGAGTGCAAGATTTTCATTTTTGATTACAGTAAGTGTTTATTTTTTAAATTGATCTTGAATCATAAATTTCATTTTCTTACTGTGTTTTACAGCATAATATGTGCCTGTTTACATTGTGAGCATACCCGGCCTTATTCTTATCATGCAAAAATTTAATTTTTTTTCCAAACCGGGACCACAATGTTTATCAGAATCGCACCAAATTTTGTGTTCTAAATATTTAAACCAATAGAATAAATTTCTTAAGGAACAACTTTTTTGGAATAAAAAAAAAACTTTTTCTAGGCATAACATTGCAAATTTAAAAACAACTTGATTCATTAAAACAACTTTGTTGACACCTGACAGAATCAAATAGGGAGAGCAATTTGGGGAATACAAACAATATACCATCAATACAGCCTAAAGTTTTTTTTATTTTACCCTGTTTAATATGTTACCAAAATGTACTGCGTGACTGTTGGTTTTGAACCTCGACGGCTGACATCGAGGCTTTATCATTAGACTTTATTGTCATCAATTTTTACCTTTTTCAACGAATTTCTTTCAGCTACTTTCTATTTAAGTTATAATTTTAAGTAAGATATCATTTTAACTTCATAATATGTTATTATAATGAGCCATCTCATCATTATTCATATCCTAAAGTAATTTAAAATAATTTATAGTAGAGTGAAAATTCTCACCCGATACAACACCAGTCATGTTTCAGCGTAGCACTAACTTCAGTAATCGATCTATCCCACTTTGATTTTAATAATACTTATTGTACGTTTTTGGACGATTTAAAATAATTTTAGGAATATTTGATATGCGCCATGCCACTTTTTTCATCGACGGGTTATGTTAGTATTATTTTTTTGTTCATATTTGTTTGGTTTATTTAAATAAAATAAATGGACCCATGTTTCACAACGTCGCCATAACGACTAATTCGCTCTTCTAAGACGCTCTTATACGAGACAAATATTTCTAGAGCATACATTTTTAAATAAAATTTTAAAATTTTTTGTTTAAAAAGATATATTATATTAATGTAAATATGGTTTAAAATGTAAAACTATAAAATATTCTAGCTTTGTTTATTTGTTTCTTACATTGTTATTGGTAGGTATTTAAATTTCTTGGCCTCTTAAAATATTTGTGGAATGTGATCACTGAAAAAAAAATAAAATACAATTTATGAATTGAAAGTTGACTGATATCATCTAAATTAATGTAATGTAATAATTCTGGGATCCGCTTTTGGGACTGTTTTCTGAATCACTATGGACGATTCCATTCTATCAAATTATTAGTTTCTCTAATAATTATCCACTAGAATGCGCCACATGTCGTATAAAAAGTATTAACTATTTTTTTGGATTAGTCGATTTTAGTAAACACGGAGAGCTATATCGGCATCATTTTCTAAAGAACAATGGCGCTGACTGGTGGTATTATAGGTGAACTATAACACCCTTTAAACTAAAAGGGGGTTGATCTCACCTTTAGGGAAAACAATACACAACACTATAAAAAAGTACATCAACACTGTTCCAATATGTTGAAGTTATCAAACCAAATTTTTAACCTATAATAATGAAAAACACAATGGACTAGAGTTATTAAATTATTTTATCCTCCCATTCCTAAAGTTGATCTATTTCTACGATATTTGAGCATAAAATTAGTACATGCCTTACCTAGACTCACTTTATACAACGGTACAGATAATTGTATAGGACTATATCATAGTATATTTTAAACTGGATGCATACCTAGATGTTAAAAAAATTTTAAAACTTCGCTTAATGCATGAATGTCATTGTATGTATTGTCAATGTCTGGTTGTTTAAATACTTTTGCATAGATCAGCTCAATCACAATTTAACGTTTTGGTCATTTGACAAAAAAAAGCAGGGGTGTCAATCACACACCTGACGTATTTTATTCAAAGAATAACTCTACCAGGCGACACCAGCTTCTTCATAATGTATGTGTAACTTTTGGTTCAAGCTGTAAAATCAACGAGGTACAACATATAAAATGTTAACTGACTCGATTCATAAAATCGACATATAAAATAGCATTGAAAAATGTCAATATCAGTTATTATTCTTCCCTAATATGATGCATCGAACTCAGAAAGAATTATGATAAAAATAAACGCGCTAAAATCGACATATGATTAAAATAGAAGCACTCAATTTACTCCAAGAGCCTGCCCTAAAATGACTCGTTGTGTACTACTTAAAACCAAATTTTTCTGAAATTTTACCTTAAATTATGAAGGAAAAGCATAGTCCGCCTATCCAGAGTGGAGCCCTTCATATGAATGAGATCGCTCAAATATTAGAAAATCGCTCAAATTCCAGTTTTCTTGCAAAAGGTAAATTTGCAAGATCACAACATTCCCAAAATACATTCCCTATAGGTCATGTGAAAAACATGAAGAGAACATTTTTTAAAGCTGATAAAATTTCCTATAAACCGAGTGTCTTTTTTTAAATCGAATCACTACAACTAAAGTTATGACATTTGTCAAATGGCCAAAAACTGCACAAAAAGTAAATATTTTTTCAAAGACTTTGCATAAATTAACCATTTTTTTGGTGTTTTCGAATGAGCCATAACTTTGATGTTTGTGGTTTTGATGACTAAATTCTCGTTTTATATAACATTTTATCTGCTTTAAAAATGTTTTCTTTATGTTTTGCACACAGCCAACATGAAATTACTTATTTCAAGAAAACTGAAATTTGTTAATAAAATTTTGAGCATGCGCAATCATATGAAGGACTCTACTCTGGTTAGGCAGACTATGTTTTTCTTCATAATTTAAGGTAGATGAAATAATAATTTGGTTTGAAGTAGTACAAAATGAGTCAATTTTTTTCTGGTCCGTCTCTTGGATAAATTGGACAAATGATTAACGTAGACGCGCTGAATTCTATATATATTTAAAATAGACGTGTTCGATAAAATGTAAAATAATTACGTTTCTTTAGTTCTTACCTTCAACTTATATTATACTTTCTTTATTTCTTTCGTTGTCTTCAGCCGAAGAGTCCTGGGACGATGCTCCACCGATCTGCATCTCTATTTCAGCTAACCTGTGCTCCACCTCCCATTGTTGCTGACTTAGCTTTAAGTTCAAAGCTGAATTTTCAGCTTCAAGCGTTACCAGCCTTTCTCTTAACCATTTTATTTCAGCTTTACACATGTCTATAGTTCCGTCTTCACCACCTTCTTCAACTAAACATTAATAACTTTTTAATTTAACTTAAAACCACATTGCAAATAGTCAAAGGTGGTTAAAGAAGATTTTAAAAGAGTCAATTCTGGTGATTAGAGACAATTCACATTTCAAGACCTTTCTAATAAAATTAGCACACCTCGTAATACGATATGGAAGAAAAATAGGTTGTCCAATACACAAAATCTATCAGTTCTTAGATTTAATAAAATCTTATCTACAATCTCTTTTAAGTAGTACATGGATGTGATGAAATAGGAAAAATAGAAATTTAATCTTCTTAAAATTTGTTTCAATATTGTCAACCCATTTTCAAAAATAGGCCCAACAAGTAAGAATAGTGAGAACTAGTAATAATCAATGATGAGATTCATTGCTCGATCTTACAAAACAAGCTGATATGATACGACATTAAATGTTATGCTATAGACGTATAACATGATTTATAATCATGTTATACAATTTATTGTGATTTATAATTTACAATTGCATTTTTTCCGGCCCCTAATTATCCCCCCCCCCCTTTCTTAAAGTAAATTTCTCTTCGGCTTGCATGATAAGTATACCTGCTGTTTAATTTAAAATTGTAATAAAATTTATTTGTAATAAAATATATAAATTATTAATTTAAAAACTTCAATGAGTGGCATTTTATGAATATGACAAAGCAAGGCTTAAATTATTTATTTCTTTATATTTTACTTGTTTACTTACTTATTACTACCATGCATTACTTTTGTGTAAGATGTTTTTAAAGATTAAAACATCTGGAAGGATGATTTAACGAAACACACAAGACCAAATGAAAGTATAACACACAATGAACAAAGAGATACCAGTTAAATGGAAAGGAAGATTAAAGGGAAATCATGAGAACCATACGAATATACATTTGAGAAGATATAAAAGCCACTAGCCAACAAACGGATTAATCTGTGTTTTCATTTGTACAAAAATAAATTGGATGTTCAAATTTATTACAAAAAAATGTAAAGTAATAAAATTTCAAGCACATCACGAGTTAGCTAGGTATATTCATCTGGATTAAATGAATAATAAGGAATGACCAGTTAAAGAACATGCAATAGTCCAGAAAGAAACGGTTCTATAAAAAGGTAAATGGACATTTAATGACAATCAGCAAAGAAACTAGACACCAAAATGACTAAAAAAGCCAAAGAATACAATGAACTAGTGAAGATATGGGTCGGGATGCATTTACTGACCTGCAGGTTTAGCTGTTTCTACTGGTTGTGATTGAGGATGACTAGATACAGCATGGTGATGCCTATTTCGATGATGATCCTCATCAGATGATTGGGCCGTACTTGACATTACAGACAAGGCTGAGCCTCCAGTCCTGTTTAGACTCCTATAAGGTTTAACCGTAAAAACCAATTATCCTAATATCAAACTGTAAACCCAACTAACTATAAGTATTTTACTAACTCCTAATACTATTAAAAATGTCTAGAATAACCCATTGGACTCAGACTAAGAGGTATGTGATGATTAATGTAATACATTACATTTGTTGAGTTCAGTCAGTAACTTACATCCACAGCATTTTGTACAAGTACCTCTCTACTGAATCAGCTATTGGAGTAATCACCACACCACCTCTAACATGAAGGTAGTGCAAGCAAAGTAAATAGCAAGTGTCAAAAAAGGCCAAATTACGAAGCCTACTTGCTTGGATTAGCTTCCCTATCCTATTACTTGTACAACTACTAGTATAAATAATTATTTCATAACTAAATTCACATTTGAACGAAAAAAGACGTTTATTTATTTAGCGAAATGAATTCAGATCATGTAAGAAGAAAGGATATCTATTAAAAATAGTTTTAGTTGCATGCAAAGTGTGTGAAAGGAATTGTAACCTTATTCAAAAAATGATCAAATTTTCGTTTCTTAGAAGTTATGGAATACAATACTTATTAGGTCAGGATTTGTATGTTTTAAAATCAGCGCTTCTGTATACATTTACAGCGCATGTCACATATGAAAATATTAAACACACAAAACAAAAAGAGAGATAAATGAGTTGAAATTGTATCTAACCTTGATACAGGGCTAAGTGTAGGACTAATAATGGCGGAGTTGGTCGTACACGGAGGTCCAAGCGATGACGTCCCTCTGAATGGCGGTTCCAGAGGCGTCGGCCAAGTTTCTTCAAGGATAACTCGACCATTTTTCTTTGTTTCCATTAAACCTGGTGATGAGTGGCTACGACCCATAGCAACTAAGCACAAGGAATAGTAAACCAACATCAGCACAACCTACATGGTCCAATTTCGGTGAACACAGGAACAATGTCTGAGTCAAGGCAGTACGTATGCGTTGATTTGGCACAATTTTATAAATATTCTTTAGCTGATATGCACCTCTAACAAGTGAGGAACCATATAAATAAAATTGAACATTCAGCGATTATGTCGAAATATTTACTCTTACAAGAACCAAGTGATTAGCCAGACAAAAAATAAAATCATTCACATAAATTTAATTAATAATCCTAACGTGATTCAGTTTTCAAACGCGAGTTTTTTGTTGGGATAATTATTTACTATAGATAAAAGATGGTATATGATTAATTTATAGAGTTAGTAATTATTGCGATTCTAAATAAATACTTTATAAAATTTAAAGCTAAAATATACTTAATTATAACCTAATGGAGAACATAGTCTATTCATGTCAAGTACGGCACCATCAAATACTAGGGAGTGTCTTATTTTCAAATTGTTAAGAACAAAGCAGGTAATAATATATAGAGTAAGTAAATATCTAGAGAAAATTGGTAAAGACAGATTTGGGTTCCGGTGAAACTTGTTCATGAAATAGAGTTCATTTTCGTAGAATAAACCAGCGTTGCATTAAATACAACAGTTCAAAAGGACACGTCGAGAACAATATTATAACTGAATATAAAAGAATTAGAGTCCGAATTTACTAGTAGTAGTTTGTAAGATCCTCTTGCTTAAGTTTGTCCAACATATTTCAGTTGTGCGAAGTAAGGAGGATAGTATCTCAGACATCCTATAAACCTACAGTACTATCTATCTTTCGAGTTGAATGAAGGTTTCTACTCTTAGGTCATTTGCCGTTCTTCCGATTAATTCAACTTCGCGATCAGTCAAATAAGCAAGCGACACAAGTGATGTTCTTGATATGTTTGGTTAAAAAACTTTGTGGTTTAGGCATTTAAGAATAATAAGAAGCTATAACTAAAAACCTAAAAAGTTACCTAGAGAGCACCTTAAAAAGACTACATGTAACCTTCCTAAGCCTAAATAATCAAGAAGCAAATAAATTATTACACAGTAAGTAACCATAATCCAAATAAATCATGTTTTTTGTCCTACAAAAATAAATTATGAGATAACTTACCTTTAATAAGAGGAGCTCTCTTATATTTTTCAAGCCTTTTTACAGCTATTGCCTCTAATCTAACTCGAGCTGTTGGATATTCTTTTAAAACATCCCACATATCTTTCTTAGAAAGTACAAATAAATCACTATAACCAACTGATTTAACACTGGCTGTGCGTCGGTTACCTGCAACAATAACATTATGAGCATAAAATAAACAACCAAACGTGTTCTTAAAACAACGATTTCATTCGAGATCGCTCATTAAGACTACAAAAAGTTATTTTTATGTTATTAACAAAATAACTATTCATTATTTAGCATAAAGTTCTGGCAATCCCTTATGCTATTGATTTTCTAATTTAATTGAAGTATTGCCGGCAGCTGATTCTTAAATTGCTTCAACTTCAAATTGCGATAGTATATCTATCGCATACAATTATAATGCGATAAATTACAATAGACTGTAATAGTTGAATTAGAAATTAAAGAGGTCATGTACTTCTTTAATTTTTAATTCAACTATTACAGTCTATTGTTTGGTTCAAAAACCCCAAGGTCAAAAGCATTTTGGGGATTGACCAATCAGAGAAGCCGCTCCTAACCCCTCACTTGAAAAGAGAAAAACAATCCTCTACCTGATCTTACTCACGTATTTCGTGGTTGCGATATATCGAAAAATGTCAAACGAAGAAAAGTTTGGCCACTAGGGCTACTTTAGGGACTATTGTAATCGGGTGAGGTTATGAAAATCTCTTGTTGCCTGTCATGATGAAGGTTATGTTGTTTTTTATTCCTTGTTTACCTGTGTTTTTAATAATTGCGTGCAAGATTATTTACAAATTAAATTTCACATTTGTTTACAAAATATTTCGACATTCTGTCATTTTACAGTCGGTCAGCCATTTTTTTTTTATTAATATTGAGTAAAACTCGATTGTTTTTGAAAATTCCCAAAGAGTTTTACGGGAGTGGGATTACTTGTTATTCTATTCCACTATACTACGACCATAACCGCTGTAGGGAAATAACTTCTTCCCGGCAATCGTTCACTTTGCTTGAGGTTCTTCTTGTGTTCACATCGTTTTTAAAACTACTTTCATCGCCAAGAAAATACGGGTAAAATAACCTGCTCTGTTTACATAGTATTCCCCCTCTCTTGTTGCAGGGGTTTTTTTTATTTTTCCTTATTTATACCGTAGGTATATAGAAAAAGTATTGTGTTTGCAAAAAAATCAAAAACCGGGATGAGTTGGCCTCCTGAGTGGTTTATGCATAGATGTCTGTGTGTGTGTGTTTGTGTGTTTGATGAGTGTGTGTGTGTGCGCCCAATGTATTTATGCTAGAGAGTTGACTTCCTGTCTGTGAGTTCCTTAAAACTACACATATTGTGCTGTGGCGTTTTCATTTTAAAGCTTTAAGACTTTCCCGCCTATGAGTGGTCCTGTGTGGTGCTGCCACCTACTGCCGAACTGGCGAGGCTCAACTCTGAGTTTTATCTAATTGTAGATTTGGGATTTGAGATTCTCAGTCCCGTCTTCACTAATTTCAGTGGTTACCCATTCTAATGGATTTTCTTATCTTCTTTTGGTTTTTTTTGTGTTTTCCTAGCTGAGGAGGTGTTATTTTCTTTTATTCACTTCATTTGTCCTCGAGTGGCAACACTGATTTTTTTTGTAACCTTAACGAAGTGTTACCTTTTTTTTGCTTTTTGCCGAAAACTTTTGCCGTGTTGGCTGTTTCTTTCTTTATTTTTATTGATTTGGATAATTTTAAGGTAAATTTTATTATTTAAATACCTTCATTTGAGTTTTGATTTACTTTTGTCCGTTTGTCTCAGCGGTCCTTACAGTTTTTGGTTATTTTGTCTAGTTGTGTCTGAGAGTGACCGGTTGGAGACCGGCGAGCCTGTTCTGTCTTTCTTTTGAGTCGGAGTAGCTGTGGGACCAGTCAATATTTAGTACGTTCACACACACTCTAGATCCGCGGATCGTATAGAATACGTATGCAATACGGTCAACTAACTTCACGGTTCTTGCAGCGTATTTGTTTAGTCGATCGAGTGATAACTGATCCCGCCAAAACATGGCGTCTTGTATAGTGAACCTTCACTTTTGGTTATAAGGAAGTTTAAAACTAAAAATATATTTAATTAAATTGTGATTTCTTTGCATAATAATAAAGTTACACTAAAAAAAATAATATTCCAAAAGTTATTTGATCAAAAACGGTTATATAGAAGTGAAATAAAAGTTCGACGAGAAGGTTATCCGTTAAATACGATCGTCTCTAAAGGTACACACACAAAAAGACAGCGTATCGGGGGATCCATTTAGATTCCATCTCCCTAGTTCTAGCGTATGCGATCGGATCCCCTCCGCATGGTTCATACAGCTTAAATTACCGTATTGAGAGATCGTATCCCATACGATACGCGGATCTAAAGTGTGTGTGAACGTACTAATTGTTTGGAATACTTTGGAATGCTGTTGAACACTCTAATTATTACCGTACCGGTGAGTTTATTTTTTTGTATTGGTAGCCAAGCCAAGTTTGGTGATGTGTTACTGGATTTAATTTTGTATATCTTTGAGCCCTGTTGAGGCCTTATTTTGATGCCAATGGATTACAGTTTCAGGTTGGGACCTGAAATCTGAGTAAGGACCCGTTTAGTCACTTTGGGTCTGGGATTACCTGATTGGAGCGTCACAAGATACAGATTCTGGTTATGCGGACAGAAGGATTCAACTACAGCATTTTCATCTTGATTTTAACTCTCTCTCTCTCTCTCTCTCTTCTCTCTCTCTCTCTCTCTCTCTCTATATATATATATATATATATATATATATATATATATATATATATATATATATATATATATATATATTATATATATATATATGTATATATATATATATATATATATATATAATATATATATATATATATATATATATATTATACCTATATACATCTTCTTTTGAGTGACATATGCCGTTCCCGTTTAGGGATATTAGTTACAGTTTATTCTGTACCCTAATAATCATATTAATTTTGTTAATAAGTTTACTTCATATGTTAAGTATAGCCTTCCGAAGGAAAATAAGACTTTTAACGTAAACTGTAAGCACTTATTACTTCTGGTACCATAAGTAACCCGGTTAGGTTCGTGGTGAGTCACCTGCTTAACGGGTACTCCTTAATATTTAGACTGGAAAGTTTCAATTTTTTTTACGGTTTTTTTTTTATTAATAATAAATATTGTTTAATTTATTCTATTTGTATTATCTTGCCTAGAGATTTTAGAAATTTCATTATATATTTTGAAGACTCTATTCTGTGTCATTATTTATCTATTTAGGCCTACCGAACCCACTTTACGAGCTGCTGTGCAGTCATCCTTTTGTAATAAGGATGTGATGATTTATGCGTCCTGGGTTTAGGGCACAATATTAGCCCTTTGAGCTCTATCGAAACATCAGAAAACAGTACAGAGTAACATACTTCCTGTTATATTTTCAATTAATAAAAAATGTGCCAAAGGAAAAAATGTCACACTAGAGCCAAAAAACTTGGCGCTCTGCTTTATTTAAAAATCTATCGCATGAATTTACTTAATACAAATAGTAAAATCATGTAGTAATGCCTCATTAAATTTATTTAGCAAAGTTAAAAGGGAATTATAAAAAATTTAAAATAAATTATCAAAATGAAAAAACTTTAAGAAAAATTTTCAATGAACGTTCACAAATGGTTATGAAATTTAGAAATTGTCACCACAAATATCTTATAATTAAGTAGACATTGTGTACTCGAGTTTTTCCGTCACACCAGAAATACTAGAATCTAACCGGTTATAACCGGTAAGTCTGCTATTTTTTCCGCTACCTTGGGGGACTGGCGCTGCTATTAAACAACCAAATCGTAGAAGCTAGACTCCCTGTTTAGGACATAACTCCCTGTTATGTCAATCATTCTTACACCAACATCTATGAATTCAAAATATAAAAGTGGAAGTTGAAGTCAACTAATTATTGTCAAATAAATATCAGACTCAAAACCCAACTCACCAAGATTTTTGCCAGCAGTTCCCATGTTTAGTATACTAATCTCTCCGAAATATGAGCCTGCTTTGAGAGTAGCTAAAACAGTCTTTCCATTATCTGTAACTACTTGAAGTTTGCCTCTGTTGACTATGTACATTTCTTTACCAACTTCTCCTATAAAAAAAGTTAATATAACTTAAAAGATTTACTGAAAATATATCCACATAATTTTTAACAAAGAGTGACATAAGCGTAGCAAGAGGAATGCATGGGGCAGATATCACTAAATATCAAGCTAAGGTGCATCAAATGTGCCTTCAGGCCTGAAGTTAAAGCCCTATCAACAAAAAAACAACATTATCAGCATCTTGTTTTTCTTTTTGAATACCTAAAAAAGCAAATATGCATGCTGCGACAAAATATCTTGAAAGTTAAAAATGTATTAATATTAGTGGTGAAGTAATATTTGTAATTAATTTTATTTTTGTAAAAGCATATTTACAAAGTATGTATTTCTGATTAAAATCACGTATTTCTGATTTCCTAAATTAAGCCAGTACATTTCAATTTAAAAATATAAAATAACATAGAATACAAAATTGATGGTAAAATATAAAGTTACAATGACAGAATTGTGTCAGATACGCCTTAAATTTAAAAGGAAAGCTTAACCACGCATTACATAAAAGTATTGCTGAATTAGTCTATATACACATTTTAAAAAATAAACATAGACTTATCCACGAGGCTAGCCAAGAATATTGCATCTTAAATTGTTATCTATAATTGCCTTTAATTATTTTTAGGGATCATTGTGTATAATTATTTTATATTTATTTTGCAAATTACAAAAAAATGCTGTTCTTGACTTCGTAATGTCAATCTTAAAATAAAATGTTTTTTTATTTTATTTCCCGATAGATTGAACTCTATTAAGAAATAATTGTAACTCATAAGTTAACTGTAAATATACACCTATAGAGAGAAGACTTTGTTTCTGTAAAGCAATCGAAAAACAAAAAGTGTTCTACGTATTTTAAAAGGAGAGGTATGTATTTATTATGAAGACAGTTCATGTATACAACAAGCTAGGATCAAGTAATCTCAACATTTCTTTTTAATATTTAACAAAATTGATAAATTTTATATAGTAGCTCTTTGTAAATTATTAAGCACTGACTTGTAACTGGTACATCATCCTATAACATTCATCAAGATACCACATCAAGATACCATTATTTCGTCCGTAAGAATCAAAATTATACCAATTAAGTCATCACACGTGCTTACCTTTACGGCAAATATAATCACCAGGTGAGAATAAGACAGGACGTAATCTTAAAACTAATTCACAGAGAAACCCAGCCTCTGTATTTTGAAATATCTCCACTCTTCTCAACGTGTCTAAATGCACGTTTATTGCTATCTCTGCTTTCAGTTTGTCTGCGAAAACAATGGACGTTATACAAATAGAATAGTATCTAAAAAAATCGTATTACTAATATTTAGCATGATATTAGTTGTTAATTACTTGTATTCACAGAATCTATTAATTGGTAATAATACAAAAAGATTATAATGACAAATATTAAATAATAATAAACACGCATGCATTGAAATTAAACAGTAAAATGCTGCACCGTAACGCTCCAAATATTTTCGCTTATGGTCTGTGATGTTGTTAAAATATAAAAGCCCGTGGCCTTTATATTTAGTGGCCACTTTTTTATTTAGGTGGTAGTTATTTATTGTACACTTATTTATTGTGGTAGTTTTGTATTATTTGCTCTCTCTTGACAGTTGGCCTTGAGTATTGAGAAAACAATAAACAGAAGATACGCCTCGCTGTTACCTCTTTGGAGCTCCATTGGGTATTCATTAATTCTTGAAGTTAATAAAGAAATTAATCAAGAACAAGTTAATCAAGAAACAACCCTTGATTATTTTAACAAAACTTGTTAAGTATGAGGACTGAAGCAGTTATACAATCTGTTGCAAGAATCTGGAGCGATTTAAAAGTTATGTAAATTTACAATAAGGAACTACAATTTTGATGTTCCAAATAATGATGCACCTCATTTTTGACAAGGTTATTATTTACCAGAAAATGTTGGCCACTCACACCAGTTTCCCATATTACAGTGGTACTGTATGAGAGCTTTGAGTAGAAATAACCATAATAAACACATAAAAGATTCCCAATATTTAACACCTCGGATATATTTCATAATAAAAATAAAAACATTATACATGTTAGTATTCTTTTTGCAAGAATGCCAACATGCTTGTTGAGTCAACACCAAGGAGTTCTATACAAATTCCACAGTCAGGGTCTTTTAAAGAAAAAATAAGAACTTGGCTTTAAGTTTAATTACGAGTAAAACAGTTTGTTTAACACCAATTCTAAGCTTGATTAATGGCTGTACTTTTCTTAAATAACATTTGCTATCTATTGGCATATCTTACAAAGTATATAGTATCATCAGTAAACCTTACACACTTATGGCTGCAATTCGCCAAATCATTGAAGTATATCAGGTATAGTATGAGACCTGAACAGAGCCCTGTGATACTCCATAGATTCATTCATAGCTTTAGATGATTTGCAATTAAACCAAATCAGCTGAAGCTTATTTGTAAGGTAAGACATAATAAGCTCAAGAGGAAATGAAAGTTCTCTAATACCACAACTCTTAAGTTTGTTTTTAAGACCTTGAAAGTTTAATCAAGATAAAGCTTTTATTTAGACACACCATAAGACAAAGAAATCAATTCTTCTTTGTTGTCAAAGAATCATAAATATCTTAAAATATAGTTTTTAGAGCTTTAAATGTTGAGTAATTTTCTCTAAACACAAACTGATTTTTATGAAAAGAAAAATATTTTAAAAACCTCAGAATTCTTTTTTCAAAAAATTTAGAGAGGATTGGAACAATAGATATTGGTCTAAAATTATTTAAATCTTTTGTAGAACCTTTTTTGAAAATCTGTATGACATGAACAATTTAGAGGAAGGAGGGAAAATTACCAAAATACACACAGCTGTTATTGAGATGACTCATATGATAATTTATGCAGAGATATTGTTTTATTAAAGTTATTAATAAAATAATATATATTAAAGCTCTTAGAATTCTTAAGTACAATGGTTATTTTCTGTACCTCTTTACTAATAGTATGATTAATATGGAAAGATTTGGTTTCATAATAAGGCGATTGTAAATAGTCATAAAGAGTTTAATTTGAATTCGGTCTCATTCTATTTAGTACTACAAAAGCTATAAATAATGATACTTTGTTCAAACCCCATGCTTAATTTATTTAATTTTGATGACGTCATTGAGTTGGGTTGATTTTTTTTGGAGAAGGAAGTATTTCTTCCGCAAACGTTTCTAGTAAGATTAGATTTTTGATTTTCTAGACAGATTAGATTTCTCTTTCACACGCTAAATCATCCATGAAATTGCCTACTACGTAGGGACGAAAAACGCCAAGTTAATATTTAATGCGGTCTTGTTAAATTAAAGGGTTTGATCATTTGATATTGAACACTATTTGATTTAAATTATAAAAATGGTTCAATGCTGTTGTTTAAAGAAGATGGTAACTTTCTGAAGAGTATTATATACTTATTAGATTGAATAAGTATAAATTACTAACCTGGAAGACAGCTAACAGCTTTGTCTTCATCAGAACATTTCTGAGTCAACCAAAGATAATCAAACCATTTGATAACTTTAACTTGTAAACAGGAAGGAACTCTACGTATCCTCATGTATGTCTTAACACCGTCCAGTTTGGCTGAAAACAAATTAATAGCTGTAATTTTGTTTTTTAATAATAGAATAATAAAGAGGTATCAGTTACCACATAAAAATAGCAATTTTATGGATTTCCGGCATTTGTAGAATCGTTGAGTTTTTGAGACTTTTATATTGTGAGCTCAAGGGTGAGTTGAGTGCTGCCTCACATGACAATTATGGTGTGCATCACAAGTATGTGATTTATAAAATTCACAAGAATTTAAACAAATTCTTTACCAGAAGTTTTATAAATAGAATGTATAGATAGGTATATGTATAATGTATATAAGTCAGCATTAAATTTGTGGCAAGATCTTTAATTCAGTTTTTGCTTTTTTTCTTGTACTTGAAACAATTTTGCTTCCGTACTTCCAAAAGGAAGAGACGGAAGCAATTCTTACAAAGCATAACTCCCACTCTTTTTTATCAATTGTCGACGTTTTAGCTCCTACAGATCCCGAAAATCAATCAATTGTTATTTGTGAAAATAACAATTGTGTTCTTATCTAAGAGTATAAAAGTGCACATTTCTTGTAAACACTCTACAGCTCAAACAATTGATTCGATTTCTTTGAAACTTAGCACAAGTTACATAAGAGAAACACTTAATTAGATTTTGGGGTTAATGCTAGGCCAACAAGGCCAAGCAAGACGGCGTCACTTAAAACATTTAAAAAATCTTGAAAAATATTTTTTCAATATTTGAAAAAATATTTCAATGCCTCGTTCAATGATTGGCAACTTGTTTTATGAAATTTAAAGTCTAATTAACCTTAATCTAAGGATATTGCATTTTCCATAAAATAGGTTTCAATAAACGCAAATAATCTGATCTGACATAAAAAGAGGCAAAGTATACGTACTTAGCTCTCTAAACAACAAACTTCATTAAACTTAACATAAATTCAAAATAAATAGAACCGATAGATGCAAGTATATTTTGCAACAGTTGGAAGATACCAAATAAGAAAGTTTGCTTATATTTGGTTGCCGTTTCATGATTAGGTCAAATTTTCATCAAGCAATAACTAGAAATATTTGCACATCCTAAAAACTCATTAATGTCAATGTAATGAATATCTAGTGATAAGACTATGAATAAGAATATACATACAAGATAAGAATAAAAATATAGTTGTATAAAGTAGGGAATGTACTGTCTTCTGTATTTTACTTTTTTAGGAATAGAAGCAACCCTTTGGAAGAGAATCAAATATTCCCCAACAATACCTGGTATTAACTAACATGTTTACAATAAAATAACATGATACTCTTAAATTATTTACCTTGAAATTCTTTCCTAGCAGCAGATACACTGGTTACAATATTAGCAACGTGACCCAGCACTGTTCCAAACAGCATTAGACCAAAAAGTAGCTGCAGTATGACGAAAACATATTCACCCTTACTTCTTGGTTTAGGTAGGTCACCGATTGTAGTGAGAGCCAGAGTGCACCAGTAGTAACTCTGCAAGTACTGTTTCACCACGTCAGCAGTTTCACCGTCATCAAACATCCAATTTTTGCTTCCAAACCCATTATTTTTATACACTATTCGATATAAACAACCGTTCCAATGGAATATAACGAGTAAATAATGTTATGAGGAGAAGTAGATCATGAACAAATTTGGATAGTTCGTATGTCTTTCTGTTCGATCCATAAATGCCCAAAATCTATATATTTTTACTAATCTAAAAGATCTTAACATCGAATTAAATCCGATCGAAAGGTATAGAAAGTCTAAAGGTAAAAACAGATCGATGTAAACGTTGTCGTTCATTAATGAGTTCGAATAAGCATAGTTTGTACACCCCGTCCTCTGAAATATCCGGTTCGGAAGTATTATAGAATATCTACTAAATGAGTCAAAATCAGCGAATGTAGTCAGCAAAACCACCCGAATTCCTGTCAAAACCAATACGACGAATTGATTAGATTCATATTTACTTTATTAATTAAACATTAAAGTTTACAAAAGCATACTTATTAAATTAAATTCTGATCTATTCTCAGGGGTCATGCAGTAAACATCCAATTCCAAGACCTGTTTATCATTTAAAACCAAATTTACATTTATGCATGTATTTTTAATGATGACTATATTATACTTAATAAGTATCAATGAAACTTAGTAATTGAGCTGTCGGTATGAATTCGCAGTATAGACGAAATTTTTAATGTGACATTCTAAAAATTGCTGAAACTATCTAGGGCCGGATCATCATCTTACATTTTATGCACTCATTAAATACGACAGAAGATTGTAAACAATATTAAGAAAAAGGCAAAATTAACTTAAATGGAATAGACTAAGTTCTGAGATGTAATGTTTAATAGAAAACCAAATTAGTTATTTAATGTGCAAATAAGACAATAGGCTAGCGCACAACTCAGTTAAATGCCTGATAACCACCAACAAAAACAAACTTACAAGAAATATATTATCTTGGCACAAAATGATACTTACGATGATTTACTTAGATTAATTATCGTGTCAAATCAATAACCCAAAATTTTAAAGGAATGCTATAGAAACGACCATAGACCAATAATAGCAGAGCGACCCGCAGGATCAAAAACGAAAGAGAAATCTTGCTTCTGGGCTCGGTGGTTCTTCTATGAGCCTTGGAGATCTCCGTCAGTTTGATGCGGATACAATACCAGCGCCGGCCGCTGTTCCTGCCGGCTACAGAATCTCTCACGGCTCAAATAACCTTGAAACAACAATATCCTGGTGAAGCAATAAGCAAACTTGCAGGAATTTTCTTAGGTCACAAGGTTTATGACGTGGTTTGCGTCTATTCACTTTATTAGTGTATTAGAATATTATATAGTATATATGATATTACAAGACCGTGTAAGCTAAATTACAAAACCAAGTGTTGCAAATAATAAATTTGCACGCATGTTCTGATGTGCATAAGTATTATACGTCGTTGATAACTAATTGGCAAATTGGATGCATAATTACGTCTACGTGGCTACGGCTACCCACTTTGTTAATATCACCAAGGCCATTACGGCAGCTAAGTAAGATTTAATGAGCTATGATTAAATAGCAAATCGTAGTGCGCCAATGCAAGTAAAACAAACCTAGTATACGAATATACATTGTTTACTGCGCCTCGTTATCTTGGTTCTGTAAGCGCCAATTACTCCCAAAGGAGGTAAAATACGCGGTAACACTTTGTTTCAATAATTCAATTCCAGCTTAACTATTATTAGGATTTTATTTTGTAAAATTAATAATAATTAATTAATAGTAATAGTAATTAATAGGTTATCATGTTACATAATTATACGTAAATTTATATAAACATATACATTTAGTCTCTTACATTATGTGTGGTATTTTTGTACTATGTCCTCTTCAAAAGTATTGAAGATGATCTGCAAGAATTTTGTGTTTTATACAAAATCACGAAGTATGTATTTTACTAAAATAGAATACAGCCCTCCTAATAAGAAATTGACTGTACTTAGTCCTTTTTTGTATAGTGAAACTAAATTAAGGATATTAAATCACTTCAAGTATAAACAGCGCAGGGATGTCCCCCCCCCTCTCAGGAAAAAAAGCGTAGATAAAATTATTATACATTTTATCTTTCCCCATTGTTTCTTACACACAAACCAAAGGGAGAAAGATTTCAACTTTCGGTTCATAACGGGTTTCTTAGGCTTTTTCTTGGATGGAAAATCAACAGTGGAAAACATGTCATCGAGTTTATGAAAGCCTTCTTTATCATTTGTGTATGTATGGACTACTATACTTACTTCTGGCGGACATTCGGATTTCTTTACTATCAATCGGTGATTTCTTAAAATATGGGACTTCATAAATTAATTAATATATGTTTATTGTAAATAATCAAAGGATGAAAACCAAAAAATATCTAAAACGTAAGTGACATATAATTTAAATAGTCAATGCATTTAATCAAACTTAAATGAAAGTGTATTTCAGGAAACTAATTTGTATAATTAAACAATTGTATCTATATCTCTTTTTAAATTTTTAGCAATTCTATAGTGGCACACAAGGAATGAAATCGAATTTTAACAAAGTTTAAATAATCTACACAATGCTGTTGTTTTGTTAATTAAATATTTTATATTTATATTAAAATAAAAAAGTTAAAATTGAATAAACAAAGTTTTGAAGCAAAGTTTTCCCTTTCAGGAAATTTGTGCTTTGCTTACAGAAAGGATTTGTATGCCCGAGGCCAGTAGCACTCAGGTAGCAAGCAGATGGACTTAAACTCAACCTATTCCCACAGCAACGACCCTATTCGATAACTTTTCAAAGCAAATTAAACTTGATAAATCTATAATAAAAGCTAATACAAATAAATATTAATTATAAATAATAAATTATTAAATAAATAATTGTTATTTGAATCTAGGTATGTAAGAAATGATAAAATATGTTCGGCTTTTCGGTTTTTGTTATTGCATTTTATTAAAAATATAAGGATAATGTGAACCCAAAATTTTAAGTTTTACGTATTGAATACTAGCAACAAGCTAGATATTACCAATCGGATGATCGAGGTCACGGGGTTCCGCTTACCTTCAAAGGTTTAAGATCTAAACCCTTACATTCTAATGGTCATTAGATCTATAAAGTTACCACGTTATATCAAAGATGTTTTCCTGTGGTATGTTAGTTCCCTTCAAGTTATATTTAACAGTTGTCACCTTGTTATATTCAATGTTTCTGTTTCCTTGGGGAGGAGGTGTTGTCACCTTGTTATATCACAATATTCTGTTTCCTTGAGGTATGTTGTACCTTGTTTATTCATGTTTTTTCCTTGGGGTATGTCACCTTGTTATTCAATGTTTCTTTTCCTTGGAGGTATGTTGTCACCTGTTATATTCAATTGGGAGGTATGTTTTTGTTTTCATCCTTGTTATATTCAATGTTTCTGTTTCCTGGGAGGTATGTTGTCACCTTGTTATATTCAATGTTTCTGTTTCCTTGGGAGGTATGTTGTCACCTTGTTATATTCAATGTTTCTGTTTCCTTGGGAGGTATGTTGTCACCTTGTTATATTCAATGTTTCTGTTTCCTTGGGAGGTATGTTGTCACCTTGTTATATTCAATGTTTCTGTTTCCTTGGAGGTATGCTGTCACCTTGTTATATTCAATGTTTCTGTTTCCTTGGGAGGTATGTTGTCACCTTGTTATATTCAATGTTTCTGTTTCCTTGGGAGGTATGTTGTCACCTTGTTATATTCAATGTTCCTGTTTCCTTTGGAGGTATGTTGTCACCTTGTTATATTCATGTTTCTGTTTCCTTGGGAGGTATGTTGTCACCTTGTTATATTCAATGTTTCTGTTCATTGGAAGGTATGTTGTCACCTTGTTATATTCAATGTTTCTGTTTCCTTGGAGGTATGTTGTTCACCTTGTTTATTCATGTTCTGTTTCATTGGAGGTATGTTGTCACTTGTTAATTCAATGTTTCTGTTTCCTTGGGAGTATGTTATCACTTGTTATATTCAATGTTTCTGTTTCCTTGGAAGGTATGTTGTCCCTTGTTATATTCAATGTTTTGTTATGCATTTGCTAAGTCTAGTCTTGATTATTCGACCTAATTCCGTTTCTTGTTGGCTTTATTGTTTTTACGTTGGATTTTCAATTGGATGCCTGAATCTGAAAATATTACTTTGATATTCTCCCATCAATGTTAACAGGATTCTTTATTGAATCAACCAATCAACTAACGTATTAACACTGTCTTTTAGTATATGTTTAACATTTATAAGTATAACTTAGTTTGTAATTATTTATGGGAGTAAAGCTTAATTATTATGATAGTAAAGCTTAAATTATGGGAGTAAAGCTCTATTTCATTTTATTCATAGCTTATATCTAACCTATAAATCTCATAAAATCCAGCATTATTAATGTTTTTAAAGATACTGATTTCAAACTCACTTTTATAAACATTCTTTGCATATTGTTTAATACATTACAAAGATCAGATACATTATATAATTAAAATAGTAATCACAATTTATTTATTTTTTACTATTCTTCGTTTTTTGTGAAACTAAAACTTTTGTGTTAATACATCACAATTTTTTTTATCACAAAGAATCTTTTTTACAGCAATTGTTTTACCAATTCGTATTAATTGAAAGATAATCTTATTCTTTTGCGAAACATTAAAAACTAATTAATTGAGCAAGGTACCTGCTGAGGCGTTTTCTTAGATACTCCTAGTTTAGATGACACGATTTCAAGTAGACTGTGCTTGGATATGGATTTAAACGTCTTAGGTTTAAGACTCTCAGTACTGGATCTATGACCACCTATAGAGCTGCATGAATCCAGACGTGTTTTCGATGTGTGAAGTCGATCGTCTTTCATACGACCAGACAGGCTTATCCCTCCTTTACAAAACAAAACAGAATTAGATATTTATAGCACCTTTTTTCAATCCAAGACCCTATTAAGTCGCATAGGGTAGTGCCTTTTCGGGCTACTCTACAATAGTATACCTGTTTCATATATTATATACCTGTTTGTAGATGGAAATTAGTATTGATAATAAAAAATCACGCATTTAATTGTAAAAATCTTTTGCAAAAACAGCAGAGGAAGAATTGAAGTTAGATATTTTTTCCTAGGCTTTATTACTTCTAGCCAAGTCATTATACATAAATAATAGAGATAGCATTCCTTTTTATAACTCGTCTGGAGATTCAAAGAAACCTGTTTTTCTGGTGAACCTAGAGCTCTGCTTTAGACCGTCTAGAAGATTTAAATATAAGTAAGCAGACCTCAGGTCTAGGTTCAAGATTCTGTCGAGGCAACAGAAGTCGAGTTTTGAAAAATCTACTCAACTCCACATATAGCCACTAGAATGCGTCAGAGTAGTTCTTTACCCTGTGTCCTACTCTTTTAGCGAATTTCCTTGAGGAAAAAAATCGCTAATGGGATAGGCGTCATGGCGGAATTCGAACCTCGCACCACGACACAAATCCGTTTCAGAGGTCCCTAATGACGAAAAAAAAATTTTTGCGAGACTTTATATATATATATATATATATATATATATATATATATATATATATATATATATATAATATATATGTATGTATTTCTAGACACTTTCTTGTAAACACTCTATCTTTCGAACGGATTATTTTTTTTAACCAAACTTTGTGCAAAAATCAACCTTGGGGAGGACACGAAACCCTATTGAAAACCATGTTTTGTGACGTCATTAACCCGGTTTGCTGAGTCAGCGAAATTTTCAAAAAATCGGCAAAATTCAGGGTTAATATTTTTTGCCACGAAAAAGGTCAATAATTATGTTTTTTGAGACGCTGAATCGAATGAAACCAGTCCGAAGTCGATACAACCACTCTAAGTGACCTAAAAATTGAAAAAACCATTGTAATTTACCGAAAACCAAAATTTAGGTCGATAAAAAATAAATTTCGAGTAGGGTGTCGTTTTCTATGTTTTGGGCGCTGAATCGAATGAAACCGGTCCGAAGTCGATACAACCACTCTAAGTGACCTAAAAATTGAAAAAACCATTGTAATTTACCGAAAACCAAAATTACGGTCGTTAAAAATTAAATTTCGAGTAGGGTGTCGTTTTCAATGTTTTTTTGGGCCTCTGAGTTGAATGCAGTGGTCCGGAGTAAATACGACCACTCAAACGCTGGGTACCTGGGTTCACATCCTGAAAGGGTCGATAATTTTTTATCGTTTTTTTTTACTTAATATAAGTTTACAACTAGAAAATAATTCTGGCGCGGTGGTCCGCATGTCGGGCGAATTTCCTTTGGATGCGAAACTCAAACCCAGAGTACCTGGGTTCAAATCCTAGTAGGGACAATAATTTTTTATCGTTTTTTTACCTAATATAAGTTTACAACTAGAAAATAATTCTGGCGCGGTGGTCCGCATGTCGGGCGAATTTCCTTTGGATGCGTGTTTCCGTTTTTACATATATAAGTTTACAACTACTAAATAAATAATTCCGGCGCGGTGGTCCGCTGTCGGGCGAATTTCATTTAGAATGCGTGTTCCGTGCTAAACAACCTATTTCTTGCTTATGCAAGAACCATGCCCATTGCGTGGTTCCGGTTCATGCTTTAGAACCTAAGCAGTTACTCAATTGTCAAGCACTGCTCGTAACTCATTTTGTCTGTATTTTCCAAAGGAAATGCGCTAAACCTTTAAAGATAACTGACTAAGCTTAAAGATAAGTAACTAAGCTTTAAACTAGTGCAAATAATAGTGCGTACTTCTAATTTTAGAGGCATAGTTTTGTACAACAACTGGATGATTATGCGCATTTCCTTTGGAAAATACAGACAAAATGAGTTACGAGCAGTGCTTGACAATTGAGTAACTGCTTAGGTTCTAAAGCATGAACCGGAACCACGCAATGGGCATGGTTCTTGCATAAGCAAGAAATAGGTTGTTTAGCACGGAAACACGCATTCTAAATGAAATTCGCCCGACAGCGGACCACCGCGCCGGAATTATTTATTAGTAGTTGTAAACTTTATAATGTAAAAAGCACGGAAACACGCATCCAAAGGAAATTCGCCCGACATGCGGACCACCGCGCCAGAATTTTTTAGAAATTAAATAAATAAACTTACACATATAATGTGATATTCGGTTAAACCGTTACTTAGAAAACCCGCAATTAAGATTCGATAACATTTATCAAATTGATTAAAATTTTGTTTATAAATATTTTGCTTCGTATGTAAAACATTTAAAGACGAGATAAGACTATATTTACAATGGTATTGATTGACATAATAACTAATTAAGTATGCACGTTCCTTCTCTTAATTTTAAAATATTTCCCCGTGATTTGTATCGAAGGTAATTATAAGAAGAAAAATAAAATTAATCTTGCCAATGTGCATCCATAAATATTTAATATTTTCTTTGCGAAATTAATGAAATCATAAGAAGTAACCTAAACGGGAGTTCTTATACATAAACTAATTTAGTTACAGGTTCGATATGGTAATTACGCTTTCAAAAACCATATTCCTCCTATCAGTTTATAGAGGCCTCAAATTGAGAATGTAGGCCAATGGTAACTGCATATACAGCAATTATTAAATTGCACTTACCTCCTGGAGGTAAAATGGGTCCATTGGGTGGAGTGGCCTGATGGTGGTTCGATGAAACAACGGCGATATTGGCAAGGGGTGCCGGGTCGGGCTCCTGGCCTCGCCGCGACCACCTCAGTCCGAGTTTGTTCATTCAGTATTAAAATCTCTGTAAGGAGACATGGTGCCGCGGCGCAGCCAGCACTAGGCCGCCGCGCCTCACGCACGCTACGGATTCCTTAGTGCATAACTCCTGGTCCGCAACTTATGATTCTTTATCCACATCTTACCTTGCTTTTTCTGAAACAATAAATATTAGCATCATACAATAACAATTTTATAAATTGCTTTATCTGACATTTATATTTTATCCCATCTAATTCATATTGCATCTAATCTGTGTAGTCTGGTCAACAAACGGATTTTTTCGTGAAGTTTTAAACTGTTAAAATGTTATTTTGTGAATCTATTAGGACATGTTAAGAGATAACCAGAAAAAAGTCCCTTAACTTAGCATCACAGCTGCGATCGTAGCGAAACAAAAGGTGTTTCGTTTTTCATGTTATCGTTAATATTTTGGCAGGAACAAAAAATATTAAAAATTATTTTAAATAAAGTTTAAAGCTAAGTAAGTTTTTATTGGTTTGCTTTCTATTTCTAATCTTAACAAATGATTTCAAGAAAGAAATCAATCATATTTTTAGTCTGTTACAACATAAAAAAAAAAAACTAAAAATTGTCATTTCAATGCGACATTCTTCCGCATTTACAATCATGACTCAACGGCAAATCTATCAAACATTATGGTTTTGGATATCATGTAGTTAAGTACAGAACAAGTTATTACCCTAAATTACATCTTTCGGTTCGTCATAGCCTCAGTGTACTGACATGGTAAATTTTCCTTTTGACTAGAATACAAAATCCATCTTTGAAACGGCCACTGTCCCGACAATTAATGAAGAGATCAAAAAGAAAGAAGACAAACTGTTCTCTAAATATATCTTCTTCCATTTTCTTTCAATACCAATAGAAATAAAGTCAAAGTGAATTGATATTAGATATTTTGCAACTCAGAATTTCAGGTAATGCAAGAAATATGTAGCTACTAAAGGGTTCAATTTTCCCACACCGACTATCATAGGAAAATAAGAAAAGTAATCATTACAAACCGAGATTTCATTACAAATATCCTTTTTAGACACTTTTATGACTTTTTAAGTCAAGGCCAAGCTGAAATACTCCTGTCACTCCTTCTCCTCCACTTCCGTTGTCCGGACAACCTCCGAAGCGTCATTTTACGGATAAAAATTTATTATAATACAGTTTATATTTTTAAAATGGTTTTAACTGAAAAGTATTCCAATAATTTGAATAAAGGATTAAATCCAATTTAAATAATTAATGGAATTGCAGGAGCAATTTTCACTCGAGAAACTTGTAGAGAAACTTTGTCGTCGACTTTTTCACCAAAGTTGACATTTATTAAAAAATCAACAAACAATTTTTTCTTAGTAACATAAAAAAGATTTAGAACTCCCACCGTGATTTAATTTTTGCATCCCATCTGTTGTTTAAACTAAGCAAAAACAGACCAAATCATAGTTATAAGTAGTAGTAAAGAGTTATTATTGTTTGGATAGAGGTCAAATATATTCGTCAATGACTCCCAACAACACACATTAGAAAAAAAAGATCAATGTATATACTCGTAATTCTATTGGATTAGAGGAATTATGCATAAATAAATAAGCTCATTAATATGTAAACGTATTTGCAAAAAACATATATAAGTAGGAGAATTACTTAATTTCCTTCAAAGGCACTGTTTACATATTTACCTTTGATTTTTCTCGCAATCACAAAATTTTGCGCCACGAAAGATGGGTGAATTCCGTCACTATTATAGCCCAAAAATGGAGTTACGTTTTTTGGAGCACTTCACAGTACAAGTTACTTAACATTAAGGTAGTTTTAGAACAAAGTAGTTCTGTTGAAATACCAAAGTTGTAAAATCCGTCTGACAGTTATGGAGAGATTGGAGAACTTTATCATAAGGTCCTAAATAGTAATAAATTAATATTGGTCAAAGGTTACTTCAAACCATATTCTATCGATTAAATTAAAACTGTTTCTCTTACAGCTTTTGCCTCTTTTTCTCTGGTTATACTATTAAGACCATCAAAAATTGACAGCTACAGAAACGAATTTTCATCTTACACAAATGAAACAAAGCGAGAAAGTTACTATAGTCGATTCTTCGTGTATGGGTTCTTCGCCTGTAAACCGTTTCTAATAAAATCAGAAATCAGTCAAACTTACTATTAATGTATGAAACTTTATAAACCTACACACTCTCTAACTTATTTGATGAACAAGTCTTTTCAAGTCACTTTGATCTTTTCTGTGCTTGAAAAGAAAGTTGTAATGGAAAAGCTTTCATAGAACTCTTAAGTTTGAGCATAGAGTTCAAACTTCTCAATGAATACCCACCTTCACAGTTATATTTAGTCTTAAATTTAGCTTAATACCTTGACACATCAGTAAGAGTTAACAATATTGAGGCGTCAAATAAAACGTTGTTTCATTATCAACAGATGTTTACCCTAATTTTTGTAAAGGGCCAATAAATAATTAAAGTTTGATGAACTGTGTTTGAAGTTTGTTAACTGTGTTAAAATATAACACAGTTAACATGGTACACCTGAAATATTGTAAATAGAGCATACATTTTGTGACTCTAATTTTCTTTTTTTACAGATTTTTACAGTGCTGTATACGAATTTTAACTTTGCCACCAATAATTCCTCGTACTTAAAATTTGAGAAAAGAGATTTACTTAAAAATAATATTAAAGGTGCATAATTAATATTAAATAATACACAGGTATTATATCAACATCTTAGGGGAAAAGTAGTACTCTCTTTTGTTTTCCTCCAAGAATGAAAATTATTGAATAAAATAAGAAGGTACAAAATAAAGAACCAAGCAAAATAATAAAGGCTCTTTTATAAAAATCAGTCAACAGGTATGATGATGGCAGTAGTAAGAGTGGAGTGGTCAAGCCTGGTTAGTAAACTAAACTTTCAGACCTTTCTTACCAACTCCGAAATCATCCACCTATCATTTTACTTCTACTAATTTATCTTCTAAAACTTCCTGCTACGATGGATGAAATTGAGTACTCAATTTTATTTTCGAGTTGCACTCCTGTTTGAAATTTTTGAATCTTCGGCCTTCCCAACCCTTCAAACGTTTCCAAATATTGATGGGCTGTTTCTTTCTTATTGTCCTCACATATTGCACAAGTGAAACTCTTGATTACTTTTTTAAGAGCTCGATGCCTGTTAAGCCTGAAGTACAAACTTATTACTCTTACCATAAATCTATGACTAGACTCTAACCAATTTATATTTCCTTCGGTCCAATGTTGGAAATGTCATCTTTGGCTATCTACATCCGTTGTTGTTTTCCTAAATGATTTTTGGTTTTTATTCCAAATCCAATTTTTATAAGAGATTTGGCTGCCTTTTTGTCCAATTAGTGTCCAATTAACTGCAGGCTCTGGCCCCCAGAAGCTTTGAGATTTTCTTTTATTTAGCTTATTAACTATAACTTTTTATTTCCTAGTATGTCAGGGTGTACAGGGACCAGTATCGCATTAACCTTTAAGTAGTCAATTAGCTGTTCCAAAGCCTCTTAACATTTTAGTACCAAAGAAGAATAATTGATATTGGAGAAAGCTAAACCTTTTAGTGCAGCTTGAGTGGATTTTCAAAGGAAAAAATTAGGCTTGGCTATCTAGTCACAAACTTTGGACTAAATAGTGTGCTTAATTTACGTAATTAAACAGTTTTGGTGAAGCCTGAGTTTTCAATAAAAAGTTCTACTCAACACCTTCCTGTGACTTTTCATGAACCATGTCACAAGACTATGTGAATTAAATTCAACCTAACACTTTTTTCATCAAGGAATACTACCTGAAACATCTAACTAGCTTGAGTTTAGGCTTGCAAAACTCCAAATGGATTGCTGTTAAAGGATTTTAACGTGTTGCCAAACTTTTGATAGCCATATGTCCAATATTGAGACCCTTTCCTTTCCACCATCCACAATCCTTAACCTTAAAGTAGGAGGAAATTGCTTCTCCTTTAATACCATTAGTGGGGGTAGTTCAGTCAGAGCTTCTAATGCAGCGATAGGATTGATCTTCATTGCTCCTGTAACGCTCCTGCTAGCCAACCTTTAAACTTAATTAGGTTTCCTGATAATTTCTTCAACATCAACCTCCGGCCTCCAGAATAGAGATTTGTAATAAAGTCTTGGTCTTATAACAGCCATTTAAATATTTTTTAAGTAAGACGCAGGAATTTTTCTATTTTTGCAGTCTAAGCTTCCAAAGAGTTATGATATTTTACTCCACTGTTTTGTTTATCTGCACTGAGATAACGAATGATTTAATTTCTGTCCGTAAAGCTTGGGTGCTTTCATTCCTTTGATTTCTCTTCTTTCTTGTAAAGAGCATCGGAACCCTTTTGGGTTGGTTTAAACAAAGGCCAACATCTTTACACCAGTTTTAATTATCCTGCAGAGTAGCAAATCCATTCTACATGCGCCTGAACCACCAGAAATGGGAAAAGAAATAGCTTCCGTGAGGGCATCCTCCCGTAACTTTGAGGTTAACTTTTATACTTCCAAGCGTAGTGCCAACTTTTCTATCGTTTAGTGCGGATAATGTCCAGTGGGTGTTATACCCCTTTTGAGTTCTACTTTTATTTTATTTATCCTCTCCATCATGGAGACACAATTAATTTGTTGAGGATACTACATGATGTTGAACTAACGTTCTAGAAATCCATTTTCTGGTTATACTATTAAGCAAGAAGGCTAAAAATGGAAGATAATGTAAAAAATAATATTACTTCTTTCGCGTAGACATTGTTAGAAAATGGTTAAATTAAAACAAGGAAGGAATAAGATCATCTTTTAAAAGCTATAAATAGCTTTGATACTTGACAGTGTTGTAAATAATTTAAAAGTTTTATACTCATAATTTAACACAAAAACTTGGTAACACTGTTGTAGTATAAACGTTATGATAACGTTAGACTTAAAGTAGCTTAAAACATTTCAGAGAAGTCTGGTTAACAGGGGCTATGTTTTCAGATAAGACAGTACATAGCAAGCATCTACAGTGTTTGTTATAGTTTTGTTGCCTTCAAAAGTCTTCAACTTTTTCAAGTATCTTGTAAAGGATAAGAGCCAAAAGCCCCATTATCTTTCAAGTAGTGGACAGTTTTTTCTATACTTTTTAGCAATTTTTCCTTCTTTTGAAGTATTATAAAAGGTGGATATTTAAAAAAAATGATAATAAAACAGATAAGAAAGATTAAAGGGCAAAAATGTAATTTTAGTAAATATACCAATAGCTAAGTAAAACAACGAAGGCTTGGTTTTATTTTGAAGAGTACACGAAATTAAGAAAAAAAAGAGACACGGCAGATCCAGACTTCTAAAATTTTATTTATTTTTAAATATGACAACAGCTTTAATTATTTCGTGGCAAGTGGCTTACCGCTCCAACTGCTTTCTTTTAGTGAGTTTCCTTTTAAAAAATCACTAACGGGATGGGCGGCATAGCGGTAGTCGAAACTGGAAGTGGGACAACATCCTTTCCAGGTCCCTAATAAGAAAAAAAAAATGGTTTCATGAGTCTTTCTATACCACTGAGCAACAGAGTTCCTGGGTAACAATAATACTTAATACTATTTACTTTCTTTTCCTGTAAACCATCTTATTTCAGGTAATAACATGACTCGGCAGTAATAAAATAATAATGCTTCCTTTTTTTTACGCAGAGAATTAATTAGGTGGAAAAGTTAGCATTTTCGTGGTATGTGGTTTCACATACCAGGTACCTATCATATACAAACATTTAGTGGGGTAAAAATCTTGAAAATAACTTCCAAGCCGTATCTCAACACGTTCTTAACTTTATTCAAAATATCTTGCAATCTTTTTTTAATTGAATTTTTGTGGAAATGCTTAGTCATTTTTATATAAATGGAGCTGCAATTTATTTTACCAAAAATAAGACTCCGAAAAAGTAAAAGGCTGTTTTAGAATATTTCAAAACTCTTACAAACGACTAAAGAATGTGAAACGTATTATTTGATATATCAAAACCCAAATTTTGTGTTTTTAATTTGCATTCGATAAAAATTGAACTAATCCTGATAATGAGACGAAACATTTCTTTTAGGTGTTGTGCACATCGGAAAGACAAGCAAAGCGACTCCAAAAGTATGGCTTAAAGTATTCCATTGTATGACTTATAAAAGCGACTCCAAAGGTATACTACCTGAACAAAGGTTAGTGTTATTACTGAGGACGAGCAACGCAAGTACATGATCAACAGACATTGCGTACTCTCTTTTACTTTTCCTCATTTATACCGTAGGTATATAGGAAAAGTATTGTGTTTGCAAAATAATCCGAAACCGGGATATTACCGGGATTAACCTTTTCAGGCGTTTTTAAGGCCCCTGTGTGAGTGTGTCTGTTATCATTGTAGCGCTCAGTGTATTTATGCTAGAGTTGAAATTTTGTACAAAACTAAGTCTACCGCTGTATGTGTGCTGTTCGGAAAATAACTTTTAATGACGTCATAACCCGCAAGAATTACTCAGCAAAAATTTCGAAAAGTCATAAAACACGGAAACATAATGCGATCCGATCATTCGAAAAACTATGCGAAATTCGTCACTATGTATTAGACTCGCATGTGTGCTATGTTTCATCTCATTATCAGCATTCCCACTAAACCCAAGTTTCATTTTTATTCAATGATTTGTATACGCTTTTAAAAAAAAATAAATAAATTTTTTAAAAATCAGAATGTAATCCAATTGAGTTGAAATTTGGTACAAGTGTATTCCTTGACGTAATAAATGCGTGTACTAAGTTATGATACAATAAGCCTATCTATCGTTTTTAGTGGATCATAAATGTTAAGCAGGATCGAGCGTGGTCAGTGCCTGGATAAATAACCACAGGGAATAAAACGAATGTATTTACTATCTAAGGACGAGTGAAGCGAGCAGTTGCAGTATAAATTTAACTTGTATTTCTGAGGACAAGCGAAGCGAGGCCGAAGCTGGGAGCTGATGAGGAAAAGTTTCAAGGTACCCCGTACCCGATTTTTTGTTTTAATCGATGTTTTATCTTCGCATGGAGTATCCAATACCACAGTTACTCAATTAAAAAAAAATTAAAACAAGTTCAAAGTTGTAAAAAATGTTTGGCGAAATCCTGTTTTTACGTTTTTTTACTAGTTATTTATGTACTTTAGTTAAATAGGAAATGTGGTGTTTTTTCATTAAAATTCTAAATTGAGATTTACAAAGTAAATACAACCTTTATGTATTATTTGATACTACCGAGTTTTGCAAAACATGAATAGTTGACACAATATAATTGTGCGAGAGACACCTAGGAAATGTAGCAAGCAAAATGCAATGCTACATCTATTCTATTGTGTCAACTATTCATGTTTTGCAAAACTCGGTAGTATCAAATTATATATATGTTTTGCTTGCCATGCATGATGGCGGTAAGATAGCACCGCTCGTCTCTGGTAAGTACTTCACATTACATTCTTCGGAATTAATTGAAGGTCAGAGTAAGTTCAGGCCATGTCGGCGCCCTGATGAGATAGACGTAACGAAACAGAGTGGGACATGACATTATGTCGAGCCATCAATGATGACGAATGTCGAATGATGGAACAGTTCCCAGATGTAGCATTGCATTTTGCTTGTTACATTTCCTAGGTGTCTCTCGCACAATTATATTGTGTCAACCACCTTTATGCTTCAGGAAACATGGCATTCTAAGGACTAGAGAAGCGAATCCGAAGTTACGGGGAAAACTAATGAAGCACCCCGAACCCGATTTTAAGGTACTTGTTTCTATTATAATTTTGATAATGGTGGCGTAATTGTATTTCTTTTCCTAGTGTAATTTTTTGTTTACGGTGTGGATGATCATTAATTATACAATAATCTATTGTACTCAATGAAGGCCTTGTATTCAAGAAGAGTAACTTGAATAGACAGTGATCGTAATCTATATAGCGAGATAATCTATAGTGTCAATTAAAAAAAGTCTAAGTACAATCAAGTTGATATTAAGTATAAAATTATTTTTAAAGTGCAAAAGGAAAATAAATAAAAAAACAGTTATAAAAAATAGTCATAAAAAATCAGCTTATAACCAAAAATAGGTGTTTATGTTTTTTCTATCCTAATTATTGTAAAATAAAGCTGCTGTTTTAAGAGGTGACAATTTTTGCCATATTGGAACCCTTAAGTTTTTTATGATACATTTTTTAAGGTACTTAAATAAGAAACATTTGCCGCAAACCAAAAAAAATAATCATTTTTAGGATGAAAATGACGGCTAGTCAATTATTCAGTTTTTCTATTTGTTAACGCAGCTAAAATATTATTCCTAACTACCAATAGGCAAGAGTAAAAATGTCTTAATTAAGATAAGAAAAAACAGGGATTCGCCGCTAAAACATTTGATTATTTTTATAAACTCTGTTAGATAAAAATAAATACATTTTAATTGTAAAATTACCGTTTGGAAAACGCTACAAAATAATATATAATTCAGATACAAAATTTTATTTTAGATAGACTCTAAACTGGAATTGATAATCTAGAAAAACATTTTTTTTTATTTTTCAAATGCTTTATTAGGGTACTAATAGTCTACATTAACTTTTATGTAATTTAGAAACGTATTCCAAAAATAAACAAACACGATAACAAATAATAGCCTTCAAAAAGTTCGTATTATTTAACGAATACATTGTTCAAAATGTATGCCATCAATTTCTTGACACAAAACTATGATAAAATACCTCTTTACTTGGATTTGGTCATATTAATTGTGATTTGTACAATACTCTTTCTTTTATATCATTTAAATGTTTAGGTTTGTTGAGTAAACTCAAGATGATCCCAACATATAAAAGGGGTCAGATCTGGTGATCTGGCAGGAGCATTTATTGTCATACCCAGACCTAACCATCCATCGAGGATGATGATTTGTCTAAATTTACCAGCACCTTAAAATGTCCACAGGGGCACATCCATCCTCCTCAAACCAACAGTTATTGAAGTTAAAATGATAATTTTTTGTCTCTTGACATTTCCTCATAAGACTAAGAAGTTTAATTACCATCAATGAAAATGGGCCTACAGAAATCGTTCCCAGTGCCAATCCAAACGTTTAATGTTTTTAAATGATTTGTGTGTACAATTCTCTTTAACCCATCTTGGTTGAGAGTTGCTTCAATAGACAAAATTATGACAATCGACGCACCAGTTTAGCAAGAAAAATGTTTAATCAGAAAACTATTAGCATCAGACTCTATTTTACTGGCATTGCTTAACACCTTTAAAAGCTGCCAAAAATGCTTCTCAAAAAGCTCTTGAAACAATTTTATCTTATACGGGTAAAACTTATTTTCTTTAACCACTGTACTGACTGATATATCACTTACACTGCTGGAGATTGCAGCTAATCTAGTAAAAAAGTGAGTAAACAATGCTTACGAATTTAAGAAATTTCGAAATAAAAACAGGATTAACTCAAATCAAAATTATGAAGTTAATAATACTTTTAGTTTAGTTTCTATCAATAAGCACAGATTATTACTTGTTGTTCTTGGACTATTAGTACTTTGTCTTATTCTTCAAGGGGCCCACAAGTTGAAAATTCGCTAGTAACATAGCAAAATGTCATTTAACGAAATGTTATCCAAAATAATAACCATTGAACAAGGAACTTCTCCTAAGCCGGCCCAAAATACCGAGACCTGGATCCAAATGTCCCTGTATTCATAAAGATTTTATTACTAGAGGAGCCCTAAAGTTTAAATTGTGAAATATCGAAAAAATAACCTGACCACCTTAGATTATAAATACAATTAAATAATCAGTACAAAATTACAATAAATTAAATAGGAGAATGTTAAAAATACAAATCAAAACACAAACAATGTGCGGGAAGCCAAAATCAATTGATTTATTAAAACCTTAACTATCTCTAGAAGGAGGTTTCAATGATGTAACAATGAGGTAACCCTAAAAAGATGTTTCAGGCCTCTCAATGTATTGAGATAGGCTATGCCCACTCTAGAATATATCTGTATGCCTGTATTAGTTACCTGAGTTGCTTGACAACATAGATTAACATTAGATGGCCTCTATGGATGACATCTATTAATCACAAGCTAACTATCAATAAATGACCCCAAAGTAGTCAGTTTATGAAATTTAGCATGATACAAGAAAAACTTATGATAACAAAAAATGATAGATAAAAAAATAATACAATAAAACATATAATTTATAATGGTATTCTTCCAGTCTAGAAATATAAATTTTCAAATATTTCCATTGTGAAAAGTCATGCTGTCTTAAACCACCAGGAAAGTGAATATTATAATATGACAAAAAGTTTAAAAAATTAAATGTGCAATTTAAATGTATATGAAATGAATACAAATATAAGAAAATAAAAAGCGAAATAAAAATGTGATACTAAATATAAAAATCATGTCTGATGTGGAAGTATAATATATTATGAAAGTAATGACAAAAAGGATTTTATTACTACACGTCTGGATTGCGGCGAACCTGCGCATTCCTTTAAAATTAGAGAGGTTACAACGATATATGTAAATATTGAAAAAATTATAAATAAAATTTTACTACTTAAAATTTTAATAAAAAAATAAATTAAAGTATAAAAGAATATCGAAAAAGAAAATATTTAAAAACACAAAATTATTTAAAACATTGGTTATATTAATCAGCTGTTAATATTTTTTTAGGTTATAGTACTATTTTATTTGAATATTAGGATTTTGGTGTAAAATTTCTTCAATAATATAAAATACAACATAACATTATCACACGTATTTGCTTTTAAAAGAATATAAAACAAAATACAAAAGAAATATGAAATTTATTTTCGATGTATTTTTTCATATATTGTCATTCATATTTTCATTTCGTATTCAGTTTTTATTTCTTACTCATTTTTGTGGAGTGGGGAGCAATGTGGTTTTCTTTTCTATAAATATAGATGGATAGTGTTATATAAAATGAAAACAAATCATGTATGTATATATTCAAAATAAAAATACATATATATAAAATATATACAATAAACATTACGAGATTTCGATAGTATATATAACTACTTATAATTTATTATGCACATAAATATATATTAATTAAAAATAAAAATAATGAATTACTTAGATTACTTGTTTAATGTGTATTTCAAATTAAGAAGTGATCAAAATAAAATTAATTATACGTTATGCTCGACACATCACTGTTATAGTTGCACGATTAACATTTTTAACCTTAATCTTATTTTAGCTTATCTTTATAAACTTAAATAATTCATAATCAAATAATTATTTTTCTGTGTAAATTGAATAAATTAAAGAAAGTTTTTAACAATAAATTGCTTTTTACATAATAAGAAACAGCTATTGCGCTTAGAATATAGAATTCTATTTATTATCATAAAACAGTGCAGTATTTATTACCTTTTTATATAATTTTTTAAAGATGTTCTTAAATTAATAGATGATATAAATAAAATAAGAACTATATTAAATAAAATAAATAATAAATATAAAAACCACTATTTTAGGTTCGGTTTCACAATAGTTTTCACTTATGTTCCAATTTAAAATTAGTAATTAAAACTAAAGTATTTTTATACTTTTTAGGTTAATAAGTACGAGTATGCGACACTTTAGGCATAATACTGGGTTTAGGGAGAGAGAAGGGCTTTGATCGGGCTGGATGCTGCGTCCTAGTCATCTGCGCACACTCCTCAACCAATTCTACCAACCAGTTATCAATAAAGTTCCCTTTCCCACTGAATCAAAGGGTCCCTTGGTTTCTACCAATTTTCCCTCCTTTTCATATAATTTCTCATCCCAACCATTTTCATCTCTTTTTTTTACGCTGGATATAAAAAAAAACTTTTTAAATATTGTTAAGTCTGTAGAGCAATTTTAGATATTTTCTGATACCCTGACGTTATTCTTTCTTTAAAATACTTCTTGTTAAAAAATTAATAGTAATATGGACATTACAGGAAATAAGTTAAAAATTGCTTATCGTATTAAAACCTTAACTCTAATATAAATTAAACAAATAAATAAATTTGAACACGAATATACTTTGCACATAAATATTCACAACAATAGCTTGTACTTAAACATTCATAAACATAGGTATAGTCAATAGTCAGTCCATCAGCAAATTGATTTAGCACTCGCTCCTTTGCAATTTAGATTGAATTTCAGTTACACATTCATTGTGTATATTATACAAAATATACATATTTTGTAAAAATATGTTTATACAAAAACATATTTTTACTGAATTAAAAAATAAAAAACTTTTTGAAAAACTTAATTAAAAACATACCTATCCCACACAAGTTTATCCGTACACCAATACAGTTGACTAATAAATTTACAATATTATAGTTATACACATTTTCAAATGTGTATATTTGTTACACAAAATACGTTACAAACAAATGTGATATTATACATAAGTATATTTAATTTATTATAATATATTTATTTAATTTAGTAATCCCAAATATAGGTAAATAGGAGGAGTTAGCAAGAATCATAGGAATTTATCTATCAATACATGTAAAGAAATGTATGAATGAGATAGAAGGAGCGGCAATGATCTTGAACTGTTTGATAAACACAATTCTTATCATGGGCGTCTTCGAAAAAATTTCAGCTAAAGGGTAAGAAAGTTTTTAACATCACTGCGTCAACAAATATACAAAAAATAATTATTGGAAAAATTAATACATAAATTACTAATAAATTAAATCCCTCGAGTAATAACTTCTAATTAGCATAATGAAAAGTATTACATTTGATAACTTTTATAATAATTCGGTGAAAAGTTTAATTTCATCATAAATACACAGGAATTGAACAATATTAGTTTGGAAACTAAATAGGAAAAGGGACCCAAAGGTGTATAGTGGGTCCCAGGAGGGATAAGAAAATTCAAATCAACTCCCCTGCTTTTCATTATTTGACCAACAGAAAAGTGCTGTCTCATTTCTCGATCAACTTTTATAAAATCGTGTGAAATTTAATTCGGATTATTTGAATTTATAAAAAGGGAGTACATAAAAAGATGTATTAAATTTAAGTACATACAATATACAACTATATTATTATAAATAAAACTATACGTGGCTTAGTGTTAATTATTCTTGACCTTAAACGGTGTACAAATATAAAATAAAATACTACGTTATCATTATTTCTATTAGGATCCATTGCCTAAATGTGATACAATTTTTATATAACATTGTCGTCTTACAAAAAATCGGGTACGGGGTACCTCGGGACTTTTGTAATTTCTCTTTTGTAGCACTATTTATTTTATAGAACTCCCACATCTTGATAGGAAATTTAAACACAACAGCTTAAAGTTCTATAATAACAACAAAGACTAATTATTTAGCTATATATTTCACCTAACATTGTAGGCATCTTCAGGCATCACAGGTAAATTATTTTTACAAAATCATAGCTGACTAGATAATTACACAGACAAACAAAAACTTAAAACTAATATCACAGTTAATTAAAACTAATTAACACAGTCAAATAACAATTAAAATAAATAAATTAATAAAAACCGAAGTCACTTCGGTTTTTATTAATTTATTTATTTTAATTGTTATTTGACTGTGTTAATTAGTTTTAATTAACTGTGATATTAGTTTTAAGTTTTTGTTTGTCTGTGTAATTATCTAGTCAGCTATGATTTTGTAAAAATAATTTACCTGTGATGCCTGAAGATGCCTACAATGTTAGGTGAAATATATAGCTAAATAATTAGTCTTTGTTGTTATTATAGAACTTTAAGCTGTTGTGTTTAAATTTCCTATCGGGACTTTTCCTCATTACATCGATTTGCCATGCTCATCCTCCTAGCTTCAGTCTCGCTTCGCTCGTTCTCAGAATATACAAGTCGTTAAATTTTCACTACAGAATATCTTCGGACTCGCTTCGCTCGTCCTTAGATAGTAAATAGATTCGTTTCATTTCCAGCGGCTACCCATCCAGGCCCTGACCACGCTCAATGCTGCCTTAACATTTATGATTGATTCCACCAAAAATCAAAGATATACTTGTCATATTAAAACGAAACTTGGTCTGCTTATTTATTTCCTAAAGGTATATACGCTAACGCGTCAGTTATTAAACTGACCCCTGTCTTATTATGACGTATCATGAGTTATTAAATTAATGAAAGTTTTTTATTTGGCTAATATAATTATTTATATATGAAAAGAGAATAAATAATTATAATAGTAGCAGACAAGGAATAATCTTTAAAATTAGGTCTTAAAACACCATTTAATATTTTTACAAACGTTATATATATTAAGCAAACTAATATAATATATATATATATATAATATATATATATTATATATATATATATATATATATATATATATATATATAACTAATAATAACTAAACGTTATATATATTAAACTAATAGTAAGCAAGAAATTTTATACTTTAAATGTTTTATGAAGTAGTGTTTTTTAATTTAATATAAAAGATTTGTTTGGCCCGTTTCATTTCACACGCAGCATCCCTAAAATCATAGAAATGACCCTCACTCAATTTATTTACTTTTAATTGCTTCATTTTGTCGGTTGTATAATATTTTTTTAGTGGCCTTGTCAAATCCAGACTATTTTGAATAAATCCAGCATAAAAAGGTACATTTTTTAGACAAAAATGTTTAACCTTTAATGGTACTTAGTTTTAAACATTTTGCTGACACGGCAAGACGAGTTATAACGTCATAAAACCCAGTTTTCTATAGGATCCCTGTTCTTAAGGAGATTATTTTTTACGAATTTTAATTCAATTTTTAAAAAAATGATTTTTTTTTGGTTAATTTTTGAAAGCATAGTGCTCGATCGGATAATGATCGAGCACTATGCTTTCAAAAATTAACCAGTTTGTTAATAAGGTTAATACTTTAATGCAGTCACCAATGTATATCTAATCTAACAATAAGTTTGTCACGTTCCTACAATTTAATGTAATTTAAGAACAATTACGCATCATAATAATAATTCTACCTTGCAAACGGCATCAGGTTAATTTTAAAATCAATTAATTATTTTCTAATTAATTGAACATTAAATAATTACCGTGTAAACAAATAGCAACTGTATGATAAATAGTGCTTCATGAACATAATGGAAATTTTTATTGCATTTGAAAGATATATAAAACTAGTGCAACATTAAAAAAAAGTATCATTCTCTGAGATCACCTCTTCGAGAGATTACCAAGAAATACATTACATAAGGTATAATATAAATTACTTATTTATACTTAATTACTATTGAAAATAGAAATAAATTACATTAAATGTAAAAACAAAACTATTTTACTAGCCTATCTTTATTAAGTAAAAATAATTAACACAGTGAAATAAGTTAAACTTCGTTAACGTTATTTAACTTTGTTAAATAACGTAAAATCGAAAATCTCACTTTTTTATGACCTAGATTTTGAGCCATTAATTTAATTTTAGTTATGACACATATTTAATTTAATGTAAGGCATTTGATGAAATTAGGCATTAAATTAAAAGGTGTATCATTTATTAAACATTTAAATTAACAAGAATATAAATAAGTTTAAAGATTTTCATTTATGGCTCCAAGGTCTGAGCTAAACAGGTCTTGACTTACTATTATTTATTTTAATAATAATACATTTATAATGTTTTTTAATAACTTTTTCTCATCTACTATCGTAGGTATTTTATAAAGGTATTGTGTTTTCCCTAAAACTTCAAAAATAAGGTTTATGACGTTTTGAGTGGTTGTCATGATGCTCTGTAAGTGCCTGTGTCTACCTTTTCTTTTGTTCTACCACTGTGTTTATGCTAGAAAGTTGAAGCTTGGCATGAAAATCATATTTAAGGCCTAGTTGTGCTGCCCGAAAGATAAAGACCAAAATTTAGACCGTGTTAACCCATTTTGCTGATAAATCAAAAATTGTCAAAAACAAAAAACTTACCGATATGGTAAGACCGATCAGCGTCCAGAAGTCCAAAGTTCTGAGGCAAGACACTAAGGTTCACACCGGACCCAATTTTTTACATTAGAGTTTGATTATTTTCGTAATTTGCAATTTAAAAGCAATTATAATTTTTTTTCATGTTTTATTACTTAATTATAATACATTGTTTATAATATAAATATTATTTAAATGACACTCAATTTAATTACAATTTATCAATAAAAACTTTTTATATGATTTGGGAAAAGCCCTAATGGAATGACATGAAGAGAGTTGAACTTTCAAAGGAATCACAAAAAAATAAGTTTTTGTTGAATCAAAAAATGAGACGTACTGGATTAATGCAAAAACCTCCGAGGGAATTGCATATATATATAGTCTGTTGCGTTGTGAAGTTATATAGAAATAAACAAATAACCAGCCTCTTCAGAATTAAAATGTTTAATCCAGAGCCGACTTCTGACCCCACTTCTGGCCATCATAAATTATAATTAGGGTCAGTCTTAAAGGGCTAAATCTAGATGTAATCCTTTAAAGGTCTGCAATGCACTCTTCTTCAATAATACACCCCTATAAAGCATTACAGAAGTTTAAAAGACTACATCTAGCTTCTTAGCACTCCATTCATTTCTAATGACGACCAGAAGTGGTCGAAATTCGACTCTCAAAAAACATTTTAATTGTGAGTTGACTCAAAATCGTTTACTTCTAGGAAACTGCGTACGGAAATTCTAAAATAGATGTACAACCATAGCGTTTTCAAAATTTCAAAATCCTGACATCAACACTGAAAAAAATACTTCTTTAATTTCTTTCTTTTAAAGTAAGCAAAAAAGTAAATCTTTTTTTAGAGGTGAACCATGTAATAGGAAGAAAAGTCTGGAGCTAGGTGTTAGTTTGACCTTCTCGAGGTATTAACTTAGTTATTTATTTAAACATTTTTTGTAGTAAAAACCTCATAGTAAAAGGTTCATGTAAACCAACAGTCTAGTCTGGAAAACATCTCTTTCCTTAACCTCTCGAGCTTTTTATATAGATTTAGCCCCAAAAAGGACTTGTTAGGTTGTTTTGTAAAGTAGATTTTAGGGTAAAGTAGTTTCATCTTACCTATTTTTTAAAAGAACTAAAGAACACTTATTCCGGATTAGATACTCTTATTTACCTAAATTAAGGCGCAAATAAGTAATTTAATAGAGTTTAATCCTACTTTTGAATTTAACTACAGAAGATCAAAATAATCTCTCAAACGTATAATACTATGAAATAAAAAGTACAAAAGTAAATTAAACACGTCAAATCTCAGTTTTTAGGTGGACCTCTATCAATATAAGTGATAAGTGGCTCAATAAAAAAGTAATAAAATTAGAAGAGCGATAAAAAATTGACGAAAAAAGAAGAGCGATAAATAAGAGATAAAATAAGTAGAGCGATAAAAAATTGACTAAATAAGAAGAGCAATAAATAAGAGATAAAATAAGAAGAACGAGAAATAAGGGATAAAATAAGAAGAGAGGTAAATTAGGAAAAGCGATTAATAAGTGATAAAATAAGTGATAAAATAAGTGATAAAATAAGAAGAGCGATAAAATAAGAAGAGAAATAGAAAGAAGACGGAATAAGATTTGTTTACAACAAAAACTCAGACAAGACAAAGGTTTGTGTCCACAATTAGACGAGTCAAACGTTATTTCCTTAGAATGGCTAGTGTTGTGAGCAAAATCAAAAATGACGTTAGCAAGATTATTAATAGAGAGATGGTTAGAATCATAAAGTGTTCAGAGGACACATCTAATTATCAATAGATCCAAAGACCAGCAAACTAGACTTGGTCAACTTTATAAAAAATGAGTTGACAGCAAATGTCTCAATTATTAGAAGAGTTATCAGCAAATGTACACACGAGAAAAGCTGTCACATTTGTGAAGTCAAGATAAAACATGATCAAAGTCAAAGGGATAAAGATCTACAACGAATGGACCCTTCTTTTTTACGTCTCAAATAATTTCATTAGTCAATCGATTACGTCAATCAACGGTAACCCATAACCAGTACATGGGAAATTTAATTTAAATTGCGTACTAAAGACAAGACTCTCGTACATTGAACCCTATTATCCCTACTATCTTGGCTACAATCTTCGCCTTAAAATACAGGTCAGAGACAGGTATGTCCTTTCTCCATCTTTAATTTCATTTTTTTAAATATTTTGTTTAAATCATCTAAATAACATATCAATCTGAAAACCGCCATTTTGTTCTACATTTCTAAGGATGGCTTCGAAATTTTATTAAAATGTAAAATTTAATCATGAAGTACTTCCCATAGAAAAAATCTATATATATTATTGTTTTTCAAAATGACAATAAAAGTTACATTATATATATATTATATATATATATATATATAATATATATATAATATTATATATATATTATATATATATATATATATATATAAATGGTAAGGAACATTTTTGGGATCATTTAAATTAACTTAATAACGTAATCAAAGTCTTGAAATTCGTAATAAATGCTTTTTTGTGCCTAAAAATCTAGATTTAGGTATGCTAAAGCAAATTATACCGGTTTCAGCTTGATCGCATCATTGTAAGTAACAAAAACTTGCACACATCAAACATGTCCAGGGTCCCCTTTTACATATTAAATTTTAACTCTGTTTGGTTAAATAAGAAAAACAGTCTACGACGAATAGAGTGATTTTAAGATTTTATATCCTACAGAAAATTCATTTTCAAACGTATAATATAAACTTTGGCAAATATATCTATTATTAAATATCAGATTTAGTTTTAGTTCCCTCTTGGTTTGAATTTGTGATAAACTTTCAGCTCAAAACTTGAGTTGTTTTAATGTATAAGAAAATTACTAAATTTTCGTTTTGATCTTTGACTTTTTAAAGACACACAGTTTTCCTCTTTTAATAGTTTACCTCGTGTAAAAATTCTCGTGAACTAAATAAAATACTTTTTTACTTTTCTTAACCTGCTGCCGTAGGTATAAAGAAAAGTATTGTGTTCACCCTAAAATACCGAACCCGAGGTTTTATCACAATCATCCGTTTCAGATATTTTCATGACGTTCTGAGTGGTAATCATCATGCTGTGTGTGTGTGTCTGTCTAAAACAGACAGACACACAGAGTTATGCTTAAAACAAGCATAACTCCCGCTGTTTTAATGCTAGAGAGTTGAAACTTTAAGTTAAAACTTTAAAAAAATTGAATTTTATGTCTGGTTGAGCTGCCTGAAAGATGTATTTTCAGACGATACATTTTGGAGCCATAAACAATTTAGAAACAATACGTTAAAAATAAAAAAATTGACGCAAATGTACATCAATATGTGTTCAATCGATCAACAAAACTTCATTTGACATTGGTCGCCTTTTAGAAATTAATGACTATTCAAATTTTAATTTTTCTTATTGCTTTTTGACGTACGCTTTATCTCCATATAGTAAACTTATAATACATTATTAGTGGCGATTCTATAGCTCTTTAACATTTAGTTTCTAAGTTATTAGTGAACACTCACACACAACACACAGATAATATATATATATATATTATATATATATATATATATATATATATATATATATGCATAGGAACGTTGATATACAAGTATTTGATTGAATATCTATCTACTATATTGTTTTTTTAAAGCTTTTAATTAACCTAAGGTTTATAACATTCTAGATTTTAGATAACCATTTTATTTTAAGGTCGAGCGTGGCGAGACCGAAGTAGTACTACCGTTAGCTTTGGATCACCATGACATACTGAGTCCGAAGTTATGTAGAAAACTATTGAGGTACCCTGTAGCTTGTTTTATTTTTTTAAATTAAATCCTACTCTATACTCGACTCTGGTTATTATTATAAACTTATGGCCTCTTTTATTGTTAATTTTATGGAAAGCCGTAAAAAAAGATTCTATGCTATAAAGTATTTAGCATAGAACTATATCACACGTTCGGGCAATATATTTTATGGTTATTAAATCTAAAAAGAACATAGCAATTCAGAACTCCAGTAAAATTTATCTTTTATCAATGTAAATTAAGAAATTTTATGCGCCGTGCAAATGAACAATAAAATTATAGAACAACAAAAGCTGTTACGGAGTTCTTAAACGAACTATTTATTACTTTTTCTCATTTATACCGTAGGTATATAGGAAAATTATTGTGTTTCCTAAAAAACAAAACGGGGATGTCACCGGAATTATCCGTTTTAAATTTTTAAGACCTCTTGAGTAGTTTTCATAAAGTTGACTATCTGTATGTGGGTGCGAGTATGGTTCTTTCAAGACGACACTAAATCCTTGATTTTTATTGGATCATAAAAGTTAAGTAGCATTGAGCGTGGTCTGGGCCTGGAAGGTGACTGCTGGGAATAAAATGGATTTATTTACTATCTGGGGACGAGTAGTCCCCAGATGACTGCTAAGTCCGATGACTGCTTGGGTTGCAGTATAAATTCAATGACTTGTGAGGACGGGCGAAGGAGGATTAGCGTGGCGAATCCGATGTGATGAGAAGTTCCGAGAAACCTCGTACCCGTTTTTGTGTGTAGGTGCTGAAACATGGATTTTTGATAAAAGATCTGGATGAAATTTCAACTTTTCCTACAATTATATGGCAAATAAGTAGATATAGTATTGTGGTTATACATTGAAACTAGGATTTCAATTAAATTATTTGTTTCAGGTGTTTAAAACCTTTTAGTTGGTTATAAACAAGTTTTTTGTAGGTATGTGTGTCTGTGCTATTACCATAGCTTTTAATGAGTTTATTAATAAGAAAATAAATTTCGTGTCTAGTCCTGCTATCTGTAAAATTATTTTTCTATGGCTTCATTAACCGGCAACATAATTAATTAGAAAAAAAAGTAAGGCCCGTATTCAAAGACATTTTCCTAACATTCTCCTTAAGAAACAAAGAGAATGTTAGGAAAATGTCTTTGAATACGGGCCTAAAACGCAGAAAATGTTTTCGTCGGTTTGAAATTTAGTAACTAAAACGTTTTTATAATTATCTTAAATTTTATTTTAACTACAACTGAAGGAAAAATGGGTACACTCAAAGCAGAAAAGAGTAGCTAGTCAAAAACCATTCGAAAAATGCATTGCAATATAATTGGTTTTTTGACGTCATTACTGTAATATGTGTACATTAACACCTTTTATAATAGCAAAACTAAGTATATGTTTTAAACATATTAACTGCTTAATTAATAATAAAATAATAATACATCGACAAGATGTCAATATATTACAATTACCATGGTTAATGAGTATACATGAGTACACTCACGTACAACTCATGTACCACGTGAGTGTACACGAACACTCTAAGTAACCAAAAAACCAATAAAGAAGGATAACGCCCCCCCCCCCCGAAAATCTATAAAACATGAACGATAAACAGAAAAAGGTTCTGAAAGAAGTGTTATTATCCATGTTTATTGGACGGGGAAAACCAGAACGTCAATAAATAAACTTATTGATTAGAACAATTTCGAGTACAAAGAGAAACCAAATAACCAACCGATAATTTTTTTCGCTTTATTAACACACAATTAGTGTAAATACACTTATTAATTACCTCATTAAGACACTTATATATGCATCAGTAATTAGTTAAACAATAAAGTGTTTTCAAAGGAACGATTTTTGGGAAAAATCGCTATATGTTTAATTAAAAAAATCTATTTACTAAATTTTAAGTTGCAATAAAATTTTAAAAGATAAAGCGAAATACGAGTATAATACGAGCTTTAGACGAGTTATTTTTAGTCTTACTTAGAGCAAATTTAAAGTATAATTAAAACAGGATTTATTACTTAATTCCTTTCTCAGCCCTTTAGAAGTATTATAATTTTATTGGTGGCTGTCCTGTCCTATGAAGCGGTGTCTAAATGGAGCCTTTTTTGCACCAGCCTTGTTTAAAACTTTTAAATCTTATCAATTCAGCGTATATAAATCTTTATTTAACCTTTTTAAAGTAGAAATAGCTCAAAATAAAACAAATTAAAAAATACTTCGTCGTTACTTTATTTCATGATAGGAGATTTTCGAAAGAAAAACTTTAGAAAATAATTTTTCTAAAATCTTTGCATTCTAAAATGCTGTCGTGAGGAGCTGTTAAAAATTAACAAAATTCACCCTAAAGTGTGAGAAATCATGGCATTCTGAAGACACGGAGAAGTGAGACCAAGGTGTTAAAAAAAGTACCGAGGTACTCGTCACCACCTTATTTTATTTTAAATAATATAATACATCACAAAAATAATGACATATTTTATTTATTTGTCGTCAATAAATGAAAAGATTAAGGCAGCATTTTCATTGTTTATTAATTTTTAAGTTGTAAAAACAAATAATTAAAGAAGAAGAAGGAAGAAAGGGTGTGAAGTGGGGAGATAACAGGAATAAAGTATTGATAGGACTTGTTAAGAGGTAACAAAAATTGCCCAAGTAATTAGTCCTCAGCGCCCTTAGACATACGTTACTTAGAAAATAAAGGGGTAGTTTTTTTTAAAAGATAATAATTTGTTTTGACTTGTTACTAGTATTAGAACTTGTTTTAATAAGTATTTATAAGGTTTCAAAAATTCCAAATTACAGTATTTTAGTTTAAGCCGAAGTTAAGTCTTTAACTTCATAACTTTAAGCTAATTTAGATTTGTGCGTAATTAGTGCTATCCAATTTATAAGAAATAAGATAAATTAAAGTAATCCATCAAGTTTGATGGGTAAACGGATACAGAAACCGAACTAATATACATAGTTGACCTTGGACTTCTCTGAAGCAATTAAGTTAAAATATCTGCTCTTGTCTAAGTTTTCAAATTTAGAAGCTAATTGTCAGTACTGTAGTGTTGCCTAGAAAATATATATATTATATATATATATTATATATATATATATATATATATACGTATATATTTGTGTGTGTGTGTGATGAGCCAGACGTAACGTAACAGAATAGGACATTGCATTATGTCAAGACATCAATGATGACGAATATCAAATGATGGAACAGTTCCCAGCTGTAACATTGCATTTTGCTTGTTACATTACATAGGTCTCTCCCGCACAATTACATTGTGTTAACTATTCATGTTTTCCAAAGCTCGGTAGTATCAAATGGTATAAGTAAACTTATTAGGTATTCCGAAAAATCAGATTAAGTAATTAAGCAAAAATCGGATTGATATGCAAGAAAACGCGCTTTTGAAAGGGAATTCGCCCGGATTGCGGACCTTCACGCCAGAATTTTGAGTGATTACGATGATTTTTTGTTCCTTTCACGTTTCGAAAATAATTAGCCTTATGGAATGTGTCAAACACAGCTACCAGGTTCTGTTTCTCCTTGGGATCTTTAACTTTGCTTAAGATTTGTGTGATTTGTTAATGAAAATTCGTAGGTAATACTGAATAGTAAAATTGTGCTCAATGAGATGGATAATAATAAGTACCTTCATAATTCCTTATTTAAAATAATAGTACAATAATAATATACTAAAATAAAATAATCAAGTATAAAATAAAATAATAATAAAATAGTACAACAACCTAAAGATGAGTTAGATGATAATAATCATAATTTGTGACAAAGTATGCGAAAACTTAAAAAAAATGTCTTGGGTGTAATTATGGTTTAAAAAAATTAACATTTTTACAAGAAAACTTCCAAGGATTCTCTTTTAATAAAAATGACAATATAATAAGTTAAGTCACGCTAATACACAGTGTGGATGTTAAACCAAACTAAATAAAGGGAAGAACAATCAAACTGCGTCAAAGTTAAAATATGTAAAATTAATACTTCCTTTTATTGTTACATATTTTTTAATAATGTAATTATTTCTAATATGAGTTCAATTAAATTAAATTATTTTGTTTTAGGAAATTTGGCACTTGAAATCTAAGGAACCAATGAGAACGAGTTAAGTAAGGTTACCATTTTTTTAATACCCAAAAAGTTTTATGCATATATGTTATATTTAGGTAATAAATCATTTATTTTAATGTTTGTCTGTAAAAACCTAGTTTGCATCACCCTCTAAAAGAAAGAAACTTAAACAATCTTCCACATAACAAACTATAAATTAGATATCTACTCAAAATATGTACCAGATGTTATTTATATAAAGTCTTTGATATTTTAATACTTTTGAATTGCGAGAGATAAGACACCACCTAAAAGATTAAAAATTGCACACTTTATAATATGATCGAATTATTTAATTGAACCAAGCCCTAGTCATAAACTACAAATATACTGTCTACATTCTTACGGTAAGGTCACTTATTTCTCAGTTGCTGCCCTTAAACTAAAACGATTGGATTTGAAAAAATTCTGAAGCAAGTTCCTTCAAATGATTGAAAATAAGTGATGATAGACTCTAGGAATTTTTCTGTTATCTGATCATTTACATATTATTACAAGTAAATATATACATGTATATGTATACTTGTCATAGAATATAAAAAAAACAGATGACAGAGAATTTTATAGAGTAACACATAAATAAATCACATATTTTTAATCATTTGAAGGAACTTGCTACGGAATATAATATATATATTATTTAGACAAATCTTGTACTGTTCCCTTCTTTTTAGTGTGTAGGAAATACGTCAAAACTTGTTAAAAATTAGCATAATCTGAGCTTTGTATGAAGGCTAATGATGATGAGTAGAACTGATTAAACAAGTGCAACTGTTGATTTTGATAAATTTGCATTCCAAAGACAATTAACCCGGCTAGCCAACCTTTTTATACTGGATTTTGATATAACAGAATGCCAAAAAACTTATCTTTTATAAAAAATGTGTATAAAAAATACACGGACATACGTAAATACATTTACCAAAAGAAATCGAAAGAAGGACAATACAAGATCATATAAATAAGTACTTGAAAGCGGAGAAGGTAAAGGATATGAAACTACAGCTAAAACAAGGATGCAAAGCTGTAGACAGTGACAAGCATGGCTCTGACTTCTCGGGCTTGTGACTGGGCATGACAGGTTTAAGGATAGTCTTAGCAAGGTTGTAAATGATCCTTGCGTTTTCAGTGGAGCTACAAAACTTACTTTTTCAGAGGTCTTTAGCTCCAAAGATTGAAGGTTCCAAATGACAAGATCAGATATCTGGCGTATGTTCAAACAAGGGAATTAAGTAAACTTGACAGAATATAATTGTGCGAGGAACACCTAGGAAATGTAAAATGCAAAATGCAATGCTACAGTTCAGGCTCTGTTGGTATCTGATGAGTTAGACGTAACGAAACGGAGTTGCTCATGACATTATGTCGAGCCATTAATGATGAAGCAATTCCCATATACATCTGGGAACTGCTACAGCATTGCATGTTGTTTGTTTCATTTCCTATCATGTTATGTCAACTATTCATGTTTTACAAAACTCGGAAGTATCAAATGATGTAAGTAAACCTTATTGGGTGATGTGGTGGAAGAGGAGGACGATAACACAAACAAGATGAAGATACAAACTAAAATATACTAATTTTGTTAGTAGGGCGAAGTGGCAAAACATATGGAAAAAAAAAAATACAAACAAATATAACTCGGAAAGATACAGAAAGAATTATTAACAGAAAACTGAGCAGTGAGTAAACACAGCTAACAAATAACAACACCAAAATCTCCCACAAAACCTTTTAAAATAAATCAGAGCCGGCTTTCGACCTCACGATCATCATCAGTGCCTATCCAACAAATATTAAAGAAATGAACTAAAATACATAATATAATATAGTAAAAATATAAAAAACTACGTAATAATAAAGATAAACTTAAAAATAATAAAAAATAAAAAATAAATTAGAGGTGTCAAAAAATTAAAAGTTAAAATACATAAAACATCACAATAAAATATAGAATTACCGGAGAGTTGAAGAGGAGAATCCTAGTCTGATTTTTTAGCAGAGTCATATAGCGGACTGGCGGGCGGGGCGCGTAAACCAGAGGCCTAACAACAACAGACGTACTCCCACTTTCACCTTTCTTGTTTCAGCGCTTTATCACCATTCTCTTCAACATTACGAAGTATCTCCAAATTTTCGAGAGCTGACATAGGACCCCCTTTCGAAATGTAATGTAAGAAGGCTACTTCATGGGGGCGTTCTCTATGGTTTTCCTCAATTAAATGGCGATAAAAATTGCTAGATTGTAAGGCTTCGTGCTCAGAAATCCTGGTACGGAACGCCCTACCTGTCTGACCTACGTAAGTACTCCCGCAAGTACCACATTTAAGAGAATAAACTCCATTCTTGTCTAGGGACTCGACTCGATCTTTACACTTAGAGATGTGACTACGGAGGGAACGGATGTTACGAAACGCCACGTTAATCTTCTCTTTTTTCAAAATATTACCAATCTTGTCCGAGACGGGGCCTATGTAAGGTACAGCGCGCCATGGGCTAAACAAACCAGTTTCATCGTTAGGGTATATCAGTTGCATCGCCAGTTTCCTTTGTTTTCGCTGGATGATGTGATCAACGATGCTATCCCTATAACCGTTGGCTTTAGCTATTCTTTTAATTGTGGATATACTCCTTTGGTAGGCATCCGGTTCCAACGGTGTGTTTAGCAAACGGTTAACGTAAGCATGGAATGCCGCCATCTTATGAGACCATGAATGTTGTGACGTAGCATGGATAACTGTGTTAGTTGTTGTGGGCTTACGGAAAATAGTAAAAGTAAGCTTATTGTCTTTTCTAACTACGGTCAGGTCGAGATAGTTTATAGAGGCTTCTTTTTCAAGTTCACAAGTAAATTTAATACCTTCGTATTTTGAACTGATGTAATCAACATACCGTAATAACTTGTCTACGCCCCCCATCCAAACAACAAAAACATCGTCCACATACCTTACCCAAGCTCTAACATATTTTCGGTAATAATTATTCCGTTTAACAAAAGTCTTAAAAAAGTAATCCAAGAAGACTTCTGCGCATAAACAAGACAAAGGCGACCCATGGCTAAGCCAGAGCCTTCGTAATAATCATTTTCGAATACAAAGTAATTTTGTTCAAGACACATCTCTACCAAAGCAATTATTTCATTCAAAACCTGTATCTCAACATTAGCATCTTTAAGCAATGAAATAAGTAGCATAAGGCATTTATCCTGAGGAACGTTCGTAAACAAGCGACAATGTCTAAAGATACTAAAATAGCTCCGTCTGGTACCTCAAAATCTTTGAATTTCTCGCAAAAAGTAGCTGTATTTTTAATAGAATCCGCAGCTACAAAATTAGTACGGTTAATAATTTCCGTGTTTAAAGCTCTAGCAAGTTCATGGCTCGAAGAACCGCAGCCGGATACAACAGGGCGAATAGGAAACTCCGACCTTATGTATTTTAGGAGCGCCGCACAAT
>JACMZG010001911.1:33964954-34075413 GCA_018340805.1 Microvelia longipes | reverse complement strand
TGTTATATCAAAATCCAGTATAAAAAGGTTGGCTAGCCGGGTTAATTGTCTTTGGAATGCAAATTTATCAAAATCAACAGTTGCACTTGTTTAATCAGTTCTACTCATCATCATTAGCCTTCATACAAAGCTCAGATTATGCTAATTTTTAACAAGTTTTGACGTATTTCCTACACACTAAAAAGAAGGGAACAGTACAAGATTTGTCTAAATAATATATATATTATATTCCGTAGCAAGTTTCCTAATGAAAAATATGTATTATTTTGTGTTACTCTATAAAATTCTCTGTCATCCTTTTTTTTATATTCTATGACAAGTATACATATACATGTATATATTTACTTGTAATAATAATGTAAATGATCAGATAACAGAAAAATTCCTAGAGTCTATCATCACTTATTTTCAATCATTTGAAGGAACTTGCTTCAGAATTTTTTCAAATCCAATCGTTTAGTTTAAGGGCAGCAACTGAGAAATAAGTGACCTTACCGTAAGAATGTAGACAGTATATTGTAGTTTATGACTAGGCTGGTTCAATTAAATAATTCGATCATATTATAAAGTGTGCAATTTTTTAATCTTTAGGTGTGTCCTTATCTCTCGCAATTCAAAAGTATTAAAATATCAAAGACTTTATATAAATAAACATCTGGTACATATTTTGAGTAGATATCTAATTTATAGTTGTTATGTGGAAGATTGTTTAAGTTTCTTTCTTTTAGAGGTGATGCAAACTAGGTTTTTACAGACAACATTAAAATAAATGATTTATTACTAAATATAACATATATGCATAAAACTTTTGGGTATTAAAAAAAATGGTAACCTTACTTAACTCGTTCTCATTGTTCCTAGATTTCAAGTGCCAAATTTTCCTAAAACCTAAAAGGTTAATTTCCTAATAAGGTTTTGTGAGAGGATTTTGGTGTTGTTATTTGTTATACAGAAAGAACTCACTTAATCAGGTCTTACATTACATAAAATTAGTTGTTATTTATTTTAATAAAATATTAAATACAAGTTTCGATTCTTTACGATAAACACTATTGTTTTTTCTGTTATTAATAGTTTTCCCTCTAGAAATGACAAGAGGCGCCATTTAAAATGACCAAAAAATGCTTAAAATATAAATTTTACATTAGAAGGTTTATATCAAACGGAATTAAAGAAATAATTAAAGAATCATCTATCTACGTCAGTAGTCAATACTTGTTGTTGGATATGGATATCCATGGATCGATTTCATTACCAGCACAGTGGCGATAGCCAGATTTAATTCGGGGGGGGCTGAATGTTAAATTGTATATGTGTAATAATATATATATATATATATAAATATATATATATATATATATTATAATATATATTATATCTAATATGATATATTTTATATATATATATATTATATATAACTATATATATAATATATTATATAGTATATAATGGATATATAATATATATAATATACTATATAGTCTGCATTGACCACACGGGCATTGGTTAAGCTTGTTATTAAGTTTGGTTTATTCGAGTTTGAACAGCAAAACATATTTGAAGGATGAGATCATCCTGAGTTGGGACAATATCCGGGTGAGATAACATCGCAGATGTTTTTAATAACCATGTTCTTTTAACCTTGAAAGCCTGTAATGAAATGCGTTGTTATGTCAGTGTGAATGATTGTGAGTGAAACCCGTTGAATTTAACATGTCTTAAAATAGATTATGCTTCATATATGAGACTACATCGGCCGATGATTTTTTAAATTACATGTTCCTTTAACCTTGAAAAGCCTGTAAATGAAATGCGTTTGTTTAATGTCAGTGTGAATGAGTGTGAGTGAAACCCGTGATAGGATGTAACAGTGATCAACATAATCTTCATATCTATGAAGCACATAATCTGTCATCAACGGTCAAAGCTACACAGAGCAACACGTGCCAGTAACTGATATGGCTCACTTGACGTTGGAAGAGGAGGATAACGTCCACCCACAGACATTCGGCTATTTAAAGCTAGCTCTGGGAGACCAATCGAGAGAGTTACAAGCAGTGACTGTAGATAACTGCACGGTCCGAAGACACGCTAAAGCAATGAGACTCCACAACGAGAGAAAGAAGTATACAATAACGCGTTTAAGCTACGTCAGGCAAGGTACGATTATACCGAGAGAGAGAGTTGGTACACACGAAAGTAGATGAAAGTTACATTGTCAGTAAGCTAATAACACATACACTAGAGATATATCACGAATCAAGCAACATGAAGCATTATCAGTCGCACACTGATATATCTGAATCATATGTCACGGCAACACGAAGCGCTTTCAGTAGACTCCCGTCAAGCACGTGATAAGATACTCAGCACACATGTCGCCGAGAGAGAATAATCTGCTGACACTGCAAGAAAAAGAGAGTATAGACTGTGACTGGCATTGATAGAACAGTCACCACATCGTCGCTCATCACAGTATCTGTACTCACATGAGCGATCAGGCAGCGAGGATTTCTTGCTCTAGATATCGAGACGTGAATCTATCTATTCGCTAAGATGCTATGATGACACTCGATCTGAGTATATATATGATGATCATAGATATCCACTAGGAGGTCCTACAGTTAAATCACCGACACAATAGGATAGGAGATATCGCGCTGATCTGCTAACGGTGACGATCTCAAGTGTAGATGTGCAAGCATGGACTAAGGCGCAGAGGTATATGACATAGACTGTAAACAGAGGGATCACAAACCGAATAGCACAAGCGTGCAATGTGACAACTAGGATTAGCTTCGTCGAGCGTTAGTAACAGTAGAGCAGAAGGACTCATGAAGCTCGTCACCACGCAAGTGCGTACGCTATACCTATATTATAGCTAGTTATTTAAATACAACTATGAGTTAATATCCGAATTCTTTAAGTTACAGAGATATATATGACACGAGTGCGCAGTACACGATATTAGTAAGAATCCAGGATCCGAAACGGCCGCATTGAGAGATAGCGCCCTTCGTATGAGAGATAACGCGATCCATTAGAATGGTCTGTGTGATACCATTAGCATGCATTACGACGCTCCTGGATCTCGGAAGCGAATGACGGTTGCTATTGCAAGAGAACTTAGATAGAGCGGACGACCAACAGGCAAGACACACCCGAGGAACTTACCCTAATCAGGAGTCACGGAGGAGCCACCGACTTATTCGAAAGACGGAGGATATCCCCTTTTATCTGTGGACTAGTCGTACAGACCGGGGCGGAGCGCACACTAGACAGCTGACTACACTCCAGGAGATACAACAGCTGACGTTCTGGCAGGCCATTGAGTAGACGTTATATAAGAAGACCAGAACCGCATAGATCGGAGTACCTCCACGCGGATATAATGAGCCTCGACAGAGCGACGATAAAATCAGCACCGGGCATAAATGGAAACTGCTGCAGCGAGATATAAGTAGTCACGAGACACGAACATCAGCCTGAGTCCAACACAGCATACAAGCACGTACATCATTGAGAACCGGCACAAAGAAGACGCAACAACCGGATAACTCGACGACCACCGAAGACCGGCTTTTACATAAGCAAGTGACCGCCGCAGCGAAGCGGCACAGGGAGATGCCGAGCGTATGAAGGGACCATACCTGCTACAAGGTCGACAACGCTATATCTACATACACATGATCATACACAGAAGACCTCAGCACTACCACAAGAGCACACCCACCACGACCTACAGATAACCGGCACGCAGAGGAACAGAGCGCTATAGCTGGCTACAACGATTCACAAGCTGCGCCGCGTCTGAAATACTATGAGGTAGGGAACTGACATGCACGTAGAAGCATTCAGACTATACCTACGAGGGCCAGAGAACTTAAGTGACAAACTACAACGAGAAGAATATATCCATATACGGAAAATACTAACTCGGACACGCAGATACACGTTCCCAAACACGACATCAAGATTCACTACCTATCAACGAGAGAGACAGATTCACGTCGATCCCCTAACTATGAGACAGCACATACGATGCAGCACACTCGTAGTATATATCAAGACCATCGCAGGAGCACTACTAACTTCATTATAATCATTTATGAAGAGAATAATTATACCACATTCATCTATATAACAAAGCTTCGATCTAATGAGCTAAAGAAAGACCACACACGAGGATAGCGATGACAGACAGAAACCACATGATCACGGTACAGAACCATCGCCGAGAACACCAAATGAGTGAACACCGCGCTCTTACAAGGCCGGAGCAGGATATAAATCACAAAGAGACGGACGAGACAACGAACACGTATCACTCAGAGAGGCTAATCTAGAATTATCACACAGGCCATCAGAAAGTATGCAATCGAAACGGACGCCACTGTGCCCCGTCATGCCCCCAGCGTCACATCAGTACGCATGAAACATACATAAAGCGAGAACCGAAAAAGTGCGATAATAAATTAGGTAACGGATGATGCACTTATGCAGGCCACCGAATGGGATCTGGCGAGCAGCGAGGGAGCGAGCTGAGCTCATACAAACACAGAGTCGAGCAGCGCAAGCGCGCAAAGCAGATATCGATGGATGCGTGTGAGATCGAACAGAAGATGTACAATATGCGACATATTACACAAAAATCGAGAGCAACTCGCATATCCATATGACTGAGATAAATAGAGCATAAAATAGACGCATGAGCGACATAATCCATCGCCATTCCGCGAGACAGAGGATAGAAACTAGAGTAGATCAGGAAGATCCAATGCAACACGGAGCTGACTACACACAAGTATGCATATCACAGGCGAGCACACAAAACGACCCATATACATGTCTATAGCACGCACTAAGCAGTCAGAATCGCACACAGCGATTCCAATATCCAACAATCATGATGTGTTCGCAGAGAGAGACGATGAGAGCATGCACCAAGCCATAAGACAACACCAAGTATAGCAACGACGACGTGAATCAGACAGCGTAGAATCACCCATGCAATAGATCCGTATCCATAGCAACACGCACACACAATCTTGAAGCTCATATATTTACAGAATTCAGTTTACACGACAGAATGCGCTCGCGGGTGCACACCATCCACTCCTCAGCGAACGCCTGCACCAAGAGTGCACGAGTGGTCTCGCTCACGCATCGAATTCGACTACTGCAACACACGTCTCGCGATCACTACACTGCACACCGAGCCACGACAAAGCTGAGAATTGTCAATAAGAGCATCATGACAGAGAGTATGGTTTCACCGCGGAGACATCAGAGCATAGAAACGCATGCAATCCACGGGAATGATCAGGATGGAGACGGAGCGTCCTATAATCAATTAAAAACAAATATATGTATAGTTAATTGATTAACGCACGATGCCTGATATCGAGGCTCCATCGCATCACTCAATTGCTCGCCACGACGTTCTGCTACTTACGGCTTTGACAGACACTGTAGTGTCTGGGAGGAGACGCAGATAAAAGACCAAGGAGCAGTCAGAGTGCCCACAGCGCGAAATAAGAGCACAACTAAAGATCGCGACGAGAGCTAACTTCACATAATTCCCTCGTCAAGTCAAATATAGACGGACAACTCAGAGACCCATACAAGACGATCTACAGGTACAAACCACCTGAGATGAGAACTATCAACGAATGATATTACGTAATCGACATCAAAGAGACACGCGCCGAGTCAGCGAAAATACCAAGAACGAAGCAACAACATAAGAAATGAATCATGAGCGTGCAAGTAACATTCTTCAAACAAGATCTATCGACAGAGACAAAGATTAGGCCAAATCACGATACATAGTATATCAAACGATATGTCAGAAGTTCCGCATCGAACATACAGAAGATTCTTCAGTTCATTATAGGAGACATACGGTCAAGCAGATTTTATCCCACGAGACGGCTTTCAATTTCTACACGCCGTCTGAGGCCGTGCTTCAGTAAGAGATCAACTATCACGCGCATTTTTCGACATCACCGACAAACAAGACAAGAAGATTCGAGCTATATAGTCGCACAGGAGATGACCGACAGCCTAGACAGAGATATGATAAGATCAAGAGCACGAACAGAACATTGAAACACCAGCGCGCATTCGACCTACCGCAAAACTGAACTGTGACGGTAGCAGTCAGCCGCCTAACCGACGACAGGGACAAGCCAATACGCTAAATCTCGCGTCTGAGTTGAGAAGATCTCGTACCGCACCTGTCCTCCTTGATACACAAGATTAGTAATATGAAGCAGATGTCACTGTACGAACGTCATACGTATCTTTGAATTCTAGGCTAACGCAGAGCTGAAATATAGCATCACTTGAAACAACACAGTATTTGGACTTATGACCGTACTGATTGGTTTGAGGTTAAAAGGAAGAGGAATAAATGTTCCTAACCCAACAATGGCAGACCTGTTATTGCCTAGGGTCAAAATCACAGTCTAGGGTGGATTATGACTGTGATTTCTAGGACATTAATTTAATCACTTACTTAAATTAAACAATAAAAGTATTAAGTGGTTTGTAATTAATGAATTATATAAGCTAGAGAAAGGGAGTATATAAAAGTATATACATCTGAATAACCTCTCAGCTAGAGGGCCAGCTAGATTCGCCCCAGTGGAGGGGAGGATATATTTGAAAAAAAAAAAAAAATGCAAAAGTATCGCTCGTTTTTATATATATATATGTCTTGAAGAGAGACATTGTCACTTGGAAGTTTTGAATCAGGTACGATTGTTTGAGTATAAGCAGAGAAGAATAATATTCCTAAACCAACAATGGCAGACCTAGTTTATTAGGGTCAAATCACAGTCTAAGGTGGATTATGACTGCGATTTCTAGGAAGATAAATTAATCAATAATTAGTATAATTAACGTGTATATATGTCTTGAAAGATAGACATTATCTTCGGAAGGTTTGAATCAGGTACGATTGGTTTGAGGTATAAGGCGAGGAATAAATTTCCTAAACCAAACAATGGCAGACCTGTTATTACCTAGGGATCACAGTCTAGGGAAGTATGACTGTGATTTCTAGGACATTAAATTAATCACTTAATTAATAACTAAGTATTATTAAGTGTATATATGTCTTGAGAGATAGACATTGTCTTCGGAAGTTATGAATCAAGTACGATTGGTTGAGTATAAACAGAGGAATAAATATTCCTAAAACCCAACAATGGCAGACCTGTTATTGCTAGGGACAAATCACAGTCTAAGGTGGATTATGACTGCGATTTCTAGGACAATTAATTAATCAATAATTAAGTATTAAGTGTTTATAATTAATAAATTATATAAGCTGGAGAGGGGAGTATATAAAAGTATATATATCTGAATAACCCTCTCAGCAAGAGTAGAAACCCCCGATACAGTGGAGGGGAGGATATACTGGAAGATAAAGAAGAATCAAAAGTATCGCCCGTTTTATATATATGTCTTGAAAGATAGCATTGTCTTGAGAAGTTTTTGAATCAGGTACGATTGGTTTGAGTATAAGCAGAGGAATAAATATTCCTAAACCCAAACAATGGCAGACCTGTTATTGCTTAGGATCACAGTATAAGATAGATTATGACTGCGATTTCTAGGACGATAAAGTAATCACTTAATTAATTAATCAATAATTAAGTATTATTAAATTATATATGTCTTGAAAGGTAGACAATTTTTTTTTAACCTCTTCCGAATTACCGAAAATTTGGGTCGATCCATTATGATGTTTACTTATAGTAAACGTAAGGAATGATCAAAAGAACCAAGAACATTTAGTATTTAAGATTAGAGTGATCACCCAAAGTATATTAGGATAATAATTAGTATAGGTAATAACAAAATAACCACCCATGGTATATTGGGATAATAATTAATATAGGTAATAATAAAATAATAACTCATAGTTAATTAAGATAATACTTAACATAGGTAATCTGGTATAAAACTTCAGTTATAAAATAATATTTATAAAATAATATTTAAGACAGTATAAAATCACTACTGCAAAAACAATAACATATATTGATAAATAAAAAGATAAATAACAACAGTAATACGATAAATTATGATAGATAACATAGGATTATAATAAATTTGATTATAAAGCATACCAGATCCATAAAATAAACTATATAGGGATAATATAATAAGGCACATGATAAATTTGTGCGTATAGGCTCTAGACTATAATTAAGTAGAGAATAACTAGACTTAAATCAACATTTTAGGTTACAAGATCGGTAATTTATCGGAAGAAAGCGACTTAGTCATAAATGAATTAAGTCGGTGAAATTGCCATGGTGGCAAGCATAATCCCCAAGGCCTACAGCAATTTAGGCCTTCGTGGAATAAAGAGACTTCCAGTAAACAATACTGGACATGGGCGAAACGATACTTAGCGGTTAGTATTTGGTGAATATTAGAAAACGGTTATTCAGTTATTATTAACTAATAATAATTTACCAATTGAGTAATGCCGGAAAGCCTAGGAGAGAGTAAATTACATACAACGTGTAAATACGTTCAAAGACAACTTCGCCTAGATAAATGATACGTTAAGGACGGGTAAAATAAATTATTTGGAAAATTGTGGCCACGGTATAAAGTGGAATAATGATAAGATGTATAGTAAATGCAATTCGAAGGAATCGGTCAGGGCAACACCCAGACCTTCTCCAGTGGTATAAATACTTAATAATTAAAATTAAAATTATGAAAATCAAACATGTAAACTCGAACTTGAAATGCGCGGAATGAGCCGATATCAATTCGACTTTTCTTTTGTATAAATAACACAAAAGTGTAGTTTGATATCAGATTAATATAGGTTAACAGGGTATACTTATATAAAAAAATAAATTTAGATAGATAAAATCGGGACACTACGTACGCATTGTGGTTAATATTTGGATAGGTAACTTTAATTAAATGATGTGATTTTAGATACATCATTTCTTAGAGCGTAATTATCATGCTTTTGGAAAATAATTAAAGCAACTGCTCACCACTTCAGCGAGCAGATATTATAGAACATTATAGAATTTATAAACATAGCCTACTACAAAAAAATGAATTACCTGCTCTAAAATGTTTAAAACAAAGGAGAAAAAACAAAAAAAGGCTCCGACAATAGGCTCATCGAGCCTTTCGTACCGATAAACACGACCGCGACACTTAGCCGAACGACTTAATTGAACTAAGGTCGTAATAAATAGAAAAGACCTCACCCCTCCCTATAATACTATGTTTCTATCTCTAGACAGAATGAGAGACTTGATTCAATGAGATGATTTATCTCGTCAATGGAAATAAGTCGTGTTCAATAGAGCATAATTAATGAGCAGAGTGAGACTGATAAATCCCTCACTTGCTAGATAAGACAGTTTATACGACTAAAGACTATGAGAGACTGGTTACTATTTTTACTGACTTTAACATTAAGACTAACAGAGACTTGACAGAGCTTAGCCATAGGTTTGATCAGTTATTGTTTCATGAAATTTTTGCATATATCGGTCGTTATCAGTTGCCACTGATATCCTTTTACAGACATATCTTATGTGTCTGACCTGATTTATAGTGCCATACATGCGGAGACCTCCGCTACGAGGCAAATTATTACGCCTTCTACGCTTCAAGCAACCTACAGGGAGATACAGCGCAATATAACCAGGGCAGGCCTAGATTTATTTATGGAGCCAACAACTGACCCTGTATTGTTCTATCAGTTAGGGCAGACTGGCCTGGCACACGCTGATAATAGGCTATATTTGACGCTAACTGTACCACCGATACAACAATGGTAGCAGCTCTGTCCCGGGTGTTTGCATTCCTTACCCTATGATATCAGTACGAAAGAGACTCTTACTCTGTTACCAGACTTTGATTATATCCTGGTCACCACGGATCAAGCATATTATGCACTAATGACGCAGGATGACCTCAGCAACTGCAATTACATTCTGATTGTTATCTGAATGCCTGAGGCAGTTACACGCAGTTCTGCAACCATAGCGGTTCATAACATAACACTGGCCTCGCCAGCTATACTGCTCGCAAATCAAAGCACACTGCCAATGATAACAATTGGCACCCTTTATCAGTCAGGCTTGGTTAAGCTTGTTATTAAGTTTGTTATTGAGTTTGAACACAACATATTTGAAGGATGAGATCATTCTGAGTTGGGATGAGATCATCCTGAGTTGGGACAATATCAGGGTCGAGATAACATCGGCAGATGTTTTTAATTAACATGTTCTTTTAACCTTGAAAGCCTGTAAATGAATGCGTTGTTATGTCAGTGTGAATGAGTGTGAGTGAAACCCGTGAATTTAACATGTCTAAATAGATTATGCTTCTATGAGATAACATCGGCAGATGTTTTTAATTAACATGTTCTTTTAACCTTGAAAGCCTGTAAATGAATGCGTTGTTATGTCAGTGTGAATGAGTGTGAGTGAAACCCGTGAATTTAACATGTCCAATTAGATTATGTTTCAATGAGCACACGTGCCGATATGATTGGTCTTCTGGAAGGGGTTACACCTTGGCTATTTAAGCTAGCTCTGGAGACCAATCGAGAGAGTTAACAAGCAGTTATAGAGAGAGACGTCAAGAAGTGATAGGAGAGTCATAAGTAGTAATGAAGTAGTTATAGAGAGAGTTGTCAAGAAGTGATAGAAGAGTTATTAGAGTAGTAACAATACAGTAATCAGATAGTCATTTAATAGTACGGTTTCAGTAACCAATTAATATCAGCTTGAAAATCGAGTAAGAGATAAGATGCTCCTCACATTTATCGTCGCAGCGACCTGTAAGTAATTCTTTGTCCTATAGTAGAGTTTCCCGTTTGTATGTGCATAGTAGTATTGAGTAACTTAGGAAACTGACTGATCTTACCTAGACCTGTTAAGCATACCTACTATTATACTAGTTATTTTAATACAACGTATAAATATATATGTCAGCTTACATTTATCAATAAACGTATTAACTCTGAATGCTACTTATGTTTTCTGATTAACACCCTGATATCTTTTCAGACTTAATTAGGCCAGGATTCCTAGTCAAAGGAATCCCCTTTTTCTGTGGGGTTCCGGACTGGCCATCCGGTGTGAGTTCACCCAAAGCCCCACGGTTAAATATATATATATATATATATATATATATATATATATATATATATATATATATATATATATTTATTTATATATATATATATATATATATTAATATATATATATAATATATATATATATATTTATATATAATATATATATATACCGTTAAAATATAGACAAAATTACAATGTATGCATTGTTTTTTTTGTTTATTATTAAATAATAATATTATTTTATATTAAATAAATAAATAAATTGTTTCTGGTTAAGTATATAATCAATAAAATACACATAGTTATAAATACAAACTATATTTTGCACATATTGTATTAAATTTTTTTTATAACGTAAAATTAATAAAACATTTAATTTTTATTATAATATTATATTAAGTAAATTTTGAAATAGTCCGCGACATCAGGGGTACTTGTCATTTACCGGATTGTACAAACCAGAGACTATAGATATTTAAACAGTAAGACTGTCGACCCAATGGTGGGAAAATTTGGATTCCGATCGACGCTAGCGCCGTGGCAGACCTACTTTTCAACTAAGTAGGCGTGGTTTAATTTCTCGCTTTTTGCCTACGTTCCATTTGAAATTAACTTTTATAAGTCATATATTATAGTACAAGAGCCAGACGCAAAAAACGTGACCGTCTAGCCCCAAAGGTTTAACCCACTAGATCGACTTATTCTGGCTCTCTGATAATGAATCAGGTGGTCAGCCGTTTCTGATAAGGGAATTTTAGCCCCGGGGCCCCTTAAAAATCTGAAAAATGACCTCAAATTCTGTTTTCGCCCAACAACGGTGTTCCTATTGATTTTATCCCAAAATTTAAAGGGTTGTTTTTTAAAGTTGATTAAATTTGTGATAAATCCATTTTTAACCATCAAAATCGGTCCAGTAAAACCAGAGGTACAAATGTTGAAAGATTACCGAAAAAACATCTAATAAGCATACATTTTAGTCCAAAAACGCACAAAAACCTTAAAATGTCATATTTTCCATACGAACATGAACATGTTTAAGAATTAGGCAGACTTAAAAATTATGCATATTTTTATGCATAAAAAAGTGTATTTTTCTACAATTTAAGTTTTTACCTATCTTTCAGCATTATATGTCGGTCATTAAGTCATCAAATATTAGAGCTGTGTTGACTTCTTTCTCTAGAACAACTCTATATTACCTGCAGTTTAACAAAATATGCATGATTTTTAAGTCTGTCTAATTCTTAAAAATGTTAATATGGGAAAACATTTTAGTAATCTTTCAACATTTGTATCTCCGGTTTTACTGGACCGATTTTGATGGTTAAAAAATGGATTTATCATGTTAACCGGCTTTCGTGTTATCAGTGGTATTACATTGTGTTTACGGTCCTGTGCTCCTTCTATATATAGTATTATTCTAAGCACAGGTCACACAGTTATTACTGAAAGACCTAACTGACCGTTATGTCGTAATTGGAACTTCGAGATAATATTTCGGACAAGCCAACTTTACTTTGTATTGTTCACTGTTTTCAAATTATTTGTATATCTTTCTATTTTTATATATGTATTTGATATATTATGATATTTATATTATAAGTTTATTGTTAAAAAATATATGTTATTTAATTTAGTATTTTATATATTTTTATAGCTTTTTTCACACATTTATTGCGGGTTTAGGTATGTAAAAATTTCGGGGGGGGCTGAAGCCCCCTCAGCCCCCCCCCTGGCTACGCCACTGACCAGCAGGGTGAGTACGGCGAGCCCTTTAAAGATATTCGTTGATTATATATATATATATATATATATAGAGGGTTGCTCTATATATTTTGCCCGCCTGCTGATGATGGTGGTAAGCAGGAACCGGTCTGGGGATATTTATATACAACAGCAAGTATTGACGGTAGCTGATTCTTCAATATCTTTTACTATTGGTGGTTTTTATTTTTTAGATTAAATAAATGATATTTTATGCCTTGCCAATTTTTTTCATATTACCTACTAATATTACCTGATTATATTATTCCAAATTTAAACAATATCTTTTCTTGCAAAAAAACTAAAAATGTAAAAGCGCACTGAAAAAAAGTAATTAAAATTATAAATTACCTATATTAAAAAATATAAAATAATAACGGACTAGATTTCATTATATTATGGAAACTCATACAAGCATTATTATTAATATTAGGTGTAAAATATTTGTTATTATCGTTTTGTCATATTTAGGTCAAATAAATAACCGAATAAATCAAAGAATCAAATTTTGTCAACCATCATTGCAGTTTTCCACATTATTAAATATTGTGTAAACTCTAGATCAGATTTTAGCAATACATTTCAATAAATAATTTGACGATTGTATTAGTTATTAGTTTAAACCCTTTAATTTGGATGATTGATAAAAGAAATTGTAATGAAATTAACCTTGACGTTCGATACCAATATGTTTGCTTTGTAAGAACAAGTTAGTAGACTATAACCTTTTTAGAACTGTGACCAGAGGGAAAAGTATGAGGTCAGTTAATGCATTGACGAACTTCTTTATTATTCGTCAGTCTTCACTAAGACTTGTTCGCATGCACATTACTTTAAACATTTTATTAAAATAAAAATCATACATATTATTCTGCTATAAAAGTCAAAAATTAAAATTAACAATTAAAATTAAAAAAAGTATTTTTTAAATTTTAAAATAGTAAAAAATACTTTAGTGATGTACTTTTAAAATCCCTATATTTTTATAAAATATACTAATTCTTTATTTGTGATTTGCTGCATGGTTGAATTATTTTTTTTTAAAATGTAAATTATTAAATAATCTAATTTAAAATAGTGATAATTTGTAGAAACTATTTTTATTATTATATTGCTAAAATACATATCTAGTTTTCTTTTAATATAAAGTTACAGATTTTTCAAAATGGGAAATAGCCAAACAATACTGGAGAAGAACGATAGGATTAAAAGGTAATTTCCTAATGATTTATTTAGTAAGATTGAATAATAAAAAGATACAATTATTTTATATTTAATTTTGTATCCTTAAAATATTTTTTATTAATTAGTTAAATTTGGAAAACCATTTTTCTTAAATTGTATTGAAATGACTATTAAATGCTAATTGTTTTATAAGTTTAAGATTTATGAAATGATTTATTTTAAGGTTTGTAAAATGTTTAAATATTAATTTTTTTCAATAAAATAATAAGTTAGTTTCTTAAAATAAAATGATAATTGGCTCCTTTTGGGTCACTGCTAGCTTCTAGTAAAAGATTTTCCTCGAGCAAAAGGTTTTCATCAATTGAGACTGGTTTTATTTAATCGGATCTTCGTAAATTGACCCAATCGGCAAAAACTGATGTGTGATGTTATTGCACATAACTATTTAGCTTTCTATCAATTTGTTAGCGTATCAATTGTTCAACAGTTTCTCGGATCGGAACGAAAGTCGGCATATGGCGAGATGCCAAATATCTCAAAGTTTATTACGTAACAGAAGTAAAATGTCTAATGACACTAACCCTAGTAATGACGTTGTATTATTTGCCGAAATTGTAAAAAAAAATTATTGTTCTGTGAGCTATAGCTGAGGATAAAAAATATACTTAATTTATTAAAACGTTGTAAATAATGAAATTTAACACATTCCTAATTGATAGACTAAACCGAAACAATAAATATGTATAGGTTTGACCCAAAAAAGGAGAAAACCAGTGCAACTTTATAACCGATACTTACAAGACTAAAAATACACACTGAAATTGGTCTTGAAAAAACAAGGCAATTCATACAAGTAAAAACATCATAAACTGTCTACTAATCTAATGTATGCGGTAATCCCATCATAATATAAGGCATATGAGCATGAGCAATAGACGCTACACCCGTTTTAGTCTATTCTTCAATACTATTTTGATTGTATACTATTTTGATTGTTTACTATTTGACGTGAGTGCGTTTATTTAGGGCTATTATAATGCAGTTTGACTATTATAAACCATTGCAACAGACTAAGATTCATGCTGGTTCTTCTTCTAATTTATTCCGTTCCTATTTTTGCAAAGGTTTTAAATTTTACACAAACTATTGTACATGAGCTTAGTTACATCATATTGGGAGAATGATCATAAATCATGAAAAACTTTTAATAATTATTATGATTTTACTAAATTCTGTTTTAGTTTAATGGGCGAAAAAGCAGAATTCAGCATTAACGGCAAGATTTACAAAGGTATGTTTTTTTTCTTAAAGTTTCGTATTTTAACTTATCTTGTAGTAAAGTCAAGTGTTTAGTTTCTTCATACTATCGTTTAGTAATTTTTTTATAAAATGATCATTTAAATTTATTAGCGAAAAATGTTTTTTTTTTTTCACCAAAACAAAATAAAATTGTATCACTATTTTATTATGATACAAGTTAGTATTTATATGATTTAGTTGTCTCTTAGAAATATTTAAAAAATTTTGTCTGCTAAGATACATTTAGTTCTTAACGTTTCCGCTAGAATGCATAAGTAGTTAGGCATTCTCCTTTAAAAAATTAATGTATATTATTTTTAGAATATGAGCAGCTAAGTTCTATAGTATTCCCTATCATTATATGATACAAAAAGGATATTTATTTCACGTTAAACATCATGAGTTTAAAAAGATAAATAGATCATTATTTAGAATTGTTAAGTGGATAAGATCATTACTATAACGAAGCGCTCTTTCAATGGAAATAGCATTAAGGGAACTTCTAAATAATGTCCTATTAAGATGAGTGTTTTCCAGGTCATTCGTTATTTATATTTTTTTTTTGTTAAATTTTACACTTTATTTATTAAATTTTGAAAATTATACTTCATCTTTTACAAAATTTTATTTTTGTTTAATAGTCGTCTTTCTATATATTAAAATAATTAATGTCCCGTCTCTATTATTCAATAAAAATTATATTCTCATTGACAACAAGTGGTCATATGACCATACCACTAAGAAGTAATATCAATATAACTTTAGTTAAGTAAATATTACCCATACACATAAAAGATGTAATAACTTCTTAGTAAGAAAGCTTGAAAAAATTATAACCGCAACAGTTCAAACAAGACTTTCTTGTTAGATAAAGGTGATATAATTGCTATTTTATGATTCTAGTTGGCGATGAAGTTGGTGATATGAGTCTTAACACATTCATAAGGGAAAAAGCTTACTTGAAAGGAACTAAATTTATGTGCTTGGAAGGAGGATGCGGCGCATGTATAGTATCGGCACATTTTACTCATCCTGCGACTCTTAAGAAAGTTAATTATGCTGTTAACTCGGTAAATCAATTCTTTACAATTAGTTCCTTCAGACCGGACACCCTAGTAAAAATGTTCAGTGATGCCGGATGTAGACTTGGTGATATTGGGAATGTCTACCTATCTACTATCTTTAGCTAATATAACAGTTTAGACTTGTATTCTTTTTACAGCATTTGGTCAAAGAATATAATAGGTACATAATGTCGGAACGTATACGAGAGCACCAGACAGAAGGTAGGTTTGAACATAGTGCTGGCATCTAACAGCAGCTCTAAAACTAACTCTCCTTACCATAATATTCTTCCTACTTTTCGTTATTACGTTATTATTATGCAATTATCTCGTTCTATAGCCGCCTTCGTGGTCGAGAGGGCTATAGAAAGCTTGAAATTGGTCATAATTATGTAAAGAAAATATTAAGATAGATCAGTAAATTTGCTTACCTATTCACATTCTTTCTATTGCCCCATATAAGACCTTCAAAAGCAAATTAAAGAAATTCTTGGGTACCTAAAAAAATTAGGAATTAATTAAAAATAAATTAAATTTTAAAGAAAATAATAAAAAAATACAATAATTTCTTACTCTATTATTGTATCTAGTTTAAGTTTTTGTTTGTATTATATTATTAACTGTATGTATCTGGAGCGACTGTCCGTTTGTTGGTAGGAGTAGAGTCTGTGTTGCTCACGATCCTGTGCTCATGCAACACATATGGGTTGGTTAGAATTGTTTTATGGTTTTTCTGTTAAAAATGTAACATTTAATCTTGTACTTGTAAATTATTGAATGAATTATTATAATAATAATAATTCATTCAATAATTTACTAATTAATTAATTATTCTACTAATTATTATTTACTATTATTCTATTATTACTACTATATATATATATATATATATTTTATTACTACATATTTATTTTATTACTACATATTTTATTACTATATATATATTATTACTATATATATATTATTACTATTATTCTACTATTTACTAATTAAATAATAATTATTCATACAATAAACTACTCGTAGCATTTAATAATAATTAAATGCTACGAGTAGTTTGCTAAAAACAAGGCGACCGGCGCGCATTCTCGTTGTTGGTATAGTGAAACTACCAAATTACACACTAGCGCTCCTGTTAACTGGCTACGGAACTAACCTTTTCTTTTCCGAAATAATATATCACAGGATCATCTTTCTTTATCAATATTTGTTTTGCTTTTAATGTTTCAGTGCTTAGTTCCAGTGCTAATATGCCAAGGATGGGAGATAACAACGACTGAAGGTATTGGTAATAAGTTTAAAGGATATCATAAAGTACAGAAAAGACTTGCTGGTGCTAATGGAACGCAGTGTGGTTACTGTTCTCCTGGTATGGTCATGAACATGTACAGGTAACCATTTGGTTTATTTTCTTTAAGGTTATAAAATTATGCAATATGAATTTTAACAGTTTACATTTTTAGGTAGGTTTAAATACATTATTGGCCACAAATTTTGTGCTTTTACGACAGAGTTACACGCACATCATGTTCATCATTACTTACAATATTTTTTTTTTAAATTAAGTTTTTATTTATCTCTTAAATAATTTTATTCAATGGAACCGCTTAATTAATACACTCAAATGCTTACTAGCTTACTACGTTATATCTGAAAATGAGAAATTTACAAGTAATCTGGTACATTTATGATTATGTTATTCGTATTAAATTCTTCATTATTACTCTTAAAACTTCTTCTTTAATGCTAAAAATAAATGATATTTATTAAAATTGCCATGAGCATGTAAAGGTTAATAATGGCTAACTATTGTTTAATTTTATTATTAATAAAAAGTAATAATTAAAATATACCGGTTCAAGTCCTTAAACGTTTAAACGATTCATCTTATATTGTGGTAGTGTTTCTGTGTTTCATATTCATATCATTATTATATTTCTAGCTTATTAGAGAATAATCCCAATATGACTATGAAGGAAATAGAAAACTCATTCGCTGGGAATATCTGTAGATGTACAGGATATAGACCCATACTCGATGCCATGAAATCTTTCGCTTCGGATGCTCCAAATGATCTTGTCATGAAGTTAACCGATATTGAAGTAATTATCTTATTTTATAGTTGTCCTTAAATATATTTACTTTTAAACATGTGTATAGAGAATGCTAAGTTTCGTCTGATAATAAAGGGACCCCTGTATTGTAATCCAATCATATGGAATTTATTCATCCAATCATAACCACTGGATCGATGTGATTTACTTATTCAATTTGGCTCATACCCAATTTGGCTGTTTCAACTTGGTTTTGTGAGTTCAGAAACCAATCAGAGACAAGGTCTTGTTACTAAGGGATTAATATTGTACACATTTCTAGTCAAGACTGGATAGAGTTGTATTATTGGGGAATCATGTGTAATGAGTCTAATTTACCATTGAGCCCAAAAGTATGTGACGATCAGCGCTAAAATAATATTTCTTCATCAATCCTCCAGTTACTTTAAATAAAGGTTACGAAAATCTTTCATTGTCAGAAATTCATTCTCTCCTAGTCCTCCTAGATTAACGAACTCCTAAACCTTTTTTGAAGATTTTTTTAACATATTTTATTGATTAATACAACAACAATTATGATTGTTACAAGTATAAGAGTTAAATAGTTTAAGTGGCTTGAGAGACTTGGTAGAGAAACAATCCAGTGATTGCACTCATGCGGGAGTAATAACTCCTAAACTGAAACCTAAACTGTTGAAAACATAATTGCTTACATATTAATATTTTAGCATGATACGTATTTTAATAAATATTTGAGAGAGTATATAGCTATTAAATTACTTAATTTAATACCTATTAAATGAATTAATTCTATATGTTACAAAATTCATTTTGTTATTTTGTTATTCATTATTCAGCTAACGACATATTAAAACAAAAAAAATGTTGTAACATATAGAATTAAAGCCTTTAATTAAAACTTTAATGAAAGCCTACTACTATATAGTAATTTAAGATGAAATTCTATAAACTAAGAAGTGCAACTAACGAAAAACAATTGTATATTTAAATAAAATATTTAATATAACTTTGTTATATTAAATGTATCACATTAATTCGTCAAACAAAATAATATTATGCTCACAAAAGCTCTTGATGCTCACAGTATTTAAATTAAACCTAATAATATTATAGGAATTGTTTTTTTTTTTTTTTTTTTTTTTTTTTTTTTTTTTTGGAGGTCAACTGCAGGGTTATGTTCCTCCATGGTAGTTTAATTAAATAAGGTCTAAGACAATTATTTGATATTTTTGGTTATATAATAATATTTAGGTTTAAGTAAATATAGATGTTTTTAAGGTACAAAATAATAAGGATGGTTAGATGAGAGATAAATAATAATTTAGTTTAAAGGTCTGTAATTAGGTCAGCTTGTTGGAGGTATCGCAGTAGTATTTGCACGTTTTGTTCGTCGTCCTTAAGAATTTCAGGCATGTTAGCTGGTAGGGAATTTTGCTTACGGAGTGGTTCTAACTGGTGGCAGTCGCATAAAATATGATAGACAGTGAGAATTTGGCCGCATCTTGAACATTGAGGTTTATCTTGTTTTGTTATGAGATATCCATGCGTCAGTCTAGTGTGCCCAATACGTAGGCGGGTCAGCATAATTTCTTCGTGTCTATTGTTCCTGAAACTTGTCTGCCAGTTGGATAGTATTGGTTTAACATATTTTAATTTGTCGTTTGTACTGTTTGTCCAGTCATTCTGCCATTGTCTTTGTAAGGCTGCTTTGATATTTCCTTCAAGGTCCTTCGCAGTGACCAATGAATCCGTTGGAACACCGTTAAGTATGGCTGTTTTGGCTAGTTGGTCAGCTTTTTCGTTTTCCTTGATTCCTACATGGCTAGGGATCCAGCAGAACTTAATTATTAGTCCAGCTTTGTGTGCAATTATTCTTATAAGGTTAATTAGAGGATTTTTGCTGTACAGTTTATCTAGGGATTGTAAAGCGCTTTTTGAGTCCGAAAAAATTAAAATTTTGCTCCTTCCATTTCCGATAGCGTGTTTTATTGCCTGAAAGATAGCTTCTAGCTCTAAACTGCATACTGAGCTTAGCTCTCTACATTTAAACTGCTTATGCGTGTCGTTGGTGGTAAATGCACACCCACTTCCAATGTCATTTTTAGAACCGTCCGTGTAGTAATGTACTGCATCACGATTTTTCTCCACAAAATGGCGATGTTCTTGTCGGTACTGCTCTGTAATTGTCTTATCTTTTGGTTGGTTTTGTCCTAAATAGTGGATATTTGGTCTCTTTAAAACAAAGGGTGGAATGTCTAGTTGTTGAGGTGGTGATAGCAGTGGAGCAAGATGAGTTAGATGGTGTGTTTGAATCATGTCGTTAAAACGTATTCCTGATGGTTTGGGGATTCTTGCTTTCCTTTTGTATTGGTTACTATATCTAGGTTTTTGGAAGTATTTTTTTGTTTTGTCATTGAGTGTTGAATGTATACGAAATCCTTGACGTAGCAGATAAAGATCTCTTCTTTGTGAAAGAGGAGGTTCGTTTGCTTCCACTTGTATGCTTTCTACTGGGCTGGTTTTAAACGCTCCAGTTGCTAGTCTGATACAGAGGTTTTGGATTGGTTCGAGTCTTTTTAATGTCCGTTTATTAGCGGAACCATAGATGGTGCAACCGTAGTCCAATTTACTTAGAATAATTTGATGGTATATTCGGGTGAGTGACAGTCTATCAGCTCCCCATCTGAGGCCTCGGATCATTCTTATAATATTAATGTCTCTTAAACATTTTGCTCTCACTTTTTCTATGTGGGGTTTCCATTGTAATTTTTGGTCAAGTATGAGTCCAAGGTATTGAACTTGGGTCACTATTGGAATTGAAATTCCTTTTAATGTTAGGGTTATTTTTGGAGTTGTTTGGCCTCTTTTACGTCTCTTTCTACTAAAAACAACACACTCCGTTTTGAGGAGAAAAATTAAATCCATTTGATTCGGCCCACTTATTCATTTGATGGATACAATCTTGTATTTGGGGTACAGCATCTGATCTGTCTTTTGCCCTAAAAAATATTGTCATGTCGTCTACAAAAAAACTTTTCTTTATTGGTTTTGGTATTATTTTTCCACCTCATTAACTGCTAGAATAAACAGGGTAACACTTAACACCGCACCTTGTGGAACCCCATTTTCTTGAATCTTCGATTGAGAGAATACATTACCCACTTTTACTTTAAATCTTCGTTCAAAAAAAATTTTTGATGAATATTGGCAAATTACCCTTGAACCCTAAATTCTCAAGTTGTCGCAAAATTAGGTACCTCCACGTTTTGTCGTACGCCTTTTCACAATCAAAGAATATGGCTACGGTTTCTTCATTATTTAAAAAAACCGTCTTGAATATAGTTGGTTATTTGAGTAAGATTGTCTATTGTGGATCTGTTTTGTCTGAATCCGTTCTGGTACGGAGAGAGAACGTTCCTTGATTCTAATTCCCACATCAGTCTTGAATTTACTTTTTTTCCAGTAGTTTACCTAAGGTGTTTGATAACGCTATTGGTCTATAGGATACTGGATCAGTTGGCTTTTTACCCGGTTTGGCTAAGGGTATTATAATTGATTCCCTCCAGCTCTCAGGGTACTTGTGTTCTGTCCACAGAATATTATACAGTTTTAAAAGGTATCTTTTAAATTTTATAGGTAAATTTTTTAACATTATATTATGAATTTGATCCGGACCTGGAGATGTTAATTTTAATGATTTGATTGCTGTTTCCAGCTCCCAAAAATTAAATTTCGAGTTGTATCGTTCATTTGTGTCATATGGTTGAAATAATATGTCGCGGCTTTCTTCAAAAGACTTTAGACCCTGAAATTCGTTTGAATATGATTTATTAGAGCTGACTTCTGCGAAGTGATTTGCTAGAACCTCGGCCACATCGAGTGGTGATGATATTTCCTTATTGTTGATATTCAGTGATGGTAGAGTGGTGGATAGAGACTTACCTGATATTGATCTTATTTTTTTCCAAATTTCTGACGCTGGAGTAAGATGATTAATCGTTGATATGTAACATCTCCATGACTGTGTTTTCGCCCTCTTTAAATGTGTATCTGCATTTGGATCTTGCTTGCTTGTATTTAATTAAGTTGTCTGTAGTTGGGTTTGAATTAAATCTTTTGAGAGCTTTTCTTCTTTCTCTTAGAGCTGCTCGGCAAGTATCATTCCACCACGGAACTGGTGGGTGCTTATTTCCCTGACAACTCTTAGGTATAGCTGCCTGGGCGGCATCTAGTATGCTTTTGACTATATAATTCAGTAGTTCCTCTGATTCATTTTCTGGGCTGGTAGTAATAAATTCTTCTTTTCGGAGAAGAAACGTTTGAAAAGCGTCCCAGTCGGCCCTCTTAAATGCCCACTTGGGACTTTGTTTGGGTTGTGGCTCGTTAGGAAACATAGTTATAAAAAGTGGGAAGTGGTCACTTCCATACAGAAAGTGAGACACTCCAAATTTAGTTAATTGGGACAGTCCACGACTGGTTAAGATTAAATCTATTGCATCATTGGTTCCCGTACGAGCATCCATGTATGTTTTTTGGTCATCGTTATTTAGAAATAGGTCGAGATCGTCTATAACTGCTTCAATAATTTTTCCCCTAGAATCTAATTTTGTGGAGCCCCACATTGGGCTGTGGGCATTAAAGTCTCCTGCCAGAATAAATGGTGAAGGTAATTGTTTAATAACGTTTTCTATGTCTATTTTATCTATTTTCTTGTTGTTTTCTAAGTATACGTTACAGATTGTGACGGGATATGAGCCTCCCACCCTAGTAGCTAGTGCTTGAACGTTATTGCTATTGATTGGTACTTCTTGACTTGGCACGTTTATGGAAACAAAGGTGGCTAAGCCACCTTGACGCCCGTTTACAGGATCGTTTCTATAAGTTTTAAACCCTTGTATGTTTAATGTGTGTTTAGTTGGTAAATGAGTTTCTTGTACGAGAAGTACTTGCAGCTTTTCTTCTTTCAATAGTAATTTTATATCATCTATTCTTGCTCGTAAACCTTTGCAGTTCCAACTGCCAATTGCTATTTTTTTATGTTTCATTTTTAATGTTTATTTATTCTTATTCTGTGGAAATTTAAAACTTTTGGAGGTCTATATATATGAGTTATATGAGTATAAGTGAGATAAGTTTAAAGGTAAATAAAATAAATAAAAAATAAAGGTAAAGATAAATATAAGATAGTATTATATAGATAGGTGAAAGATTTAAGTGAAAATTTAGTGACAATTAAAGTACTTTAAAGTAATACTTATTGCTATACTTAGACAACTATTAGATAGTTGTTTAAGCTGAGCAATAATGTACTTGTTTCTTTTTCTTCTTTCTACTGTTTGAAGTTGTTGATCCACTAGAGGCACTGTTTCTGTCTTCTTCTGTTGTTGACCAGTCATCAACCAACATCATTCTCCTTTCCTCTTGTGAGTTAATTATTCTTGCTGTCTGGTCTTTGAGGTAATAATTTCGAGTACTAGATAATTGGTTGTCCTGATCTTTTGATCCTCTAGTTTTATTATGTTCTTTTGGTTTTTCATTTTCAGACATAAATTTATTGCTTCTAGACACTGATTTAGGTTCTTTTACCAACGGTTTGTGACAATGTTTCGGCACTGGTTTGAGTTCTTCTGACACAGGTTTTGCCTCTTTAGGCAGCGATTTAGGAACTTTAGGCATTGGTTTAAGTTCTTTTGGGATAATTTTAGGCTCTTTAGGTATAGCTTGTGTAGCACATACTTCTTCCATATTACATTGAGTTCCCATATCTTTTGTTTCAACTGATTTTGCTGTTAGCTTAGCATAAGACTTAGCCTGTTCTACTCTTGATGTAATTACCTTTCTTTTAGCTTCGGAATATGATAGATTATCAATTACTTTGGTTTCAGTAACCTTCTTCTCTAGTAACCAACGAGGACAGTCCCTGGATAAAGTTGAGTGTTCCGCTCCGCAGTTCACACACTTCTTTTGGTTCGGGCATGTTTCTGTTTCATGTTTTTCTTTTGAACATTCAGGGTGTATAAAACTCTTCCTTGCAATTGACTTCAACATGATTGAACCTGTAGCACTTTCGACATCTTGTTGGCAGAGGGATGTAAGGTCTGACTGGTACTGAAAAATAACCTATTTTGATCTTCTCAGGGAGCTTAGCGAGAGCAAAAGTGGCGACATACGAGTTAGTGTTGACTACAATGCCATTCTTTCTACTGGTAATTCTGTAGATGTTTGTTACTCCTTCAAATTTAAGATTTTCTTTAATTTCCTCTACACTAACGAGGTCCAGGTCTGGGGAGTAGAACACTCCGCGAACAGTATTTAAAGTTCTATGTGCCTCTACTGTTAGTGGTATATGGACGTTGCGAGGTAAATTCCTTAAAAGCTTTTCCCCTTGTTCTGTCGAGAATGTCTCGACTAGCAAAGAACCATCTCTCAACTTCTTAACATTCTTGACTATACCACATGAGTTTACTAGCAATTTGTCTATTAAAAATGGTGATGCATTGCCTAAGGTTGTACCATCTGCTCTTTTAACTATTAAGAAAGACATATTGGCTTTCGGCGCAACTGGGACAAATGCCTCTTGTGGCCTTAAGCTTGCTCTTACCCTTTTTTTCCCTTTGGTTTTTTCATTTTGACATGACATGTCAAAATAATTTTCTTCATAAATTTGCCCTCCTGGATCAGGAGGCTTCACTGTTCCCATTTTCCCCCTTACTACCGCACTCTTCTTCTCTCTTTTGATGGAAGTTCTTAGTTCGTTTGGTCTGTTCTTAGTTTCTTACTTCTTAACTTATTAAATTAGTTAAATTAATTTAACCAAAAAAAAATCTATTTTTCTTTACTTTTCTTTTGTGTAGTTTTATTTTTCCATAAGCTTTTCGAATTGTTTTTATAAATTGTATTTAGTCTTTAATGCACTTTTTAGGATGTAATTTGCCCTAAAAGTGGTGAGCCATGCGGAGGAAAATGCCAATCAAATTGTGATAGTATTTGCATAGAAAAATTATACGAAAACAAACATCTTGCCTTCAACTTTGAAAACGGATCCCAGTGGTATAGACCAATAACAGTGCAGGAAATATTTGAAATTTATGAAATGATTGGAGATAAATCTTATAGATTAGTAGGTGGTAACACTGGTCATGGTGAGTCTAATAAATAATAATGTATAAAAACCATTATAATTTTACCCGGTCTTGTTTAGCAGTGAAAATTCAGAACTCAAAACCAGCCTAAACAAAAGTTAAGTTAACGCAACACAGACTTTACATACGTTATACACATCGTAGGTACGTTTGGGAGGTCTGCAGAATTGAAAACTATGTATTTAATCTGACCGGTTGTAACACAGTCTTCAAAACGAACCCAAAGTGGCAAAAGGATGGTGAACGGACATTTGGGTTTGAATCATCTTACATCGGTGATTATTCTTATCCACTGTATAAGCGAAGAGGTGAAGAGAGTGGAGAGGTATACTCTATAGACGATGATTTTAACTACATATTATGCTAATATGTTAACATTTCACGTAAAAAACATAGTGCACAAAAACAGTGGCGGACTGAGCCAAAAGGTCCGAGGAGGATTTGGCCTAAACCTACATCACTAGGGACCCAATAGGGGGGGGGGGGGGGAGTCCTATAATGCTTCTCAGAGGGGTCTACTTTTAATTTGAGTAGTATTAATGATTAAAGCAAGCTTAATTTAATTTATTTGACTTTAATTTCATATTCAATAGAATTAAATAAAATTATATTTTTTTATTTAAATAAATAAGTAAGAATAAAATAAACATACGTAAATCTTATGTCTCTTGTGTTATGAATATATATCAAATATTAGATATGTTAATATTTTTTTACTAATTTTCGCTGTTTATTTTTGGCTGAGGGGCCCAAGGAGGACTGCCGCCCTCGCCCTCAATGGCCAGTCCGCCCCTGCACAAAAAACATAATACTTGTATAAACTAAAGAATCAGAACAGTTGTTCAAGTTATCTTTTGCAATAAATACACATTAAAGTCTTTCTAACGGATTTCTTCATTCTCTTAAAGATTTATATATAAAAGTACTTATGAAAACTTTTTTGTGTCTAGGTGTTTATAGAGTGAATCCAAAACCACAAGTTTACATAGATATAAACGGTGTTCATGAACTTCACACATGCTCTGTTGCATCCAATGGTCTTAGCTTGGGAGCAAACATGAATCTCACGGACACCATGGAATTTCTATACAACGTAGCAAGTAGCCAGCCAGGACGATTTAATTTTTGTAAAAAAATTGCGGATCATATTGATTTGATTGCACATGTTCCAGTCCGAAATGTAAGTTATATGTAGTATTATACTTGCAACATGAAAATTTGAAAATTGTATCTACAGAAGGGACGAAGAAAAGAGTCTCTCTACAAAACTATTAATTTATTTAAAGCACTTTCAACCTAATAAGGCCATCATCAATGCCTGTACAAATAAGTATTTATTTATTTATTTTTATTTATTTATTAGATTATTTATTTTTACTTTTTTGTTCAGGCACTGATGATGGCCTCATGTAGTTTGAAAGAGCTTTGAATTAATTAATAGTTTTGTGGAGAGACTCTTTTCTTCGTTCCTTTTATTATAAAGCACTCCACTGGTGCTCATTCTAAATCATTTGTATCTACAGGATTAATTACACATACATATCTAATACTAATAATATTTGTGTGTCTGTAATATAATATACATACAGAACTGTAATTCTAATAACACAAACTAATTATCCTTGTGCCATTATAGAACAAATGTCTAAGCATGCTATAAACATAAGTTGCATTTTAACACTTTTAAGGATTAGAGCCCTTTGTTGTCAAATAAAATAAGATAATAACACACGTTTTCTTTGAAAGCTTGAGATAAGTCGACGTTTTATTGCATGAAATTAAATTTGTTTTATAGATAGGTTAAGAAACACTGCACGAATAGGAAAGATTTCAGTCTGATGTCTTCCTACTTTTGGAGTCTGTCGGAGCCAAAGTTATTATACGTAAGTCATTTAAAAAAATACTACCTACACACTAGTCAAAATTTGTTTTGAATAGATTCTAAAAAATATGTGCCGATTAAATTTTCTTTGGGAAAGGGAAAATTTTCATGTTTAAACTACGTCATAAACATGTTGAAAGTAAAGTCATGTACTATAATATTTAGAAAGTATAAAAGACACACACACACACACACACACACACACACACACACACACACACACACACACACACACACACACACACATATATATATATATATATATATATATGTGTGTGTGTGTGTGTGTGTGTGTGTGTGTGTGTGTGTGTGTGTGTGGTGTGTGTGTGTGTGTGTGTGTGTGTGTGTGTGTGTGTGTGTGTGTGTGTGTGTGTGTGTGTGTGTGAGTGTGTGTGTGTTATATATAATAGTCTCAATCATTTCTGAACGTCTAAGGAAATCTAAATCATACAGCATCCAAACTTTTAAAATTTTAACGAATTCCCTTTGTATAAATTTCTGGAATTCGGAACAACATCATGTAAAAAACAAATCTTGTATACATGTTATATTCTGAATAAATTAATATTTTTATGTAACTAGACAATTTTGGCTGACCATTTTGAAAATTTGCCCTTGATCCGAAGGCTAATAAAATTAGCAGCAAAGACTAAACCAAGGCAGGTAATTTAGATTTTGATTGCCGAAGCCGAAGAAAATTTCCTTTCCTGCTTTGTTGCAAATATTTTATCTGCATACCTTAATAATAAAATCAAAACAAACTGCATGCGTAAAAAAGTTGTTCATAATATATTTAAATTTTTAATAACGTACATAGCTTTGCTGCTAAAAAGCTATTGTTAGGACATCCGATAGGGTGATATCAAAATGATCATTAAAATTTCTAATTACAATAGTCATTATAATGGAGCATATTTACATAATAGATAAACAAATGTAGGTAAACATAATTAAATTTTAATAAAAATAGAGGTGATAAATACGTATCAATAGACAACCTTGATCAAAACAAAAAGCGAAACAAGTGCAATTTAATCAGCTTATTAAAATGCTATTAAATTAAAATTTTTAATGATATCTACAATATAAAATGATATATTTTTATACTTTTTAAATGTAACAAATTTAAGTCGTCATTACATATTAATAGAATATGAGACCATCCTTTCATCAAATAATATACTAGATCCGTGGTCTAGGTCAGTTATTGTTCTGACCTTTGACACCATGGAGGTCTGGGGTTCGCATCCCAGGTTACGCTCTCAGTTTATATTAGCATTATTGTTCAAATAAATTTTAGCCAACTTAATTACACAAAGAGCGTAATGGTTGCCACCTGAGGTTGTTCCCGCAGGAGATATCCATGATGAACTGCAAGGCTTTAAACGGGCATTATTATTATTATTATTATTATACCTGATCAGCGATATAGTTTATAAACTTTCATTTTAATTTTATTATTTATTATAACATTTATAATATTATTATTTATTATATTATAATTATTATTATTATTTATAAATTATTATTATTTATTATAACATTATCTTACGTTTTCTTGTCTAAAGACAGCTTTAGGATGACATCGGGACAGTTAAAGTCTAAAGGTGTCATTCTTTATGGGTTCAGTGATGTGAGTTTAGTTTTCAGTAGTATTCGTTGCAAGGATTGTAGTTTGTCTTCAAAATAATAATAAATATAATTATTATTTTATTATATTTATTTACAGTTATTATTATTTATTCCTGAATAGTCTAAACAGGAAGTTTTTCAAAAAGTATTTGGGCATAAGTTTTAATCCCTAGGTAGAAAAAAGTAGATCATTTCCTGATTGGTTTGAAGTTACAGATCAGCAAAACTTTCTTTTCTGCCTAAAAGTAATTCAGTAATGCTTTATTTTGCTGCCTCGAGTTATAAAAATAAATAAATATTCTTTATAGTATAACTATACACTGGGTAAAAATTGTGTAGTTCAATCCCAATATAGTTCAATCACTTTACTATTCAATCCCAATAAAGTTCAATCACTCTACAGTTCAATCCCAATAAAGTTCAATCACTCTACAGTTCAATCCCAATATAGTTCAATCACTCTACTGTTCAATCCCAATATAGTTTAATAACTCTATAGTTTAATGACTCTATAGTTCAATTAATCTATAGTTCAATCACAATATAGTTCAATCACTATATTGTTCAATCACTCTATAGTTCAATCACTATATTGTTCAATCACTCTATAGTGCAATCACTCTATAGTTTAATCACTATATAGTTCAATCATTCTATAGATCAATCCCAATATAGTTCAATCACTCAATAGTTAATCACTCATAGTTCAATCCCAATCACCAATAGTTCAATCACTCTATAGTTCAATCCCAATATAGTTTAATCACTCAATAGTTCAATCACTCTATTAAAATCAGATTGCTCTAACGACATTATACTTTAATCAATCCCAATATACTTTAATAACTCTATTGTTTAATGACTCTATAGTTCAATCAATCTATAGTTCAATCACAATATAGTTCAATCACTCTATTAAAATCAGATTGCTCTAACGAAATTATACTTTAATTAATCCCAATATACTTTAATAACTCTATAGTTTACTAATAATTAACTAAGTTTACTGAGTCAGCATAAAGGTTAAACATTTTCGCTAAAAAAAGTCTGTCTCGAGGCAGAAGGTCTTTTCCTTTAGTTTTTAAAGTCAGTGTATAGGTTAATAATATAAATATAAAATTTTATAAATAAACTCAACTAATAGTTGAGTTAAGAAAAATAAGTTCGTTTTATTTTACATTGGGATTTATTTGATTAAAAAATGTGTCATTGCTTTATTGTTTGGATTTAATTAAATTGCATGAATTGTTTGTGCTTCATTACCTTGAGCAGCAGTATTACAGTTACTCCATTTTCCTTTAAATCTTTAAGGAAATGCGCTTTTAAAGTATAATGATCATTTTAAAGATCATCATAACAAACTATGTTTTAAATGAGATAAAAACAAACTGACCAGCACTGATTTTGAAAGAATGGACTGGACATATAGCTTTGCATGCACATTTCCCTTGAAAAATCTAGAAGTACAAATCGTAACAAGAAGTATTGGCTGAACTTCGGTATACGGTGCACCCTGTTATCAATACTATGTATCGATATATTTTTAGTTTAGAGATGTGACGTAGGAATAATCGATATATGCCTTTTCTTTTACGTTTATGAACATATTTTATTATTTTTTTAAATGTTTTTTTGTTGTTGTGTTTTTTTTTATTTGTTGTAAAATGGTTTTTAACTATTTTCATATTCTTTTTATGTTTTTATAATGTTTAACTATGTTTTCATAGAATAATTGATGATACACCACATCTAATTTTATGTTACGCGTATTTTTTACGTATTTTTGTGTTTGTTATTTTCAGGTTTTTTACCATATTTTTGTTGTTAATGTTTTCATTTATTTGTTGTATGGTTTTTTTAATGTTTTAATTATAATTAATAATTTAACGACGCTGCTTATCTTTCAAGTGCTCAGTTCTCGTTTACGTGTCGCGTAACTAAAAATATATCGATATATAGTATTGATAACAGGATGCACCGTATAACCGAAGATTTACCGAAGTATTCCTATGCTACTCAGGTTATAGAAATGGCTTAAAGAGGAAAGGAACCATTATAAAAACAATTTGATCGACTTGTGGACCTCCACGCCAACATTTTCTTATGAAGATGCAATTTTAATTAATTTCATTTGCATATCATCTATTCTTAGTCTTAGTAAAAGAATCTCAAATAACACAAATAACTATACATGGCATACAATTATTCCATATATAGATACGTATTGTTTGACATTAAAAATTACACTTCTTAATCAGTATAATGTCCTAAAAAACTATTTTTTCCATACTTAAGAAATGAAGCGTAACAAAAAGTCTTTATTACATTTTATAATAATTTATGAAATTAATTTGAGATCCTTGATTTTCAGGTGAACTTAATGGCACTGAAGAATGCATAGATTTGATACAATATCTAAATAAAAACATGGATAAAAAAGTAATGACTCGTATACTGATACCTTCGCTAAATAACAAAGAGTACATCTTTAATTCATATAAGGTAAAGTGAATAGTTACAGATACCACGTTTTCGGAAAGATAATTAAGTATCGCTAACAAGAAAATCAAGCTGCTAAGATACTGATCGATAACGAACATCTTAAAATGTTAATAACAGTTTTTTATTAACCTGATTTTAATATATATATATTATATATAATATATATATATATATATTTATAATATATATATATATATATATATATATATATATATATATAGAACTGCCCAGAAATAAAGAAAATTATCGTACAAAATTAAGTGTATTCAAAAGAATCGATAAACAAATCTATGATGCTAATAGAATCCTTGATATTTATTCATTCCAATAATAAAAGTGTTAAAAACTTTAACCGCTAACTATCTTAGTAGATCGGGCGCCACATTAGGACATCTTTCTGCTAGCTAGGAGCTTCACCTCTGAAAACGGTCATACTTTCCACACAATTATTTGCCATTTGTTACCAAAGAAACATTATTACGAAAGGCTCTTAGAAATAAGTGAGCAAATAAATTATATGTATATAAAGGGAAACATGCTATAATCATTATTTAATACAATATATGCTTGTTATCTTACGATAACATAATATAGGCATTTTACGAATAGGCATATTACAATAGGACTGCACACAAGATAGCAATATAGACATAGACATTATAGACTTGATAGACAGCACCTTGAGACTAGAAATCATAGACAAGATAGATAGTATGTAAAGACAAGGTAGACAGATTGAAGGTAGACAAGGTAGAAGACAATGTATAGACAGATAGACAGCAACTCAAGATACGATAGATATTAATGACAAATTGAGGCCAGCTACCACGTTAAAGATATAAATTATGTTGTAAATTTATCATTCGTATAAAACACAGTGATAAATTACGTTAACGGTAAAACGTAACATCACGTAACAGTCCAAGAGCCGAGCAAGAAAAAATGCGACTCATTTTGTATTGGTTTTTACCTAATGTTATTGTTGAAAATTTACCTTAAATGGTGAAAAACATAGTCTGCTTATCCAAAGTGAAAGCTGTTTATATGATTGTGCACCATCAAAATTTTAGAGAATCGTACAAATTTTAGTTTTCTTGAAGTAAGTAGTTTCCTGTTGGTCGTGAGTAAAACTTAAGGAGAAAATTTTTAAGCTAATTAAATTTCGAATAAATTAAGTTTTCTCTAAAATCAGATAACTACAACCAAGATTATAGCTTTTGCTAAACCACAAAATAAATTACAGCTATTGCCAAGTCAGCGAATTCCTTTAAATAAATGTCAACATTTGTGCATTTTAAAATTATTTTGTAAATGCTTTAACTTCGGTTGCAGCTATCTGATTTTAATGAATGACAGCTCAATTAATTAGACATTTTATTATCTTAAAAAATGGTCTCTTCAATTCAAGTATTGCACATGACTAACAAGGAATCAATTATTTAAAAAAACATAAAATGTGTGCGATTTTCTACAATTTTGAGCTTGAGCAATAATATGAAAGCCTCCAATCTGGGTAGGCAGCCCATGTATTTTCTTAATATTTTAAGATATTTTTTCAGAAGTATTTGGCCAAAAGCAGTACAAAATGAGTCACATTTTTTTAGGTTGAGCTCATAGACTATAAACATTACAACGGTAACAAGTAAACGTTTTTGCCATTAAAATTGATTTTAAAGTCCTTTTTAGATCGTTTAGAAATTTGATAAATTTTTAAATCTATTTTTTTTATCTATTATAAGATAATTACAACTACTATTAATTCGTTATAAGTAATTACTTAATTAACTTAATATGAGAAGCTCTGACATGTAATATCACGATACAAGGAATCTACCCAGTGGCAGATCTTGCTGGGATGAATTTTCAAATCTAAAACAGAAATAATTATTTTTATTATTTCAGATAATGCCAAGACACCAGAATGCTCATGCCATTGTGAATGCTGGATTCAAATTCAGAATAAATAAAGCAGCTAAGTTTTATGTGATGGAAAAGCCATCTATTGTTTACGGTGGAATCAATAAAAACTTTGTAAGAACATTTTTGATGATAGAAATTAAGAATTATGTGAAAATAGTATTAAATAGTATTTACAGTATTAAATAGTATTTATAGTATTAAATAGTATTTATAGTAATAAATAGTATTTATAGTATTAATTAGTATTTATAGTAATAAATAGTATTTATAGTATTAAATAGTATTTATAGTAATAAATAGAGTATTTATAGTATTCATAGTATTAAACAGTATTTATAGTATTAAATAGTATTTATGGTATTAAGTAGTATTTATAGTATTAAATAGTATGCATAGTATAAAATAGTATTTATAGTATTAAATATTAGTAAACACTGGAATTTTGTTTATTTTTTCATTGCAGCGAATTTCCAAAGGACAAGTGAGCTTAGTTTTATTTAAATATTTTTCTAGGTCCATGCATGTAACACAGAAAATTACTTAAACGGAAAATCTCTTCTGGACTCAACCGTTTTGCAGCAAGCAGTCAATATGCTATCTAAAGAAATAAACCCAGAAGCTGCTCCGGCTGAACCATCTCCTGAGTATAGAAAACAACTCGCTATCTCGCTATTTTACAAGGTACAGTAAATATCATGCGCGGTGTACTTCGCAACTTTTCTTCACCACTTCTAATTTGCTACCCTCATCCTCACTACCTCTTTGCCCAGGGATTCACTCGCTTCTCCTCAGAATATAAAAATCAACAAAGCCTATGGTTTAATAGCATATGTCTGATTGTTAAATCTGCCTATATCTTAAATATGATAACATGGAAAAACATAATAATTTTGTGAGCTTTGGGGTGTAAATTGGAGATTTTTGTTTTATTTCCGGTAATATTTGAACAAATATCTCTGGTTCTATTAAACCAATTATAATGTTTAAATTGAGTTGTCACAAATTTAATACATTAAAAAAAAACCCTTTACCTGTTTTTTTAAACCAATAGGAACAGCTATTGGTTTAAAACGTGGCAAGGAATAGCTAATAGGCAAAAACCATAAGCAAAGCTAATGATTTCGTGGCAATGTTTCGAATTTAGAAAGGTCCCAGGGACCAAAATTCCCCAATCTGAAATGGCAGACCATCTGATCCTTTATCAGGGATCCAAAATTAATCCCCTTGGAATTAAACCTTTGGAACCTGAAGGTCAGGAAATTTGCTATGGGCTCTTAGGCTAATATCAAAGGTCAGGAAATTTGCTATGGGCTCTTAGGCTATCTAATATCAAATCACAGATATAATGTATTTTAACAATATTGAGTACATGTTTTCAATTTATAAATTACAACTTTAAATAATAATAATTAAATCGGTTATTTATATCTAAATACCTGTTTATAATGAATATGTATATATAAAATAATATATATTGACCATTTGTGTCGCATAAGCTCAAGCCTTGTGCGCAACACTAACTAATCTAAAACATAGATAAGTAAATATTCTCTCCACTAAATAGTATGATAATAAGTTTACTATAGACTTAACTTTCTGCCGCATCCGACCAACATCAGTCATTCTCTAGAGGGCTAAGAACGATCGTTAGTAACGATCACTTTCCAATCTTTATAGTGCACTGTAAAGATAACTCTGTAGTAAACTTATTAACATACTGTTTAGTGAAGAGACTATTTATTTATCTATTTTTGGATTACTCCAGAGAGCAGTTAATTATATTATTCTAAAACATGATTTGAAGATATCTATGATTTTAAGTGGCTAGTAACAAGATTCCAGTAAATAATTCATGAAAGATAAAGATACATGAAACCAAGACATAAAGTCTACACTTTTGTTGCAGTTCATTTTGTCGATAAATCCAGAATCAGTGAATCCCAAGTTAAGAAGTGGAGGATCTCTACTAGAAAGACCTGTGTCTAGTGGAAAGCAAGATTTTGATACCAATAAGGCAGTTTGGCCACTCAACAAACCAGTGCCTAAAATTGAAGGACTTATTCAATGCGCAGGTACCTTTGAAATATTTAAGCAAACAAAAATACACTAGCTAAGCTAGAGCACTAGCTAAAGTGATTTTGCGGCTCTCATAGAAATATGATTGTAACAAGAAGAATTATTTATTTTAATATAACTTAATGCTAAACGATAAAAAGCTAAATATTTTAGACCAATACGCAAATATGTTTTCGCGTCTGTTTTAACCCATTAGCTGACTGTTTTGGTTTCCCTAAAATAATCGGGAGATCTGTAATTGGAGATTTTGACGCCAGTGCCATTTTAAAATCTGGACAATAGCCTCAAATTAGAAGTATCACTCTAAATCAGATCAATGTAAATTTATGTAAACAGATTAGTACAAGAAAGTCTTTTCCATTCCCCTGTAAAATTTGTAAGGTTTAACAGGTCCATGACTTCCTGTATAGTGTATAGCATGTCCTTTCGTATAAAGCATCCCCTGTGAATAATTCCTACAGGAGGGAATTTTCTAGAGGCCTAATGTATCGAAAATAATAATAAAACCCAGAAACTCTAATACCGAATTTGATACTTCTACTATATTTTCTATCTATAGGTGAAGCAGAATATACCAATGATGTACCGAACTTTCCTGGAGAACTCTGGGGTCAACTAGTTCTTTGCGACCGGGCTGGCTACGAGATTCTTGACATAGACCCTTCTCCAGCTTTGGTAAACGTTATTTTAACTAAATGATTCTTGTTTAAATGCCAGATATATATAATGTTTTGTTACTAAAATCAAATTTTTAGACCTTAATTATAGTGAAAAATAGTCAACAAAAAAATTTGTGAGGGGTCCCTCAGAACTCTTACTAACCAATAACTGATTTGCTGCGCTTATCCACTCCACATTTCGGACTTGCTTTGCTCGTCCTCACATATTGCAAAACACCTAACTTACACAGCAGCACGTTGGTTTTGAGACGGTTAAAACATCCGTTTTATTCCAAGGGGTTACTCATCCAGGTTCTCACCTCGACCAATACTGCATAACATTAGTGATCTGACAAAATACTGCATATACCGCACAGAAACTATAACATAAATAAATGAACTCATGTGTGCAAATTTATTGTTGATTGCTTAACATTTTGTTTTAAAAAAGTGTACATGTGATTTGATAAAAATTGAACTAATTCTGATATTGAAATACATCTAGGCACATTTTTTAGAATTGCATAAGACTTTTATGTCCAAAATTGGAAATTGATCTGATAATTTTTCCACGTTTTATGAATTTTTTAAAGTTTTGGCACGTAATCGTTAATAGCGGTTAATGACACCAATAGACATAAAGATTAATTTTTGTGCTAAGTTTTAACTTTCTAGGAAACCGGAAGCATAGACGCACACAAACTCACACATCATAAAGAAAACAGGTCTAAAACTCCTGACGCAGATAATCCAGTTGCATTCCCGATTTCCGATTCTTAGCTCTAACACATTAATTTTCTATTTACCAATACGGTATAGAAAAGTAAATGTAAAAATAGTTTCTCCTCATAAGATAAATTCCAAACTTATAAGATATGAAAACAGTTTAGAGGATGTGTGATAGATATATAATACATAATACTCGAAGAGCTTTATCTAACTGGCTTGAGTGAGACACAACTCTTAAAACACAATATTCTCAGAGGTTAACCTTCTATGTTCACAAATTCGGTCTATGAATGCATAAAATAATCTTTAAAAGATTAAATTTTCTAATTAAAATCCTTACACAACTGACTCATGACTCACAACTTAAGCACTAATCGATTGTATTGTTTTAGTCTAATCAAGGTGTTGTAGCGTTTTTTCAAGCTAAAGATATTCCCGGAGTAAATACATTTTGTCCACCGGAAACTATATTCTACACACAGAATGAAAAGGTAAACAAATACTTGTTCCATATTAATCACTTAAAGGCACTCTAAGATGCTATAACATTGAATTAGTTGATAAATAAAAGGAATTACTTATTTTTATTTATTGTCAATGGTAGTGATACTAAAAGACAGATTGCTTAGCAAGGAAAGCGGGACAGAAAATGTTGCCCTAATATAGCTTCTGAATCCATGAGTCCATTTTCCATCTAATTCGACAAAAAATCCATGCTGTGATTTGGATGCTGTGATGAGGCCACAGGCAGAGACGATGTTATTATAGTGACCAAAGATTATGATATAAAAGATTATGATATAAAAGATTATTATAATCAAATATTATGATAAAACTAAGCCACAATCTTCCCCTGAAGAGTAAACAGAGGAAAGAGTTATTTCTCTTTGTCTTTTAGTCTTTTTTGGTCTATTTTAATTTACAAAATAATTAAATAATTAATGGAAACGTCTGACCTTAATAATTTATTTAATTAATTAATTATAATAATTAAATAATTAAAATGTCCTGTCCTTAATTATTAATTATAATAATAATTATAATTAATCAATTTTATAATAATAATAATAAATAATTTTACTAACTTATAATAAATAAGTAATAAGTTATTAAAAATGTTTTAAAAATTTTAAAGTTATTAAAATTTTTATTTTAAAGTCCAATATTAGGAAAGAACAAGTAGGACTTCGAATTTGTGATAATGCAGAGGCAATTAATATTTGCATTAATTGTTGTTACAACAAATTTCCCTCTTAATTGATATGGACTAAATGAGCACCATTTAAAGAGAATATATCATCTTTTAGAAATAAACAGGAAAACTCTTATTCACCAATACTAAGCCTATCAAATACTATTAAACCTATTTCTACTTATACAATTATTATTGCGGTTTCAGGTATTTGCAGAGAATAAGACAGATTATGCAGGGCAAGCAGTGGGATTAATTGTAGCAGAAACCTTTGATCTGGCAACTGCGGCCGCAAAAAAAGTTGAAATTAAATATGGGCAAGCTTATCCTATAATGACGGATGCTAAAAAAATTGTAAAGGATAATGTCACCTCAAGAATTAAGGAATTTGGAAAAATAGAACCTACAACTAAGAAAGGTGAATCAAATTTAAAATTAAGAACTTAGAATTAGAATTCTTGAATATTAAATAGGGATACTTTTATTTATTTAACTCACGGCGTGAAACAGTTTTATAAGAGAGGTTCTTATGCAAAGAATAATATCAAACAGGTTGCCGTACAATTTTTAAGTAACACTACGAACTGAGATGCAATCGGGAGAACTTTAATACTTAATACTTCTAAGTTTTATAGGTCCAATGAGATGGGTAATTCTTGGATGAATTAGAACATTGTTGATTCAGTTTATTTATAAGCCAGAAATTCGTTTGTTAAGGATTTAATTGTTTGCTAAGAACAAGTTTAATATTTATTTTGTTTCAGAAAACATAAAATATAAAGTGCAAGGTGAATTTAACATCCCGAATCAATATCATTACTACATGGAAACTCTTAGTTGTGTTTCGGTACCCAATGAAGATAAGCTAGACGTATACCCTAGCTCACAATGGCCAAGTGTAGTGCAAGATACTATGTGCCATGCATTGAATATTCCTGAAAATCAGTAAGTTTAATATTGTTACCTTAATCTACATTGAAACAGAGTTATCAGTAATCTATTTGATGAGCACTTATTCTCTGGAAATACTAGTTAAGATCGGTAAATATATAAATTTCTATTCAAGTTAATAAATTTACATCTAGGTTTACAGTTTGATCTATATCGTTTTACTAGTAAATCAATTTCAATTAATGCTAAAAAGGAGTAAGCAAAATATAAAATGAATAAAAACATATGTGGAGTCAGATGATTCTTCTCCATATGATAAGCATTGAATTTTTTTAATTGATTGTCAATAAAATAAAAATGACCTATCTCAATTTTCTGAACCAAAACAACATGAAATAATTTTTCCTTCTTGAAAGTGATAAATTATATTTATTAAATTAATTTATACTTGCTATATTTTTCATGGTAACTCTATGTTATAATAGCAATTTCAGAAAATTATAATTAATAAATTAATTAATGTCTTTGTTTCTCCAAATGTTCTGGTGGAAATACCTTACACTGTCCCAATTTTTATTTCAGGATAAATGTGCGCGTCAAAAGATTAGGAGGAGGATACGGTGGCAAAATAACTCTTATTAATCAAACAGCCGTAGCTTGCTCGCTTGCTGCTTTGAAACTTCATAAACCAGTTAGAGTTGTGCTTGATCTCGAAACTTGCATGTCTTGGTCTGGAATGAGAATGCCAGTTTTCACAAACTATGAGGTGATTTTTACTAATTTGAGCTAAATATAAATTAAGTGGTGTCCTTTCGCTGTCAATTGTTTTCTACATGCAATTTTTAGATTAATTATTAAATATTAAACGCTGTGATATGTGTATGTTTTCATTGTTTTGTGATGTCTCTTACCTTATTTTATTTATTGTTACTTTAACTTTATATTTTACTTTTAAAATCTATTTCCGTATGCATTCTACATTTTTGACGCTATTATGCCATCTTGTACACTATGTGCCTGGTTTAAAATAAAGAGAATTATTTATTTTCTTAATGTATTTTATGTCTTTAACCAACAAGACCTTTAACGCCAAGAAGGTCTATATTAGGTTTTACAACTTATGTGGTCCTATCTTAGTAATTAGTGTCACTGGCATGACAAAAAATGAGTATGTAAAAAAATAATTCTATTACAGTCTGTACATTTCCAGGGGGTTTCAAAGAAAATGCGCACGTTTATATCATAGGTTGATCGAAACTTTGCTCATTCTGTCTTAATTAGTTCTGCTCAATATTTTAGGCTGTCAAACAAAGCTCAGATTAGGCTAGTTTTTAAAATATTTTAGCAAATAGCTTGTTTTCGTTTTTGAATTCTGTTTTTGATTGGCGCTTGTGGTCTGCGGAGGAGAGAATCTGGGGTGCTGGGAGTGCGCTTGGAGAGCCCTCGCGCGCAGTAATTGTTAACAACATCTGTGTGACTATCAAGCTTATCGTGAATTTAGGTTTTATTCTATTTTAAGCTTATATTTTTAATATTATATAATTAAAACAATATTTTGAGCTCAACAAGTAAATATAACTAAATGACACTTAAAAAATATATAAGTATAATAAACATAAAAATAAATGAATAAGTAAAATAAAATTAGACCCTCTCATGCCGCAGGACCTGATGTATTTTGGTTAGTGGTATAGTTTGATTTATATTTCTATGAAAAAAATTAATTTCGTGAATAGTTTAATCGTGAAGAATAAACCGAAATTTTAAGCAAATCCCAACGTTAATGCACCCGGTCTACAGACCACCGCGCCAAAATTATTGTGTAGTAATAAACTTAATTATTTTTTCAAAGTAATTTCAGTAGAAGGACTTAAGCTGCTTAGTTTTGAATCAATGGACACTTTTATGAGAGTAAAACATGATTCATAGTTAAACAAAAATTTAAATATCATCCTTAGATTCAAGGAAGCTTTTAGGCTATTAATTCCTTATAGCTTCTACAAATAAGTAATAATTATAAATAATATTACGTTAAGCTTAACGATACTAGGTCTCATTATTAGGTCCTATCCCAATCTCAATAAATGCAAGCCATGAAATAAGTACTATAACTTAAATGATATGTCAGGCTGGGGTGGACGAAAACGGAGTCATTCAATATCTACAGATGAAGATCTATGAAGTTAACGGCTATTCAGCCAATAATACAGCTCTAGCATTTACTTTGCACCATCTGGAAAACTGCTACGACAAGAGCACATGGTCTGTGACTGCTTACGAGGTTATAACAGATACTACTTCAAATACGTTTTGCCGTACCCCAGGTATACTTTATCTTAGACTTTATAATTCTGGACGATTATTTTCTGAAACCTTTACAGTTGATTTACTAAATTTATTTAACTAATTTAGAAATCGCTTGTTACACAAATAAAAATAGAAATGTTTTAAAATAGAAAAGACAAATAAACACACTTGGGACATTGTTCAATAAATTAAATTAGACTCATAAACTGTAATTGAACCATTGCGAGCGTAGAATGACATCAAATAAAGGAAATTTCGCTTTTTGATGAAAATAACTTTTCAGCCTAAGAATTCTTAGGCTGAAAAGTTATTTTCATCAAAAAGCGAAATTTCCTTTATTATGAAAAATGAAAAAAAATCAAGAACTTAATTCAAAATTACCATTTGAAGCAACAAAATAATTGATTAACTAGTACAGTGGTTCTCAACGTGGGCACTAGTGCCCCCCAGGGGGCGCTTGAAGAATTGGGGGGGGGCGCTGAGACGTAGGGGGGCAAGTAAGGGGGCAATGAGTAGTTGCGGGGCGGTGAGACGTTTGGGGGAATGATGGGAGTTATTGGCAAATGTAGAGAAATATTATTTTAAGTTTTGCGAAGGCTCTGACGTATAAACTAATTTAAATATCATGTAAGATGTTAAAAAATAAATAAATTTTATTCAAGGGTCCTGAGAAATAAAACACCCTTAAAATTTCAACTTAACTGACCTCAGTTGTATTGAGCCTCTGAGTATGTACAGAGTGAGCCAAAAAACAAGTTTTGAGCGCCTGAGGTGCTGCCCCACCTAGAGATAATTAGGTGTGGTTTGCGGGGCCTAAAAACTAAATTTTTTACAAAAAAAATAATACTTATGGCTACAAAACCGATGACACAAACTAGTGCTACGATGTATACAAATTGGGTCTTCAAAACAGTTGTTTTTAAACAACTTTACGTGATTCATTATTATATGGGGTTAAAGAGAAGACGTTTGTGGCTAAACTAATGGAGGTAAACACTACGAGATCTCTAAAAATCCTCTATTTGATCCAGTCAGTATATAAACACACTCAATTTTATTAAATATACTAAATATGTGTAATATTAGGTTATTAGTTGTTTAATTTCCTTAATTTAGAATATTAACACAAGCAATTAAATAATGTATTGGCTATACAAAGATAATTAGCAGGTAATTTGGATACTGGTTTATCACCTAATATAAGATAGGGGGGCGATGATACACGCAAGGTACTTAAAAGGGGGCAATGAGTAAAAAAGGTTGAGAACCACTCAACTAGTACATTTGAATAGATCTAGAAGGTATATGATGAGGTTTGGTTTCATACAATTGTATGATAAAATTGACTTAAAGCTATTCTTTAAAACACCATTCTTGAGTTAAATGAAATGAAATAATGATGGATATGTTTGGATGTATTACAGAACTAAAAATTTTGAATATTTAGGGTTACAAATATATTTAGGGAATACAATAGAGGTTATTAAATAAGCAACTATCTAGCGTCCATATCATTGCCAAAATGAAATTTGTTTTAACAAATTTTAAAACTTTATTACAGGGTAAGGTATATTTAGAATCTTGATGGGACTAATTAACAACTCCTTACTTCTTTGTCGTGACAACAAGAAAATTATTGTGTTAAGGATGTACTGCTACTAAAAAATAAAACACCTCTACAATAAGTGCAAAGTTTTTTAAAAATATAATGGGTGTTTATTTTTAAAACTGATCTTTTTTAAGTTTGTTATCCTATGTTTTTACACCACAATCTTTACTTATTGACCTTGTGACGTTACACAGCATTATTTTATCATACAAAAATTTAATTTGATTCCCCAAACTTTAAAAGAATCGCACCAAATTTGGTATACGTAATATTTAAAGTTATAGAGTCCCTAAGGATAGATCTTTTAAGGAGAGAAAAAATGGATTTCTAGTCATAATATTGAAAATTTGAATAAGAGCGATTCATCTAAATATTTTATAGCACTAGAGAGTTTCAAGTCTCTCACTTAGGGATGGAGCAATTTAGTGACTACAAAAACACTGAGTCACTAAATTACCCCTAATGAGCTTACAAGATATTAAGTGACTAAGTATTACTTATGATGTTCAATAATGTCAAATACTAACTCTATTATTCATTACAGGAAGTTTAGAAGGAATGGTAATTATAGAAAACTTGATGGAACACATAGCACAAGTATGTAAACTCGATTCAAATCAAGTCAGATTAGCCAATATGCGAAAAGAACATCCATGTATTGAGCTTATAGATGAAATGAAAAAATTATCTGATTACGAAGAAAGATTAAAACAAGTAGAAGAGTTTAATAAGGTAAATATGAGATAAACTTAATTATCAATACAAAAAATTAACTAATCGGAGAGACGAATAGATGTAGATGAGTCTTATGATATCATAACTGAGACTGAGGTAAGTTTCAAACAGTCAGTTCACGAAAGAGCTGTGTTTGCAAGCGTTCAAATGTATCATATACCCCTTCCTCCTTTAGCGTTCAGGTTAAGATCACCTAAATATTTTTAACACCTTAAAAAAACTCAAGCGTTTTAAGAGAAGCCATGTTACGTCTTTTAGGAACTATTGGTGCAAAACCTGCTTTATGATCTCAGCGTTAGTGTGATGTACCTGTGTTATATGTTGGTTGAAGTTAACACGCAAGTACTCTTTAACCCTCGTCCTCAGGTTCCTACCTGTCTGACCTAAATAGGGCGCTAAGCATTCACTACCTTACTGTACAAACCATGATTACATCCTTTCTTAGTGGGCTCTTCAGCTTTGCAGTGTGAGCCAAGGGTAGAAGACGCACATGTTAACTCTAAGTGTAATGACCAACACTCCTCACACGTGTGCCCATAACTTCCAGGGCGGCATTCTTTTCTTCTTTGAGCGTCAATCACATGCTTATTGTGACGATTATTAACTGCTCCTAGTTTTATGGCAGGGTTAAAGGGCACTTGTGTGTGTAGATTTTAGTAGCTTCTACCAATACATAACCCAGGAACAGCACACTAACGCCGACCATAAAGAAGCTTTTATACATATAGTTCCTAAAACACGTAAAATAGATCCTTTTAAAAAAATTTAAGGAGACAAAAGCATGCAGGTAATGTAACCTGAACACTAAATGAACGCTAAAGGGGATTATCTATGATAATCAGAACGCTTGCTAACAATGCGCCCCCTGTGCAAACTGACTGTTTAAACTTACCTTAGTCACGATATCGTATGGCTCACCTATAATATATATATATATATATATATATATATATATATATATATATATATATATATATATATATATATATATATATATATATATATATATATATATATATATATATATATATATATATTGAAGTGACATAATGTCAATTGATTGTACATTATAACATATATTACAGATGATTAATAGAATTAGCTGTATGTTTACTAGTGGTATTATATATATATATATATATATATATATATATATATATATATATATATATATATATATATATATAATATAATAATGTTAAAATTCTTACAAAAAATGTGTTTAGGCTAATCGATGGAAGAAGAGAGGAATATCACTTTGTGTGATGGACTTTCCGTATAGCGCTTTGGGACCATTTCATGGGTCAGTATCTATCTACAGATTTGATGGCACAGTTTCAGTTAGTCATGGATGTATTGAAATGGGCCAAGGATGCAACACTAAAGTAAGTTATTAGTTAGAATAAGTATATTCATAGAACTGTCGCCAAAGCGATGGTTTTTGAAGTGACATAATGTCAATTGATTGTACAGTATAACAGATATTACAGATGATTAATAGAATTAGCTGTATTTTTAGAGGAAAAAGATAACGCAGGCAGCACCAGGAAACAATATAAGCTAGAAATAAGTTGAAAGTCTCATTGGAAAACATTTATTTGCAGCCAAAACTCGACTTAAGACCCTTTTAGTAACTATTCGAGACAAACTAAGAGAAAAGACATTTAATTCTAGTTATAAAATAGCACTAGTTTTACTAAAAGAAAGATATGAGAAAGCATCAGATAATAAGTAGTTTGTATGATAAACTTAGGATTGTGCAACAGAACAAACGAGGGCATTACGACAGACTTATGAGAAGATAAAGGGCTTTCTCAGAGCATTAATAACTCTAGGGGAAAATATTGCACACAAACATTTGGACACTGATAATTTTAAAATTAGAAAAGGAGAAGGACACAGAAAGAACTACACCTATAGAGCTTCAGGAATATTTGGATAAACTTATATCGGGAAGAAAAAGTGTAGAAACACGGCTTAGAGGCTAAAAGTAAAAATATTTTTAATTGTAAGTTATGCATTGTGGGAAAACAACAAACCCTACTTTGTTGCGTACAGTATAATATAGACAGCTTTAGTAGGTTTTTGACTATTTTTACTGACTAACCGGAATATTTTAACTTTTCCTCTTAGCTTGACGTGGCGGGACGCCGCTGCGTTCTAAAATTTTAAAATAATAAGCTAAATTTACGATAAAATATTAATAGGGTGAGGATTAACATTTTTTCTCTTTAAAAGGTTAAATCAATAATCTGAGACGTATGCAAATTCCTTATCTTATTTTATAAGCATAAAATATTTTGCTTTAGTGTTTCAATTTTCATAAAAGACTTGTTACATCCTCTTGGCTTAAGTAATAAATAAAGAGTATTATTATTTTAAGGGGTTTTTCTCAGTGTACCCACACTGAGTGTTTTGCGTATGTCGTTATTTTTCCTTTTCCTGTAGTACTGTATCAGGTCCATTTGCTGGTATTGTCTTATCTGTAATTATTGATCTGTCGTAGTATAAGTTGTAATTTTCGGATTACAAAACAGGTTGAGGTTGATAATTCTGGTAGCTTGTTTTAGCTTTTATTAAATTAAATTTTGATGATATTTCATAATAACTATGTTGGCTACTTTATTGTGTCTGTGTAAATAATCTGTCTGTAAGAGAGAAATACTTTACATTTGTCGATACACACTTGAGCAATATAAATTTACTATTATTATTATTGAGTAATAATATTTCAGGTGGTGCAAACAGCTGCTCACATCTTAGGAGTGGATATGGAGTTAATCAGAGTTGAACCAGTCACTACATTCGTGTCTCCCAACAATTTTGTCACAGGCGCTAGTATAGGAAGTGAATCAGCTTGTTTTGTAAGTCTAAATTTATGTAATGTTTCAAACAATAAAATTAAAATTCAATCGTTAATCCTAATTAAACATTGTGTATCCGAATTGGACAAAGCAAAATATCCTAACACTCTATTCCATCTTAATTCTAGAATCATGTAAAATAGTTAAACAATTTCCGGATGAGTCTAAAACTCACTCTCAAATTCACAATGTTAATGCCAGAAACAAGCTAGACTTGTATCCGTTGCCTTGCCACACAGCTCATTTTCAAAAATCGCCCTACAATCTAGCCATTACTTTTTATAATCAACTGCCTCAGAGCATCAAAACGATTGACGATCTTTAAAGACTTTTCTAAAAGACTAAAACGTCTTCTTAGCTCGCAGGATTTTATTCCACTTAGGAATACTTGAAATCAAAGCTCGAATGATCTCCCTTACTATGGATGTGATATATAAGCTCACCTCATCTTGCCTTTTATTCATTTTGTGTTACTTTTTTAATTTAAATATCTAATCAATAGTATTTTATTGTTTTTATAACTTTATATTTATGTATTATAAAGACGAATTATATGTATTATATAATGTATTATAGCTATATGTATTATAGCTATGTTAAATTAACTACTATTAAATTAATTTTTATAGGCAATAAAAAAATCTTGCGAAGAAATAAACGAAAGATTAAAACCAGTCAGAGAGAAGTTGGGGCCTTATGCAAAATGGATAGACATTGTCACTGAAGCCTTTAATCAAACCATAAACCTTAGGGCAGCCTACATGTAAGTGAACCTAAACAAACTAATAATTGGCCCTCATTTTAGGAACCACACAAAATTAATAGATATCACATAGTTGTCAGTCTGGATGTGTGTGTGTCTGTTATCATCGTATTTCCCAGTGTGTTTGAGCAAGAGAATTTAAGCTTGGTACAAAAATCAACCGTTGTGTAGTTGTGGTATCCAGAAGATATTTTTTATAAAGTCATCATTAACCTGCAATGGTGACGCAGCAAAACGCGAAAACTTTCGTCGATCGGTTTGATATTTACCTCGCATGTAGTCTTACATAAGACCATTATATGTGTCAAGTTTAATCTCAGTATCAGCATTAGTTCAATTTCTATCAAATGACTTGTACACGTTTCTTAAGTAAAAAATCGGAAAATAAACTAATTGAGTCGAAATTGGTACAAATATATCTCTTTATAAAATATACTTAGTTTTTTTTTTTCAATGAAGCAAGTATACTCATATATATATATATATATATATATATATATATATATATATATATATATATATATATATATATATTATATATATTATACATATCTATGAGTATACTTGTTTCATTGAAAAAACGCTCCGAGGTACTCCAAACATGATTTTTAAAACAGTATTAAAATCTATTCATTTAGCTTGATAAAGAAGTATATGCGTGTTGCAATATAAATTAGGTATAATTTTCATATTCTAAGAGCCAGCAGTGCGAGTCCAAAGTGGTAATGAATTAGAATCAACGGAATTATCCGTTTCATGAGTTTTTAAAGACCTCCTGAGTGGTTTTCACAAAGTTGTGTGTGTCAGTTATCATCTTATCTCTTAGTTTATATACGCTAGAAAGATGAAGCTTGGTTCAAAAATCAATCTTTAGGTCATAAATAAAAATCTTGTGGAAAAGACGGAGTTGATGGTTTTTATTAAAAACATTCCACAGCGTAGTAAAAAATATTGAATCTTTAGGTCTATTTTTCATATCCGTAAAATAATATTTTTATGACGACATTAACCTGCTATAATGATTGCAAAAATTTTGAAAATTCGCTAAACGAGTAAACATTTATTGATAAGTTTAAGATTTAGCAAGCACGTTGTCCTGTATAACTACAACATACGTGCCAAGTTGCATTGCATTATAACCATTAGTATAATATTTATCCAATGACTTGTGTACCTTTTAAAATAATTGAAAACAATCCAATTAAGCTAAAAAAATTTTACAAGTGTATCGTAATTTGACAATATTGCGTAAATACGTTTAAATACGGTAAGTGTATCTATTAGTTCAAGAGACAGGCCTAAAAATGTGACTCGTTTTGTACTACTTCAAACAAATTTTTCTGAAAATATACCTTAAATTATGAAAGAAAAGCATAGTCTGCTTATCCAGAGTGGAGCTCTTAAATAGGCAAATTGTATGTGGAGACTCCTAGTCTAGGAGCCGGACATAAAAATTTTTGTATATGTATCCTGAGTGGAGCCTATCATATGAATGCGCTCGCTCAAAATATTAGAACATCGTACAAATTCCAGTCTTCTTTTAATAAGTGGTTCTCTGCAGGCCGTGTGCAAAAAACGAAGAGAACATTTTTAAAGCTAATTAAATTTTCCATAAACGACGTTTTTCCGTCAAAATTTGATAAATAAAACTATATTTATCACATTAAAAATGCAAAAAGGGTAATATTTTTATATAAATTAACCATTTTTGGTGTTTTTGAAAGAGCCATTACATTATTTCCAGTCATCAAATTTTGATGAATAAACACTCGTTTTATAGAACATTTTGTCACCATTAAAAAAATGTTAACTTCATGTTTCTAAAATGTCAACTTATTTCAAGAAAACTGAAATTTTATAAAATTTGGAGCATGCACAGTCATATGAAGGGCCTATCCACTCTGGATAGGCAGACTATGTTTTTTCTTCATAGTTTAAGGTATATTTTCAGAAATATATGGTTTGAAATAGTACAAAATTAGTCACAATTTTTTAGGACCGGCTCTTGGACTATATGGTTTTTATTGGGTCATAAATGTTAGGCAGCATCGAGTGAGGTCAGTGCCTTGATGGGAGACCGCTGGGAATAAAACAATCTGAAGACGAGTGAAGCGAGTCCTAGAAAGGAAGATAAGCGTAGCAAATCAGATGTGTTGAGAAAAAGTTCCAAGTCCAAGGTATATACCCGACTTTTAGAAATTAGGTTTGTAAAATTAGTTGTGTAATTAAGGATTTATTGTAAGAAACAATAGAGGGAAATTTAATAAGAGGCCTAATAAAAACTTAAATGATTGATTGAAATATGTTGAGGTTTAAAGTATAGCAAATAATAGACAGCTATGGAACCTGCTTTACAGATAGCTATTAATGATGATGATATGTTATTCCAGGTTTACTCCTAATGAAGTCAAACCTTACAATATTTACGGAGCTGGTGTTACAGAAGTAGAATGTGATATCTTGACAGGACAATTTGAGGTTTGTATAAAAAAATCTAGTTTGACTAGATCTATTGGAAAGAAACTATAATAACAGATAACTGTACCTCTTTTCTTTTTCAGACATTAAGAATGGATGTAATTGAAGATACTGGAGAGAGTCTGAGTCCAGAAATAGATATTGGTCAAGTAGAAGGAGCCATAATCATGGGGTTGGGACTATTTACCACTGAAGAACTCATATATGATGATAAAGGAGTTTTATTAACTAACAGGACATGGGTAAAAATATTAGCTCTATTCATTACTATTCGCTAAAGTGATGTGAACATTTATACAGAAAGGGTAGGGCCCGGGACACAGTGTTCCAACTCACCCGAAATAAGATATTTTAGATGGGCCTGTTTTTTAAGTTCCCCATTTCTCCACTCCTGCGAGTCAGTTCACCTTGTGCCGCACATATAAAATAATTATTTCTTCATTTTCAATATTAAAATTCTTAAAGGGACTTTTAACAATGTTAAAAATTGTATTAATTATTTTAATATAAATTTTTCATAAAATATAATAAAAATATAAATGATGTGCTACTTTTAACTCTTAGAATAATACTATATATAGAAGGAGCATTACTGATAACACGAAAGCCGGTTCACTGGTGCAACTAAGTAATGCTGCCACCCTAACAATATACAATTTTCTAAAAAAAAGTTGGCAATACTTCCGGTTGCTGAATTATTATGTTCTATTATTAATTAATGATTGATTATTCATAAAATACTAATATAAACATCGGTGCATTACAATATTTTAAGCATTTTAAATTGTAGTTTAACGTATTTATTAAAATTATGTATAAAAAATAGTCCTCGTCAACTAAATGTAGATTCTTGTATTCCGCCACCCTTTGCCATCTAAGACCAGTTTTATTAAATACTCAGCAGGTGTTTTATGTTTTTATATTGGTTATTACGATCTTTTTTCATTAATAGATATTTGTGACAAATATTTAAAATATTGTTTTTTGTCATGTTGGTAGCATTACTTAGTTGCACCAGTCAACCGGCTTTCGTGTTATCAGTGGAATTACATTGTGTTTACGGTCCTGTGCTCCTTCTATATATAGTATTATTCTAAGTTTTAACTGGACCTAATATCATGAAAACCATGACGTGCAGAAATGAAATAATTTGTGTGTTCATTATGTTTTTATTTGTCTTTTCAATGGAAATAATGCAAGATTTATCTTATTTACTAAACAAATAATCTTATAAAAAAAACTAAAAATGTTCATATATGAGTTAAAAATTGTCTTGATTACATTCTATATAAACATGAATAGTAGTCTCCATTTAAAGCTGATAACGATTGTTGGAAAGTGAGACGCATGAGAATATTAGTTAGTTTAAATTATTGTTAAATTATTAAAGTCAGAGTGTTTAATTTGTTTAAAGTCAATCTTATTATTTCAAGTCAGTCAGTCAGTCTTTTTAATAACGATATTAATAAAGTCAGAAAAAATGGCAACTAGCGCTTGGTGCGGTAGTTCATGCAACTAGCCCCTGTTTTAGGACCACTTCAAACCAGGGAGTTGGAACACTGTGTGTCCCGCCCCCACCACTACTGTAGAAATTTTTACATCACCTTACTATTTGCTATTATTGCACTATTTGTTGTTATGTTATTCATTACTATTTGTTTTTTGTTTCGTTATTATATTTATTACTATTGTTTATCACTATTTGCTATTTTAGCTGATAACTGCATATTGATTTTTTATAAGCTTAATTTAAAAAATATTTATAAAATTCATTATTAAAATTTATAAAAATTTGTAAATAATATAGGAATGGAAGGGAGTGTATAGGAAGGTAGAGGAAGGGAGAGTAAAGTATAAGTATACGTTATAGTCTGACTGTATTAGTATGTGCTTATACTCTTCCTGCTTTATACCGTACATACATAGAAATAGTGTTGTATTTGCACTAAAACTCTGAAGCCGGGATTTGAACTGAATCACCTGTTCCAGGTGTTTTTAAGACCTCCAGAGAAGTTTTTACATAGTTATTTGTCTATATGTGTATATAGATACACATATGGACATCGTAGATACTAATGTGTTAATGCTAGAGAGTTGAAACGTGATAAAAAACTTAATCTTTAGGTCCAGTTGTGATATCCGATAAAAACCTAAAGATGCCATTCGATAAATATTAAAAGCAGGAAAAATTTCCTGCAGTAGCAGGAAAATGTTTGATTGATTTTAAATTTGGCACGCCTTTAGTAAGACTAAAAAATGTGCTAAATTTTATTTCATTATTTTAATGCAATAATGATAAATAATATATAATAATATATTTTAATGCTATAAATAGTATATTTAATCATTAAATAGTATGTATAAATATTATTATTTTAATTTTTATCAAATAGCATCTTTAGGTTTTTTTAAATAAAAAATTAGGAAAAACCTAATTGGCCTCAAATTTCTTATTATACACAAGTATACAAAGTGTCATTTTAATGCAGCTAGCAAATGTACAGTTTTTGACAAATCGCATATTTGATAAGGATCATCGACCACTGTCAGTAGGTGGATGGGTGACTGGTAGGGTTGAAACTGTCATGATGATTTTTTTTTGATTGTGGATGAGTAGGTTGAGCCCAAAATTGTACTAAATTAAAAATTAGGCGTTTTTAATTTTCTGAGGACTATCAAAGCAAGTTTGAAGTGGTAAGTATGAGCGTAGCTAATCCGATGGAGTGCGAAAGTTTTAGGTTTACTGTACCCCATTTTTTTCGAATGACATTCAGACAGTTTAAAAAAATATTGTAAATCGGAAACCATTTATTTAAGGTAAAATGTTGCTAACTTTTTATGGTAAGCAGAGATCCTAGATACCCAGAGCTCAATTATTTTATGATAGTTATAGAATAATAAACAAAAACTATTATAAATGATTACAGACCTACAAACCTCCAGGTGTAAAGGATATACCAATAGATTTCAGAGTAACACTGAGGAAGAATTCATCCAATCCTCTGGGAGTTCTAAGATCTAAAGGTAAGCAAAACAAACAGTATTTATTAATTAATTTTATAAATTAAATAATTTAGTATCAATAAAGTCAAACCCCTTAATTCATACCTATACTGTATTGAAAAAAAAAACTTTCTATAACCGCTATTAGCTTCAAATATTAATATTTAAAATAGGTTAAAAACATAAAGACTTAGTCATCGGAGCAACAGGAAAAATTAAATATACATAAGACTATAGCTCCGATAGACTTATGGATGACCCTAAATTAAATGCAAATTCAAAGTACATAATTTTGAAAGTATATTTGAAACTACAATTTATGTATTTGAAGACTATTCTAAGCTTGCATGAAATCAGGAAAGGAAGTCTAATTATTATTAGTATCAGGTTTAATTGTTAGTATTAGGTCTAATTCAACACATTTTTTTTGTTTTTATGATTAAGTTTTTTAACGTTTTAGCTACCGGCGAGCCTCCGTTCTGTTTGACTATAACTGCAGTCTTTGCCATAAGAAAAGCCTTAGAATCAGCTCGACGTGATGCAGGAAATTTTGAATGGCCTCAGTTAGGTTAGTAGATAAATTAATTCATCAATCTAAACTCTAACCAAATTAGTTTCATTAAAACAAAGTTCATCGAAATTTTAAGAAAACAATCATGTAGAAATAACACTAAATGAGCAAGTATCTTAGATACTTGCCGGGAAAAATGTTACTACATGTTATGTTTTCAAAATCACACGTTTAAAAGTATCTATATTCCTAGGGAGTTCTTTTATTGCATCCAAAAAATGAAATAATAATTAATTAAATAATATGCTAAAAAAAGATAAAATGCATTTTATATGATAAGAGTAAATAAGAAGTACGATATAATTAGTCAACAATGTCTTAAGTTACATAAATATTTCAAAGATATATTAAAAATAATTATTACATACATGTAGTATACATATAAGTATTTGCATTTGTGTATGTATGCTTTACATAATCTTAATTAAATTTGGACCTTCCAGGTTTAGGCCATTTTTTACCACTTCTATGTTAATTATTTCTCCGATGACGGAATTTTCAAACTTAAGGACATAAAAAATAAAACAGAATTCTCAAAAATTAAAACAGTAGAGCATTTTATCTATTCAATGATGCCCTGCATCATTGAAGCAATGATGATGCCTTGCATCCCAGTGGAAGCAAAACGTAAGGTTAATCATCTGCATTGTCGCATTCAACATTGGATGATAAATTTTCATTATATTACAAAAAGAATTACCTACGCAGTTTACAATTTATTTGCCCTTGCTTCACAATATACTACAATTTACTCTTAAAATAAAGGCTAAAATATGAAAACGTTATAATACAGGCTGTTATTTTATAATGTCCAAATTTTCTTAAGGCCAAGAGCCCCAAAGGTTTAAACCGCTAGATTGGTTTATTTTGGCTCCCTGATAAATGATCAGGTCTCATATTTGATATACATACATTGTATATGAGAGTTGTGCTGTTTTTCTCACTAGAATTACTTTACATTGCCGATGAATTGATAGAATATGTTTGATTTTTAAATCTGCCTGTATCTTAATCATGATGACATGGGAAAACATGCAATTTTAAGTTTTTGTAAGTTTTGGAGAGTATATTAGAGATTTTTTGTTGGATTTTTGTTAATATTTGAACAGTTATATCTCTGGTTCTATTGAATTAATTTTGATGGGTAGAACATTGATTTGTCACTAATTTAACGAACTTAAAAAAAAAGACCCTGTGGTCTATTTTGATAACACCAATAGTAACAGCGCTAATGGGCAAAAACTTATTTTTGGCCCATTTTTCGAACTTTGAAGGGACCCAGGGCTAAAACTCTTCGATTTGAAATGGCAGACCACCTGGCTCTTTATCAGGGAGCCAAAAAATGGATCTAGTGGGTTAAACTTTTGGAGTTCGACAGTCACAAAATTTGCCATGGTTTCTAGTACTATAATATCCTCAAGCATGTCTAAAGAGGACAACATTTTTTAAACGTTAAGATATTTAAACGTTTAGGTGCTTGAAGTTTGTTGAATTTCTATAAATTGGGCCAGTTCTACTATGTAGAAATTGATTAAATCCTTAATCGAACAAAATCCAGGCAAAAGTCCCACAAAGAGATTTATATTTTTGAAACCAAACTAACCTATTTATTCTTTTTTTCAGAACTTCCTCTTACCAGGGAGAGAATGTGGCAAGCTGCTCTCACTAATAAAGACATGTTTACTTTATGAGCTAAAATCCTTTTGGCACGAATTTCATGCATGTAATATTTACTTAATGTTTTAAAAGGAAAGCTGTGAAATATTAATATTAGAGTCTAAAAAATCCATTTTTTACACCCATAGAGAATAAAATAAATCCTTAAATAGTTTATAAAAAATGTCGCAAAATCAAAACAATTCCAATTTAGCACTACATCGCCGATGTTTATCAAGCTAAGCTTCAGTAAAAACGTATAAAAATCAATTGGTAATTCAAAGTAATTACACTAAGATTTATAAAATAGTAAAATACTAAATATACGTAACAGTTATTTATGCGCCAATTTATGCACCAAGGGAGAAAACAAAATCATTACGCCCTAGCGTCTTTGAACCATCCAGATGATTTGTCCAAGGGAACTAGGAAATTAAATCCCGAAAAGTAGCCGAGGGAGCTAGTAGTACGTTGGAAGTAGAGAAAGTAAGTAGAAAAACAACTAAAACATAATTTGATTGCAGACTATATAGAAATTTTATTGTGTATTAAATAATTTAAATATAATATTAATTATGTTAAACAATTAAAAAACATGAAATTTTACGTTTCCTTCTTTTCTAAATAAGGTGTAATGATATACTTTTCACTTAAAAGAGTAGGAAGAATAGTTAGCCTTAATCTCCCATCTGCAGGGAAATATAAAAAGTTCAAAGTATTTAATTAACATTTTTAAAGCGAGGCAGTAAATATCTTTGCCACTTAAGAGCCTAGTAATAATATACTATTTCACAATGATATTGGAAAAAGAATCTTAGAATAAATGTGTTAGGAATAAAAAAATACCACAAAACTGGTTGAAAATCAACCATGAAAAGTAAATAATAGATTAGATTGTATTTATCAATATACATTTACAGTTATTTTTTGAGGAAATAAAGTATGCTTAAATCAATTTTAATAAAATGGATCCCAAATGAACTAAACAAATCCCTTACTGTTTAATATCACAATACCTACCAGAAGTAGAGCTATGCCCTTTTAAAAATAGGACAAAAATAATAACTGCACAATACGTATTTACTTTAAAGTTGTACTTATCAGAGGTCATACACTTTTTAATTGAATTATTTAGTAATTTTTTGCAAGTTACTTCATATGTAAGTTTTTTGTTAATGTTAAATAATTTAACTTTTAAATATAATTTTCTATTTATAAAAGTTAGTTTTTATAATAATCCCATTGAAAAAAAGTCTGTTATCTTGAGAAACACTGTGCTGGCATGATCCCGAAACTTCCTTCTTGAAGTTAGCACTTAGTAAGTATCGTTCGGCTGTCTATTATCATAGGTGCTGTCGAGCCGAATTTCCATGAATTGTAATTCAAATATCGGGTTCAGAAAAATTTTCGGTACTTTTTAAAACAACTTTGGACTCGCTTTGCTCGTCCTCGACTTGCTTGGTCGTCGCTTTGTATGTCATGATTATACAAAGCATATAAGGTGGTATTACTTCGGTCTCGCTGCGCTCTATCAAAGGGTAAAACATTAATCTAAAGTCTAGAGTGACAAAACATTGGTCATCTGCAGGATATCATAAATATCCAAAACTAACACTTATTACAAAACATTTTTTGATGAAAAGCAAATAATGAAAAATATATAATTATGATATCTATGATTGTAACAAGTCTGTTAGTTTTTTGTCTAGTTGCATGATTATGGTCAACTAAGTCTTTCTGTTGGTCAAAGAGTTTAGCAAAACTGATCTGTGAAAAAGTACATCAAGAGTCATTACAGGCATTAATTTATCAGCAGAATATAACTTTGGAACTGTCAAAAGAATTTGTAAAACCTTTTTTTTGTAATACCCGAACAGGTTCTAAGTTGGTTTTAGCTCCGGTCCCATACGCGCAGTTAGTCCGTAGAGCGTTATAAGCAAACGAAGTAATAAACTAATTTTCTTAATTTATTTGACAAATTTTCAATTTGGTCTTTCCAGTTTAGGTGCTGATCATTAGTTACTCCTAAGTATTTCATACGCGGAACCTTATCAATAATATTGGTACATTTACAGTCAAAAGTCATACTAGTGCAATCACAGTTGTGTAATTTTAGTTTTAAGTTATTTTTTGGTTGTCCCCAGAAGTCCATTGAAAAAGTAAGGTATCATGTTTTTTCAGTATTTAAAGTTAATAAATTTTCATCTAACCATTTCCTAACTACAGTCAGTCCTCTACTAGCGTTTCTGTAAACAGTAGTACAGTAGTTATGTCCACTATAGTGGAGTGAACTGTCGTCAACGGACAAAACGCATTCACTAAATGCGTCATAAGTTTGTACTGAACTTAACTCGTTAATATAAGCCAAAAAAGCCACGGGAGCCATTAAAGTTCCTTGAGGCAGTCCAAAGGTCATATAGGTCATATCACTCAACTCATTACCTATATTTTAATCTTTGCTTTCTCTGATAGAGATAACTTTCAAACCATTTATAGTAAGTTTCAGAAATGCCCATTGATATTATTTTTTTACGAAACAGTTCATGAAACACATTGTCAAAGGCATCCTTTAAATCAATAAAAAAAGCAATAGACTTCATGTTTAAGTCGAGATCTTTGTATATATAGTCAGTTAGTTTGTTGATAGCGTCGTCAGTACTTTTCCCCTTTATGCAGCCAAATTGCTGCTCTGTCAATAGTTAGTTATCAGTTAAGAATCTAACTACCCTTATTTTCATACATTTTCTAAAATTTTACCCACATTTGAAATTAACGATATCGGTCTATAGTTCTTGGAATCGTTTTTATCCCCACTTTTATGTAAAGGAATCATAACGGCTTCTTTAAGTGTAGTAAGACATATTCCTTGCTCTAAAGACAAATTGCATGTATATATTATGGGATCTATTAGGAATAGAATTTGATGTAATAAGATTTCGCCAACTTTAGCTTTACCTTGAGCACAGTATATGTGACCCACCCGAGGTTGTTCCCGCAGGGCGAATACCCTGAAGGGTCGAAAGGCCTTAAAGCGGGCATTACTATTGTTATTATTATTAGGTTAGAACTGTTATATTTGATATAGTGAATAATAATATCAAGATAGTTATTGGTATAAAAGTCATTTTTGAATAAGTCAATATTTTTGACACCAATTATAACTTCTATTTCATGTATACTATTAAAAGCCGGGATTGTAAAAATGCTTCAAAGTTAAATAAGTAATCTTCAACTTTTATGTCCCACGTTCCTATACACACTGATAATGTTAAATATATGTCCTATCTTATTTACTTGAACCAGTATACTGTTATAATTTTTTATTGGTTTGAAAAATGTATTTTTAACTTCTAAATCACTTTTGCAATAAACGATAACACCGTCATTTCTTGTGGTACCTGTGTCATAGTAAGCAGTATATCCGTCTAGATTGTATACAATACTAAAGTGTTTGAACTGTGCCTTCGTTATTACTATATTTATTTATAGAACAACTTTATAGAATATACTCTATATATTTATGAGGTAATATGTGAAGAAAAGGAAAATTTGAGGCTTTGCCGCTTGGCCAAGAGAAAACCTCTTTTGGCGCTCACTTCATATAGCTATACAGCTCGCAATATACTGTCTGTCATGGTTCTTCTGTTCAGATCAATATTGAATAAATCAATTTTAGCGAATTTCCTTTGGAATTCGCCTAATGGGATAGCGTCATGGCGGAATTCTACCTCGGACCACGACACAAATCCGTTTCAGAGGTCCTAATGACGAAAAATAATTTTCGCGAGACTTTATATATATATATATATATATATATATATATTATATATATATATATATGTATGTATATATATATATATATATATATTATATATATATATATATATATATATATATATATTATATATATATATATATATATATATATATGTATTTCTAGACACTTCTTGTAAACACTCTATCTTTCGAACGGATTAATATTTTTTAACCAAACTTGGTACAAAAATCAACCTTAGGAGGACACGAACCCTATTGAAAACCAGGTTTTGGTGACGTCATTAACCCGGTTTGCTGAGTCAGCGAAATTTTCAAAAAATCGGCAAAATTCAGGGGTTAATATTTTTGCCGCGAAAAAGGTCAAATTATTTATGTTTTTTATGACGCTGAATCGAATGAAACCGGTCCGAAGTCGATACGACCACTCTAAGTGACCAAAAAATCGAAAAAACCATTGTAAATTACCGAAAACCAAAATTTAGGTCGATAAAAAATAAATTTCGAGTAGGGTGTCGTTTTCTATGTAATTTTGGGCGCTGAATCGAATGAAACCGGTCCGAAGTCGATACGACCACTTTAAGTGACCAAAAAAGTCGAAAAAACCACAAAATTATAGAAACCAAAATTACGGTCGTTAAAAATTAAATTTCGAGTAGGGTGTCGTTTCAATGTTTTTTGGGCCTCTGAGTTGAATGCCAGTGGTCCGGAGTAAATACGACCACTCAAACGCTGGGTACCTGGGTTCATCCTGGAAGGGTCGATAATTTTTTATCGTTTTTTTTACTTAATATAAGTTTACAACTAGAAAATAATTCTGGCGCGGTGGTCCGCATGTCGGGCGAATTTCCTTTGGATGCGAAAACTCAAACCCAGAGTACCTGGGTTCAAATCCGAGTAGGTACAATAATTTTTATCGTTTTTTTACCTAATATAAGTTTACAACTAGAAAATAATTCTGGCGCGGTGGTCCGCATGTCGGGCGAATTTCCTTTGGATGCGTGTTTTCGTGCTTTTTACATTATATAAGTTTACAACTACTAAATAAATAATTCCGGCGCGGTGGTCCGCTGTCGGGCGAATTTCATTTAGAATGCGTTTTTCCGTGCTAAACAACCTATTTCTTGCTTATGCAAAAACCATGCCCATTGCGTGGTTCCGGTTCATGCTTTAGAACCTAAGCAGTTACTCAATTGTCAAGCACTGCTCGTAACTCATTTTGTCTGTATTTTCCGAAGGAAATGCGCATAATTATCCAGTTGGTTGTACAAAACTATGCCTCCAAAATTAGAAGTACGCACTATTATTTGCACTAGTTTAAAGCTTAGTTACTTATCTTTAAGCTTAGTCAGTTATCTTTCAAGGTTTTAGCGCATTTCCTTTGGAAAATACAGACAAAATGAGTTACGAGCAGTGCTTGACAATTGAGTAACTGCTAGGTTCTTAAGCATGAACCGGAACCACGCAATGGGCATGGTTTTTGCATAAGCAAGAAATAGGTTGTTTAGCACGGAAAAACGCATTCTAAATGAAATTCGCCCGACAGCGGACCACCGCGCCGGAATTATTTATTTAGTAGTTGTAAACTTATATAATGTAAAAAGCACGGAAACACGCATCCAAAGGAAATTCGCCCGATATGCGGACCACCGCGCCAGAATTTTTCTCCTACCGGCTATATTTGACAAACCCAGACCTTTTTAGATCACAGACATTAAACATTATCTGGCAAAGATAAAATTATAGGTACCCTCTTCACTCCCTTGAAGTAAGAGCGAGACTGAAGAGTTTATAATGATAAAATAGACCCAAAACAGTTACATATTTTTTTTAAATCAACAGGCATAGCGGAATCAATCCCTCACATCTGTCACTTTTGTCACACAGCGTTATTTCAGATAAATATTCGCTATATACGAACTGTGAATGATTAAGTTGATAGATACATCGACTTCCCGCATGGAGCTTTTAGTCTGCGATTTTTTTTAAATCCGAATTAATATCTAAGTTATTTATGTTTACATCTCAAGTTCTAAGGTAGGCTAAAACGATATCATGAAAATAAGGCTTCAATAGATTTCACTTGATATTCAATTTTAAGTTAGCTAGGTAAAAATTTTGGCGCGGAGGTCCGCTGGCTGGACAAATAAACGCTTGCTTCCTTACTTTAAAATCAATTTTCTCACTTAAATTTTCTGTTTTTACATTTATGTTAGCAGTTACTACTAGCATATCAGTTGTCCTGGATTTGTCAAAGAAAATGCACATGCTTTTCGAATGTATTATATACAGCCATGATGGTCCTTTGATAATCAGCTTCGTTACAACATATTGAGCAATCATTAAAAGCTCAGTTTATGCTAAGCTCAGTTTCTCCGCGTTCTTGTTGAAACATTTAGGAAAAGTTTCTATGGAACACGATAACTTTTGAACGCTTTTTCTGATGTAATAACTTGATAATTAACGTAATAATTTTATTGGTGGTAATATCCTGCAAGTTTTCAGACAGAGCCTTTAAATTTGTTGCCCTGGTCGCAATATATTTCCTTGCCCAGTTCTCCTCTAGATACAAATCTATCGAATACCTATACAGCAAGCTGCGGAAAAACTAGTTAAAACTTTTCTATGAACAGCTTTTATAGAGAAACAGACAAATAGGGCGAAGTAGGCTTTATTAAATAGAGTTTCTTTAATAATAAAGGGGCCAGCCAAATTGACAGCCCAGTGTAAAAACGGACGATTAGGAATAATCCTTGCAGAAGGTAAACAGCCCATGGGCGAGTTGGTGGTACTACTACGAAAGCGCAAACATCTTTTACCAATACATTTATAAATAATCTTTCTAATAGTTTGGCGGGCGTTAATTATCCAGAATTGCCTGCACAAAATGCCCTAAAGCATTCGGCTATCACAATTTAAATATAAGGTATGATAGTATGAGATAATATGAGTTAAGTAACTATTATGACTAAGCAAAAAAGGATTTTTAGCTGTAAAGGACAACACACTAGAAACACAAATGAAACCTCCAACTCTAAGTATAAGATTTTATAGTGTCACTAATAAGGCCTTGAGAACCTACGTCAGCTATAATGTACTGAGTAAGAATCCGTTGCCAACAGGATTTAGAAGTGTGCTCTTAAATCGCGGCCACACGGTTACCGATAAAAGTGTTCAACAAATGAGGCTGTTTTCTAATCCATAATAGAATAATTGAACAGTCGCTTGTTTTAAGTGAGTACTGAAACTACTTAAGGGTAACTTACTGATAATATAAGAATTTACTTGATTAAGTTTTAGAGTTAAGACAACAGCACAACTTCAATAAGTTCCAGGCGCGAAACAATTCTTGCTCTCGTATTTTTTGTACCAGCATTTCCCGAATGTTTAAATCTTATTGTTGTACTGAGTAAATACTTAAATACTTACTATAGCTGTTTGATTTTGAAGCAACGACTTTGCGGGTAATGTCAGTGAACTTAAAAGGCGGTACTCCGATTTAACAAAGGATATTAAGAAAGTAAAAGTTGGAATCTTATCATTAGTAACATATTTGGATTCGAATTCTTTGCGGATAGGCGGATCTAGATGCCCTATATCTAGACTAAAACACAAAAAACTGCGAAGTGAGGGAGTTTTATACCTTTTAAATTGTCATGAAATTCTTTAACGAAAGCCTGGAGAGATTCTAAACAAGATTTCGCGAGTACTGCACCAGGTTTCATAAGCTTGTCATAATAATAGTTAGCTAACATTCTGTCTGACTCATAACACTCTGCAAGGCATTTGCAGACTAATTCGAAAATTTCTTTATTTAATTAATAATCAGAACTCTGAACATCGCAACAACTCAACCAAAGGTGAGACTTACATTTATTGGTTTCGCATGCAAATGTTGGCCGTTTGCCGTTTTGGTAGACGGTATTGGTTTTCTGCCATTAGTTTCACCAGCATCGACGGTTGGGGTTCAACTTGTTTTGTTAAAAGTATAAAGCTCAGCCTCGAAGGAAATCCTTCGAGGCGTATTAACCAGTGATCTAAGGCTAAATTGTCTTTTAGCGGCCACTTGTTTTAAACTATGGCCCCTATTTTTTACGTGTCATTTCATGGTGATATACTATTCAATATAAATCGATTAAAAATAAGATTTATAATATTTAGCATTAAATTTAGATTATACATTTGATTATTCACGAGTAGTGTCACGTAAATAATACAAAGTTGGTAAACATTTTAGCATTTAGTGTTTTCCTAACGAGTATGTGATTATACCAATTAAATAATAATTTATCTGGGAATTCTTGCCATCAACGTAAAAACTATTAATTATTCTTGAAAACCATATTGTCTGTAAAATATACTATTACGCAATAAAAGTATCGTTCTTTAAAAATATGTTTTTCTCAATGAAAATTACAATGATAAGATCGTCGAGAAGCAGCAAATGGGGGAGGGGTCGTTTCAGATATTTTATAACATACACTTTTGGAGACATTCACGTTTCCGCATCAGCTGAAGAGGGGAGCCCCCCCTCCTCTGCTTTCATGATAAGACAACAACATTAAGCGAAATTTTCTTTGAAAATTATCTAAGTTCTAATATTTCCTATAATGAAAAATCGACATAATTTCTAATACTTGTGGTGACAATGAGTCAAACTAATTTAATAAAATTAATAATCAATTTATAATATCCAACTATTATTGCCATCAAGGAATCTAATGTTTAATTAAATCTACTGTTACTTGGTCACTTCAATACTATATACTCATATTTTCACAAAATAAAGTCCAGTTGTGAGTGCACAGTCTACTTGAAACCCTTAAGATGTGTACATAATGGTTTTGATGATGATAATCCTACTATATAATAATTACTATAAATAATTGTGAATTGTTTAAATATTGTCACGTTACAGTGAACTTAGTAAGTGGATAAATTGTAGTTTATTCTTCATATTTCTTTGTTATAAATAATTATTGTTGCATTGTATTTTCTATTCTTCAAAGAATATTTTTATTCGCCAAGTAATACGTAAGCAATAAATAATGAAAACCAAATATAAAAGAAATTAGATAATAAAAATATAGATTAAACCATGAAGCAATTAGAAGCACCAATATTTTTTTAATATTATAATATATTCATTGTAACATGCAGTTCACATCAAAGTGTCGTAAGATCAACACTGAAAGTAAAACATAAGATAAAACCCAAGGAAAATCGCTTTTGTATAGAACAACTTTAATAGTACATAAAAAAAGAAAGTATTATAATGTTTATTGATATTTATTAAAAAAGTCAACAAACATCACCTAATAAGAAAAAAATAAATAAGACAATAAGATAAAACAAAAAATACTGACGATTATAACAATTATAAAAGTATCTTTAAAATAATTATTATTGATTGACGTTTATAATTTTTGGTTTATAGTTACCATAAAAAGTATTCTAGCTAGGACTATCATAAATTGTACACGAGTATTTTCATAGTCATAATAAGTATTTTATTTACTGATTATTATAACCGAATTTAGATGTATGCCAATAGTTGACTTTGCCGCATTAAGTTGGGAAAAATATAACAATCTATTCTTAAGGATAGAGATGAAACTATTTTATTTTATTTTTAATATATCATTTGTTTGATAGTCAGCATCTTTGTCTGGTCTGTCTGTTAAAAAAAGTTTTGTTATGTTCCAGCTAACAGATATTTTGTGAGTGACCCCTACCTATGGAAACCGGCTATGGATTCAAAATCCTTTAAGATCGACTTCAGTTATCTTTTTGATCCATTGGCGTGCACTTTAATTTAAATGAAATAAAGTTACACAACTGAGAGTTTTGAGAAATTATTAAAAAAATATAAAAACAACAATTATAGATAATTATATATTATTTGATTTATTTTTGAAGTGACTATCGTGAGAAGTTTATTGTTACGGTCAGTCGACTCGAGTAGTTAATTATTAAAAATTCTTTTACAGAGTTATCTAGTGATACCAAGGATCATGGAATAATTTAGGAAATCAGTAAAATTCGGTAAAAAAGTAAGTCGGTAAGGAAACACCATGGGAAATTATCACAGTGTATTACCTGATGATGACGAACGCCTTAAGAGGTATTTATCATTTTCTAATATTTATTTAATGATCTTTATTAAATTATAAAATATTACCTCTTTGCCATATGTACTAAATCCTTAACAAAGTAATATTAACATTAACTATAATATTTATAACTATTTCTTGTTTTTTAAATAAAAATTCGGGTACCGGGTACCTTTCTCTCATTACTTTAGATTCGCTACGCTCATCCTCACTGCTTCGGACTCGCTTCGGTCGTGCTCAGAAATACAGTTCGCCAAATTTATACTGCAACATGCCTTCAGACTCGATTCGCTCGTCTTCAGATAGTAAATACATCCGTATCATTCCCAGCAGTTACCCATACAGCACTGACCACGCTAAATGCTCCTTAATTTGTATGATCCAACAAAAATCATGGAGATACTTGTCGTATTGAACCAAAATCTAACCATTACCATTTATTAGGTAATGGAATACACTTGTATTAAATTTCAACTCAATTTCCAATTTTTTTATAAATTTTTTTTGTAAAACACACACAAACATACAGACAGACAACTTTGCGAAAACCACTCAGGAGGCTTTAAAAACTCCTCAAACTGATAATTCCGGTTCCATCCCGGTTTCAGATTTTATTTGCAAACACAATTCTTTTCCTATATACCTACGGTATAAATAAGGAAAAATAAAAATCCATATTTTTAAGAATTATTCTGTAACAAAAGAATAACTATACATATTTCATTTATTAATACCTTTAAATAATAATGCTTTAACGAAGGAATAATCGAATGCATTTCATATACAAAAGAAATATTAAGTACTATTTCTGCTTAGTGATTAAGTGCTTATTACTTTTAAGTATTAAGTTTAACAAAAGAATAATCATTAAATTTTATATAGATATAGCACTTTTAATGACTAATTTAATAACGGAAGAATAGAAGGAAAATCATATAAATAAAATTATTTAAAGAAGAATTAAATGAAACACTACGGGTTTGGAGGACACTTCTTTATTTTATTTTATATAAAGTATAGTATAAGGTAAAGAAACATGATTCTTATTTTGTGTAACGAGACGTGTTGATGAAAGTAGATGTGCAGGATTCTTGTGCTGCGACCGGTAACAGTGATGCTTTCAACTAATGTTGGAGTGTGAGTTAAACATTGTATTTATTTTTTTATATATTTTATATTATCAAACACACGGGGACCTTTTTAACAAAAATAAAAAACGAGGTACCTCAGTACTTTTCCTTACAATTTTGGACTCGCTTTTTTCGTCATTAGCATGCAATGATCATCAAAAGCTTAAAATATGAATCTAAAGTTCAGGTGTTATGACTTCAGACTTGCTTCGCTAGTTATCAGAGTATCATGGTTACTTGGTTACTTGAACCCTTAGATGGGAATTCTTCAGTGTTGCTACGCTCGACTTCAGTATAAAGTGGTGACCCATTGAATCTTATAACTTAAACTCGCTACTAACTCGTCCTCAGAATGTCATAACCCAAAGCTCAAGGTGGTATTAATCCGGCATGGCTTCGCTGAACCTCAGAATTATTAGGTAACAAAATTCCTAGAGTGTTAAAATTATTGCTTCAGAAAGTATCAGAGTAAATAGTCATTCAACGTCCTCAGATAGCAAATACATTAGTTTTATTTCCAGCGATCTTCATTCTGACACAGACCTGGCTCGATATTGCTTAACTTTCATAATCCAACATAAACCGTACTTGTCATATTAAAACAAAACTTACACTTATTTATCAGGGACATACTTTTACAAAATTTCATCTCAATTGAATTATTTTGCATTTATCACAAGTTTTTAAAAAACATATACATGTCATTCGATTAAAATCAAACTAATGCTGATAATTAAATGAAAATTGGCACATATGTTGGTCTTTTATTTATGATTAAATGCGTGCTAGCTCTCAATAAATCAAAACATTTTTCCACTTTATATGAATTTTCGAAATTATTGCTAAAACATTATTTTGTCAATGAAGTTATAGAATCATTTTCGGATATTCAAGGCATTTGTCCACCCCTATTTCTCAAATTCCTATGTCCACCACTGCACGTTACCTGGGTTTACACTTCGACAGCAAACTAACATGGGCACATCACACTAAACAAAAACGTTTGGAAGGGAACCGTCGTGTCAGAATCCTCCAACGTTTACCCGATAACAGGTCTAACCTTACACTAGATAACAAACTACTCAAGGTGGGTAGGGTCAACTTCTCAACTACGTCGGATTCTTCATTTACATTGAAGCGGTCACCACCGGAAGACCTAAATCTTCATAACAAACTACTCGTTTACAAAAGCATAATTAAACCATCATGGTCATACGGTGTTGAAGTATGGGGTTCCACGAAACCATCAAATCTTAAACGTATTCAAGTCCTTCAGTCAAAGGTTCTCCGTAAAATAGTTCAAGCTCGCTGGTTCGTATCTAACTTAACCATCCACAATGACCTCAAAATTCCGTTCGTCAAAGACATTGTTTCCTCTCGATACAATTCCTTTCAATCCAAATTAGATTCCCATCCAAATCCTCTTGTCCAAACCCTACATTCCTTCTAATCCTCCACGGCACCTTCGACGACAGTGGCTGCATGACCTTCTGTTATAATCAATATTAATTTAAATTCAAAAACGCAAAACATTTCAGAAAATTCAACTATTCAAAAGTCAACTAATTTCTATTCCACTAATTTAGTTCAAGCCAAATTTTTATATTATAAGTAAAATTTCAACATTTACCTAACCACGCCAAGGAGTATCACTACTGGGTGATTCCTCCTATCAAGACAGCCAAGTCACTTTAACCAGCATTAGCACTATGTCAAATACATTTATTGTAGACAATAATCAATAAAGTTAAAAAAAAAAAAAAAAAGGATATTCAAGACCTAATGATTGGTTTTTGTACCAAGTTTCAAATCTGGGAGCTACCATGGCAAAATACACACACAGAGTGATACCTACAGACAGACAACTTTGTGTAAACGGATAATTCAGGTGAAATACCGGTTTCGGATTATTTTTCATTCACGATACTTTTCTTATAGACCTACAATATAAATGAGAAAAGTAAACAAAATTTGACGCGGTGGTCTGCAAGCCGAGCGAATATTCTTTGAAATGCGCGTCTATGAAACTCAACCCGTACAAGTTTCATACGACAGGGAACTTTTAAATTACATCTGCTTAGTTACTCAGGAACAGTGCAAGTATCATTAACTGCCTTAAATAAAAATATAATTAGTGTCTCCATTATATTTTCCACAAGCGAATTTGGATCGAGATTATGATTCCTCCCTGTATACTTTACTCCTGACGAACCATTATTAGAAAAGGTAAATTGTAAATCTTCGTTGGGATCCTTCCAAGGACGCGGTATGCATATATTGAAGTGGAGACCAGACTACTGAGCAGTATTCCAGTACACTCTTTACCAGTGAGTTGAATAAAGGGCTCTCGACTGTCTTTCGGGAGATTCACATAACTTTGTATTTTTTCGCATTTAATTCTATCCTGTTATTGAAGCACCATATGAAAAGCTTATTAAGATTTTCTTGACGATCTACTATCTTAATTAATGATAATAACTTTGACCAACTTCAAATTATCTGCAAAAAGGTAACAGATGCAGTTCGGCTTTTTCACAATATCATTATTAAACTGTATACAGAGCAGAGGGGCTAAATAGGAGCTTCAAGGCATAAGGCTAATAATAATAATATTATTATAAAATTATAATAATAAGATAAGCCATTATCAATTTTACAGCTTATTATCTCGTGCACAATGAGGACATAATCCAATTGAGAAGAGTACCAGTAATTATAATAAACCAAAGCTTTGCTAGTTTATTAAGCAGAATTGAATTCACTGCATTGAACTAGAAAAGTTTGTGTAAATTGAATGAACTCTGTATCCATTTTCCTTTGCACTTATAATAATTAATTTGTACTGTACTAAGTTCGTTGCAGTAAAACTACCCTTTCAAAAAACCATGCTGCTCCTCACACAGCAGTATTTTAGATTTTTCTGATAAGAAGTCAATCACTAAATTTTCAAACATTTTAGGTTTACATGTTAAAATGCAGATAGGGCGACGATTATCACATTTATCTTTTTACCGTGATTTGAAGACTGATGTTATGTAAAGACATAAGAAATGTTCCATAAATCAGGGAAAACTCCTGAGTAAAGAGAATTTCAACAAATATAAATTAACTATGAATCGAACTGTTTTGCCTGATCTTAGGTGTTTGCTATCTTCAACCAAAATCTTCCAAAGCTAATTATGAGTCTCTGGTTTTAAATTTACAGAACATAACAAGGCTTTTGAAAGGTAGACATTTAATGAATGATGTATGCTTCAGTTACAATGCTTCCTCACCTACATAGCAGATAAGAAAAAATGTTGAGCGGTACAAAATATCGTTATTTTGTATGCTTGGTGTAGTGGAAATTTATCATGTTTGAAATCCTATAAAAACCAGCCACCAGGAGCAAAAATTGATTCGTGCATGTAGACACAAGTCATTTCGATTGCTTTAAAATTAGAATTATTAGATATGACTACCCGCACACCACCGCCTTTCTCGACGCCCATTTTTTAAAATATCTACTATTTGCTACATTTAACTCTTGGAAGCTCTATACATTTTCGCTGTTTCAAAATTGAATATTAAATAGTATTAATAATAATTTTGAAGGTTATAATGATTTTTTGTAATTACTTGTAGAATAGTCTCTACTGGTATTACCAGCTTTTGACCAGGCAAATAATATCGTTAACCTTGCACATCTTGGGACTAAAATGAATAAGGCTTTAATATTTATATTTTCCTCATTCAATTTTACGTTATCTGTTACAAATAAGTCCTATTTATTACATATCCTATTAGTTATTTTTTTTTGACATCCTTGACGTTATCCATCCATAGAATGTTCCTAATCATTTAAATTTTGACTTCGTTCTACTGACGGACTGCCTAGAATTTACCTGAACCTGTTATTGTTATTTTTGTTCAAAGTTTGAGAATAAGGGTTACTAGATTTAGGTTACAATCATTTGACCTTACAATACAAAATATTGATAATTTTATAATTATCATTTATACATACATAAACATTATAATTTTTATTACACATTTATGACAAAATACGTATTTTCTTATTTAATATACTTTGAGAGAGAAATGTTATAATAAGACCCAATCCAAACGGTTTCCGCATACCAGATTGAAGTTAAAATAAAATTTACTTACAACTTAGAAAAACATACTTAGAGAGTACATTTTTTATCTGCAATACATTTTATTAGGTAACCCACTCGAATGACCTCATAAACGTCACTTTTAAAATGTAAAATTTGAAAAGAAAGCATTTGTCTTATAAACTGGTTATCAATTTAGAAAGGTTCATACATCAGTGTATCAGTGTTATATGTTAAAATTAACTTTCTATAGCAGTTCCAACGGGCTACAGACTAAGCAATATAAAAACTAGCCATACCCGAAATTTACTTACTCTCATTAGTCGCAGATATATTTTTGAATGTAGATGTTACACGGTTAAACAGATTTCTACAGCTGCACTAAAACTATGCTGTAATTAAAATCGGGTATTGGTTACTTTGAAATTGATCTCTCGACTTCGGACTCGCTTCGGTCGTTCTATGAATGTCATATTTGCACAAAGGTTGCAATCTATACCTAAGGTTGTTAATAAACATTTTTATACTTGCTTCGCTTGTTCTCTGAAAGTCGAGTTTCACCATTATAAAATTCTAGAACTTTATAATGATCGTCTAGTCTAAATTTGTGGACATAGTTGACAGCCTCGTTTAAATAGATATTATAATCTCTTAAAAAAAACGTGCTGCATACAATATTTTAATTTAATCATTGAGTTTTATGAGAGGTAATAGTTAAGGGTGCATGCTATACATCGGATGTGATAGATCGACTAATAGGTTGGTGACGCAAAGCCGGCAATACTTCTATCTCTAGGCCAATGTCATTGTTTAGATAATATCACGTTTCGAAATTTATAGATTTGTTTTTTAAGTTTGAACAAAATTTGGAAAAAACAAATTTATTACAACTCTGTTTTCATAATATACTCCAGTTCGAATTTATTGCCGAAGTTCTATACTTAATTTTGTAACAAAATATAGTTTTTCTTTCTAATAAGGAACTAGGTTCACAAGGAAAATTAAAAAAAAACATTATTTTTAATGTCCACAAGTTGTCGGGTTGCACAACAACTTGTGAACCACAACTTTGTGGACCCTTCGAGCACTGTTATTATTGGAATACATGTGTATCCAATATAATAATGAATACGAATACATATGTATAAGCGTTCGCAGGGTTTTTTCCAGGGGGGGGGGGGGTATCAAAGCTACCGATTTCAGTTACAAAAGTCAGGATATATAGGAGCCAAGAAAACCAAAGGACGGGATTTGCTTAACTAAATGTTAATGTATTGACAAAAATTATGTAATAATTCATTTACTGTGCTTAAATAAATATTTTAATTCATTTAGACCTTCAGCGTGCGAAGCGAGTTCCTTTAAGCATATTAAATAAAGGTTTTATTTACCTAGCAAGCGAAGCAAGCCTCTATTAATAAACATTTATACGTTATACATCTATTATTACAATTGTTAATTTCAATAAGCTAGCAAGAGAAGCATGCTTCTTTTAACGTATCTTATAATATACTTTAGCAATCTTGTAAGCAATGTGAGCCTATTTTTCGACATTCACTCATATATTTATAAGCAATCTAGCGACCAAACAAGCCCTTTTTATAGTACCTAGAATTAAATTTTAGCATAACTTCAGTGTGCGCCGTGGAATGGTCTACAATATTAACAACACCAACTTCGTCTTTCCACCAATAAGCTTTAATTTAACTCTGAGCAGAGCCTGCTTTCGGCTATAATGCCATCTACTGGAGTCTGACTCCAAGAATTGAAAGACTCAACATCTCACCGGCACTGTAGATGGCATTATAGCCGAAAGCCGGCTCTGCTCAGAGTTAAATTAAAGCTTATTGGTGGAAAGACGAAGTTGGTGTTGTTAATATTAAATTTTAGCAATTGCATATGTTTGCATTTATATATGTATGCCAATCTAGCGACCAAAGCGAGCGTCTACAAATATAGTGGCTTTCTTAGGATCTTTATTTCTTTAGGAACATATATTGGCATAGCTTTTTTTATACATTCATAAAAAATATACATTTTTATATATTTATAGCAATTAAGAGAGCCGTTTTTAATATACCTAATTTTATATTTTAGCAGTTTTACTAGCGAAGCGAGCCTTTGAGCATATATTGACATAAATGCTTAAAGCAATTTAGTCAGCGAATATAAATATATACCTCGTATAAATTTATAGGAATTCAGCAAACAAAGGGAGCCCTATATATTGATCCTAATTGATTGTTTTAGCAATCTTGCGAGCAAAGCGAGGCCTGTTTTCGTGTATACTTATAGTAATGTAGCGAGATTTTAACCTTTGGAACCATATATTTTCATAAATATTATAAGCAACCTACAAAATATAAAATTTAACGTACCTAATTTTATATTTTAGCAATTATGCAAGCGAAGCAAGCCTACTTCCATATATTGACATACATACTATAGCAATTTAGCAAGCGAAGCAAGTCTCTTTTTTTATATCCATGTATATAATTATAGTAATCAAGATTTTTTTAATTATCTTATTTAAAAAAAAAAATTATTTCTCCAATTAAGTAATTTTTATTAAATATGCAGGATAATAACCATTAAATTTTTAGTAATATGCAGTGCGAGTCAATCTAACTTTTCTGATTTTCTAAGGGGGGGGGGAGTTACTCGTTTGACCCCCCAGCTGACGCCCATGTGTGTATCAGGGAATTTCAGAATTGATATGAAGAAAGTGCATAGATAAAACATGTTTTCTGTACTCTACAATTAGTGGAATAGGCAATTTCTACTCTTCTTATCACATTAACCAACTTAATCTGGTCAAAGTGATTATTTATTTACAATTATATACCTTTTCTTTTTAATTTTACTTTTTTGATTAGTTAATTGTCCAAGCAAATATATGCATACTTTTATATCAGCGTTAAATAAGCTACAAATAATTAAAATAAATAATTTATAAAATAAAACTTTACTGCATGTAATTTTAAAGGATATTGAACAGCTATAATTAAACTGTACATAAATTAAGGGCCTTTTTTCACTTATAATTTATGTACAGTTTAATTACTGACATTTAAGCAATAACCCCAATATTCAACCATCTTGAATATTTATCAGAGAAGCAGATATTCATTTTAATAAATAAAAAATATATTTTGTAATTATATGAAGAGAGAAAAAATGTTTAACATTAATAAATTAAGATTTTTTTAAACATGACTGGAAAGAGAGTTTTAATGATTTTTAGAAGTCCTTTATTGCTTCGCTCAACAATAAACAATTCTTCAACAAGAATAAAAGAGGACTTAATATCTGACCTTCATAACCTAGGATCGTTTAAATGACGTCAAACAGTGAATAAATTGTTACTGAGGTTGATTTAAAATGAACTGCTTGATCTTTGTTTCAGTGTCTTGGGACAAAAAGCTGAATTCAGCATTAATGGACAGATTTATAAAGGTAATGCGTTAAGGTAATTACTTTCATAGTTGAAGTAAATTACATTCAGGGTGTCCTTGAAAGGAGTTGCATATGAGTGAAAAAATGAATGTTGTATAAAAAACTAAAAGAAGTCAAGAAAAAGCCTTTTCATAAAACGTTTCATTAAAAACTTCAAAGTTTTACTCATCCAAATGAAGAATAGCAAGCAGAAATAGCAAATGCTAGAATAGCATTTTCATTATTTTCTGAATAATGAAAATTTCAGAAAATCTAATAGGTTTAAATGATAATAAACAAAAAAGGTTTATTAACAACCTGTAGCAACTTCATCTTATTTATATGTCGATTGCCCATACATGTCTTCACTTCACTTAAATTCTTTTAAGTTTTAGCTATTTATTACGGAACATTATTTCGATATCTTATAATTATTTTTAATTTCAGTTGGCGATGAAGTGGGGGATATGAAATTAAACACGTTTATACGAGAAAAGGCGAACCTAAAAGGAACTAAATTCATGTGTTTAGAAGGAGGGTGTGGCGTATGCATAGTATCAGCTAAATTTACTCATCCTGTTACTCATAAGAAAGTTACATACTCAGTTAATTCGGTAAATATATTCTTAAATTACATCTTGTTGCTTCAAACCAAACAACATTGTCATAATGTTTAGTGATATTGTTGTTTCAGTGCTTAGTTCCAGTGCTAATATGCCAAGGATGGGAGATAACAACGACTGAAGGTATTGGTAATAAGTTTAAAGGATATCATAAAGTACAGAAAAGACTTGCTGGTGCTAATGGAACGCAGTGTGGTTACTGTTCTCCTGGTATGGTCATGAACATGTACAGGTAAGTAATGGCTAACTAATGTCTAATTTTATTATTATTAAAAAGTAATAATTAAAATATACCAGTTCAAGTCCTTAAACGTTTAAACGATTCATATTATAATGTGGTAGTGTTTCTGTGTTTAATTCGTATTTATATCGTTATTATATTTCTAGCTTATTAGAGAAGAATCCCAATATGACCATGAAGGAAATAGAAAACTCATTCGCTGGGAATATCTGTAGATGTACAGGATATAGACCCATACTTGATGCCATGAAATCTTTCGCTTCGGATGCTCCAGCAGATCTTGTTAACAAATTGAAAGATATTGAGGTAACTTTAACTTTATTAAAAATACTTATTTTGCATAAAACGTGAATAAAATAAGATTTAGTTTTAGCAAAAATTATGTACTGTTAAAAGTATACACGAAGACTCCTTTATTTAAGTTTACCCTAATTATTATGGTGTATTTGGTTTTCCTCAGATTAGCGTAATAAATTTAGATTCTTCCACCAATTAAACATTCTCAAGCTCATTAAAAGAATAGAGCTTGACTTATCTAGTCGCGACAGACTAAAAGAATAGTTGTCACTTATCTTACATAAACGTAAGCTCTAAACCTTGTAGTTGTAACAATAATTTGCAATGCATTTTTAACTATTGACTTTTTCAACTGGTATCATACCAGTTAAAAAAGTTAATAGTTAAAAATGCAATCTCGTAATCTATAAAACTTAAATTTTGCCGAGCACAAAAGTATACATAATAATATGAATAAAAAATAAACAGTTTCATGAAAAATATACGATTTATATTTATTATTATATTTTTCAGGATATAGTATGCCCGAATAGTGGTCAATTGTGTAGCGGGGCATGTCAATCAAACTGTGATGATGTTTGTATCGAAACACTAGACATAGAAAAACCTCTTGCATTTAACTTTGAAAACGGATCCCAGTGGTATAGACCAATATCACTGCAGGAAATATTTGAAATTTATGAAATGATTGGAGATAAATCTTATAGATTAGTTGGTGGTAACACTGGTCATGGTGAGTGTTTAATTATCTATGCATGTACGGAAAAATTAAAACCATTCCTGACTGAATATAATAGTTATAGAATGTCGGAAGGTATAGAAGAGCGTCAGACAGAAGTTGGGAGTGAAGTAGGTACTGTCATCTAGCGGTATCTCTGAAACTAATTCTTCCTCGTAGTTATAGTGAAACTACCAAATTACCCACTAGCGCCCCTGTTAATTGGCTATAGAACTAACCTTTTCTTGTCCAAAATTATAAATGTTTGGATCAGAGACTATAGATACTTAAACAGTAAGACTGTCGACTCAATGGTGGGAAAATTTGGATTCCGGGCGACACTAGCGCGGCGGGGGACCTACCTTTCAATTGAGTGGGCGTGTCTTGATTTCCCGCTTTTTGGCCACAGTCAGTTTGAAATTTAATTTTTATACTTTGTATAGTTATACTTCTAACTAACCCTACCACTTAAATCTTACACAGAACACTTCTGATTATTCTTAAGCTTTTCATTCAAGTAATTTATTAATTTAATTGATTCAATCAGGTAATAATGAAATAGTGGCTAAAGTTTACACGTGGTAGAAGATAGATTTTGGCATTTAATGCAGCCTGTATTTTAATTACATCGGCAAGATGCGCACATGTGATTAAATGTAATTACCAGATAAAATCGACTAAAACAATAAATTAATTAAATGAAATTTACACTTATCTGCCATCAGTAGCGTTCCCTGGAAGTTTTAAAAAAGTTTCTATTTACTTTTAGTTTCTGAATTTTTAAAATACGAACATGCAACGGCGAACCGTTTTTGTGAAAAATACATACAGAAAACAATCATTTTATAATAATAATAAATGTAGCTGTCATAAACAAAAATTGCCATGGTATTTATTAATTTAAATATAAAATATAATCAGTCATTTTTGGAAAGCATTGGGGTTAGTTCATGAATTGTCCGCACCGGTCGCCGCAGCGCTATTTTAGTAGCTTGCGATAATGGAATCCAAACTTTTCCTCATTTTAGTAACCCCCCTGGTTTGGATATCCTTCTTTATCACATGATTTGTTAATTTAAATTTTATGCGGCGAAACGTCGTGATATTGACAGATGTAAACAAACTCTTTAAGTGTTTCATATGATATTAAGTGTCGCACCAATAAATTTATATGTTCGCCAATAATACACAACCTAAATATTGCATTGCTATGGAAGTTCGTTATCTGACGATGTGTTGAACGTCGAAAAGCAGTAAATAAATTAAAACCCTTATAGGCTATTAATATTTTAAAATGTAATCGTTAATATTTTCAAAATAGCGAATAATATCAATATAAAATTTTGTGGAACGATTGATCACCTTTAGATGTACTTTTGTGTTAAATTTTAACTCGATCAGAACATCTTCCACATGGAAAATATATATGAAAACTTCTTTTACAAAATGCTTCACTCAACACCGTTATTCTTTATAAATCGACTTATAAATCGATTTTTACATCAAACGTTATCTAACGTCAGAACGACTCAATCTTTTACATCAAAAATCGTCATTTAAAAGATTAAAAGAATAAGTATCCGACTCTCCAAACCACTTTGTCATTAGTCTATAAAAACTAGATTTTTCTTATATTTGTTAAAGACGAAACACGATTATTCTGAATGCTAGACAATGAGATTTATTGTTATCTTAATTTCCTATGTTTTGTTTTAATTTTCGTTATAACTGCTTTCAGGTGTATATAGAGTTAACCCAAAACCTCAAGTTTATATTGACATAAATGGTATTGCTGAACTTCATGTATGTTCTGTGGCATCTAATGGTCTCAAGTTAGGAGCAAATATGAGTCTAACAGAGACAATGGATTTTTTATATAAAGTGGCGAAAGAACAACCAAAAAAATTTTCATTCTGTGCAAATATGGCCGATCATATGGATCTAGTAGCAAGCGTTCCTGTTAGAAATGTAATTTAAATAATATCTATTGTTTAGACGAATTTTCATTAAAAAATTACACGGAAAAAAGATAAAATGTATATAAAAGATTTTATATACATCTTTAGCGCAAGACCCATGTGTATTGCGCACAGAAATTTTCGAAGGCTTTCTCAAATTAAAATGAAACTCGGTATATGGCGCGATGTTTGTGGAATCAATATATTGTAACTAAGTACATTTACAATCTAAATTTTTATTCATTTAAATTAATCAAATATCAATTTTAAAATCTAAATATTTATTATATTTAATACTTAAAAATAACTAATTTAGAACGTACGTTGCAGATTGGCACACTGGCTGGAAACTTATCACTTAAACATGACCACAGGGAATTTCAGTCTGATATCTTCTTAATTTTGGAAACTGTTGGTGCTAAAGTAATAATACGTAAGTTTGAACTAATGCCGGTACATAACCGGGACGGAGAAATCGTCCAGGTCTTGTATACTGCAGAAGAAGGGCAACTCGGTTAACTTTACTACGTACTGTAGTAATATCACACTCTCTCGCCCTCAAATAACAACTTTTATCGATTTTAAAATGAAGCCCCGAAATAATTAAATCTGCTTAAAAACATGCATTAATAATACTATTACAATGAGTCATATGATTTCCAAATTTTAGTAGTCTTTTAAGAAACCACAGATTACTGAGGGTACATAATTTTATGGAATATACGAGTTCTATTCATATCATAACATAACATAATTATTCATATTTAAATCATAATGAAGTTTCTAGGAATTCTAAAATCTACTATAGACATTAGACATGCATGTATTAGATCTATATATTCATTTAAATTTGCTGTAACATCTATAGACACATTTTATTATATAATAATATTTATCCCCTAATAATTAATAATTATAAAATGAAATGAAATTGATTTGACTAATGAAATCTAGTCTCTTCTGTGTCCTAAACTATTTCTCATTATAATTCTTATGTTATTTGACAATATGATAATACAATATGATAATTATAGCTCTCATCCTTCCCGATAACTCACGCTAAATATCCCCCTCCCTACACTAAAACTAGTTATATTAAAATATGTTGTTGTATTAATCAAATTAACAAAACTAAAATCGCAAGAAATGAAGACAGCTCCTAATTATTAAACCTATGACGAACTCTTTACTAAGCTATTTGTTTAATCTTGTTAAATTCGCAATAATTTCAGATGATTTACGAGGTACAGAAGAATGTATTGATTTGATAGAATACCTCGATACCAACATGAATAAGAAAGTAATGACGCAAATACTGATTCCTTCGCTTGATAATAACCAGTATATATTTCAATCATATAAGGTACCTATATTTTAGAATATATAACCATCTTATTATTTTATAATGTGTTATTAATTTTGAACATAATAGGAGCAATTTTTTTTCCTTTGTTTGAGAGGTTTCCTGCGCTTAAAGCTTCCTAACTGAGGAATAAGACAAGGTTGTTTAGAAACAAATGACTAATTTGTTACACGAAAAACATATGTTACCCAAATGCGATATGTTGCGTATTTATTAATCTGTTACATATCCTAAAGTCAAAAATCGGACAACTTATAAAAAAAAGCAAAGCTTAAATTGAATAATTTATCAAATAAAAAAGCAAAGCTTAATAAAGCTTTTTTATTGTTATAATTAAAATAAAATATAAAATTAATTAATTTAATTAATAATTCCTCCCTTACTAGGAGGAATACTTTTTTTAGGTAATGCCCATCAGATAATAACGCTTTTGTGGATGTTTTATTAACGGATGTATAAAAAAACACATGGGGGTTTTTATTGTAAAAATAAAAGTAAATTTACCTCTGAAAGAAAGTCCTCATTTGACAATTGGTTGCATAGGCACATTTTTTCATTGTCCATAAGCTACTTCTATCATATGAATCGATTAAGAACAATAAAGACATCTTTCTTGGGTCCCTCACGAGACTTCTGTAACAAATAAATGGAGATTTATTTAAGCACGTTTTAAATTTATAAATTAAAGAATATAGCTTGACTTCCACTTGAGGTTTCCCATTCAGAGAGCTAAATTAAATTCTATTAGGTTCTATTAAATATACAAGAAAGGCCTCAAAACATTTAAAGAAGAAATTAGAAAAAAATAAAGATTTTTTTTAATTTACAAAAACGTCTAAATTTAGCTCAATTAAATTTAAATTTGATTTAAATTAGACTGCAGTTGAACTTGCCAAATACATTTGAGTGGTAACTTTTTTTTGTTCTTTAGATAATGCCAAGACATCAAAATGCCCATGCAATGGTTAACGCAGGTTTTATGTTTAGAGTTAACAAAGCAGCAAAGTATAAAGTTGTCGAAAAACCATCCATAGTTTATGGAAGCATCAGTAAAAATTTTGTAAGTGCATAATATTTTATAACTGAATCTATAGTAATGTCATGGTTTAATGAACTTAATGAGGATAATTGTTTTCACACTGATGAATTTATTTTTATGAAAAATACTATAATAATGTTATGACTGGTCAAATGTAAAAAATGATGCAGCTTGCATAGCAGTATCATTTATCTAATGAATATGGACAAAACAAATTTTTCGTTCTGGAAACTAAATAACTCGAGAATTTTCCTGATGAATAACTTTTTATGTTGACGGTCCAAAACAAGATGGTAAAGGATAAAATTACTCTTGGCCACATATAAGAAAAGTCTATTGTGTTTGCAAAAAAAATTAGAAACAGGACTTTTTACGCTATAAATGTGTATGCTAAGTTTCTTTCATACGCCAAGTGTATCAACGGTTTTGTTGGATCGTACAAATTAAGCATCGTCGAGCTAGGTCGATGTATGACTAAAAACGAATGATTTACTGTCTGACGACGAGCATACCGAGACTAAAGACGTGCTGTAGTATATTTAATGATTTTAATATTCTGAGGACGAGTGAAGATAGGAGTCCGAAGTAGTGAGGATGAGCGTAGTAAATCTAATAAGGCGATGAAAAGTTTAGAGGTATCCAGTATTTTTTTTATTATTATTAAATAACTTTTTTAAGGGCTGTTCATTTTGATTTTTGATGGGGGTTTTTAATTTGATTTGTTTCTTGCGTTAGGTTCACGCTAGTAATACTGAAAACTTTTTGATGGGAAAATGTTTGATGGACTCACTCGTAGTACAGCAAGCAGTGAACATACTTTCTACAGAAATAAATCCGGACGAAGCTCCACCTGAACCATCTCGCCAGTATAGAAGAGGACTCGCTGTCTCGCTATTTTATAAGGTAATTTAATATAATATTTAACATAAGGTCCTGGACTAGTGGGACCTTTTCCCACAAGTCTTCATTATTTAGCATGACATTCACAAGGGTTCATTTATTTATGTTGAATTTTACACAATGTAATCTTTTATTATATGTTTGCAGTTTCTGCTGTCATTAAATCCAGAGTCAGTTAATCCTAAGTTTAGAAGTGGAGGAACAATTCTTGAGAGACCCGTTTCAAGTGGAAAACAAGACTTTGATACGCGTAAAGAAGTTTGGCCCCTGAATCAATTTGTTCCTAAAATCGAAGGAATTATTCAATGCGCTGGTTAGTCTTTTTAATTATTAGCTATTAAACAAATTAACCTTTTACTTTTCCTCACCTACTAACGTAGTTAAAGGAAAAGTATTGTATCAATTTTATGGATCTGTCAATTTGATTTATTTTATTGTTAAGTTGACAATTAGTTATTTTATAGTTATTTTTTAATTCTTTTTATTTATTAAGTTGTGTCACTGTAACCGATTTTTATCGTTATTTTTGGCACCCAATATTACATTAATGTTTTAGAGTTGGACACAAAAAACTTGATCGTCCCCAAAAGGTATAACCCGCTGGTAAGATAAAAATGATAGAACAGCTTTCAAATGATGATTTAATGTTTGACATGTAATGCTAAAAACTTAAATTTCGTTAACATTTAACTATCATACAAGCAAACTGTGCTATTCTCTTTCTTTGGAATGACTCTATATTATCTGTAGTTGGATATAATATGCTTGATTCTTAAGTTTGTCTGTATCTAGAACATGAAAACATTTCACGATTCATTATATTTCTACTGACACCTATGTAAGAAAACTAAAATTACGCAAAAACTAAATTTGTGGCCATTTTTCAACTAAACGGGCACAGAGCCGATATTTCTAGTCTAAAACGAGAGACAACCTGATCTTTTAACAGGGAGCCAAAAGGTCAATCTAGTGGGTACTAGTGGGTACTACTATAATTATATTTGACTGCGCATTAAACAACTTGTTCTTAGCTTTATTGATGAACTTCGGCGTTTCATAAGTAACTTTTATGTTACTTAAGTTGAGATTGCAAAATCTTGTTGAATTTACAAGGAAAAAAATTAGACGCAGTAAATTATTTTGCATAGAAAAATCAACGAAACACAAAATAAAAAATAAAACTGATAATAATTAATATTTGTCTTCAAATTGTAAAGCTTTTTTAATGTTGACAGGAGAAGCAGAGTACACTAACGATATTCCTAATTTCCCAGACCAACTATGGGGTCAGCTGGTTCTATGCGATAGAGCTGGAACTGAAATCATCAACATAGATCCATCCCCAGCTTTGGTAACCCATATACATTTCTTTTTTTAAGTTTTCTTGCTAGTAAATATACAAGATTTATTTTTAATAATAAACAATAAATTCGAACGTTGTTTTAGAATAATAATAAGCTAAGAGTCTACCCAGAACATACTTTATTAAAAGGAATAACAATATCTTAATAAAATAAAAATCGTTAATTGCCATACTTATAATATTATTAATTTACGTTTCAGTCAATGGCAGGCGTATTTGCGTTTTATCAAGCCAAGGATATACCTGGAGTAAATACATTCTGTCCACCAAGAACAATATTTTTCACTCAAAATGAAAAGGTAAATTAAAATTTTGTATCGAATTCCATAAAACATAGCTTATTATAAAAAGAACTTCTTGGATTATAGTAAAATAAATCTAGCCCTTAACAGAACCGGTACAGACAGGTGAAATAAAATATTGTACTCGTGACGAAGACCTTACAATATTGAAAATAAAGTAAGTGTGTAAGACTAGAACGATATCGCACCTAGATATGTTTAATATTTCCTGGCATAAAATAGGACATACTGAAAGAATTATGTTCATTAGTTGAAAGAGCCACAAATTCATCGCTAGGAAACAATGACAGTAAGTTAGCTATGATAAAGCATTAATTAGTTTCAATAATTGTTCTTTAGTGACAATACAAGATGCCTCCACAGATATTTTCAACTTTGCCTATAGGCAAAGTCTATAAGTCTTACTCCCCTTATACCAATGTGTCTCCAAAATAATAACAATAACCTCTTAAGGTTTTTCATAACTTTAACCTTTACCATTCCTATTTTTTTTTTTAAATTTTAAATTATTTTAAAATTTTCAACTATTTGTTTCAGGTATTTGCTGAGGGTAAAACTGACTACACAGGTCAGGCAGTAGGAATAATAGTAGCCGAAAGTTTTGAATTGGCAACAGAAGCAGCTGGAAAAGTTAAAATAAATTACGGAAAATCTGATGTCATCATGACTGACGCTAAACAGATAGTTAAAAATAACGTCACATCAAGGATAAAAGAATTTTCTAAAATAGAACCAACGGCTACTAAAGGTTGACGTTTGCTATAAATGTTTAAATATACTCTGTTATGTCTAGAATACAGTATTTGCATTTTTTCCAAAACAAAATGTTTTGCTCACAAAATGATTGAATGTGTTTTAAAAAAAATAATTTAATTTTAAATTAAAGAAAAAATTAAAGAAGAGGAGAGGGGGAATGGGTGAGAAAGTGAGGTGAAAACGGAGGTTGAGTTGCTTAAGGTACAAATGAGACATCTAGTTAGAAATATCGTAAGGACTGTGAAGATGGCGGAAACAAAAACAATTCCGTGATCCAGGAAATACAATGCCCAAGAAACGAAATGTCTACAGCTGTCAGTATCATCTTGTTGACAGTATAGAATCTACTCTTATGAGTGTTGCTCTAGTCAATATTGTACTATACGGCGGTATAAATACCTCTGACGTCACACAAGCAGTCCAGGCCATTTTCCCTCCAAAAGAACATATTTGAATATATTTTTCGTTTTTTTCTGTATCATCAAAAATACAATTTTTATTCATTCTAATATTTTACAGGGCGTTCTTATATATGAAGTACTTAAAGATAATGCAATAACAAAAAATTGCGCAAATACTCTATTAGGATACGTAAAACGTTTTATATTGTATTTATAAAACCTTTTCAATATTTAATATAATTTTAATACTCTTTATGGCGTTTTTGCTCTTTTGAAGTTTCTAACATTGGCCAATAATAGAGAATAGAATCTAAAGGAAATGTTAATACATACAAACTTTCGATTTGGATAATTATTAGCAACTTCTTAAGAAAGATTCTTAGTTACAAAAAAAGATGGTTTTCTTTGGAATTATAATTTGGATGTGGACACAACTAGATAAATGTCCCATAGTTTTAGAAAAGATAGAAAGCTGACATCAGCCTTATACGAATATGTTATGGTTTTTCAGATAATATAAAATACAAAGTGTCAGGAGAGTTTAACGTTCCAAGTCAATACCAATACTGTATGGAGCCACTTAGTTGTGTAGCTGTACCAACTGAAGATAAACTAGATGTATATCCAAGCTCTCAGTGGCCATGTGTACTACAAGATGTCATGAGCCATGCTCTTAATATTCCCGAAAATCAGTAAGTAATCAATCAAGTAAAAGACCTTTAACTATTACAAATGAAAGACCCTTTACCATTATTAGTTACATAACTAAAATTAGTAAAAACACTAAAAATTACCTGCTCATGAAAAAAGTTACCAGAGGCTTTGTTTTCCAAAAGCTAAAAGCGGCTCGGCAGTGGAGGTATATTTAAATGAGTGTTTTCCACTTAAAAATCAAATAGTTCTAACTAATTATTATTATATTTTTTGCACATTTTAGCGAATTTCCTTGGAAAAAATCGCTAATGAGACGGCTTGTGTGTCTAAAATATGTATTAGAAGTCTCTAAATACGAAAAAATACGTTTCGCGAAACTTTCTATAATATATATATATATATATATATTATATATATATATATATATATTGTGTGTGTGTGTGTGTGTGTGTGTGTGTGTGTGTGTGTGTGGGTGTGTGTGTATTTCCCTTAAATAATTTCTTTTGACAAACAGTACAAAATACTTCTAATGCTAAACAACTCATTTAGGTTAAATGTTCGAGTTCGAAGATTAGGAGGAGCATATGGAGCTAAAATTACTCTCCCAAATCAAACAGCTATTGCTTGCTCACTTGCAGCTTTGAAACTTCACAGACCTGTTAGAACTGTGTTACAACTTGAAACTAACATGGCTTGGGGAGGGAAAAGATTTCCAGTTTTCACCAATTATGAGGTAGATTGGTTAATTATTTTAAAATAATTTTAATATAGTAATGTTTTGATCTTTTTGGTGTCATCAATAATGGTTAAGCTGTTATATGGCTAATGCATGGTTTTAATGTCACTTTTGATTATTTACTTTCGTCATTTATTAATTGAGTCAAATATTATGTTATCATTTCTGAATATTAAAACAAAGGGAACATCGAGTTTAAACTACCGAAATTAAAATCTTTGGTGGAAAATGCAAACACTTGATTTGTAAATAATCCTAATTTATAGTATTGTAAAAATCGGATGTCACAGCATATTTATAATTTTGATTACTTTATTTATCTGTTGAAAAGTAGACACTTTATTAACAACAAACTTAACAAAAAGACAACAACCCCCTCGCATACTTGTTAGTTCTTGGCCGGCCAATAAAATCTGGTTTAGTGAGACAGACATCTTCACTGTTATCGGGCTATTAATCGACTTATCGCGTCGTCCCCTTCATTCATAATCTTTCAGCTAACATTATCTTGACGTATTTCTCTTTTATATTGTTTCATACAGTACAAATGAAACGTCAGATATCTTCTTGTTAAGAGAATTCTCTGACTTCAGCCTTTGTTATAACTAATGTTCAAGGCACAGCTTATATTGGCAAATAATTCCCAGAATTTGATGTTGTAGGCAGGTGTTGACGAAAAAGGAGAAATTCAATACCTTCAAATGAAAATTTATCAAGATAATGGCTACTCAGCGAACGACACGGCACTTGGAATGACAATGCAGCATCTACCTAGTTGTTATGATCGCAGCGTATGGAGTGTTACTGCTTACGGAGTAACTACTGACACAGCGTCTAACACATGGTGTCGAGCTCCAGGTGTGAATATCATTTGAGCCAACATTTACATCACACTTATATTACATTAGAGTTGCATTTTTCAGAATTTTAATATTAATAAAATTATACTGGCACTTAACGATACAAAAATTTAAACCGCAACCACCGCTAAAGTTAAAGCTTTATTCTTTAGGAATCAAGCAACCAACCCTTGGGGGATGGCTCCTAATCATATGACTTCTTGTTGGAAAATAAAGGTGGCAAAGCTTAGCCCATGACCCCAGCTTATTATGAAGTGTAGGGACAGACCGACTTCTCGTTAGCCCAGCCGATACCGAAGCAGCCTCACCAGTCCATCCGGTCGCCCTGAAGCTCTTGTTAGATATAAATATAAATATCCCTAGATCGGTTTCTGCTTCACGCCTTCATCATCGGGCAAAGCAACACTCGAGGTTTCAACTAATAACGTTACATCAGTGAATAACTTTATTATTTGGGAGCTCGAGTGCTGCCTTGTTTGTTGATGATGGCGTTAAGCCGAAACCGGTCCAGCGATATTTACGTCCAATTGCAAGTGTTGACGGTACCCGATATTTCAATATCTATCTTATTATCATAAAATAATAACTTAAAAATTTTCTTTACAGGAAGTGTGGAAGGGACAGCTATAATAGAAAACTTGATGGAACACATAGCAAAAGTAACAAAACTTGATGAAACTCAAGTCAGATTAGCAAATATGGTAAAAGATCATCCGTGTATTCAGCTTACTGATGAAATGAAACGTTCAGCGGACTATGAAGCAAGATTAAAACAAGTCCAAGACTTTAACGAGGTATAATGCTCATGCAATTATTTGTAGTGAAATTCCATAAATAAATAATTATTGTTTCTGTTCAAATAATAAAGGTTCAATTAATGGTCTATCCACAAATATAGTTATAATCATATAATGATAGTAAAACCGGCTTTCAACTAAATGAAGGTCATCCTCAGTACCGGTGAGATGAAATTATTTTTTCTTTTGAGTCTAGATGATTCTACGTTTGAGACGTAGAATCATTGAATGCAGACTGTCTGCATTCAGGTTGAAAACCGGTTTTACTATCATTACATATTGACTCTATATTTATGGGTAGATCTTTCTTTGAACCTTAATCATACGGCACTAACGTCTCTCATGTTCAAATAATTATCATAAAGATAATGTATCATTTAATTCACTGCAACTATTATATATGTACCTACCGGCACCTCTTGGCGGAATTTTCCAATAAAAATTCACTAAAATTCTTTGCAAATTATTGCTCTGTAATCACACTCACTTGATTTAGTTATTTTAACTAAATCAAGCAGTATTTACTTCCTCTTCGTAAAAACTTTAATTCATATTTTTACTCTTATTTTCTAGGCTAATCGATGGAAAAAGAAAGGAATATCGCTAACTCTCATGGACTATCCGTTCGCAACATATGGACCATTCCATGGATCTGTATCCATTTACAGATTTGATGGAACAGTTTCAATAAGTCATGGTGCTGTTGAAATGGGTCAAGGGTGCAATACAAAGGTAAGATAACTAAAAAGGAATGGCATAATATTAGCGGTATGCTATTCACTTGGTTGTGCAAATCAATTTTGTTATCAGACGATAATACGTGAAAGTTTTAAAATAAAAAAAATTGTGTTTAATAATTAAGAGTTTATAAAATTATTTTTATAATTTCATAACAAATATTCATTATGAAGATTATTATTGTGTTTCAGGCAGCCCAAACAGCGGCTTTTATATTAGGAGTGGATTTAGACATAATCAAAGTAGAACCAGTCACAAATTTCGTTTCACCAAATAACTTTGTCACTGGCGGAAGTATGGGAAGTGAGTCGGCTTGTTTTGTAAGTTAACTAGTTTAACAAATCATTCTTTTATAAAAAAGACATAGATAAAAAGTATATTCAAGTACATACTTTATATATACAAAATAAATAAATATGAAAAACGAATGAAGATATAGAGCAAAAAGTAAATGAACAAACGTCATTTCTGGAAATAGTTACATAATAAGTATCACATAAAATTTTAAAAAAAATAACTAAACATAGTGTTAGCATAGCATTCTGAATTAAATGTGCACCATTTTAGTAAGTCCAGTACAAAGAAAATAATAAGTATAGAAAGTCGAAAAGTTTACGAGAGTTGGACAGAGGGTTGGAAACTCTGTGCGGCAGCTCTGATCTTAAATCTAAATCTAGCGGCAGCTCTGATCTTAATATTTCTTACCATAACATTCTTCCCACTTTTCAAAGTTAGGTATTAGGAAATTATTATGTTTTTAATTCCCAATTCAACGACTTGAGACTGTAATCAAGTATCTACTTGAAAATGGTCATTATTATATACAGCAACTATTTGGATTTACGTTTTTTGTGTCAAAAATAGTTTGTATTGTAGATGGCATGGTGAAGTTACCAATTCACATAGTAGCGCTCCTGTTAACTTGCTACGGAAATAACCTTTTCATGTCCGAAATAATTATTCCCTGGATCATCTTTCTTTATCTTTATATTCTTTGGTCCAGTACTATATGCGATATATTTTTTTCTCAATTCTTTGGGCAATTTCATTTGAAACTTCTTTAGACGCTTAATCGTTTACACAGTACTACATTAATTTTCCATTAACTATCTTATTAATTGGCAACAAACGATTAAAGTAATTTCACCCTCGGTGGCCATTCGGGAATTAGCAATTGAAGGTCATGGGAGAGTGACAATCTAATTGTCTGAAGGGACAATCTGATTGTTAAATTAAGAAATACCGGGCATAATTAACTTTGTTCATTTTTTATTAATAAAGAATAATAAAGTCGATTGCATTCTTTATTAATCAGGAGGTAACTGTATAAAGGAGCAACCAGTAGCCTACTATATGTATTATACTCGTAGATCCCTAGGAAGCACAATTCATTTAAGCCAACCATTTTTCTACAGGCAATTCAAAAATCATGTGAACAAATAAACGAACGATTGAAACCAGTCAAAGATAAGTTAGGACCAAATGCTAAATGGTTGGATGTAATAACTGAAGCTTTTAACCAAAGGATAAATCTTAGAGCTTCGTATATGTAAGTTATAAATTTAGAATATATTTTTTCAAAAGTGATAGTTATTAAATAGTTGAATGTTCTAATTCTAAATAAATCATAAATCTTATTGTTGTCTAGATGCGGCATTAGTGATGGAACTGCTTGTTAAAATAACAACATAAAATATTACTGAAATTATTCGTCTAAGTAAAAAGAATTTAATGCTAAAGAAAAATAATTCTGGCGCGGTGGTCCGCATTTCGGGCGAATTTCCTTTGGATGCGTGTTTCCGTGCTTTTTACATTATATAAGTTTACAACTACTAAATAAATAATTCCGGCGCGGTGGTCCGCTGTCGGGCGAATTTCATTTAGAATGCTTGTTTCCGTGCTAAACAACCCATTTCTTGCTTAAGGTTCTGGTTCATGCTTTAGAACCTAAGCAGTTACTCAATTGTCAAGCACTGCTCGTAACTCATTTTGTCTGTATTTTCCAAAGGAAATGCGCATAATCATCCAGTTGTTGTACAAAACCATGCCTCTAAAATTAGAAGTACTCACTATTATTTGCACTAGTTTAAAGCTTATCTTTAAGCTTTGTCAGTTATCTTTAAAGGTTTTAGCGCATTTCCTTTGGAAAATACAGACAAAATGAGTTACGAGCAGTGCTTGACAATTGAGTAACTGCTTAGGTTCTAAAGCATGAACCAGAACCTTAAGCAAGAAATGGGTTGTTTAGCACGGAAACAAGCATTTTAAATGAAATTCGCCCGACAGCGGACCACCGCGCCGGAATTATTTATTTAGTAGTTGTAAACTACTAAATACGTCAGTTGACTGTCGTACGCGCACGAGTTCACATCGCGTGTTTATTTATTGTTAAAAAATAACTAGTATTATAAATTTATTTTATTTAAAGATTACGAACGTTGGAATCATAGACTAGAATAATTTAATTCAAAACATACGCATCTTTTATCTTTTTCTTTATATGTCAACCGATATTATCTAATGCATATGAATTAATGATGTGAATAATCGTTAGCTAGTAATTAGTAAGTAGTAATTGTTAATAATTTAATTAAAAAATCATAATTAAAATAAAATTTACATAATAGTAAAAATCATCGTTTTCAAAAATATCTGAAAATGGGTGTTCAGTGCGATGATTGTAGTCAACTTATAAATGAAGTTTACGCGTTGTGCAGCAAATGCAAACGTAGCTTTCACGCTGCTTGTTGTTCCTTTAGAACGGTAAAAAATTAAAAAAAAGAGTCAAAAGAGCGGCTTAAAAAGTGGCTTTGGGCTATTTGCAAAGAAAACAAAGCGGGAAATGCTAAAACAGCGGAAATGCTAAATAAAAGCAATAACTCAGGAACAAATACTGAACATACAGATGAAAACACGGATGAAGAAGGTAATGACAGCGATAAAAATATTAACAAAAAACGGGAAACGTATAATACAATGGAACTAAGTGAAATCAACAAGAAACTAAATCAAGTACTAAATAAAATGAAAAAAGTCGAAAATTTGGAAACAGAAATAAGAGACCTAAAAGATACGATTCGAAATTTTACTGATAAAGTTACGTCGTTAGAAAACATAAATGAAGAATTATGCAATGTAAACAAAAATCTAGAAATCGCAAACGCAAATTTAAAAACTGAACTTAAAATTCTAAAACAGTCCACCAGGGAATGGGAACAAAGGAGCAGAATTAATAACATCGAAATTCTAGGAGTCCCTGAAACTACTGATGAAGACTGTTTAAGCATCGTTAAAAAAGTTGGCGAAGTTTTGGGAATTGATAATGCTGAGAACGATATTGACGTAACGCACAGGGTAAGGAGTAGAGTGCAAGGCAAGCCGAGACCAATTATAGCTCTCATGAACAGCAGAACCACAAGGAAATAAGTGGATTAAGAAGAGTAAGCTGGTCAAACCGAAAGCTAATCTCCTAGCGACCACCTTTCCACCTGACATGGATGTTATAGTCCATGATCACCTTACTCCCTACAATAAGACTTTGCTTTGGCTCACCAAGAAATACCAGACTGCCTATAAGTGTGCTTTCGCCTGGACATCAGAAGGAAAAATATTGTTAAAGCAGAACATGACTTCTAAAACCATGAGGATATTTGATGTAGAACAGCTAGAGGAAATGGATTCTGACAAATTAATAAATAAGGAGCTGGAGAGCGTAAAGAAGCAGGAGACCAACTACCAACAGTAACTTTATCAATTACCATTTGCTTAGTCAGTAATAATATAAACAAATTGCATGATTTTATTCAAGAATTTTACTTTGTATTGTTTTATTTTTATTATAGTATAATTACACATATGTATGTGCATGAATGTAGTATGTCTGAATGGGAATGATTGTATGAATCTGAATGTATTTATCCTTAATATAATATATGTATATATGCATGTCGATGTTTGTATGTGCATGTACGCATTTGTTTAATAATTTTGTTTGGTTATGAATCTAACATTAAAAACTTACTATTATTAGCTTTAAAATTCATACTAATTTTAGATTAATATCATAAAGTATAAATAAAAATATTATAATTTTAAATTAAAAATAACTAATCATAAAAATAATTATATAAATAAAATAACAAATTTAATTATTAAATAAATAAATAAAAATAATATCTAATTTAAGATAAAAATACAAAAATATTAATAAATAATTTAGTTATAAATAGAATATGAATATTCTAAATGAAATTGAAAATCTTGAAGAAATAAATAATTACAACAAAGTAAATCTTGAGGAATTTAAACAAATAAATAAGAATAGCAACATAATAATGTTGCATACTAATATAAGAAGCTTAGATAAGAATATAGATGAATTTACAATCAAACTTAAAGATCTGTCTTTAGATTTAGATATAATAATTCTTACAGAGGCTTGGCTAAGACACCTCCCTCTACAGATGTATAGAATACCAGGTTTCTACGAGTACGCTACTGCTAACAATTGCAATCAAATGCCGGTATTGTGTTTATATCAATGAACGTATTCAGCAAAAAATTCAAGTACATGAACACATACTGACTAATTGTAATTGCTTAGAGATAAAACTAAATGACAAAAATGACACAAGAGTTCTGGCTATCTATAGATCTCCCAGTGGTTCAGTAGAAGAGTTCTTAAAAGAATTCCTCCAAATTCTCGATAATTATAAAAGAAATCAAAACATACTAGTGATAGGAGATGTAAACATAGATATACTAGAAAATGATGATGTTGAATTAAAGCAGGACTCAGTTGAATATTTAAATTTTATGAATGAAAGAAATTTAATGTCTCTTATAAATGAACCTACACGGGTGACTGACCGAACTCAGACTTTAATAGATCATTTGTTCGTTCATTTCAAAATGGAAAAAATTACCAAAGCCGCAATTCTGAAAACAGAAATAACTGATCATTACAGTATATTAACAGCCCTTAACGTACAAGATAACAATACCGCACCCACAAAATGTACAGACAATTATAACTACATTAAATATGATATCGAGAAAATAAATAAAGAAATAAATCAACAAAACTGGGAAACAATCTTAAATGAAAAAGACGTAAATATTGCCACCGAAAACTTTATCAAAATAATTCAAACTACTTACGAAAGATTTAAAGAAAATGTAACAATCAACAAAAAATACAGAAAACTGAAAACTTGGATAACTGAAGGACTAGTTAAAGCAATAAGAAAAAAAGAAAAACTAAAACAAAAAATTAAAAAACAACTATTTAATATAAAACTTAAAGATTACTACAATAAATATACAAAATACTAGGTAAATTAATTAAAAAAACAAAATATAAAAACATTGAGAAAAAAGTTAACGATTGCGAAAAAAATGTAAAAGAACTATGGGGAGTAGTAAAGGAAATTTACGACAACAAACCTAAAACTAAACTAACTATACAAACTATAAAAGACAATGATACAGAAATCGATGGTACTAAGGAACCTGAGAAAATAGCTAATGTTATGGGAACTTATTTCACAGAAATAGGGAAAAATATGGCAAATAAAATAAATGAACTTAATAGGGATAAAATAATAGAGACAGACGATGATGTAGAACAAATAGAAATTGCAGATTTACAACAAAAAGGTAATAACAAAACAGAGACAGACCACAATAACAAAAACGACGATAAAACAACTAAAATAAACAACGAGAAAAAGGATGATATAAAATAAATAAAAAACAGAAAGTAACAGAAGACACAGCAGAATGGACGGACTGTGAGGAAATTACAGAAACGGAAATTAAAAAAACAATAAAAGAGCTAAGAGGGGGCTCAGGTCCTGGGTATGACTTAGTAACTGTTAAATTTATTAAAGCAAATTCAGAAGCTTTAGTGATTCCTGTAAAATATATTATAAATCTAAGTTTAAGAACAGGTATAGTGCCTGATGCTTTTAAAATTGGTGTGATTACACCATTGCATAAAAAAGGCGACACAAAAGAATGTAGTAACTATAGGCCTATATGCTTAATCTCAAATATAGCTAAAATTCTGGAAAAAAATTGTAAAAAATAGATTTGTAACATTTTTAGAAAAGTATAAGAAATTATCAGAAAGTCAATTCGGGTTCAGATCAGGCAGAAGCACACAAGACGCAATTAATCAGGTAATTGAAACTATAACTAAGGACTTAGACAACCAACTTAAACCTATAGCACTTCTACTGGATTTTACCAAAGCATTTGACTCCGTACCGCATAAAAGAATAATAAAAAAATTAAAAAAATTAGGAATTAAGGGTGTAATGCTCAAATGGTTCATTAGTTACCTTCATAACAGAACCTATCACGTTAAAGTTAATGGAGTACTTGGGAAAGGGTACTCTTCTGAGTACTCAATACCCCAGGGAACGGTCTTAGGTCCACTTATTTTTTTAACTTATGTAAATGACATGTTTAAGCTACCTCTGAGAGGTAATTTAACTGGCTTTGCAGACGATACATCATTAATTTGTTCGGCTAAAACATGGCAAGAAGCAGTACTGCAAATTGAGCACGATTTAAAAATTCTTAAAAAGTGGCTAGATCAATGAACTTACACTTAATGTTACAAAACTAATTTTATAACATTTGCCTCAAATGAAATTTTGTTCCTCCGATACAAGTAGTTAAACTTCATCACAACCAATGCAATAAATCTGACCACTGTGACTGTCCTGAAATAAATAGAGTAAGGCAGGCAAAGTATTTAGGTATTACTCTGGATCAGTGTCTGACCTGGAAACCTCACTTAAAACAGCTAACTAATAATTAAAAACATTAAATATTTATTTTACGTATTCGACCTTTTGCTACTATAAATCAATTAAAAATACTGTACTACGGGTTGGTAGACTCTATCATCCGCTACGGAATACTGTCGTGGGGCTCTGCTACAGAGAACCACAAGAAACCTGTTGTAATACAACAGAAATCATTTATAAGAATTATTTCTAACAAAAGAAAATTAGAACATACTGAACCATTATTTAAAAAGTTATATATATTGAATATAGACCAGATGATACAGGCCGCATACCTATCTCAAGTACATAAAAACATAAACAACATAGATATATTGCTACATGGCATGAATACGAGAAGCATTGCGTTGCAGTTGTTAGCAGTACCGTTCTGTCGCACCAGCGCCGCACAGAGGCACTGGTTCTATCAAGGCATAGTATGGTTTAATAATTTACCTCAAGATGTTAAGTCCATAGAAAAAAAAGAAACTTTTAAAAAACATCTAAAAATTTATTTAATAAAAGTTAATAAATAACTAAATTAAATTATTTCTATGTATAGAAAATAAGTTATTTTATTGTAAATATTTAAAATAAAAATTATTTATATTATTTAAAAAATAAAAAGTAATAATTAATAATATAATAGAAAATAATAAAATAAAAATGTATAATAATTATATAAAGTTTACAAGCATAGTATTAAGTATTACGCATTAAGTATTAAGTCAACGCCTGTTCAGCTCAGGCCTTGGGGCCATCATGAACAGGCTAATCTTTTATGTTTATTGTATACAATGTCAATTAGTTTGTAAATAAAGATAATTTAATAAAAAAAAAAAAAAAAAAAAAAAAAAAAAAAAAAAAAAACTTATATAATGTAAAAAGCACGGAAACACGCATCCAAAGGAAATTCGCCCGACATGCGGACCACCGCGCCAGAATTATTTTCTAGTTGTAAACTTATATTAGGTAAAAAACGATAAAAAATTTAGACCTTCCAGGATGTGAACCCAGGTACTCTGGGTTTGAGTGGTCGTATTGACTCCGGACCACTGGCATTCAACTCAGAGGCCCAAAAAACATTGAAAACGACACCCTACTCGAAATTTAATTTTCAACGACCGTAATTTTGGTTTTCTATAATTTTTGTGGTTTTTCGACTTTTTGGTAACTTAAAGTGGTCGTATCGACTACGGACCGGTTTCATTCGATTCAGCGCCCAAAATTACATAGAAAACGACACCCTACTCGAAATTTATTTTTTATCGACCTAAATTTTGGTTTTGGGTAATTTACAATGGTTTTTTCGACTTTTTGGTCACTTAGAGTGGTCGTATCGACTTCGGACCGGTTTCATTCGATTCAGCGTCTCAAAGAACATAAATAAATACCTTTTTCGCGGCAAAAAATATTAACCCTGAATTTTGCCGATTTTTGAAAATTTCGCTGACTCAGCAAACCGGGTTAATGACGTCACAAAAACCTGGTTTTCAATAGGGTTCGTGTCCTCCCCAAGGTTGATTTTTGTACCAAGTTTGGTTACAAAATATTAATCCGTTCGAAAGATAGAGTGTTTACAAGAAAGTGTCTAGAAATACATATGTATATATATATATATATATATATATATATATATATATAATATATTATATATATATATATATATATATATATATATAATATATATATATATATATATATATATATATATATATATATATATATATATATATATATATATATATAAAGTCTCGCAAAACTTATTTTTTCGTCATTAGGACCTCTGAAACGGATTTGTGTCGTGGTCCGAGGTTCAAATTCCGCCATGACGCCTATCCCATTAGGCGAATTTCCAAAGGAAATTCGCTAAAAGTAGGTATAGAACAGAGGTTTTATGATAATCATTCGCTTCAGCCATTTTTTACGTCGTTTTGAGTAGTTTTTATCGTGCTGTCTGTCTGTATGTCTAAATGATGTGTGTCAGTGTCACGCATAACTTTCGCTGCGTTAGTGCTAGAGAGTTGAAACTGGGCACAAAAATCAGACTTAAGATCTTGTTGTGCTGGCATAAGAAGATAATACTTTTCAGACCACGATAACCTATTTTGTTGAGCCATCAACAAATCTTTCATTAATCATGTTATTCTAAGAACATGGAAAGCGAGTGCAAAGGTGTAACCACGTAGACTTTAGATCAATATTATTCAGATGTTAAGCGAAGCGAAACCGAAGTAATACCATCTTAAGCTTTAGATAATTATGATATTTTGAGGACGAGCGAAGCGAGTCCGAAGTTTTTTTTGTTACGCTTGAACCGTAGGGTCTTTTTAGCGCTTCAACTCTCCCGAATGCTACTCTACTAAGAACCCCTGGTGTTTATACACACACTGCTTTCGGTAGTTCAGTATCTTTCCGGCCCTCCACTGGCCTGCAGAACTTGTCTCAGACAATATTTAACCCCGCATTTGTGTAACAGCCAAAGGAAACTTCGTAAAACATAGACTGCGTTGGCCGGCCTTGAATTCCAGACCTCCCAAAATTCGTTGTGTTGGGTTTAGTTGTAATTGTTTCTCTGGTTGTACAGGTTTACTCCAAATGACATCAAACCATACAACATTTACGGAGCATGCGTTACAGAAGTAGAGTGCGATATTCTTACCGGACAATATGAGGTTAGTATCCTTACACAAATTTACAAATACATATGTAGTTAAATACTCAGAATATAGAGAAAATCTATCAAGATCTTTTATTTTTCATACCATTTTTCCTTTAATATGCAAACAAGTATTTTTTTTCAGGCAAGAAGAGTAGATTTGATTGAAGATGCTGGAGAAAGCTTAAGCCCAGGCATAGATATTGGGCAAGTGGAAGGGTCTATTGTCATGGGATTTGGACTATACACCACTGAAGAATTAATTTACGATAAAAAAGGAAAATTGTTGACCGATAGAACTTGGGTAATATTCATTCCTGCTTTTTGCTTTCGTTAGTATAATAGTGAGTTTTTTATGTTTAAAAAAATACGTTGAGGCAAATTATTTTATGAAAAATACGCAGCTGCACAAAGACTGGAAGACATGTTTACTAAAATTTAAGATTAGTAAATAGAAAAATCTACTCTCAAAAATTAGTACCTGAATCTCTGAATCATCAATCTCTTCATGACCAAATAGTCGTTCAAGGATGACTAAGAAGTTCATAGTAGATGAGGTTGAAATCTACAACACAACGAATGAAAATTAGAAACATTAGAATAGTACTAATGATAGTAATTAGGGTGGGGTAATAGATCACCTAGAAAGTATGCCACGTTATTGCACTTTTTCGCTGACTCCCTTAGATTTAAAATTGTGTATTTCGCGTCTGCAGAGACAAGATTTAACAAAGAGTTTTTATAGCTTTAACTAGAAACAACACCAGACTAATAGCAATGTTTTAACTAAATTAAATACTTTGTATTTTTAGAGTTACAAACCTCCAGGTGTAAAGGATATACCAATAGATTTCAGAGTAACTCTGAGGAAGAACTCATCCAATCCTCTGGGAGTTCTCAGATCTAAAAGTAAGTTATAGCTTAACAAACTACTGAAATACTTTGCAATATGTATTGCACTTATTAAAGTATTCTCATAAAAAATATTCAGAAAAGACATAAAACATTTTTTAAGAGGATTTTTAACGAGAGTTAGTAAATTGAAAACACAATATATATTTATATATAATTTGTAGTGGTAGTAAAGTTTTGTAGTTGGTGAGTAGATCAGACATTTAGTGTTTTTCACCATATTGTTTAGAATCACCCAGATCTACATTTAATTGTAACAGTTGATTAGCAGTTGTTTCTTGGAATGAAACAACAGTATATTAAATAAATTGGCAATAATTATTATTTTTACAAAAGTGCCTACAATTTCTAGATAAGGATCTTCGGAGCTACGGATATAGAAGTGGAATAGTTTAAAAAATGTTACGGCTCTAATACCTATACGTATTACGAAGGAGGGGGGTATGTTTGCAATATATAAAGCAACAAATACAAGGCAAATTACATAATGTGAGAAAAAAATGGCATTTCACCACATTGGACTAAAGAGGGGGACACGGACAGCAAAGTAGATATCTCAACTGGTTGTAGTAGTAGTAAGTGGGGAGGGGATCAGGCATGGTGAGTAGAACAGATATTTAATTATCACCATATTGGTTAGAATGTCCATGATCTTCATTAAATTGTAGCATTTAATTAAGGTTAACAGAAGATGATTTATTTAATCACAGCACATTAGATAAGGTCACACAATTAAACTGTTTTTCACAAAACCTACTCCTTTTATACATTTATTTCCAGCAACTGGCGAACCTCCGTTTTGTCTGAGTATATCACTAGTATTTGCTATAAGAAAAGCCTTAGAATCAGCTCGACGTGAAGCTGGAAATGACGAATGGCCTCAGTTAGGTTAGTATAATCATTCATGAAACATCCTAAGCGAAGAACAGGTATGTTTATGAATTGGAATAGCGATTTGGAATGGTATTTGCAGTACCACACAATAAACAACAACAACCACATCTCTCCACTTAACATACTTTATTGACAGAGCCGGCTTTCGGCTAAATGCCATCAACTGTGTCGTGGAGTTGTAGGTGGATCAAGCTCACTCAGTCAGCTATTAGTCAATTAAGTATGTTAGGTGGAGAGACGTGTTTGTTGTTGCTTATTAAGGTATTTTTAATTATCGACACAATATAATTGTGCTAGTGACATGTGTCAACTATTCATGTTTTGAAAACTCGGTATTATCGAATGATATATTTTTAATTATTATCATCATGACAAGTAAACCAAAAAAAGGAATTATTTAACTTATAAATGAAATGACTTCTTTTTGCTTATGATTTCTTCAGGGGTTAATTAATCTACGAGTGGAGAGACTAACTTAATGTTTTTTCATTAAAAACCAAAACCACTGTGTAATACTCATAATTGATATTTAAAAAGAAATAATTTCTATCCCATTTAAAAATACACTTTGGCTCTCTAAACCATTAAGCTTATAGCTATTTGTATCGAGTCAAAATCTTGTAATTTTTAAATTACCTTTAGCAGAATTATAAGATATACGTATTTATATTTTATGTATTATATTTCAAATAAAATAATTTCATTACAACGTTTATGCGTTAAAAGCATTGACATGATTCCTCTACTTCTATGGTGTATGTAATAGTTTTCGACGCCCGGCGCCATATTTAAGTCGACAAATTTGTAGGATTGCCAGCAAAAAGTTTCCTAGTTCTAAACTTTGCAACACTGAATGATCATTCTTTCGTATAAAATAAGAGTAAATAAATTTAAAACGAATATTTCTTTAAAAGTGATAGTAACTTAACCTACCTTCGCGTTATCTTAACTTTATCAGTAAAAAATCTTTATCAGTGCTTGACCCCCCCCCCTCGGAAAATCAGAGAAAAGTAAAATAGACCCGCACATCAAATTATTTAAAAAATTATTTTATATCAATAATTTATTTTATTCAATAATGAATTTGAAAGATAATTAAACTAATAATGTGTTGCATCTGGAACTCATCTCAATAGAATTTATTAAACAAATTCAATTACTAACAGGCTCAATAATTTATAAGGTTGCGGTCATGGAGGGTCATTACATTTAACAATGTAAACATAATAATATGTTTGAAGGAACTCGCTTCGCTTTCTAAAAGTCTAAATAAATTAAAATATTTATTTAAGTACAATAACTAAAATATTAAATTATTTCTGTCAATATATTAACACTTAGGTTAGTAAATCCCCACTCCTGAGGTTTGATGGGGACTATCTCTAACTTTTGTCAAATGGTGCTGAAAATTAAACCCGCAACACATTATTGTTTACCGAAATTGGTAGCTTTGACCCCCCCCCCCCTGTTAAAAAATCTTGCGGACGCTCATGGATATACCATAGTCTATTATAATTTTCTTATTCTCGTTCTTCACGTATCCTATTACAAAATGCACCTTTAAATTATGTTTCAGAACTTCCACTTACAAGAGAGAGAATGTGGCTTGGAGCTTTAACAACTAAAGAAATGTTTACACTATAAATCACCATATTTAGCAACTGAGAGTATACAAAATAATTTAAATTAATCTGGTACGGGATACCTCGGAACTTTTCTTCATCATGCTGCATTCGCGCATGATGCCACGCTGCCACGCTCATCTTTGCAACTTTAGACTCGCTTCGCTCGTTCTCAGAAAATATATTTAAACTAATTTATATTGTAGTTTATCTTCCTCGCTCATTCTAGATCAGATCTTGCTTGATCCAGCATAATATTAGTTAAACTTATGATCTATTTTTTCCATTAATAAATAGCTCGAGCGAAATCGCAGCTAAATTTATTTTTGACGATTTTAAACGTATAAATAGTATTTTAGGGATAATTAACTATTGCTGATAATAAGATAAAACGTGGTACATTTATTCTCCTCGTATATAACTACATGCATTCCAAATTTTAACTGATCCAATCATTTTTACGGTTTAATTAATGTTTGAAATTTATTCGTCATAAAGACGGTTAATGACGTGATACACAATTATTTTCCGGATAGCACTAGACCTAAAATTTGATTTTTGTACCAAGTTTCAAGTTTCTTGCATAAACACACTTAGAATGATGAAAATAGACACAAAAAACAACTACTTTAGAAAAAAACTACTTAGTAGGTCTAAAAACACCTAAGACGGATAGTCTAGTAGAAATCTGTTTTAATTTTTTAGTGCAAACACAATTTAATTATACTATAAATTAGGAAAAGTAATTAGATTTTATATTTCTATAATTAATTGTAATTTTAATCATATAAAAGAAACAATAAGACATAAGAACGCATAAGAAACTGTGGCACGTGATAAATGTGAAAAAGATAAATGCAGATAAATATATAAGCATTTAATGCTGAAGATACAAAAACAGGTTAATACAGTGACGGAAATGAAAAAATATAGTTAAAAAATGTTAAGAAGAAGTTTTCTTACTTATGGATAATTTAATTAAAACCTATTAATATAAACATGTAGCATTATTTTATAAGTGTACTTAATTTTTTCTTAACCCAAAAATGTATAATGTACAAATCTTTTTATGTTCATATCATCTGTTAAAAAACATACGTCTATTTATTTAAAATTTACATTTCAAAATGTTAAGAACTTCTAGTATACCGGAAGGTACATTTTATATACATTAACTAAAATAACTCATCTTCTTATTAGCAATCGCTAAAAAAAATATGTACTCCTATACTAATTTTAATAATTATTTATAATTGAATAACTAATTATTGTTTTGGCAATCGTCTTCTTAGTGTAGCTATCAGATTGTCAAAGTGTGTTTTCAATGATAACTCTTAAATTTCACATTTGAGCATACCATACACTATTTGTTTAAAAATTCGACACCAATATCACCGAATTCTAGATATTTCACAAAAAACATTTTTTGTGAAATATCACAAAAAAGTTTGACATACATAATAACTTTTACCCAATATGACTATCTATAATTTGGTATAGCAGAATACAACACCGCTACTAACTTTGCTTCTTTTGGAGCTATCGCCAAAAAATTGTATCTCCCATAAGTCCACTTAAATAACCAATTATTTGTTTGCCAATGTCTACCTAATATAGCAGGGTTGGTAGAGGTGATATTGGTAGAGCATTCTGGTAAACAAAAACTTGGGTCTTAATATTACCTAAAAGTTGTTTTGTATGTCTTTAAACAATATATTATAAACGATAGCTCTCTGTGGAGAATTCAGGTTGCAATACCAATGACGAGAAAACGAAAGGGGGATAAAAAAATTATCATAGGATTAGCATAGGAGCCGATCAAAATTATGTTATTTATTTATTTATTGTGGGTTACTGATAAGGAGTCACGGAGAAGATATCTTTTTACCTTCTGCGCTAGTGCAGAAAATTGAAAAATTACGCTTTATTTCCAGCAATGGTGTGAAAAGTAACACGAATTCTTCAACAGCGTTAAGACATATTTTCGATGCATGTAATGCCAATATCAGTCATACATTAACTAATTAAATCATTTTCTTTTGTAAATAGTATTTATAATTAATTAAATAAAAACGAAAGTGATTTTGTTATACAGAAAATATGATTCTATATATTTTAATTATTAATATAACTAACAAACATAGAACATAGTTAAGTGTTGGTTAACATAGGTGAATATGATTTTATTAAGTAACTCTTCCTTCGATGTTTGTGTAAACACAAAAGCGACCGTACAGATTAACATTTTTCAAAAATCATCCTTATTGAAATAAAATGATCCCATGAAAACCCCTTAAAACCACTTTTAAAGGGTTTTCTTTTTATTTTTCTTTAAAAAAACAGTAAAATAAGGAATTAATTTTTTTGCCAGAAAATGTTCTATATCAATGTTTGTATACGCTTCTGTCTTGTTCAAAATCGTTCTGAACGCGATACGACTGCTCTAAGTAACGAACCATTAAAAAACTATGGTAAACAACCGGAAAACATAAATTACAATAGGTTAAAAACAAAATTTCGAGAATGGTGTAGCTTTCGATGTATTTTCAAGCCTCGGTAGAATCAGTCAGGAGTCGAAACGACTTTAAGTTACCGAAAAACTGAAATAACCTGAAGAATTAAAGAAAGGATGGCATACAAAGTAGAATGAAAGGGACTAAATTAAATGACGAATAGCGAGGGACTTGAATAGCGTTCACTATGGTTGTAGGAGTGCTGATTCGAATAAAACTGGTCCAGAGACGATTAAACCACTTAAAGACCTTAATGCTAGGGACCTGGATTCAAATCCTGGTTTTAGTGATAAGTTTGTATTTGTTTATTTACACTATATTTAAGTTTAATACTTTTGGCGCGAGGCATGCAAACCGGTCGTATTTCCTTTGGAAAGCTTGATTTCTTCCTTAGCAGAAAATTTTGTTTGCTTAGTTTCTTCATTTGTGCATGAAAGGCTTGTGAGTAACACACATTGACTTATTTTCAATTTCTATCGATTTTTCAAAGGCTATGCGCTAGAACATTTTAATTTTTGGCATGAACTTAGTTTTTAATATGCGCAAATTGAGCTGATTTAGGAAGAATCAGCCCATTAACGTATTTATTAAATTAACACGTGTATTTTCTTTAAAAACCTTGAAAAAATGAGTGACAAGTCAACGTCTTGTAGTGATAACACGACTTTCAAGCATAACCATGAGAAACAAAAAAACGCAAATAATTGGTTGTTAAGCAAAAATCAAGTATTCAAAAGGAACTTATTTAGGCTTGCAAATCTCTGAGCCAGATTTTTTTTATTAAAAGTTGTATTCTTTCATCCTTTAAATTATATTTTCTCAATTATTTTAATGTTAAAACAATTATTGAATAATATCAGCTATTACCTTTCCTTTACCCGACACGAGCGAACAATTAATACAATTGTTTAATAGGTTATCAAATTAAAATTTCACTATTAGTAACATATTAAAAATCACTAACGTGTAAATTCTCTCCCAAGTAAGTTACGGGTTCTAACTTTTAACAGAGTCAAAGGTCATAAACTTATGAATAATATTATAGTATAACACAGGGTTATAACCAGTTGACAGCGTAGAAAAATAAGCGAGGGACCCAATAAGGTTAGTCCTTAGGTTAATACTCAGGCAAACATTATTGTTGGATCAACAATGATTTCCAACGCTGTTAACTGATTTAATTCATGTGTGATACTATAGGAGATAAGATCCATTAAAAGTAGTACCAAAACTAGGAACTAACCATTGAAAGAAAAAAATAATTACAGTTAATTATCTTTGAAAGCCGTACTCACAAGAAGTTGTATTAAGCGTTACAACTAGAAGTTCTAAGTAATTACAAGCATTAGGAGTTGTAATCTATAAATTGCGTGTAAGCTGCTTCCTTTTACGGGATATTTATCATGAGGTCATGGGAGCTGTTTATCACCATGTTTACAGCATTATCATCTTATTATTTTCCTGATTTATCAATGAAGCCAGAAAACTTTAAAAAATCATTTGAAAAAAATCAAACTTATGATTTCATTATAGTTGGAGCAGGTTCTGCAGGTATGTAGGTATTTGTAGGTATTTCCGCAATTATTATTTATATTAGAAAAACAAACAATTTTATTAAATAACTATTTTTTAAGTTTAAATAATGAATGGGTGCAACATAAACATAGAGTGTGCTGTATGATCTATGATTATTAGAAATATTATTTTTTCTCATGCATACATACATATTACCAATGGCAAAGCATTTATATATATTTTATATATATATATATATATATATATATATTATATATATATATATTTATTTATATTTATACATTTACATATATATTTTTATACATAGACGTAAATGTCAATGACATCTACGATGTTTGTTAGGTTATAGAAATTTAAGTTTCTCTAACAACAAGGTTCAGTAGTTCTAGAGGGTTGGATGGTAGAAATAAAGAAAGACTTCTACCTCTTTTTTCGCCTTGGTTAGTCTATTGTCCCAGACAGAACAAAAATGACTTCTGAAACTATAGAAACCTGTTTCAGCTCAATCTTACCATTCTAAGGTAAATTAGTAAATTTTAGTTACTAATTTAGAATTAGTAAATTCTAAGGTAAGGTAAATTTTCAACGTTACAAATATAGTTGTATCTATGTATACGTCTATATAAACTCGAAGGGACCATAGCGACCCTTATGGAATTGCGGAGACGAGGCGGAATAAGGCGAGACGATGAAAATTCGCAAAATATATGTTAAAATGTCATGTAACAAAAAATAATCCAAAACAACAACAATGTGCAGCCGCAAAGCGCCTACGCCGCGTAACAGCTACGGTCTGAAGACCCGAGTTTAGGATTCTAATTATTTTTTTTTTAATTTTGTCCTAAAGATAGAAGTAAACAACTTCCAGATTACCCTTTCATAGCCTTGATCATGATCTTAAGTAGTTATGAAAAAAAATGTTGAGCTAATGTGAAAAGTAGAACAGAGCCGTAACGTATCACATTAGGATGAGAACCCCAAGTCATTAAGTTTTCACTCATTAACTAATACAACTTAATCAACCAAGTGCTTCACCAATCTCAAACTTTTACCTATACTCTAAACGAAAGTATTAAGAAATATATTAAATCCTAAATAAAGTTCGTATTAACGCCAAACTTTTATTCTATATCTTAATTTGCATAAATTGTTCAGGGTGTGTTTTGGCATCGAGACTGAGTGAAGTTAGTGACTGGAAAGTTTTATTACTAGAGGCCGGAGAGGACGAAACTGTTGAGTCTAAAATTCCAGATTTTAATTTACTACAAAGAAATAATGCTCTAACCTGGAATTACACAACCGAACCACAGCGACTAGCATGCTTAGGTAATCATTTAAGTATAGACAATGAGTACTTGTTCATCTTTTATGGGTGTAATAGGTTTGCTTGCAATCAGTGAATACTCAGCTCTTGACTTAATTCTATCAATACTTCTATAGCTTAGTTTACTCTTAGTTAGGCCTACAGGAAATTCCTCTCATCCAAAAGCCAAATAGTTTAAAATAAACTATTTTTATCAGCGAGTATGAGAAACAAACCTAATAGAGGATATTAGGGAGCGATAAGAAAACAGGACTTGAATTTTCTCAAGTAAAAAACTTGACTTATTTCTGACGTAAGAATTTAAGTCAGGAATAAGTTTCAACTTGATTAATCTTTTTAATGCCGCTTTTAATCGTATTTTTAATTAAATTTTAATTGAAATGTTAAAAAAATTATCCTCGAAAAAATGTAAGATGATTTTACGTTGCAGAACACGGAGGAAGATGTCCATATCCTAGAGGTCATGCTATGGGAGGATCCAGTAGCATCAACGCTATGCTATATGTAAGAGGAAACAGACTGGATTATGATGGATGGGTAGAAGTCGATGGAGCCGAAGGATGGAGTTATAATGACATACTACCTTATTTCCTTAAGTATGGCCATGTTGGTAAAATGAATAATAATTGGCGTAGTATACTTGGCAGTAATATGTCGTGGTAATAATGACAAAATAGATAATCCGTAAAGGCCCCTATAAGGGAATTTGATTTGATTTGAATTTGATTCGATCCATTTTTCTTCAAAATTCGAGGCTTTTATCCAGGTGTTGAAGAGTAAAATGAAAATCAAGGCTTTTGTAGGATTTATAGGTTGGTAGACACCCTTTACTAATTGAGCTGAATTTTCGATCTTAAATAAATTTGTAATTAATCAGCCAAATAGGTTAACAATTTCCAATTCTTGTGGAAAGTGGGTTCTGGATTTCTTTATACACGCAATAGAAGGCGAGGGAAAGTAAAAATGGATTCATTTCATCGATCTTAGTATGCATAAAGCCAAAAATAGGTTTTTACTAAATTATTTTTCTTTTGTCTTAGATCCGAGAACATACACATTCAAGAGTTAAAGGGATCGCCGTACCATAATTCAGGAGGTCCCCTTAATGTCCAATATACAAAGTATGAGACCAAATTAGGAGAGACACTTATACAAGCAGGAATAGAAATGGGTTTGAAGTTAAGGGATTACAATGGACAAAATCAATCAGGGATTAGTAGACCACAAGTAACAATTAACGGGGCAGTCCGATGGAGTACTTCGTCGGCTTTTTTAACCAAACTTCACCGACCTAATCTTCATATTATAAGAGGAGCAAAAGTTAGACAAATAATGTTTGATACAACCAAAAGAGCTACTGGAGTTATTTTTGAAAAGGATGAAAACATTTTTAAAATGACAACAAGCAAAGAAATTATAATGTCAGCCGGTGCCATCAATACTCCTCAAATTCTAATGTTATCCGGAGTTGGGCCAAAAGGTCATCTCAAATCCCTCGGCATAACACCTATAGCTGATTTGCCAGTGGGAAACAATTTGCAAGATCATTTACTTTGTGGTATACCATATTACTTAAAGAATTACAAGAATGCCAATCCGCTTTATAATTTGAATATCACCAATACTTTAAAGTACTTTACGAATCAATCAGGTCTTTACACTTACAATGGGTTTCCAGCCCTAGCATTCATAAATGTAGGATCATCCGCACTACTCGCCAATCCTCCAGATATACAGTACCATTTCTTGGAAGGATTTCCTCCTATACCGGGTTCTGATGTATTTATACCGACAACGACAGTTTTAAAACCTAAATCTGTGGGTACAGTCCGGCTTCGAAGTAATAATCCAAACGACGATCCTTTGATAGACCCAAATTATTTCTCTAACGAGGATGATCTTAAAATAACTATAAGAGGAATGCAAATAGTTCATCAGATTATGAATTCAAAATCGATGGAGCCCTACTTTCCAAAAATACAGACAAAAATTTTAAAGTTGTGTGAAGATAAACAATCAAGTCTTAATGAATACTTCACCTGTCTTGCTCAAACCTACTCAAGTACGGTTTATCACCCCGTGGGTACGTGTAAGATGGGATCACCAGACTCCCCCACTTCAGTAGTTGATCCTCAATTAAAAGTGGTTGGCTTCAATGGGTTGAGAGTTATTGATGCATCCATCATGCCGTCTATTGTTAGAGGAAACACTAACGCTCCTACTATCATGATAGCTGAGAAAGGTTCTGATTTGATTAAAAAAGACTACGAGAAAATAAATATTATAAACAATTAATACGATTTTATTTTAAATTGTTAATACGATGTTAACAGTAGATTCAATGGCACAGATGTTAAATTTAATATCTACACTTTTCTTTTAGTTATATCTTAAAATAAGTGTTAATGTCCATAATATTTACATATTTTATTGACTATAGCAAATTATAATTATTCTTATCTAATCGAAAATTAATCTAATTGTAAAAAAATATAACAAAATGTAAATTTTGGTCTGTAGTAAAATGTTTACTTGAAAAACTTTATAAAATTTGTAATTTTATTTATGTTAATTTTTTGAATTTACCAATTTTAAAAATGTTATAAATTGTGGAAACTAACATTTTAATCCTGTATCAATAACAAAATGTTTTGTAATAAAAAATAATAATTATATTATAGTACGACACACGGCTAAAATCAGTTGACAGCGTGGAAAAATAGTGTTAAGGAACCAATAAGGTTGGCCTGATTTTAAATTGAGGGCGTGGTTTAACATTCAGGAACGACCTTATTAGCTCCCTCGCATTATTTTTCCACGTTGTCGACTGATTTTAGCCGTGTGTCGTACTATAGTCAATATTAAGGGCATATTGATAAATTAAGAAAAATACCAATAATGCCCTGTAGAAGTACAAAATTTAATATAGAACGACCATAGACCTGGAGCCCCAAGCTTTATTTTGCTAGCATGCTTATTATACAGATGAGTACGATGATATGATCAGCAGATAGATACAGACAGACAGACTTTTACATTTCAAAGCAAAATCCCTAATGTTTTTAGAGAAATGGGGTAAAAAGCTCAGGAAATAAACCTAACTTACTTAACTACACCTTAAGGTAATAAAGATGTATACGAAGTTTTACTTCAATACGTCTACGGCATTTGATGGATCACTATTAAGCAACAACAAGCGAGATCACAAAATGTTATTACTGTCAGAGGACCAGCGAAGTGAATCCAAAGACGTATTGCAATACATTCTTAAAAACGAGCAAAGCGAGTACGAAGTGGTGAGGATGAGCTCAACGAATCCTATATAGTTATGATGAGAAAAAAATTCGAGGTACCTAAATGGTGTCCCCGGATGGGGTTGCCTATACGTGCAAATGACAAAAAAAATCATTTTTCGAGAAAATGTCATTCTTGATAAAAGCTCCTGCATGTTTTTAAACTAAGATTTTTCATATGATAGGCAATGTGTACAGGGAATTCAAATTAAGATTAGAAAAATGCGTCGAAGTCGGAGGTTGTCATGTGAGTAATTTTTATTTTTTGGAGCCTTTTTTTCTTTAATGTACATAATTTATCTGATTTATAGTTTGTTTTATTTCCTTATTTGACTTATTTATTTATTAGTTAAATTTATTAAATTGTTTATTTAGTTGTGTGATATTGTGTATAATAGTTGTGTGTTTTTATTTGAAATTTTTTAATGGAAAAATTGTCTCAAGAGGGCAATTAAACAATTTTATGAAGAATACTTTTTTTTCGAATTAAAGAGGTAAACAAACTTACTTTTACTTAACTAAAAAAGCTGTCAAAAATAATAAAAACAATAACAAATAAACACTTTCCCATTTTATTAAAATATCTCAGTTAGTGTTACTTAAATCGAAGTTTACAATACTACCAGGCTTTAAAGTCTTGAAAAACGATGTAGCATTTATCCAGATCGAACAACTTTTACTTTTTCCAAAAATTTAAGTGATGAAGTAAAATGGGTGAATTTTGATTTTTTTGTCATTTACACGTATAGGTAACCCCATCCGGGGACACACAGTATGTAGCTAGTTATTTATTCGGTCTTTTAGCTCTTCAAACAAAATTAAATACATCCATACAATCACAGATTATACGTCTCTTTAGACACAAATTACAGTTTAAGGAGCCGAAACATGGATTGCATACAAATTACATACATTCAAGCCAATTTTACCTATGTTGTAAAATTATTATCCTTCCTTAGAAAATTGGACCGGAAAATATGGCACAATGTTATCGATGACAACAATATGTCATCAAATGTTCCGTAAATGTCATGAATTGATTGGTAATGTGTAATGAACTTAAAGGGAAAAAACAACCCAAAAGATAAAATTTTGAAATAGAATTTATGTACTGTTATAACATTATAGAATCTCAAACATAAAAAAATAGTAGACTTACATTATGTCAACAAAGAAGCCAACTAAAAAGAAAAGTGTGGTCAAGACGTCAACATCTATTTCTAGTTTAAAAAGAGAAAGCACTACTACAACTAGTACTGCTAGTAACAGAGACCCCGAGGCTGAATCATTAAAGTGGAGTGAAATGAAAGAAGATTTAGAAAATGACAACTATATATACGGACTACACGAAGAAATTGTTAATAAAGCTTTACTAGAAATAAAAGAAGAAAAGCTTCGGCAAAAGAGAGTGGATGATTTTGTCGAAAGTTTCTGTCGAGCTTGGCTCAAGCTTGTTAAGTGGAGGTGGATGTT